>OX411320.1:17342170-18029335 GCA_948150665.1 Conistra vaccinii | reverse complement strand
TTTCATCATAGATTATGTGAGGAAGCGAAAATTACGAAAATCTGTATAAAAGTTATGCTAAATCTGTAATCTGTATTGGTGATGAAAAATCTGTATAGATACAGATAAATCTGTATATATGGCAACACTGGCCACAGATAAAAATATATAAAGCTTGATACATAACCCATGTTCAATCAAATCTTCTCAAAACATTTTAGTCGATTAATTCAAATTACCATTGCTAATTATTCAAAAAACAAAAAACCCGACTGCAAAAAAAAAACACAGAAAAGAGAAAAACAAGCAATAAATTCTATAGTGGCTCTATTAGTGGCTTTTGTGGACATGTTAATTATTATTCAGATTTGTTACAGTTGTAATAGCAATCATGTCATTTCGTTTAAAAATAGGTTTATATTTATTTATCTTTTAATGTCTAGTAGATTCTTTTCAATTTTGTGAATGTGAGAATGCTGTAGGCTTAGTGGACTGTAGACTTGTTGACCATCTTCTATTTTGTTAAGTACTTGGTACTTGTTGAAAGACCAACACTGAGCCGAGCTCGCATGCCTAATATAACACAGTTTTTTTTTTTTTTTTAATATTGTAAAACCCAATTATTTTAATAAGAGTAACCATGGAGTTTCTTGCCGGCTCTTCTCCATATGAAACGACCAATTCGAACCGTGCGTAGCTTCTGACGTTTCATAAGTGCTCATGTTGGTTTATGTGAAATAAAATATTTTGAATTTTATAGAATTTTGGTACAAACAAAACTTACACCATATTTCCGATTATTAGCGTTTGTCTCCGCCTGCGATACCAAAACTCTGAAGATTTATAATGCATGTTTTTCTCTTTTCACTTAAATGTGTTTTTGCAGTGGGGTTTTTTGTTTTTTGAATAATTTTCTTTATTTTAAACTTTTTAGTTTTTTTAAGAACGAATTGTTCACCTAAGATTTGTAAATAAACAAGCTCTACGTAAAGTAGGATTAACAGGATAGGGATTTTAGAAAATGGCCGTACCTATAGACGTCGCCACACTTTCTTTAAACGCACTTTTCTTTAGTTTGTGTCGAAATGGTAGCATATAAAGGTTATAATATCTATACATATATGTATTTGATATCGACTCATAACTAGCTTTTATTTGATACCAATATTGTTGTAATTTAAAAAAACCTTCCACTCCCTTTTTTTGTATTTGCATATGCAATAAATAAATATAATATAGCCTATGTCACTTCCACGATTAAGACGAATCTAACGACACCTCATATATTAAAATCCATCAAGCCGTTTAGGCTACAGAGCATGCCAAAGTAATAGACATACATACTTATATAGTCTCGAAAAACATTACCCTCCTTCTGGGGCAGACGGGTAAAAAACGGCACACACTAGTTTTATAAATAACTGTGCGTTCGCACTGTCAAAACATTCACAACAAAACATGTTGGAATCTCTATTTTTTCTGTCAATTTTCCATACAATGTTTGACAGGAACTAGAGATTTCAACATGTTTTGTCGTGACTCGTGAATTCGTGATGTTTCGCCAGTGCGCCCCAGTCTCAGCCCCACCAGTGCAAACCAATGACTTCTAAATCATATTTATGTCTATGGTGCAAACTTGTAAGGTCGTTGACGGTTGACATCTTCTTGTGACTTGTCGTTGTAAATTATTAATGTCAACCACATGTCAAGTTGTCAATGGGGATGCACGCGCAAAGCTCAGCGTAGATGTCGCCAGCGGCGGGATGGCCGCTGTCAAATCATTTTCGCATTGTTTACATTAGTGGTTTTTGCTATTTTTTGTGTTGAAACCGATCCACCATGGTTATTGCTAACATGTATTGTTCCTGGAAGCTTATAGAATTGAAAGACGACCTAAACAAACCAGGAGCAAGGATTACTGGAAAGAAATGAGATATTATTACGAGGTAGACTTCTATCTAATAAAATATTTTTAATCAGTGCTAGGGTCTAGATTTGGATCATTTTTTTGTTGTAACATGTTAATTATTACTTGGTTCATGGTAGGAAAATTTGCGAAAATTGAGAGAACCGTACTTTAATAATAAATGGTATTCTTTATTGTTTAGGTTAGGTTTATTTTTCATTAGTGCTAGGCTCTAGATTTGGGTATTTTTTTAGTTGTAACGTGTTAATTCTTACTTGACTCATGGTAGGAAAATTTACCAAAAATGAGAGATCATTTACTTTAATAATAAATGATATTCTTTATTTTTTAGGTTATCTATGACCGAAATTTTTAATTCAGCAATCAAAGCCCTCAAGCTTCCGAAAGCCAAGCAATTGACGTTCCTGCTGTAGAACTTTACTAAGACGTTAATAGCTCCACCAGAGCTCCACCATATTGCCGAAAATTACCAATCAACATACTCAAAGTTACTTTTAGTTTTACTCTTTTAGTTTCCCACTTTCTATTTGCGTAGTATCTTTGGGTAATAAATGAACACCGGCGTAAGTATTTTAGTACATCGTGGTACAGCACACTTATGCATATTTCGAGAAAATTTGAATTTACTGAATAATAGGTTATAAAATGTATGGAATTGACAGTTTTCAATGGCCATGTCGACGATGCGGCACCTATCGTGATAAAATGGCAGTAAACATCCCCATTGTCAACACTCACAACAACTTCATTTTCAATTTCAATAATTTCAACATTGTGACAAAAATGAGTGGTTGTGTTGTTTTGCGATGTAAAGTAGAAAAGTAAATTAGAATTCGTTAAATTGACCTATATCGTTCATTTATATTGTTAAAAGTAACTTTTTACATAATTATAATGAACATGGAGATGTGTAGAGTATGTTTAACATCAGAAAAACAAATGCTTCCATTGGATGAAACTTTCATTATCAATTACAACTTGTTAACAAATCTTAATGTAAGTATATTGTTCGTTAACTTTATTAGTTTATTTACTTATTAAACTATTTAGATAGGTTTCAAGTAAATAAATCAACTTAAATAGTGTGTCCTTCATTCATACCTTGTTTCTTTATTTACTTTGCAATAAATTTTGTTATTTCAGATTACCTTATTAGATGGTATGCCACAGTATTCGTGTCAGACGTGTTTGGACACAGTCAAATGTTTTATAGAATTCAGAGAAAAGTCTATAACAGCAGAAACAACATTGAAAGAAATTATTTATTCCGTGAGTATTATTCAGTTTTAGGTTCAGCTAAGATTCATAAAAGAAACAAAGATGAGATCATTAACTCCAAATTGTTTGACCTTGACATATTTTAATTAATCCTGCATTATATGTAATTCTTGCAGAACAAAATTAATTATCTTGTAGCACTTAACAAAAATTTAAACTCTTTATTACTGATGCAATTACTTCTTTCAGGATATTAAAGCAGAAAATAAAACACTTCTTATAGAGATTGATAATAGCACATCAATTTGTGAGAATGAGAAACTACTGGATATAAAGTCTGAAATTAAGGCAGAAAACTATGAAGATGACATAATTTTAGACAATTTAAATGATGCCTTTTCTGAATATGAAGAGGATGACAACATTTTTGTTAAAAAAGAAGAAGGTAGTATGCAAACTATTGCAACATTATTTTTAATATTTTAAAGTATTATTAAAGACCCTTTTTATACCTATTTTAAGAATATTTTGGAATAGCCCCCCAAACGGCCGCCATGGCCCACGCACAATGGTCGAAGGACTAAGTGTGGAAACCAAACCCTTTAACATAGAACATATTTTTTTTTTATGCAGAGCGTTCATCGGAACATGACTTAAAAAGAAATCATAAAAAAGTCAAACAAAAAGGTTAACTTGGTTGTGTTGGTGCAATAAATCAATCATTTTAAAACCAGAACCACAGATTAAGACAAATAGTTCACTCCATTTGAAAAGATAGATACCTAACGCTATAATTATCCACAAAAATATTACAGGCGTTCGTGCGCGCTAAAATGTACTTTACGCGGACGCCCGAGAGTCTACTACGTCGTCTGCCGTGTTGTCGGGTGACCACGTGCGTCATTGAACGTAATGCTAGGGCTGTCTATGCTAAGAAATTGTTACGCGGTAAATCTTCTGGAAGAAATTTTTAACATGATAGTGAAAACTGTATCAAAATCTGTTGCATTTAGAAGTAAGCAGAGAAACAGACAGACGAAAACAACGACTTTGCTTTATCTATACTATTTAGAGATACCTATTAATATAAGAATAAAAAAGAATTAAGAAAGAAAACACAAATACATTATATTTACTTTTCCTCCTCCTTAGGTAATTTAAAAAAGATTAAGTTTTGTTGGTCATTTTATTCTGACAGCCGTCTACATTGCAATATGCACGAGATTTTGCCATTATTAAAGGTGCGGGTGCGGTACGTACACTCGACCAGACGCGTGGCAACCGACTGGATTTTGTTGCCCCGGGGAAGTGCGATCCGTAGGTACGTTACCTCGCGCTTGACCTCGAACGAGTCAGGGAGGCCTGCCAGAATTCTCAAATTAAAAATTATTATACTTTCAGCTTTATTACTATTTAAAGTAGCAGTATAGTTTATTTTTATTATATATAACATAATTATTCCAGATGTGAAACCAAAGAAGATTAAAAGAAATAAACATACAAAACTCAAAGTAAAAACAACGAAATTATTAGAAAGCATTGCAAATGGACTTGAAGAACAGTGGTTCTGTGGTAATTATTATTAGTTAATTATGGTTATTGAAAACCTTATGATGATTGTACCAAAGTACTTACATAAGTTCTTTTGCCCATTGTGATATTTTACTAATTTATCGGAGATATTTATTTGGTACATCAACAGAAGTACATAAAAAACTAAACTACTGATATATATGCCTATTATAGGTATTCTGGTATTCACAACATTCACCACAAAAAAAACTAGTAATTATCTAAAAAAAACTGAAGATACAATTAGAAAACAAAATTAAAAATAAGTGGATAATATAAGTGGAGTTGGTATCAACCTTGTAACTCCTTTATCACCCTTATAGCGACCAGCCCTTGCTTCGCACGGTTTGTACGGCTTGAAGAAACATGAAGATTTTTTTAGCATGTGCAAATTGAAAATCCGGAATAAATTCTCTAAACGAAAGTAAAGGGTCGACGGCGCGTCGTGTTCCACGCGCGCCTCAAAGAGATGTCAGCAAAACTGACGGGGTCCGTTAGGGCCGATGCCTGCCGGGGTTGCGGGTAGTCCTAAGGGGAAACCGTGGCCCCTGGCATGGCAAGGGAAGGAACACGGGTGGGTTTTAGTCAGTAAAAGTCTGACACGCCCTTCCGCTCCGTTTAGAAAGAACAACGCGGCCACACAGACGGACACGAAACGCGACTTTAATTTATAATAAGTAGAAGGTTTTGATGATACTTGCACATCTAAAAACGACAAGGTCTATTTGTGTACAGACGCTAGTACATCAAGTTACTATAATCTGTCAAATTTCTTTAGATTTTCAACTTTATCGCTAAAGAATAAGGTTCAATGTTGATTGGGAAAATTTGACAGATTGGAGCAGGTTGATGTGCTGGCGTCTGTACATATGTGTCAGATAGATAGTTTTTACCTTACTTTAAAGTTATTGGGAATCGTTATCAAAAGTGATCAAGCAATTACGAGGTTAATATATACCTTTATTTTTGGTGCAGTATGTTTATCTCACGAAGCGACGCGCGCTTTACTTGTGGTTACTAAGTGTACATACTTATTTATAGTACACGCTGTGAATGTGTTTGTAAGAGCGGGAGCTCTCGATACAGTCCGAGACACGGACGAAGTCGGAAGTGTGTGTGCGCGTGTGTGTTATGTGCTGTCCCTACTCGTCTTCACACACACATCAACATCAGCAAGCGTCTGTCAAAAAATCTGTATATTTTGTATGATGTAGTAAAAGTTGTTTCAATTAATTTCCAGGTATATGCCCTAAGTCGTTTGAAGAAAAAAATTACCTGAATAATCATCTAGATAGCCATAAAAGGGACCGAAAGTGTAGTCTTTGTAGAGAGCAACTGAACAGCCTATCTCAGCTCCTTGCTCATAGACTGATACATGTCCCATTGAAACAGAGTAAATGCCACATTTGTGAGAAGAAATTCAAATCTTGTCTGTATTTGGAACATCACTACAGGAATTTCCACATTGAAGAAGATGTAAGTATCTATGCTATTCACATAAAATAAACTTGTTTTAATATTAAAAAAAACTTGTTTTAAAATATTTAGTTTTTTTTTTTCAGGACAAAAAGCTATTTTGTAATAACTGTCCAATTACATGCAACACACCAAGAAAACTTAGCAGTCACATACTGCAAGTACATTCCAGTATTAAGTATATCTGCGACTTGTGTTCTAAAGGGTGAGTATCACCTTGCTAGTTTGCTACATACAAACATGAGAAGAATCCTCATATTATGCTGAACATACAAACAAGTGAAAAACTATATTTACGACGGTTTTAGGCATGTATTCGCTTCGCACGCGCGTAAAACACCATCTGTAACCGTCTCTTGTCTGTAAGACCCATAAGACATGCTCAATATTTTTTACTTATTTTCAGCTTCCAAAGCAAAACGAATTTAAAATCGCACATAAAGTCCCATGGTGAGAATAAAGGTTACGTTTGTGATATGTGTGAATTCTCCTGCAGATATAGTGGTGGACTAAAAGTAAGCACTTCTCTTTCAATTTCATACTTACTCTAAAATATTCACATGATTTTCTTTCAACAGATGAAATAAAATAGATCTTACAAAGGTACCGAATTAATTGCAGGACCATAAAATAAGAAGACATAATCCAAAGAAGGTTTACTGTAAACAGTGTAAACGACCATTCCAGAGTCAAGTGGCCCATGATAAACACAAATGTACACACAAATTACAAGTATGCCCTATATGTGGCCTTCAACTCGATGGAAATTCTCGAGTAAGTAGGATAAATATAATACTACGGTTTAAGTTATGCGCTTCGGCAATCATCGTGGAACACGATTATTAAAATCACAAACCAACTTGTCGCTAAGTTTCGGGCAGATAAAAAATTGGACAAACATTACACATGACTCGTTTTGCCAAGGCGCTGTAGTCATAATGAATTCAATATTACATGCTAAAAATCAAAGTTAAAAAAAGACATAAAGTCATCGTGTGGCCTCTGTTGGCGATCCAAGAAATAAATAAATAAATGACTAGTAAGTTGTATAGTCGACCTCGTAATTGCTTTACCACCCAAAGGTTGACGGTCAGTTGCATGTCATAAAACGACAAAAAGGGTTTGAAGATTTTTGTATGGAGGGTGGCCCAAACGTGAGGCCGTCATTTTTCTTTTTTTTCAGAATCGCTTTGAAAAACGAAAGTTATATATTTAGATAGAGGACACTTATACAAACAAAAAATGTCAGATAGCATAATATCCTAAAGCGTCAGGTTTCGGAGTTATTCACCGAAATATAAGTCGAAAAGTGAACCCTGAAACATGGATGTTTTTGTTTTTTTCCGTTCAGGTAAGTATATTGAAATATGAAAACATAATTGCAGCATGTATAGGTAATATTTTAGTTAAGAGTGAAAGAGACAAAAATTTATGTATACCTTCCGGACGTGTGTTTGTATTATCAACATGAAGTAACTACAACATAAATAAATAAATTCGTTATAACAATTGTTATTTTTATCTTTGAATATCTCAGAAACGTGACGCTTTATGATATGTTCTATCAAGTTTTATGTTTGTATAAGTGTCCCCTATCCAAAAATATATGACATGTATGGTGCACCCCGATTTTGTAAAAAAATCAAAATGGTGGTTGATTTTAGGGCCAAAATCTTCAAACCCCATTTGCTTTTCAACTCCAATGTGACGGATAGATTCAATGTGTTTAAGTTTATGTACTGGGAATCGTCAAAACAGGTCAAGCAATTATAGTATTTTTAGCTCACGAAACGACGCGCGCTTTACTTGTGGGAACAAAGTGTACAAACACGCTGAGAATGTGTGCGTGAAGAATAGTAGCGGCAGCACATAACACGCAATTTGTCGACTTCGCTTGTATCTCGAACGGTAGGGCGAAAACTCATGCGCTTACACGCACATTCACAGCGTGTTTGTACACTTGGTAATCACAAGTAAATCGCGCGTCGCTTCTCGAGATAAAAATACTGGACAAGAATTTGTCTGCCCGTAACTTAACATTCCACATCATCTAACTTGTAAAACACCCAATTATAACTTACACTACCGTTTCAGTTATCCAGGCACATGATGAAACACAGTGACATTCAAAGGTACGAGTGTACTAGATGTCCCGCTAAGTACAAGACAAAGAGCGCACTGATAGCTCACCTGGACCGACACGACGGCAATCGTACTAAACAGTGTGAATACTGCCCCGCTAAGTTTTATACTGCTACTGTGCTGATCAAACATCGACGGATACATACAGGTAGATATGAATTATACAGGGCAGAAGTAAATTAGCTAACGAAACTCCGCAGACCCATCACGGGTATCGATATCTTAACATGATAAAACAAAAAAGAAAATTATTTGATGGTTTTTTGTGAGGTCATTGACCGCAGTTAGTGTAGTCACTTGAAAGTTGAAATATCAAACCAAATTTTTTTTTTGTGTAAACTTCCAAAAAATAAACATCAAATATTTTTTTATTTATTTAATCGTGTTCGATCACGACTGCAGTTTCGCTAGCTAATATTTTGATCCTGTTAATTGATTACTGTACTGCAGATCTTATAACATTGCCTGGCCACGTCTTGCGAACATAGGTCACTCCCAAGTTGCCCTTTAAAACTATTTTAGTTTGGCATAGGTGATAGGGCTGTATGTTACAATTTCAACAAATTTCAGCTGTTTATTTGTCTAGGTTTTGATGATTACCAGTCACTGCGCTTAGTAACCCAAAATCATTTTATTTCAGGTGAAAAACCATATGTATGCAAGGTGTGTAACAAAGGATTTACAGGCAACAACAACCTCAAAGTACATATGAAAGTACACGGAGAGTATTTAATTGTTAAAAAAAATTGTGAACAAGAGGATATTATAACTAAATTTAATGTTACCAAGTGAAGGTAGTTAGGTTTACTAAATTTTATATTTGTTATTTAATAATAGTTCTTTCAAATTGTATTATAAATACTTACTGTAATTAAAATAAATTATTTTTAGAAAACTTTTAAAAATTATTTATTATAGAAATACAATTTACATTTAAGTAAGAAACTAAGTGTATCACATACAAAAAAAAGTCTTTGGCAAGTACAGAAAGTACTAATATAAAATATACACATAAAAAAAAGTATAAAAATGGATAACCGGTAATATTTCACAAAAAAATAAAAACAATTGGATAGGTTCAGGAAAATAATAAGTCTTACTTGATACTTAGATTACGATTATGTACTAACAGGCAAGCGTACATGTGCCACCAACTAACATCACACAGTTGAATATATAAAGTAATAAGTTGCCAACTTGCTCACTTGAATATCATTATTGTTTGGAAGATCAACTTTTGATGAGTCGGTAACACTATGCTAGATATAAAAACATACTGTTTACACAATGAGATCGTATTATAGTGCTGCCAATTTTATCAAATATACATACATTACAATCTTAAAGCCAGTCAAATGTCCAGTTCACTCGATGCGAAGATTTAACTCTCTAAAATAAGTACAATATTGACAATTGGGTAGTTTTGATATTTTCAGTCAGTCTTATAAGCTAATACAACATTTGAATTTTGAAATACTTATTTAGTTGGAACACACACTGCTTCTGACACCTCCTATTCTTTTTACAATACAATAGTTATGCTATATGCAACAAACATGATAAAATAACACTAGAATTACCGAGCTTAGGAAGAAATGCAAGTAACAAACAATTTAATAAAATAAGTTGCTATTGCCCCATATCCATGTAATACTGGATACAAGAAGACAATGATATCGGGGCTTATAGTATTACATACATAACTGAAATGACACAATTAAGTTCTGATTCTCCCGTTTCCTCCTACCAAAGAGGTCCAATTTTGAAGACAAATAGAACAATATTCAAGGAAATACTGTACTAAATAAACGATTGCTTTTAGACATCTTTTTAATAAATTTCTTTACGGTTTCTCCTCTTATTCAGAGCACCTGCCATCTTATCTCTTCACCACCCTTGGTTGACTGGTAGAGAATGCCTAAGGCATTAAGTCCGCCTTTGTACCTCAATGTGTGCGAGAAGTTTTTAAAATAAAATAAAATAAATTGCTTAAAAAATAATGTAGGTAATACGGGCTGGTATCCGCAATTCCACGTCAAAGCGCGTCTTTGCGTACGGAAAAAAAATGCATTGATGATGGCAGTAAAATGAGACATAATTCCTTTAAAAATGCTCACAAATCGTGGATCCTTTATTTTTTAAATATTGTTTTAGTGTTATCTAGAGAGAAAAAAGGAACGGGGAAACGCCTAGACCATAACTTCCTATCAAACGCATTCTCCGAATTACGACGTAAGTAACATTAACATCAAATTAATACAACGTTTATGTACGTACTTATTCTAAGGACGTCAGCTAGTTGTACGGTACACCATTAATAAGTAACTAATAAATACATCCAAAGTAGAATTTCTTGTTATCATGATTCAGTACTTAAGCCTACAATGTATAAATTATCTTAAAATAAATAATTGACAACGAAATAATAAACTTATAACTCCATTACGGTCTTATTTGGACTAACATTAATAACTAACTAAATAGATAAGTAAAACTGAATATTTATGTACTTAATTTGCATTGTTTAGCCAAAAACAATTAGGTACATGTAAACCAAAAAAGGTATGCGCTTATGTAATCTTCGTGTTTCTGAATTAGCACAAACGTCAAATGTTATAATGGTAATACAATAAAAAAGGCAAGTACTTCCATGGTTGCAAGTGCAACAACTCTATAGTAGATCTCATCATCGCGCGTTCGTATCTCCGAAGATACATGAAAATTTCCGAAGCACATACTTTCTTGGGATATCCGCACTCATTTACACTATAGTACACAACCTTTATTTAAACTACACTTAGACGTAAATATAAAGGAACTAATGGAAATTACTAAACATGAGAACCTATTCAAGACTTCAAGTAGATACGAGTTATTTAATATAAACTAAATGAACTCGGCAGTATTTTGTCAGGTAAATGAGGACAGGCATAATTATTATTGTGACTTAAAGTCGGATAATGTAACTGAGTATTGAACAATCGTAAGTATAAACGAAGTATCATGCACTTTTCGCGCATTTCTGGCTGTAAATGTTTTAAGGTTGGAAGTAACGCATTTACATAAAAATAAAATACCAATGTAGACTAAAGTGTTACAAAAACTACTTCTTTTTACAAACCTATCTTAAACTAGAACGCTTTTCCTTAAGTGTAAAAATGCATAAAGCATCAAAGAAAACATGTCGAATATTGGCTATCTATTTACCAAGGAGTAATATACAAATGGAGTGTAAATACGCACATTTTATCTCCAGAATCAGCCACCAAATTCGTTGAAGTGTGTGTAGGTTTGATAAACAATCGTGCAGATATTGTGTGATGAGGTGCGCAACTTATCGCTCCATTTATCGAGTACTCCGTGATTTGTACCATCTTAAATTTCGTTTCCAAACTGTGTACTGGGTAATATCCTAACAACTGTGTCTTTCGTACCTATTTTATCTGTGTCGATGAGGGATCCCGAGCTGAGTTTCTTTGTTTTGGGCGCGAGGGGTGGTACCTCGCTGCATGTGGAACAGTTATCATCGGTGACTTTGGAGCTGGACCCTGCGGCGCTGAACTTTTTCAGGCTACCGGTGGCCAGGGATCCGTTGGAAGAGGAGCAGTGTGGAGGCAACAGAGGTACTCGCTCCTGCAAGTCTCGGCTGGAGCCGGATGGCCGGTGCCCGAAACCACTGCTTCCTGCTTCGGAAGCTGCGATTTCTGGACACCCACCCATATTTATCCATTCTTGGATTCTGGAACAATTTCGTTACATTACATTTGGTAAAACAACCCCTTGCCTTAAATTGAAATGGAGTTTGGAAAGGGTGTTACAGCAAAAACACATTCGTCTTCGAGGACGGTAGTACTGGAAGACGCACGTTTATTATTAAACCTAGATGCACATGTTAAATAGGTATTAGAAACTATCCGAGCACCTACTGAAATACATCCAGGTCGGGGAAGGGTAACACCTACCTATTAACAATTTCCTCGAAGTTGGGTCTCCTCTGCGGCTGGTGCTTCCAACAATCCCTCATGAGTGAGTACATGGGCGGTGGACAACTCGCCGGAGCCGCTAAAAGCTCTCCACCACGTACCATCGATATCACTTCTTGATTACTATACCTGTCAAAATAAAAGACAAAAAATTAAGAAATTGGAAAATTGAGGATCACATGGTTAAGTCGGGGTGATTACTGCCGGGGTTGCGAGAAAGTCCTAAAGGGTTACCATGTGGACCCTGGCAACGTACAGGCAACTGAAGGAACACGGGTGGGTTTTAGTCGGTAAGAGTATGAAACGCCCTCCCGCTCCGCCCAGAGCGGGTAAAGGTATCTGATGAACTCCCACCCAAAAAAAAAAGTCGGATGATTAGATGGCTAGACTAGGCTCATGAAAAACCCCACAAGCAATAGGTCGTATTACCATAACCCTATTAAGCTACAAGTACGCGGCGGGCCGCTCTTGCTGGGCCAATTCAATGAGTGTAACGTAGTCACAAGATCTAAGAGTTACGCTATAGAAAGAGGCAACTTCTAGGTGAATATAACTGTAGGTAATAAGCGCTGTGCGACAGGTATTGCACTTCGTGTCGTAGCAAGAGTCACTTTTTATTTATAAGTAAATGATTTTGCGGAATATCCCATCTGTATTAATCTGTGGTAAGGCGCATGCGTGCGACACGCATGCGCCTGCCCTCGCGATGTGACGTCATAGGCAAATTATATGCTGCTCTAAAATTGTTATAAATATGACCTATCTTTGCTTGCTCAACCATTTCTCTATCCTGAAAAGTCTTGTAGTTATTAGCGATTGAAATCTTACATGTGTTTTGTCGGTCAGAAATATTGAACTTACTACCAGTAGGTGGCCGTTCAAGTATTACATAAGCAGATTTACTAGAATTATTCACCCCCCCTTGGGTGTGAAATCATCAAATGACTTCTCCCGCTCTGGGCAGAGCGGAAGGGCGTGTCAGACTCACTGACCAAAACCCACCCGTGTTCCTTCCCTTGCCTGTGCCAGGGGCCACGGTTTCCCCTTTGGACTTCGCGCAACCCCGATAACCCGACCCCTTGTCAGCTAAAGTATTCAATATAGAGTAAAGTACAAATATTTATAGCCAATGTGTGGGTTGCCATATGTGTAAAAAAGTAAATAACTACTGCTGACGTAATCACCATCTAGACCCCCGCTCCCCTATAGTGCTTACGTAATACTGTACTCCGAGCGAAAAGACGTTTTCATGTCAAAACGATAAACATACCTTGAACTTAATCACACACACATTAGATTTCAAAACAAATGACACATAATAATGTCTGCTACAATCATTGATATATTAAAAGGAGGAAGATATGTTACGCGCTAATATCGCAATCAGTAAACCTGGGTTCGGCGCCTTACTACATGCACCAAAACTCACACATCTGTGATCAGTGTGTGATTACACTGATCACAGATGTGTGACTTTTGGCCACAAACCTACAGTTACCGATAGACAAGGACAGAGATACGAGAACTTTCAACAAATTAGCATTTTTGGCTGTACTTACGAATGGTAGGTAAGTAATCCCGCGTGTCTTATTTTTCTTCCTTGTATTATAAAAACACTGTTTAGCTGCACAAGAAGTCATTTTGATGCGTATTTATTAAAAAAAAAACTCTTAATTATGGAGCTGTTTGATCAACGATAGCCCGTGCGCGACTGAGTGCCGAATACGGGCCATCACGTAGTTTGATAGGACCAGGTGTTGGTACTAAGTCCCGTATCTACCGCTTTTAATACATCAATGGCTGCAATGATAATATTATGTTCTTACCCATAATACGGCTGTAGTCCATAGCTATATATTTCCCACAACACAACTCCATATGACCAAATGTCGCTCTCAGTTGTGAACTTCCCATAAAGTATAGATTCTGGTGGCATCCACCTCACAGGCAGCAAACTTTTCGACTGTACCTGAAACATTATATTAAATTTAATCGAACTTTGACTTTGATGCACTCATATAGCAAAGTTCTTATTTTACTCATAGGTAAACGCTAGAAAACGCGGTAGAAAAATGCTATTCTCTTTTCTCTATTATAATCGTGATCCAAATCTATCAATACATTCAATAAGTGAAAGGAAATAATGGAAAATCTACACAAGCTTGAGCATAATAAATTCCGAAGCGTGATGCCCTGAGATCGTCGATAGATAGATAGTATGAATTTCTCGCGCAACATACAAATACTGCATGCCAAGCATTCACAGCAATCAGTAACCATTCATTAAATTCTTTACTCATGCATAAAATGCACTGAAACGTAATTATGGCAAAATCAGAGTTTCTTTTTAACTAGAATACTTTTACAGAAATATACTCACTCTATAATAATCTGAACTGTAGATATCTCTAGACAGTCCAAAATCTGATATTTTGACAATAAAATCATCGGAAACCAGACAGTTTCTGGCTGCTAAATCTCTGTGAACATAATGATGGGAAGCAAGATACTGCATGCCTGCAGCAATGTTATTTGCGATGTTTAGCAATCTCATGGGCGGTAGACCTTTTCCGGAGGGTGGCGCGCGTCCCATTAAAAACTCGTGCAGATCCCCACGAGCCATAAACTCAAACAACATGCATAAAGGTTCTTCTCTTAAAGCCACACCAACAATACACACTATGTTGTCATGGGTTAACTCAGATATCAAGTCTATTTCTCTTCTGAAGTCTGCCTGTGTTTTGGCTGAGGCATTCTCTTTTAGCGCCTTCACAGCCACAAACTGTGTTTCGCCATTCCTCTTCAGCGCCCCCTTGTATACTTTACCGAATGCCCCTTCTCCTAATTCTTCCAAGAATTTAATTTGCGAAAGAGAATACTGTGGTATGCGTAGCACCCCATTACCACGGGTATTTCTTGTCAGATGTGGCTGGTTAGCTATATTGTTAGTTAATAATTCACTCATTTCTATTGGTGAATTCAATCTAGAATTCCCGTAGATGTTTTTATCCGCATTAGGTAGGTTTATATCCCTTATTGCAGCAGCATTGTTCTTGTTTTTATGTCTATAACATAAGCAGATAATAAAACCAATAATTGATAGGGTCAAAACAAGAAAAACTATAACAATGTAAATCCAGATTTTATGAGCACACTTTGGAATATCACAATATTGTTTATCTGTTTTGCCATCTTTTTCTATAATGCACCAGGGCTGGTCCAGAACTCCTCCAGGGTTTCTACAATAACTGTGTGTCCCAGCAAGTTCAGGGAAATCAGATAATCTAACATGTAACTGTTTGGACCATTCAACACAAGCCATGCCATTATTTGCTATGTTGACTCTTCCTAGATACCCACTGCCATTTTCCCAGTAACATTCATCATCAGATGCCATGACTCCACCAATGCTGATCCTCAGACAGTCAGGATCATCTTCAGGCAGGTCTTGACATTCCTCTAGTGTCAGCTGCTGTCCTATATGCGGGTGTCTCTTTGCTATGGCATATTCTTTCTGACACAATTCATTCTCCAATATTTCACAATCTTGTTTGCACACACGTCTGAGGACTGTTGAGTTATGTCGGAAATTAAACATGGCTGCAAATGAGCTATTTGAGTCTGTGTACATACTAGGCAATTTCCCAAGGGGCAAGTTTTCAAAAACAATTTCTGGCAAGTCATCTTCATTCGTTTTACTGGTAGCATCAGTTTGTATTGAGAACAGTTTTTTAGCCTCCCTGTAGAATTTGCTGTTAGTGATAAAAGGATCTCTACAAATAGGAAATGTTGAATAGCAGAGACTGGGCACTGCATAGCCTTCACAGCGGGGACTGATGTCATTAGAATACCTTGTCACTTGGAAAGCTTTCATCAGCTTATCTTCAAGAGCTGCTTGACTTGTATTATAAGGAATATAAACAAATTGACCTTTGAGATGTTCAGCACATACAATTCCTAAGTATTCCTGACATATTGGTTCTAACTTTTGAGGCTCTGTAGAATTGGTAAAGTTTGCATTCATTGTTTGTATGTTTTCTGACATCAAACCAGGAGTGGACTGAACATTAATATCCAGTTGGCTGTAGATATCAGTATTAGGAAAGAGTGATGCATATGTAGGAATCTCATAGTTTTCTATACCTTGTTCAACTTTTAACTGTGATGTCTGCTTCTTCTCATAATTTTGTTTGATCACACATGTGTAGTTGCCTTTGTCAGTTACAGCTATGTCTTTGATCCTCAGATTTGTACCTATGGTGCCATTAGTCTTATCAATCTTAGTAGTTATTTTCATTCGCTGGGTTGAGTTATCATCTATAATTTTATTATCTTTCAACCAATATACCTTAACATTTTCTAACAGTTTCTGTTGTATGTGATCAGGAGGAGATTCCTTCAACAATGTAGCAATGCCTTCCTTATTTTTCGTATATTTCTGAACCTTCGTATAGTTCATTATCGCCTCACATTTGAATCGTACATCACTTTTGGGTGCTCTGGTGATCACGGGAGGCAAGGTTTTTGAGAAGAAAACGTCAAGTTTTATGTTCCATACTTTCTGCTCCGATGTTGAGTTTGACTTCAGTAATGAGATAGAATCTGGTCTGTCGGATCTTGAAGATTTAATTACACACAAATAGAAGCACAAAACAATAAATACACTGCAGTGTTTCATGACTAACACTGCCCATAACACCGAGACCTAACACAATATTTTAAATCGAGCGCTTGTTAAGTAAAGTAACACAAAGTTATTCGTTTGCGTGGCACAATAAAATATTTGTATTATTTTAGTTAAATGTCATGTTTTTAAGTTACATATTTACAGCAGAATCCAAATAAACTACAATTATTAGAAATACGAATGACAGCGAAATAACACCAACCACTATCAATGACAAACTATGTGTGTTGCCACTGCCAGGTGCGATTTTTTATATCTGTCATGTGCTGCAATACTTGCCAGGATTTTATAATACTTCATTGTATTGGTAGAGGCGTATTCAACAGCCAGCGAGTGATATGTTGGCAACACCCTACATCGGTTATCGCGGGCTGCGGGATTTCCCCGTTTAAGAGTGCCCTTTCCGGTCCGTCTATCCCCAACGCGAGCATGGTCGAAAAGCATGCTGTTTCATCGAGCGCAAGTGAGAACTGCTAACGAGCAAGTGAGAACGCGATAACATTGTACGAAGAATAGTGTGTAAAGAGTTGTTTCAGGCCATACGTGTTCTTGAGTAAGCCTTACAAGTTTGTGAAATAAATGTTTGTAATTTAGAATCTTCATTACAAGTGCAAGGTTTCTAGGAAGATGTTTTTTTTACTTTTCCAATTCATGAGTACATCATGACCGGCCAAAGTTCAGGTAAAATTTGTGCAAAAAAGCTGATTTTTGGAGGCTTATACTGAATTTGTTTCTAATTTATTTTATTTTTTGTTTTCCTAGAAACCTAGATATAGTGCACAAGATACATATTACATAAAAAAATTCAAAGAAAGGTGTGATACTACGCCATGATCACGTACGAGCGTTTGTATGAAAAGTATGGCGGGTTGGCCCGCCTTAAGTCATTTACTTGAACGGGGGAATCCCACAATAATCGATGTCCTACATTTACGGTGATAAACCACGGAGAGCAGTGTTTATTGACGCGTTTTATTTAATTGTGCATTACATTACTTACATAAATTTTTTGGAAAAGTGTCAGATAGATAATTATGATGAATAAATATTTCTTTTAATTTTATGCAAACATTTTTTTTTTCTTTTGTGAGAAATCTTTACCCTTCATAAGGGCCCCCAAACAAATTTTTATACGAGGCCCCCCCCCGCCAAGGCATGCTACGCCACTGCAGTGAATCGAGCTAGATAACTGAAGCATCCTGATTCGGATACGTTAAGTTTCCATTCGTTAGCGAGCGAAGTGACCTCAAAAATTGGAACATCCTGACTTGGATAGGATAAGCTGTCTTCGGCATTCTTTTGCTGCAAGACTTGGATAGGTTAGACTTTCTGTACCTATGATATGAAAGCAATAGCTTGAACCGCGCCTGTAGCTTGAAGCTTTTATGAACCATAACACGTTACGTGTTAATTTTCATATTTTTATGGGGTATTCTTCAGTATAGGGTATAGGTCAAGTACCTCGGGGTCATTCTAGACAGTAAGTTATTCTGGAGTAGTCATGTGGAGAACAAGCTAAACAGGGCCTGCATCACCTTCTGGCAGTGCAGGAAAATGATAGGTAAGAAGTGGGGCCTATCCCCCAAAATTATACTGTGGCTGTACACAGCAGTGATCCGCCCCATGATCGCTTATGTGGTCTGGTGATCCCGCACTCAGCTGGTTACAACCTCCAACAAACTACAGCACATGCAATTGGTCCACCTGTTTATACAGCAGGAAGTGACAATGGTGGCGGTGCGTCTTAATGAAATTAGTCTCTGGGGTAAGAGAGACACACAACACACCGCGCTGCTTGAGGGGTTCAACAATGAGTTCCCATCACGAAAGCCATTAATGGCAGGGTACCCAAACAATTTATCTTCGATAAAAAATACAGGATCCAACTTCACGAGGATAGCCGATGCGAGGGTTTGCGCCCCGCAGAGCTGCGGATCTTCACCGCCGGATCCAACACAGGTAGTGGCACAGGTGCTGGAATCTTCTCGGTGGACTTCAACATACACACATAGCCACGCCATTGGGAGTCCATAATACATTTTTGCAGGCCGAATGCATGGGTATTTCTCTTGCCGCCTCAGCTTATGGCTAGGGAAGTTAAGGACCACTGGATACGCATACTCTCGGACAGCATGGCTGTTCTGCAAGCGCTAAACCGTCATACTGTTGACTCCGGGCTGATATACGAGTACCACCAGCGCCTTAATCAGGTGGGTAGCCTCAATAATATAACCATTCAATGGATCAAAGGACACAGCGGTTCGCGGGGCAACGGCGTAGCTGACGAACTTGCCAGAAGGGGTTCGAGCATGGCACCAGTGGGACCTGAACCCATCACGCTTCTGTACCTACGCACTTTGGTAAGGAAACGAACCAGGGACCAACACCACAAAATATGGTCGGACCACGCTGAGTGTAGGCCAAGGAGGCACTTCCTACAATCGATGGCCGCCTCACGAATAAGGTTCTCCGACTAACAAAACAACAGCGGCGCATAGTCGCAGCAGCTGTAACTGGCCATGGGTCATTTAATAAACACCTCTTTGTCATAGGAGTCACAGACAGTCCGCTGTGCAGAGCCTCCATGGAGGACGACGAGACAGCAGCTCATGTGCTGTTAAACTGCCCGGTGGTTGCCGCTTACAGGCAAAGTACTTCGGTAACCCAGGTACCCTACGGGAGATTGTCAGTGACACCAAGTTGCTAGCCTTCTTTGAGGAGCTGGGGTGGATCGAATAACCAATCTCAAATACGCGCTTTGACGTGGAGTTGCGGATACCAGCCCGTATTACCTATTACCTCAGTGGCGGATCCAGGGGGGGGGTCATGGGGTCATGACCCCCCCCTGGGCTGTGTCTAGGTCGACCACGGATATTTTTTCTAATCTCATTGATAAATCTATCTTCTATACATATAATAAAATTGTAGAAAAGTGGTGTCTGTACAATGGAAATATATGAAAAAAAAGTAGCAGGGGTTGTTATTATATCGATGCTGAACCCGAGATTGTAATTAAAATTTTTTTTGTCTGTTTGTCTGTTTGTCTGTTTGTCGGTTTGTCTGTTTGTCTGTGTGTTTGTGCACGCTAATATCAGAAACGGCTTATTCGATTTAGATGCGGTTTTCACTAATATATTGTAGTAAGCTTCACTTAACATTTAGTGTTTATTTCATGGCAATCGGTTCATAAATAAAAAAGTTATGTCAATTTAAAGAATCACGGCGAACATTTGTTATAGGTTAGGCATTTCTTTCCTTGATTTTCGGTATACTTATCTTAATTTTTATTTAGGGTTTGTATATAAATATTATGAGTATTTGGTATAGGTTAGGCATTTCTTTTCTTGATTTTCTTTATTAAGTCTATGTTTATTAGCTCAGGTTAGTAATTAATTTTTCTAGCAATTCTTTTGTTTCATAAAGTTAGATAAGACGTGTAAACCAAACGTACTAAACGTTTGGTTTACACATCTTAACACTTATTACTTAAACTGTGATAATTTTAGACTGTATAATAATCTGTAAGTATTTATAATTTAATTGTTTACGATAGTACGTGTTTACTAAATAACTGTGTGTTAAGTAGTAAGTAGTATTTTATTGTAAGAATGCTTCGAAGAAGATCCAACCTCTCCCAATGTAGCAGAAATGCTAAAAGGATGAGATTAGTTCGATCACAGGAATCTGAGGAAGGTCGTGAGGGAAGGCTCTCTGCAACTCGGGAACATCAGGCTAGGTTTCGTGCTGCAGAAACTTCGACTCAGCGGGAATCTCGACTGAGTTCAAATCGTTCTCGAATGGTCGAGGTCGCGAAATTTTTTTTATACTAAGGGGTTCGAGTCATGAAAAAGGTTGAAAAACACTGCCCTACATTAATCCTACTAATCCTACTAATATTATAAATGCGAAAGTTTGTGAGGATGGATGGATGGATGGATGGATGTTTGTTACCTACTCTTTCACACAAAAACTACTGAACGGATTTTGATGAAACTTTACAATAATGTAGCTTATACATTAGAATAACACATAGGCTACAATTTATAAAGATTTTATGTGATTTGACCATAACATAACGATAAGTATCAAGTAAGTCGGAAAAATTCCTGCCCTCTGAGATCTATCTTTGCGTGCGCTGCCATTTTTTTTTTTTTTTGGTTGGGATGTCATCCAATGATTTCTGGGCGTTTCAGTCTCTTACTGACTAAAACCCACCCGTGTTCCTTCCCTTGCCTTGCCAGAGGCCACGCTTTCCCCTTGGGACTACCCGCAACCCCGGCAGGCATCGGCCCTAGCGGACCCCGTCAGTTTTGCTGATATCTCTTTGAGGTGCGCGTGGAACACGATGCGCCGTCGACCCGGGCCTGGTCCTTATCGGACGGTGAGCTGCCCGTTGCTCTCCGTCCGCAGGCCCGCGCCTACGGTGGCCGGAAATCGGCTATCAATTCCCGACGCCCGGGACGTCTCCTACGGCGGCGGCGGCTAGGGCTGGTAGGGCGCGGCCTTTGCCACTCCCTCGCGCGCTCCACCTTCTCCTTCGCGAGCATTACTGCTTTGCAGAAGGAGGTGACGGCTTGCCATGCCCTCTCGCTCCGCACCATGGCCTGAACCAGGGCCGTACGCGAGAGGTCACCGCCGCTGATCGCCTCCACGAGGACACGGCGGTGGTCCACCTAAGCCGGGCAGACCTCCACCGTTTGCTGCGTGCGCTGCCTAAACCGTTAGAGTTACATGAAGAAAATGAATTGTGGAATTGTTTGTCTTAAAGAGTTCTAAATAAAAGTCCGCGACAGCATATCCGCGACACCTTTTATGTTGAAGCCTTTATAACCAAAATAGTGAGCAAAACATACAGTTAAATTGAATACCTTTTTTACATTGCATATTTTAGAGTATTTAGTTAATTCTTATCAAAATAAATACCTTCATCGCTTTTGGTATTTAATTTAGATAAAGTTTGTCTTTTACAATTAGTAATTTGGACAAATAGTTTAAAAGTTAGAACGATAAGAATGACCTGCGATATTGAGTCGACGGCGCTCAGAACGAGGGTGGAGGGGCGGGCCAGCCAGGGGATGACGCGCCAGAGCGCCGAATGGAATAATTATGTTCGAGAAATAACGTACCTAATTAACGCAATTAATTGTTTAACTGTCAAAATGAAACCCATTGCTATTGTAAGTCCGACATCCACGCGGGCGAAGCCGCGGGCAGAAGCTAGTTTTATCAAATAAATAGGTACTGTATGATGTTGCCGCGTGGGATGTGTTCGCCACATTATGACTTATGAGTGAACGACACGCATAATAAGACTTATTGTTCTGTTATTATAATTATGCTGATGGACCGTGGAGTTTTCTGCCGGCTCTTCTCTATGGGAAATGATGAAATGAAACTGTGCTCCTAAGCTTCTGACGTTACATAAGTGCCCATGTAGGTTTATCTGAAACTAGCAACTAGACGTAGAAATTAAATACCCCAGAATAGTATCAAGACAAACCGCCCCAGGCCCACGGTCCTGGCGGCCCCTTAGATCTTAAGAAGTACTTTTTAATGATATCCCAAACATGGTCAAAATATATTCAGTAAGCCGACGTACGCACGGACGCGACGTGTGAAAAAATCGCCGTGATAAAAATTACGGCAATTTTTTTTCGCGTACTTATTGGATTTTCGACGCTCCGCTTAGCGCCGAGAGTTGAATATCCAACAGTGTGTTTTCTTGCCGCGCTGGGATACGCGCTGAATGCACGCTGTCTCAATGCTCGGCTCAATACCGAGGGTTGTAAATCCAGTGTACGAAAAAAAATCACCGCGATAAAAACACGTCCCTGCGAACGTCGGCTAAGAAGCAGTTTAAAGTTGGAGGCTGAGGATGAAAATTTTCGAGCTCGCTTCGCTCGCTACAAGTGTCGAATGCAAAGTATCGAGTACAAAAGTATCGGTATCGCTACATCCTCGGACTTTCTGCATATGTCGACAAAAGACCACAAAGACGAAGAGAAGAGACGTGTCCTATTTCTGTATGACTTTTAAAAAAAAATACCTTCCCTACACGGTGGTGTGCTAAAATTTTCGAGCTCGCTTCGCTCGCTTTTGAACTCTATATTCTTCTAACTCTCAAACTTTTCTGCTTATGTCGACAAAGTAACTCCTATTTCCTGTTTGTTGTTCGATACAAACCTAACCGAGAATTCAGAGACGAGGTGCAAAAAATGTCGACCTCGCTTTGCTCGCTCCCCTACATTCTTCTTTTCGTTGAGGAGATGAAAATGCAACTCCCTCAAAAAAAAATCCTGCGGGTTGCGATGTCCATCGTGTAGGTGGATTATAAATTACGCACGATATACTAGTTTTTTTTGCAAAATTTTACTAATAATACCTACATAAACTGAGAAGACACCTCATCAATCAACATCACATCAATAGGCCTCATTTTTTTTGCCACTCCTGGCTCCTGACAGACTTAGTCCTCCGCTGATTGGGCCTGTTCTGACTGGACCCCGACTATGTGACCCCCCCCTGACTCGAAGGCTGGATCCGCCCTTGTATTACCTATGGGGTATTCTTTCATTACGTGCCTCTTTTCAATAAGAATTAGAGGTGTTGGATACTATTTTACGAATTTTTGCATAGACACGTCGGGTGGCCCTGTAGCTCGGGGACCCCGTATCATTGATACGGCTGATTCAGTGGTAGCTGCGCCCCTGGGAATAAGGCAACTACAGGCTATCGAGCTAAAAGCTATCGCCGACTATTTAAACAATATTAAATTTATTTTTAATATTTTTTTATTTTTAAAATGTAACTTGCAACATTAGGTAATAAAACGTATTGAATATGCTCACAGGCTTCAGTTTTGTACATTCAGTAGATCAGGGAAATTTATAAAGTATTTTGTTCCAGTTCTTCTTCAATTTCTTCCCTCAACACCAGTCCACCAAGGAGAGAAGAGTCCGGAGGAAGCCACTCACAGCTGGTGTCTTCTGATGAACATGCCTGAAAATGTACGAATACGTTCAGTGCCGGGAGCCCTCCTGGAGGGATCACCTAGTCGCATATGGGATGCCGGGAGCCCTCGCGGAGGGATCATTTTAAATGTAGGTTTTTCTTCGCGAATACATTATTATAAACCGTGAAAATAAAATCAGATGTATACATGTATATTTTAACAAGATTTATTAGTATATGCGTTAGTATACAAATCAAAGACTTAGATTTTTTTTAAATTTTTTGTTCACGGTTACAAATACTTATTCACAACAAATTTAAAAGGTTGGAAACTACGTATTAGCGAGAAGACCCCCAGAAAACACTATTTCACTTCGTTTTACAGTGTTTATACTCGTAACACGGTTTTAAACCTAATGCAGTTGACCATCCGCTTTAGCGCAAACGGAACCCTCCCGGAGGGTACACTTTTAATATGTATGGCGCCATGGCGTATGAGCTCGAGGAAAATGGGTGGAGTCGAAAGTGTTAAAGAATTAGTAAATTGGCTATAGATAGTACCTACATCCACTGTAGGAGCAAGACTTTCACTATAAGGTCCTCATCCTAATCGTTAAGTAAGTAGGTAGGTAGGTGTAGGAAGTGGTTATATACACTCGAGAGCAATGAATCCGGGTCACTTAAAGAATCCTAAAAATCTCGGAAACTAAAAATGCTAGGTTAATGCAATAAATTGTATTTAATAGACAATGTAATACTCCTTAAATGAAGGTATTAAAACTTCTTAGTTATTGTAAAGTTATATCATAAAAAAATCAAATTTGAAAAAGGGCCACTTTCGAAGATGGAACTACGAAATTACAGCATTTGGTTTTGCTTTTGTTTGTAATCTGTCATTTATGTGGGTACATAAACCATGTTGATAGTGCTCTATATTCATTATTCAAGCTGAAATTATGTCGCTTACGCCTGAAGAATGCACCAGAATACTTACAATGCTGGAAACCGGCCGGAGTCAGCGCGATACAGCCAGGACTGTCGGTGTGTCGCTGTCAACAGTACAAAGAGTTCTCCGACGTTACGAAGAAACTGTTCTAACCTACGCAGACCAGGAACGGGCAGAACCAGGTGTACCACAGCACGAGAAGACCGATACTTGGTGAACACCATGCTTCGAAATCGCTTTCTCACAGGAACTGAACTCACAAATCAGTTTCGACGCCTCGGAGGAAGTAACCCAAGTGCATGGACAGTAAGACGTCGGCTTGCTGAATCTAACTTAAAACCCCTTAGACCTGCAAACGGCCCTAAACTGGAGCGTGGGCATCGTATTTCAAGACTAAGATATGCCCAGAGCCACGTAAATTGGAGTATTGAAGATTGGTCAAAAGTTATGTTCTCCGACGAATCAAAATTTATGCTCTACAAGCACGATGGAAGACACAGAGTGTATCGAAGACCAGGGGAAAGATTCAAGCAAGCATGCATCGAAGAAAAAGTAGCCTACGGTGGTGGGTCTGTACTTGTGTGGGCCGGAATTTCTTCTGAAAGTCGCACAGAGCTGGTGATCATAGAAAACGGCTCTTTAACTAGCGTAAGATATGTGGAAGAAATCCTCAATGATCACGTTGGTCCATTTATGATCAATTTAGGTGAGGATGCTATATTTATGCATGACAATGCCCGACCTCATACAGGTAGGATTGTGAATGACTACCTTCAAGAGATGAACATTACTCGTATGGAGTGGCCAGCGCGCAGCCCGGATATCAACCCGATCGAGCATGCTTGGGACGAGCTAGGCAGATGCGTAAAACAACGAAACCCTCCCCCAATCACGCTTCGTGAGCTCAAAATTGCTCTCACAGAGGAATGGGAGAATATTCCCCAAAATCGTATAAGGAACTTGGTGTACAGCATGCCAAACCGCGTAAACGCAGTAATGGAAGCACGAGGAGGCAATACGAAGTATTAAAATTCAAGAAAATCGTAATAAAGTTCAAAAATTTCATGTTTCCTATTTTTGTTTTAAGGAGAGATTAGCAGTTTTTTTCTTTATGTAATTTTGTGTTAATAAAATGTATGGTGACTCATATTTTTTTTACTTTCATTTAAGGAGTATTACATTGTCTATTAAATACAATTTATTGCATTAACCTATCATTTTTAGTTTCCGAGATTTTTAACATTCTTTAAGTGACCCGTATTCATTGCTCTCGAGTGTACTTACAAACTTTCTAGTTCCCAAGTATGGATTTTACTGGACTCGTCGTCTATAAAATCACCGGTCGTGTTTGTATTTGCGAGCATAAACACACGCCTGTAAAGTATTAACTGTGGTACGGTCAGCATTTACATAACATCAACTCTAGATTTAAAAACTGCTTTTTGGCTTTTATAAAACTTAATTGTTAGTCGACTTTCGTTGCTGACCGTATCGATACCGACCGTCTCGACTGACTACCGCGTACACTCATTTAATAAGTAATCAAGTTTGACTAATGCTACTACACATTATAAGTAAATGTAATGGCTATAATCTATTAAGGCTGGCTTGGTGGTTGAGCTACATTGCTTCAAGGGTCTTTTGGCGATCGAATGACGACATTGCACAAATGCCTACCAACAACGCGTTGTCACCAACGTGACAACGTCTCAAAAGGAGACATCAACAAACAAGATAGCGGCTTTAGTTCCGATTTTAGCCACGCGGGGAAAGATCCTTGTGCTGTGTGATAACTTCTCAAGAGGATAATACGGACCTGACACCTGCAAGACGTGGCCTCAACGTAGTGGTAAGTATCAGTTCCAGGCTGCACTCCAGGGTCGCAGTTCCGCAGCTTCACGGAGGCGTGCTTACGGTCGCCGTGGACACACACCGGGTGGTGCGACTGTTTGTATGGGAACTGCCAGTCGGATATCTGAAAGTATTTTTTTTCTATAACTGAAAGTTGAATAAATATTATGACTTCATACCTTATTTATTTATACTTAGTCATTTAATTTCATAAAAAAAGTGTCAAAAATTGTAAAGTGCTCCCGGGTGAAGACAACATAGACTCATAATAATGGAGGTAAAAGTCAACGTCTGGTCCAATACGGTTAACGGCTCCCAACGAAAACCAGTGGCGTATGATAGAAAGATTGAATTGATACAATTTATTGAAAGATTCCATTACATAGATAGACACAGGTCAAGCTAATAAAAGCGTATTACCAATGGAAAAGCCATGAGCCCAAATGATAAGTATGGAAGTGTTTAAAAGAACATGGATGTATGTGGCTGACTTTATCTTCTATATCTTCTATATCTATACATATAATAAAATTGTAGAAAAGTGGTGTCTGTACAATGGAAATATATGAAAAAAAAGTAGCAGGGGTTGTTATTATATCGATGCTGAACCCGAGATTGTAATTAAAATTTTTTTTGTCTGTTTGTCTGTTTGTCTGTTTGTCGGTTTGTCTGTTTGTCTGTGTGTTTGTGCACGCTAATATCAGAAACGGCTTATTCGATTTAGATGCGGTTTTCACTAATATATTGTAGTAAGCTTCACTTAACATTTAGTGTTTATTTCATGGCAATCGGTTCATAAATAAAAAAGTTATGTCAATTTAAAGAATCACGGCGAACATTTGTTATAGGTTAGGCATTTCTTTCCTTGATTTTCGGTATACTTATCTTAATTTTTATTTAGGGTTTGTATATAAATATTATGAGTATTTGGTATAGGTTAGGCATTTCTTTTCTTGATTTTCTTTATTAAGTCTATGTTTATTAGCTCAGGTTAGTAATTAATTTTTCTAGCAATTCTTTTGTTTCATAAAGTTAGATAAGACGTGTAAACCAAACGTACTAAACGTTTGGTTTACACATCTTAACACTTATTACTTAAACTGTGATAATTTTAGACTGTATAATAATCTGTAAGTATTTATAATTTAATTGTTTACGATAGTACGTGTTTACTAAATAACTGTGTGTTAAGTAGTAAGTAGTATTTTATTGTAAGAATGCTTCGAAGAAGATCCAACCTCTCCCAATGTAGCAGAAATGCTAAAAGGATGAGATTAGTTCGATCACAGGAATCTGAGGAAGGTCGTGAGGGAAGGCTCTCTGCAACTCGGGAACATCAGGCTAGGTTTCGTGCTGCAGAAACTTCGACTCAGCGGGAATCTCGACTGAGTTCAAATCGTTCTCGAATGGTCGAGGTCGCGAAATTTTTTTTATACTAAGGGGTTCGAGTCATGAAAAAGGTTGAAAAACACTGCCCTACATTAATCCTACTAATCCTACTAATATTATAAATGCGAAAGTTTGTGAGGATGGATGGATGGATGGATGGATGTTTGTTACCTACTCTTTCACACAAAAACTACTGAACGGATTTTGATGAAACTTTACAATAATGTAGCTTATACATTAGAATAACACATAGGCTACAATTTATAAAGATTTTATGTGATTTGACCATAACATAACGATAAGTATCAAGTAAGTCGGAAAAATTCCTGCCCTCTGAGATCTATCTTTGCGTGCGCTGCCATTTTTTTTTTTTTTTGGTTGGGATGTCATCCAATGATTTCTGGGCGTTTCAGTCTCTTACTGACTAAAACCCACCCGTGTTCCTTCCCTTGCCTTGCCAGAGGCCACGCTTTCCCCTTGGGACTACCCGCAACCCCGGCAGGCATCGGCCCTAGCGGACCCCGTCAGTTTTGCTGATATCTCTTTGAGGTGCGCGTGGAACACGATGCGCCGTCGACCCGGGCCTGGTCCTTATCGGACGGTGAGCTGCCCGTTGCTCTCCGTCCGCAGGCCCGCGCCTACGGTGGCCGGAAATCGGCTATCAATTCCCGACGCCCGGGACGTCTCCTACGGCGGCGGCGGCTAGGGCTGGTAGGGCGCGGCCTTTGCCACTCCCTCGCGCGCTCCACCTTCTCCTTCGCGAGCATTACTGCTTTGCAGAAGGAGGTGACGGCTTGCCATGCCCTCTCGCTCCGCACCATGGCCTGAACCAGGGCCGTACGCGAGAGGTCACCGCCGCTGATCGCCTCCACGAGGACACGGCGGTGGTCCACCTAAGCCGGGCAGACCTCCACCGTTTGCTGCGTGCGCTGCCTAAACCGTTAGAGTTACATGAAGAAAATGAATTGTGGAATTGTTTGTCTTAAAGAGTTCTAAATAAAAGTCCGCGACAGCATATCCGCGACACCTTTTATGTTGAAGCCTTTATAACCAAAATAGTGAGCAATACATACAGTTAAATTGAATACCTTTTTTACATTGCATATTTTAGAGTATTTAGTTAATTCTTATCAAAATAAATACCTTCATCGCTTTTGGTATTTAATTTAGATAAAGTTTGTCTTTTACAATTAGTAATTTGGACAAATAGTTTAAAAGTTAGAACGATAAGAATGACCTGCGATATTGAGTCGACGGCGCTCAGAACGAGGGTGGAGGGGCGGGCCAGCCAGGGGATGACGCGCCAGAGCGCCGAATGGAATAATTATGTTCGAGAAATAACGTACCTAATTAACGCAATTAATTGTTTAACTGTCAAAATGAAACCCATTGCTATTGTAAGTCCGACATCCACGCGGGCGAAGCCGCGGGCAGAAGCTAGTCTATACATATAATAAAATTGTAGAAAAGTGGTGTCTGTACAATGGAAATATATAAAAAAAAAGTAGCAGGGGTTGTTATTATATCGATGCCGAACCCGAGATTGTAATTAATTTTTTTTTTGTCTGTTTGTCTGTTTATCTGTTTGTCTGTTTGTCGGTTTGTCTGTTTGTCTGTGTGTTTGTGCACGCTAATATCAGAAACGGCTTATTCGATTTAGATGCGGTTTTCACTAATATATTGTAGTAAGCTTCACTTAACATTTAGTGTTTATTTCATGTCAATCGGTTCATAAATATAAAAGTTATGTCAATTTAAAGAATCACGGTGAACATTTGTTATACGTTAGGCATTTCTTTCCTTGATTTTCGGTATCTTAATTTTTATTTAGGGTTTGTATATAAATATTATAAGTATTTGGTATAGGTTAGGCATTTCTTTTCTTGATTTTCTTTATTAAGTATAAGTTTATTAGCTCAGGTTAGTAATTAATTTTTCTAGCAATTCTTTTGTTTTATAAAGTTAGTGCGTTTGGTTTACACGTCTTAACACTTATTTCTTAAACTGTCATAATTTTAGACTGTATAATAATCTGTAAGTATTTATAATTTAATTGTTTACGATAGTACGTGTTTACTAAATAACTGTGTGTTAAGTAGTAAGTACTATTTTATTGTAAGAATGCCTCGAAGAAGATCCAACCTCTCCCAATGTAGCAGAAATGCTAAAAAGATGAGATCAGTTCCATCACAGGAATCTGAGGAAGGTCGTGAGGCAAGGCTCTCTGCAACTCGGGAACAACAGGCTAGGTTTCGTGCTGCAGAAACTTCGACTCAGCGGGAATCTCGACTGAGTTCAAATCGTTCTCGAATGGTCGAGGCCGCGAAATTTTTTTTCATACTAAGGGGAGTCATGAAAAATGTTGAAAAACACTGCCCTACATTAATCCTACTTAATAATAGAAATGCGAAAGTTTGTGAGGATGGATGGATGGATGGACGGATGTTTGTTACTCTTTCACACAATAACTACTGAACGGATTTTGATGAAACTTTACAATAATGTAGCTTATATATCAGAATAACACATAGGCTACAATTTATAAAGATTTTATATTATTTGGCCATAATATAACGATAAGTATCAAGTAAGTCGGAAAAATTCCTGCCCTCTTTGCGTGCGCTGCCTTTTTTTTTTTTTGGGTGAGAAATCATCCAATGGCTTCTCCCGCTCTGGGCGGAGCGGAAGGACGTGACAGACTCTTACTGACTAAAACCCACCCGTGTTCCTTCCCTTGCCTTGCCAGTGGCCACGGTTTCCCCTTGGGACTACCCGCAACCCCGGCAGGCATCGGCCCTAGCGGACCCCGTCAGTTTTGCTGACATCTCTTTGAGGCGCGCGTGGAACACGACGCGCCGTCGACCCGGGCCTGGTCCTTATCGGACGGCGAGCTGCCCGTTGCTCTCCGTCCGCAGGCCCGCGCCTACGGTGGCCGGAAATCGGCTATCAATTCCCGACGCCCGGGACGTCTCCTACGGCGGCGGCGGCTAGGGCTGGTAGGGCGCGGCCTTTGCCACTCCTTCGCGCGCTCCGCCTCCTCCTTCGCGAGCATTACTGCTTCGTAGAAGGAGGTGACTGCTTGCCATGCCCTCTCGCTCCGCACCATGGCCTGAACCAGGGCCGGACGCGAGAGGTCACCGCCGCCGATCGCCTCCACGAGGACACGGCGGTGGTCCACCCAAGCCGTGCAGACCTCCACCGTATGCTGCGTGCGCTGCCTAAACCGTTAGAGTTACATGAAGAAAATGTATTGTGGGATTGTTTGTCTTAAAGAGTTCTAAATAAAAGTCCGCGACAGCATATATCTACCTTTTATGTGGAAGCCTTTATAACCAAAATAGTGAGCAATAAATACATTTAAATTGAATACTTTTTTTAAATTGTATATTTTAGAGTAGGTATTTAGTTAATTCTTATCAAAATAAATACCTTCATCGCTTTTGGTGTACATAAAGTTTGCCTTTTACACTAAGTAATTTGGACAAATATTTTAAAAGTTTGAACGATAAGAATGACCTGCGATATTGAGTCGACGGCGCGCAGAACGAGGGTGGAGGGGCGGGCCAGCCAGGGGATGACGCGCCAGAGCGCCGAGTGGAAGCTATTGCTTAATAATTATGTTCGAGAAATAACGTAATTAACGCAATTAATGTTGTTGAACTGTCAAAATGAAAGCCATTGCTATTGTAAGTGCTACACAATTACCCCGCTGATTTAGGACATGTTACACGTTCCTGTGGGATAATTTCCGACATCCACGCGGGCGAAGCCGCGGGCAGAAGCTAGTCTATACATATAATAAAATTGTAGAAAAGTGGTGTCTGTACAATGGAAATATATGAAAAAAAAATAGCAGGGGTTGTTATTATATCGATGCTGAACCCGAGATTGTAATTAAATTTTTTTTTGTCTGTTTGTCTGTTTGTCTGTTTGTCGGTTTGTCTGTTTGTCTGTGTGTTTGTGCACGCTAATATCAGAAACGGCTTATTCGATTTAGATGCGGTTTTCACTAATATATTGTAGTAAGCTTCACTTAACATTTAGTGTTTATTTCATGTCAATCGGTTCATAAATAAAAAAGTTATGTCAATTTAAAGAATCACATCGAACATTTGTTATAGGTTAGGCATTTCTTTCCTTGATTTTCGGTATACTTATCTTAATTTTTATTTAGGGTTTGTATATAAATATTATAAGTATTTGGTATAGGTTAGGCATTTCTGTTCTTGATTTTCTTTATTAAGTATAAGTTTATTAGCTCAGGTTAGTAATTAATTTTTCTAGCAATTCTTTTGTTTTATAAAGTTAGTACGTTTGGTTTACACGTCTTAACACTTATTACTTAAACTGTGACAATTTTAGAGTGTATAATAATCTGTAAGTATTTATAATTTAATTGTTTACGATAGTACGTGTTAACTAAATAACTGTGTGTTAAGTAGTAAGTACTATTTTATTGTAAGAATGCCTCGAAGAAGATCCAACCTCTCCCAATGTAGCAGAAATGCTAAGGATGAGATAAGTTCGATCACAGGAATCTGAGGAAGGTCGTGAGGCAAGGCTCTCTGCAACTCGGGAACATCAGGCTAGGTTTCGTGCTGCAGAAACTTCGACTCAGCGGGAATCTCGACTGAGTTCAAATCGTTCTCGAATGGTCGAGGTCGCGAAAATTTTTTTTCATACTAATGGGGTCAAGTCATGAAAAAGGTTGAAAAACACTACCCTACATTAATCCTACTAATATTATAAATGCGAAAGTTTGTGAGGATGGATGGATGGATGTTTGTTACTCTTTCACACAAAAACTACTGAACGGATTTTGATGAAACTTTACAATAATGTAGCTTATACATTAGAATAACACATAGGCTACAATTTATAAAGATTTTATGTGATTTGGCCATAATATAACGATAAGTATCAAGTAAGTCGGAAAAATTCCTGCCCTCTGAGATCTATCTTTGCGTGCGCTGCCTTTTTTTTTTTTGGGCGGTTAATCATCCAATGACTTCTCCCGCTCTGGGCGGAGCGGAAGGGCGTGTCAGACTCTTACTGACTAAAACCCACACGTGTTCCTTCGATCCTTGATATCTCTTTGAGGCGCGCGTGGAACACGATGCGCCGTCGACCCGGGCCTGGTCCTTATCGGACGGCGAGCTGCCCGTTGCTCTCCGTCCGCAGGCCCGCGCCTACGGTGGCCGGAAATCGGCTATCAATTCCCGACGCCCGGGACGTCTCCTACGGTGGCGGCGGCTAGGGCTGGTAGGGCGCGGCCTTTGCCACTCCCTCGCGCGCTCCACCTTCTCCTTCGCGAGCATTACTGCTTTGCAGAAGGAGGTGACGGCTTGCCATGCCCTCTCGCTCCGCACCATGGCCTGAACCAGGGCCGTACGCGAGAGGCCACCGCCGCCGATCGCCTCCACGAGGACACGGCGGTGGTCCACCCAAGCCGGGCAGACCTCCACCGTATGCTGCGTGCGCTGCCTAAACCGTTAGAGTTACATGAAGAAAATGTATTGTGGGATTGTTTGTCTTAAAAAGTTCTAAATAAAAGTCCGCGACAGCATATATCTACCTTTTAGGTGGAAACCTTTATAACCAAAATAGTGAGCAATAAATACAGTTAAATTGAATACTTTTTTTACATTGCATATTTTAGAGTATTTAGTTAATTCTTATCAAAATAAATACCTTCATCGCTTTTGGTATTTAATGTAGATAAAGTTTGTCTTTTACACTAAGTAATTTGGACAAATAGTTTAAAAGTTAGAACGATAAGAATGACCTGCGATATTGAGTCGACGGCGCACAGAACGAGGGTGGAGGGGCGGGCCAGCCAGGGTATGACGCGCCAGAGCGCCAAGTTAATAATTATGTTCGAGAAATAACGCAATTAATTGTTGAACGGTCAAAATGAAACCCATTGCTATTGTAAGTGCTACGCAATTACCCCGCTGATTTAGGACATGTTACACGTTCCTGTGGGATAATTTCCGACATACACGCGGGCGAAGCCGCGGGCAGAAGCTAGTTCTTTAATAAGTTGTCGCATGAAGGATGTTGCAATAGTTCGCAAGTGCACATCTCCAAAAATTAATTTGATGTACAGGACTGCAACAACTATTTAGGGATAGCTCATATCAGATAGTATGAAGGTATGGGAGAAAGTATTAGAGAAAATACTGCGAGAGGAGGGTGAGATTACCCCAAACCAGTTGTGCGAGAAGTACAGATGTGCACACAAGAACTTGCACATGGTGTTCATAGATCTGGAGAGCACCTCGGGATGTGTTGTGGTGGGCCTTGAAAGAGAAAGGTATGTACAGTCAATCTCGTACCTACGTCCGGTCGGCTGCTGGCAATACCGAAGAGTTCAGTGTGGCTGTAGGTTTGCACCAAGGGTCGGCTTTAAGTCCTTACTTACCTCTTCCTGTTGATTATGGACGCTCTGACGCCGGACATACAGGAAGAGGCATCCTGGTGCATGCTGTTTGCCGATGACATTTTTCTTGTCGGTGAAGATGAACTTGAGATCCAGAGCAGATGGGAGAAATGGCAACAGAAGCTGGAGAGTATTGGCTTGAAAATCAGCAGAACAAAAACTGAACATAATATGTTCTACGATTTCGGCTGTCTCTCCAGTTCTGGAGCCATAGCGCTTGATGGCACGCCTCACCCAGTCTGCTTCAACTTTCGGTATCTCGGTTCACTCGTGCAAAGCGATGGCAAAGTAGATCGGGCGGTTAAGCACAGAATTAACACTGGATGGATAATGGTGGCAGTTCACGGGAACAATCTGCGACTCCCGCATTTCCCTTAAACTTAAGGTGCATAAAACAATGGTTAGAGTTGCTGTCTTGTATGGATCATGTTGGGCCACAATAGGGATGAATGAAAGGCAATTGCATGCAGCTTAGATGAGTATGCTAAGAGGGATGTGTGGTGTCACACGGATGGATAGAATAAGAAATGAATACATGGAGGAAATCTGAAAGTGGCACAAGTGACCGAAAAGTGGTGCGGAAATCGGTTGTCATGGTATGGGCATGTGATGCAGAGGAATGAGGAAAATGTCATGAGGAAAATTTTGAGTATGAATGTCGATAGCTATAAAGTAGGGGAAGACCAAAGAAACGATGGATGGACTGTGTGAAAGATGATATGGGGGGATAATGGGGGTGACTACCGATATGACGACTTATAGAGAAGTATAAACAAAGGGACATATTGCGCCGACCACAAATAAACCGGGATAAGGGCAGGAGAATGATAAGTCATTTATTTCCAGACAACGCAAACATCTAAGGCGTCTGTCAATGAACTATGAGGATTAGTTTATGGATGGCGGTTCGAACAAAAAGAGCGAGAGTCTGTGCGAGATTCGACGGTAGTTAACTTCCTTTCACGGGGATTCTTATCGAAAGCAATCAAATACTTGGGCATGTACTTGGCAGGACCTAATACAAATAATAGCTGCCATAGCTAGCCAGTTAAGCAGAATGGGTAAATAACCATCAGACCAGCAGTTATAACCTAGCGGTGTGACTGTGGGACTACCAAGTCATAGGTCTCGAGTTCAAACCCAAGAATTTAGGATTCATTTCGTAATTCATATCATTTGCTTCAAAAGGTCAAGGAAAACATCGTGAGGAAACCGGTATGCCTGAAATTATTTCTGCATGTGAAGTCAAGTCAGAGGCCCATTGGTGGCATAACAACTCTGACACCAGCCAAGAGGCCTTCTCTCTGTGAGAGGGAGTGGGCTGTACTCTACTACGCGGGCCCAGTGCGGGTTGGTAGATGTCACATGTCTTCGAATGTTTTCTAAGACTTGCCGGTTTCCTCACGATGTTTTCCTTCACCGTTTTGAGAGAGAAACTGTTCATTACCAAACCTTAATTCACTGAATATCTGACTTAGGTACTATTAGGTAGGTATCATCAGAGCTGAGCTGCCTACATGTTCGTGTCTAGCCATAGTTTGGCAAACAGAATTCTCCCTTTATCTCTCAATCACGAAAGTCGCTATCACCTTACCTCATAAGAAAGACAATATCCTCCGCAGCCCGTGATCTTGACATCGTCCCAACAGCGTCGTCCGTTGAGGTCGGTCTGCATAGCCTTGTGCGTGTGACGCTTTATCTTGCAGCGGCCCGTCGAGGATGCTCCCGCGCAGATCAGCGCGGAGCAACAGAGCATCAACATCAGGCTGGTAGTACTCATGCTTCTGATGAGTCCCGACATTTTGGACTCTGCAATAATTGTGTATTCATTCAGCACTTTTGACCCTTAATCAAACTCCAAAAAATAAAACAAAGAAACTGTTTTATTAACACCAAGATAGATAAGAACGAGACACATTAGGTACTTAGTTAGGAAAAGGTAGGTAAGAACACTACGAAACTTTTATAAGTAAAAGTAAGAGACGCTTTTTCCCAAACCTTATCTGATGCTGATCCCGAACTGTGTCGAATCTCCATTGCAAAATGTTTTTATAAAGGACCGAGGTGGACGTCACGGCATTTCTCTCACTTCGCTTCACATGGCTATGAGGCACGAACCATTAGCATCGCGATTGCGCCGTTAAGCTGGATAAAAATAGAGAAGAATCGCCTTTTAGAATTATACATCACATTTGCATACTTAATTTATGCCTTTAGCTCTGTTAGGCGAAAGACTGTCTCTTCTATGGATAGTGCTTATAGGTAGTACCTATGTATAGAGGACATGAAAAGAGCTTATCATGCATATCGTATGTGTAATCCCACAAACTTCCTTTTCCTATATGTAGCGTGTTTCACGCAGATAAAAAGACGCGAACAAGATAAAAATAAAGCTAATAAATAAACAAGGAGAGAAGCTAAATAACGAGATTTCAAGTCGACCCAAAAAAGTCATTAAAAGCGGTGGCGCAGAACAAATTGGCCTCATTTGTGCGAGGATCCTGTGTCGCACCCGCCTGATGGCCGCAGTCTGACCAAATTCAAAGTTCGAACTAATTGCATTGCGTTCCTCATACCTTATGTCCGTACTTACATAAATATAAATCTCAGTAAGTCACGGCTCCGCATACGTTGCAAGCAGTTTTTATATTCTGATCATGACAGTTTTTAGAATGCAATACCTAATTAAGTAAGTAGTTGATACTGTTGATAGTTCAAAACTGAAACATCTAAGATAATGTATAGTAATGCTACTATGTTGTTGCAATATATTGTAGTAGGTACCTATAGGTACCTAATACATAAGTAGTCAGCAACAACAGCGAAAGTTGGTTTTGTAAAACTAGCAGTGTTTTCCGACTTTCGCTGCTGACCATACCCACGGTGCCATACCTAACCTATAGGTAGGTAGGTACTGCGGTACATACCTACAAAGTTAAATAATCAGTAATTTTATTAACCGACTTCCAAAAGGAGGATAGGTTATCAATACGGATGGTTATATTTTTGTATTTAAATTATTTGTATGTTCGTTCATAACTCCGTCATATTTAGACAGATTTTCAAAATATTTTTTTTGTTTGAAAGGGTACCTATAATACTTGTGAGGTAGTCCCATTGCACATAAGGTGTGGATCTCACGATGGGATTTTGGAGAAATCGAGGGAACTCTTCAAATAGGTACTTATTGTAAGTTTGTAGGCACACCTAAGCAATTTGGGTATTTTTTTATTGAGTATAGGTAACTCGTGCAGTAGCTTTCGGAAAGCACCATTTTGTGAAATGGAACTGATGATGATAGACCACAGATGGCCACCGGAACTACTCAATATTAAGTAAGTATTTCACGGGTTGCGATTCGATTACTTTAATATGGTTGCCAAGCAATTTATGCTCATCATAATGCATTTATGGAGAAGTAAAAAAGCTTTTTAGGATTCTAGTCTAGGATTATTTTAATCAGCTCCTAAAAATTGACGGACTTTTTGTACAGTCATTGACTTCTGAAATCAAGCTCACAAACAGAACTTAAACTTTGAGCAGATTTGAGCTGTCTCCTTAAAATGTATCAACCCTTTTCACCAGAGGTTCCCAAACTTCTTTTTCTTGTAGACCGCTTTCTAAATTTTTCTGGTTTCGGTGGACCCCCTCTTTTTTTGTTTTTTTTTTTTTTATGGCTGGGAAATCATCAAGTAACTTCTCCCGGTCTGGGCCGAGCGGGAGTGCGTGTCAGACTCTTACTGACTAAAACCCACCCGTGTTCCTTCAGTTGCCTGTACGTTGCCAGGGGCCACGGTAACCCTTTAGGATTTTCCTGCAAGACCCCTACTGCCACCTTTCTACCATATTCCTTTTCGTCAAAAAATATGAAGATTAGATCTAACGATGGTTGCAATCTTTTTTTTCACGTTATCTGTTAGGACTGCATGTAAACCATAGCTCCTAAACAAAATTTGCTTCAAAATCTTTTATAAACTTTCAATACGACCATTTTTCACCGAAATACAGCCTGTCAAAAATCACCGAATGGATTTTTTTTATTTTCTCTTAATTTTTTTGTATAAGTAATTTGTTATCTTCCTACATTGAAGCTATTGAAAGCAGAAAAAAATTCGTGGACGCCCAGTTACAACTTGTGAACCCCAATTTTTTTACGCCAACGTAGACCTCCGTCGTGGCTCCCGTGGACCCTTGGGGGTCCACCTGGACCACTTTGGGAATCACTGCTTTACACTTTCAATAGCTTTTTTAATTTTATGTAGCGAAAAGTGAATCACACCAGCTTGTGGACCTACTTAAGTGGCTTGGAGCTATATAAGCAACCCGTGGCACATTCGTCATTTTGGTGCAATTTGCAGGCATTGTGTTTGTCCATATTCGCCGGTGCCCTTACAGGATCTTGTGCAAAGTGAACTTATCGTTGACAGGAAAGTGCACCACAGATACATATTGTATTCTGTAATTTTATGATTATATAACTTGATCGTACCATTCGTACGGTCTAATCATAAAGAACTGTTAAAATAAAGCCTATCCAAGTAGTTTAAAACACCTATCTTCAGGTCAAATAAAAAATTGTAGAGTGATGGATATCGATACGTAAACATGAAAATAATCTAAACTACTCGACGACGAAAAAAAACTGAAAAGCAGAAAATTTATTTTGAGGCGGCGCCAAACAAACCAAAAAAAAGGTACCTTGATAGATCTTCATTGAATGTGTATTTGGCGCCCGCCGCCTCAAAATATGTTTAGGAGCTTAGTTAGAGTAAAACGTATTTTTTTTATTTTCGCTTTTTGGTTTAATTTGTAAAAATGCTTATTAATTTTCGCTTTTCAACTCAAAAGCAAAATTAAAAAAACCTTTTTTACTAATGGTAGGTAACTACCATTTATTTTTTCAACAGCCTTAATCCGACTCTATCGTCAGACCCTCGATGACAGTCATAAATACCCCAGCTGGGTCTAAAGTTCTCATCAAGGTGAATTAAATAAGCCCAAACACGATGTAGCTGCTGTAAACTGCTAAGGAGCTCTCGCGACTGTCTTCCGTCTCCATCATCAGATCAACTCCAGCCCCCCAATTACGCAATGCACGATCAATTTTAAATTGAAACCAATTGAAAAAGATTGCCAGTCCATTGCTTCATAAGTTCTACAAAAATAATTGAGCAGATTTTTTTTGTCGAACTTATGAAGCAATGGACTGGCAATCTTTTTCAATTGGTTTCAATTTAAAATAATTGATCGTGCATTACGTAATTAGGGTGGGGTCTTTGTTATGTGGTTAACGTTGTGTCATCAGAACTATATACTTACATATATTATCGTATTTGATTACTCAGACTCAGACTCAGGCTGTCAGACTCACAACGTTTTACAAACGAGTGTTTGGAGATGTATACGGAAAAAGTAGCAGTTAAAATGATATGATGTTTAGTCTAAAAACTTGACTGTGTTACACCAGTCCGGTCCAGCAATCGTGTGCCACCCGTTAATTTGCAGTTTGAATACCGTTATTGTAAGGTATGATTACAACCAGCGCTGCGCGAGCGCCGCCCCGTGCCGCTCCCATTGCTACCAAGTAAAGGTAACAATCGTCAAATAATATAGCGATCGCAAAGCTCCCGATGACATTGGTACTGCAATGATTCATAAACTTCCTAATCGAGATACTTGCATTGCACGACACCATAATCGACGAACTATTTGTCAGTGCAGTTAAATGGCTCTGTCGGGCAATTTGTAGCTATGTATAATACCTCTTGTAATGTACAGGGTGGTGCAGGTAAGTAGGTAACTCTATATACTTTGTACTTATGTGATCCGTTGAGATGGTTATACAGGGTGGCAGGGACATCGACGCTGAAACTGTTACCATGGATACATTACATGATCCTGAACGAGCTACGTAGAAATTTTCTTGTCGGTTATTAAAAAAAAATCTGCTGTTCCATACATTTTGACTATGGGTATTGTATTTTTTTAAATAAACGACGAAAAATTTCTACGCAGGGGGAGTCAGTAACAGTTTTCGAGTCGATGTCCTGCCACTCTGTCTACCTTTAGTTTCAGAATTAGCCATCCATTCATATGACCCATGTCAACGCATTTATAGGCAGCTCCTTTATAGGCCGGGCCGGGCCGCTCATTCCATAGACAGCTTAGGTTATGGTGATTACAATCACCAATAACCTAAGCTGTCTGTAGTTTTTGTGCGCGTCGCTTCATCATCATCATCAGCCTATTAATGTTCCCACTGCTGGGACACAGGCCTCCTCTCTGTGAGAGGGAGTGGGCTGTAATCCACCACGCGGGCCCAGTGCGGGTTGGTGGATGTCACATGTCTTCGAATTTTTGGTTCTAAGACATGCCGGTTTCCTCACGATGTTTTCCTTCACCGTTTTGAGAGCAGTGGTGATGAAATTATTTACACGAAGTAATGCGCTTGGGTTCGAACCCACGACCCACAACTCTTAAGTCGGGGCCGTTACCACTGGGCCACCACTGCTCCACTGCGCGTTAAACTTCGGTGTAGGTAAGCCCCTGGCAACTTGTTCGTATCATTCCCCTACTAAACCATCACAAAAATGTATCCAAAAGGGATTTATTCGTTAGACCCGATATCTACAGAATAAAGTATACATAAGTACCTACAGCAACTAAAGATTTATTACGCTTAAGACGCAGATATATACGCCAGTGACCTTGAGTGGTGTAACTTCTGTGACTGAGCTCACGCAAAGCGTCGTACGTCCAGCGGTCCAGCCAGTAATAGGACTCGCCCATCAAGGAGCGCTGTACACAATTTGACGCATTATTAATTTATTATACATAAAACAAAAGGTATTTTAATAAAACACGTATACTAAAAGATTAATATTTTAATTATTCTTAAAATGGCGAAGGTTTCAGAGAAATACGCTCGATAGCTTTTGCGTAATTTTCAGTTTTTTATTCGCGTTAGACACAGTCAACTTTACAAATTAATTTCACTATGTAATACTCGTATAAACATAATCTTAAATATTCGTATAGAAAATGCTCTAATTTAACTTATAATTTTTCCAAATGATTAACACTACTCGTTTAGACGTAATTTTCAGTATAAAATCGTTAAAAGTAGCTTATCGTCGCCTTAACTTAGTTAGTTTCAAAGTAAAGTAACAAACTTCCCCTAATGAGGTGCGTCTGTCTCGTGATTGGTAATTAGGTACTCATTACTGATTCATAGGACAACCGCAGGAAAGTCCCGGTTACCACGGCTACCCCCTACCGAATACTTTGTTAACTAGGTCTCTAATTACCATTACGTGCTAAATACATAAGCGTGTATCTACGCCTTAAGAACAGCATGACTAATTTAATGTAAAGTTGTGTTTTTTCTTTTCTTGGAAAATAGTCCGAAATTCCGAAGTAGAGAGAAATAGACAATCATTTCTTAGCTAGAGCGTACCTATATTAATTTATGCTTCTTACCGGCTAGGCGGCTTCTTGAAAAAATTATAGTAAAAGAAGAGCATCTAAGTTTGTATTACTAAGGTATTTAATATTCTATGTAACCCCTACCTAGGTGTAAAGTTATCAATCACACAAAGATCAAATTATAAAGTGCGCTACTTAAATTAATTATAATATTCCATAAAAACATTTTGGTAATGCTGATATTCATCTTCATGTCGAAAAGCGAAAAAAGCAGAACTTCTGTTGCTTTACTAAAAGTTCAAGCTATAAATTTATTGTACGTGGTGCATAAGCATTGCATACGGTTTAAAATGTGTTAACGTTCAGCTGCGTTACTTGAATGTTATCGTTCGATAAAGGTACACGCCAGCTTAGTAGTGGTGACGTTGAAGTGTATATATATAAGTTGTGAAAGTTTCAAAGTATAGCTGAAAACTGTGTGTGTGTTGATTAAGTTCTCTTTGTTTAGATAGATAAATACCAGTTCATTCATGTGTTTAATAGACAGGTAACTTTGCCATTATTATTAACAACTTATTTATTAGGCTACAATAAAACAAATCTTTGAACATTTCTGTAGACTAACGAGTTTAGTGAACTAAGATTACGACATAATCAACATGAATAAATTAATGCCGATTGGTCTGTTCAAACTTCAGAAAAAAAGAAATCAATTTAAATAATATTTAATACTTATTACTTTTATTAAATAAAATAAAACTTTAGTCGATTTTCTAGTGTAATGTACAATTGATATTCCTGGCGCTCTACCGTAAACAACCTGTAAAAAACCATAATACTTTAAAAAATAAAAAACAATAATCAAATACTCTTTTTTTTTCTAATGGCTTTAGCTATAATGTTTACGTACAAAATAGGCCAGCCTTTTTAAATTAATAATAACCTCTTTCGAGTTCTTTCATAACTTGTATCATAAAAATTAATATAATAGAGTCCGCGCCACCACTGAAGTCCGGCGGAAATTTGTGGAACTACATTTTTAAATGGACACCATGAGTGGTGGCGATGAGTGGAGATTTTTATTAGAAGTTTGTGTTCGAGATTATTTTACCTATTTGCTTTAAAATGTGTTAGGTACCTAACTCAAAGGCGGTAAATATATATCATTGTGCGACATTTCTAGGCTTGCAACGGATGCAAACACAAATATCTAAGTAAGGTACTAATTATTTAAATATACAATATTTCTATACTATACCAATGAAGATAATTCAGTAGGTAAGTAAATACTATTGGACAGACCAAGATCAAAATAATGTAACGGCCACAGACCCACAGGCCTTCTAGGATGGTTAATTAAATTCCTGGAAAGCTGGCCTGTAACATGATATTTCAGTAACAGGCCGTAAAATTAACGACACAAGTCCATAGCACGCACGGGTATTGGGTTGGCGCGGTGGCTGAGGTTCGTCTTTTGCGCTACGATTCGCCGCCGTCACAGGTTCAATTCCCGCGCGGAACGAAATTCTAGGGTTATGAAATAGTTGCGTGTACTTATAATGTGTTTGGAAACGCACCCACGATACAGAACAAACATAACTTTTTTTGTTTTTTTTTTTTGCAGCCTCACCAATGAAAGCGAGAAGCGGTGCGTGCTATGCTGTTGACTGATTTCATCGATCGGTGATGGCGGAGTGGGCAGAAATGGTGACTGGCTGTTGCGGTCAACTTTTGTGGACAGTCTACACTCTTGTGATCTTTAGTGGTATTTCTAACTTTATATAGTAAAACACCACACCTAATAACAAATTATGTGAAAAGCACATTAGGTACCTACCTATTATGTGGGATAATTGTTACCTTATAAACGGTGACATCCGCCGCCTCCACTGGTTACAGGGGGTCTACTCCCTAAGCACGAAGTCCGTCATTTCGGGCTTAGTTACGGGCGTTTCCTACTCCCTAACACCTACGGACATACGATTAGTTGGAAGCCCGACCTAAGAATGAATGACGATACGATTTGACAGTTGTCCCTACTCCCGATGTGTTTTTGCCCGTCCGAAAAGTTGAATTTGAAACTTGTTTTGACGGAGATATATGTCAGTTGATACGACATCATAATAGTTGTCGTGCTGTCGACGAAAGTGTTTTTTTTTTTAATAATCCAAACGATGGCTGCTTTTTTAATGCTGGAATTGCTCGAAAAAACTCTACAGGAAGAGCCGAAACTTTCGGTTGGCGAGTATTTCCGACGTTGAGTTCGTTGGAAACTATAGGCTCACACGAGAACATTTTTGAGGACTTGTGTGAGGATATAATACCCCTTTTGGGTTTGTTTACTTTACTTTCGACATATTCTGTGGAACGGTGCTTTGGTGTGTGGAAACAAAGCTTTCAATGCCCTTTACATGGCACGACATGCAAACTAGAAAATGTGAAAACAACCATAGTGGCAGTGCTTCACAACATTGCAGTTCACCATGGAGACATGCAGTTAGAGGGTACCCAGTAATATCATACAAGAGAAGCAACTCAAGAAGTTGCAAGGGAAATGCAAATGTTATTTTTCAAACTTTTATAAGAAGATATTTTAGCGAGTAGTTCATTAATAAAAAAACATGTCTATTCTATCAGTTTAATTTATTTTATAATACTCTAATTTGACTTTTAGAACTTGTTCTTAGAACAAACATATATCTTGTTTCTTTGCCCTCTGTGCCTCATGTAATCCTTTTCTGCAGGCTGTTTCAGTTTCTGCTATTTGTAGTGTAGCGTCATCCTTACTAGTCCTACTAACCTGAAATACAAAATTAATGTAATATTTTTTTTGCAAATTATAGTTATACCAAATTAATTAAATCTGTAGAGGCATAAGAATAACTAAGTAATATTATGAGTTTTGTACAGGCAAACAAAATTCTTGACATGCCTTCTTATGAACTTTGTAACGTAAAATTAAATTGGTTATGTAGGTCTAATTCGTAAATCATGCCGGGCCGCCACCTTCTTCGCGTTGGTGTTTATGTCCGTATTTAGATTTTCCATTTAAGAAGACCCTCTCCTGACCAATTCTTTCAAAACAATGTAAGGAACAGAAGCAAAAGCAAGCATGTAACTATGAGAAATTGAGAATGTTTACAAAACAAAATTTATTCTAGCTGTAACAGTACAAACCTTATCCTCTTCCAACCAAGGTGCACTTCTTAGCCTTTAATTGGAACTAGTCTCCGGTATTGATTCCATTTGTTTATTATAATACATGTAGGTAATTATCAAAATTTTTCATCGCTTCAATAACAAATTCATTGACAAATCTGAAAGTCTTGAAAGACGCGCCGCGTCAAAATACTTTGCCGTCATAGATACTACACAATTAACGTCAAAAAGAAAAAAGGCAAAGATATCAACACGATAAAGCCAGCATCGGGAAAAAATAGCAAAATTAATTCAATTGCTCAACTAAAGACGTAATAAAAACTAAATTATTAAAAATGTGGTAATTTTCTAACGACAACAATATTATTTTTGGAATAGTAAGCATGATAGCCACAAAATAAGTAAACCGGTAATCGACCGGTAAAATAGCGCAACTCTACCGTCATGTATCATTCGCGCACACATATTGTCTATGATTCCGTTCGAAGCTTATGAATCCGAAATCAATAGGGAGTAGGGTACACGCCATCGTTTCGGACTACTTTCGGACGGGCCCGTCTTATCGTTGACGGACTTAGGGAGTAGACCCCCAGATCAGTAAAGTGTTTTGGTAAACAAAAATATACCTAAAGTCGAATAATTCACTGGAGTAAAATGTCAGATGCTAGCTGATTTTACACTTATTATTAAACTTACATAAATGAAACTAACTCAGTCATTAGTTACTTAATTCAACGTTTAATGCTATTAATATTAAAATAGAAACATGACCTAGGTGACAGTTAATACCTACCACCTGTCATTTTACTCCAGTGAATTAATACGTAATTCAACTTTAGGCGCTCTTAAAAATATGTAATTGTAACTGAAATAAATAAAGCTACTATATGATATTTATCAACATGTAGGTACTAGTGTTTGTTCGTAATTTCGTATATTACTTTTCAATAGGAAACAGTAGCTTATCATTGCGGATTGCGAAAGGTGGCACCTAATCCTGGTGGGTGGTACATAAGTTAGAATATTTGTTCCCTAATAACAAACTTATAGAAAAGTTGCAATGGAACAAATCTAAATTAGTGATATGTTATTATTTTATTAATGAATCCAATGATTATAATTATTTCTGTAAACATAATCTGTTATAGTCGCACAACAGGATTTATATTATACATATGTGAATGATATGCCCACGTCCATTGAACATCCCTTGACTATGTTTGCTGATGATAGTACCATTACGATCCCGTGTAAAAACGTAAATACATGTATATGAAACGGACGATTCTCTTGACAATTTGATTAAATATCTAGATAAGAATAATTTGAATACAAATTTAAGTAAGACTATGATAATGCACTTTAGACAACGTATGCCTCGTATAGCTAACCTTATTATACACACTACAAAAATAACGACATTGATGAAGTAACTGATACCAAATTTTTAGGATTACAAATAGACTGCAGTTTGAACTGGAAAACACATATTGACAGGTTGTGTAAAAAATTAAGTTCGTCTGCATTTGCTTTACATAGACTATCCTCCATAGTGGATACAAAAACACTTCTTGCGGCGTACTACGGTATTGCTGAATCTTCTTTACACTATGGTGTCATTTTCTGGGCGAACTCCACCGACAAAGAGACAGCATTTAAGGCTCAAAAAAGATGTCTCCGGTCAATGTTTAAACTAAAAACCACCGACAGTTGCAAGCCATATTTCAAGCAGTACCTATTGACCCTTCCGTGTATCTATATTCTTGAAGTGGCTATGTTTGTGAAGAACAATCCAAATCGTTTTGAACGTTTGTCCGATGTATACCCAAGAAACAGACGTGACAATTCAAAATTAAATAAAATGTACCGTGCCAAACCACTATGCGCAAAAGTATTTATTGCATGATGGCCCCAGTTGTTTATAACCCTGGGGCTACATTGTCGCGTTATCGCGAACTTTACTTCGCGCTCTCTCCCTCGCACACCACTCGACGTCTCGCTGAGCAACAGAGTGCGGACGAAGTAAAGTTCGCGATAACGTACCAGTGTAGCCGTAGCATAATTACCAAGTGCATGGAAAGACTTGAAAACGTTGCAATTCAAAAGTACTCTTCATAAATTGTTAATAGATAAAGCATATTCACATATTACAGTGTAACTGAGTTTTTAACGGACAATTTTTATCAGACTACCTCGAATTTTTAATTAATTAATTATATATTGTTTTGCTTATGGATTATTTATGATGTGTTGTCTATGACCTGGAATTTTGATGTTTGTTTGTTTATTTATCTTCGGACCACGATCTGTATTTCTTGTGTAAGTATAGGTACCTACTGTTACTGACAATTTAATTTTTTGTTTTTTAATGAATATTTGAATTTTAATAATTTTATTTAATGAGAATGACATAACTAATTTAATGTTCCAACAAGAGTTTAAATTTTAACAATTTTATATAATGAAAATGTTTGCATGCCGAATGGTGAAATATGGCAGAACTCTATGAAAACCTACTACTACCTACTTATGTATAACCCATATTTGCAAATAAATGCTATTCTATTCTATTCTATTCTATTCTATTCTAACATATTTTGATCAAGATACAACCGACACTCACCTGCAAATTGCAAAAAAAATAAGAAAACTTGAATTTCGCGGGCTGCAACTGCGGAGTCACCTTACATCACTTTTTCTAATCAGTTTGCAGACTATACCAATTTTAAGTGTTCACAACCACCGCTAAGACTTAATTTTTTTTCGGTAAAACGTAGTTAGAAATTACGCAAGAGTTTTAAAATTAATCAACAGAAACGGTTAGCACTTTAGCAGGTTTTGCTATGCTTCCAAAGCCTCGTAGCCCCCAAGGCCTAATGAGTTGAGTCCTGCTCCTGGCTCATGTCTTTTTCGCACGGAACTCGGGAAGGCATAGGTAGGACAACGTTTTGTAGCTTAACCATAATTAGCAAAACGGTCTTTATCTACTATATCTATAGGTAGATTACCTAGCAGTAAAATCTCAGAATTTGCGTTAGGATACGTCAGGACAGGATAGGACTGCTGATTTCTGATCGCTTTTCACGAGAAAGCTCCCGACCTCACGCATTTAATTTATATCCATGGGCGTACCCAGGGGGGGGCAGGGGAGGGCAGCTGCCCCCCCCTGGATTTTATATAAGTAGGTACTGTTGTCGATAAAAGTTAAGTAACAGTCAAGATAAGACTTCCTTTACAATAAAATTACACTACCTACATTATTTTTAATTAATTAAAAAAAAACCGCGCTGCGCGACTTTTCATGTTAAAATTATGTTTAATAACCGACTTTTAAAAAAGGACGACGTTCTATGTTCTACTGTTTTTTTTTACTATGGTTAAAGATATTTTCGTCAATTGTGAAGCAATTTTGAAAATTCGTGTATCATTAAAAAAAAGAAAATTTTATTCGGTCCACAATTGGTAAAAAAACATTGATACGTATAAAAAAAAGCTTAATACGTCCTTCGTTTTTGAAGTTGGTTAAAAATACACGAACACAGCAGCAATATCAAAGTGGGGTTGGTGGATTTCTGATTTGCCCCCCCTTGGGCCAAAAGCTGGGTACGCCCATGTTTATATCTGTAATCTATAGTACCTAAGTCTTCTATCTAGGTAAGTGGCGCTTTTGTCTACCCAAAGTAGCTGCAGTAACTTTAACTTCGACATATTTTAACACCCCAGATTGCATATTACCCCTGGAGCTGCTAGAACTGCGAGTGCCGGCGTACGTGGCTCTGGGTACGCGCGCGGCGCTGTCGTGCCACTGGACGCTGAGCCCCGCCGACGTGTTGTACTCCGTGAAGTGGTACAAGGACGGCAAGGAGTTCTTCCGACACGTGCCGCGCGACCACGAGCCGCGCAGGAAGTTCCCGTTGCCGGGGGTTGATGTTGAGGTCTGATAGACTTTTAATCTGTTTCAAAGTTTCAATAGCATAAATAATGTGAAGTCTGTACCTATTCACCTACCGAAGCGGTATGCGGTAACAGAATGCAATATTGCAATGTAGGATGTCTCCGTTAATATTCCTAATTTCCTATTGTGACGTCTTTTCTCCAAATTGTACTGGGCCACACCGGACACAGGCATCCTCTCTGTCAGAGGGAGTGGGCTGTACCTACCACGCGACCCCAGTGCGGGTTGGTAGATCATATGTCTTCGAATTGTTGGTTCAAAGATATGCCGGTTTCCTCACGATGTTTTCCTTCACCGTTTTGAGAGCGATGTGTTTTCCGTGTTTTGAGCCGTGGTGATGAAATTATTTACACAAACTAAAGCACCTGCTTGGGTTCGAACCCACGACCTACAACTCGTAAGTCGGGAACTCGGGACCATTACCACTGGGCCACCAGTCCACCACTGCCCAAATTGTAATACAGACACTTATTTTAAATTCAAATTGTGACACAGAAATCGGACGCGTCCGGGTCGAGCCTGGTGCTGTTAGCGGCCGTGTCCGAGACGGGCGGACGGTATCGCTGTGAGGTGTCCGGCGAAAGCCCGCTATTCCCCACTGTGTCCGGATATGCAGATTTGAATGTCGTCGGTGAGTATGATGCGCTATCTTACCAGCGCAGCGGAGTTTTAGAAAACGTGGTTGCGTGAGGGTTTCCATAGCTTGTAATTTAAACTCCTTTCATGTGAGATAAACAAGGATTTTAATTTTTTGAAAGCCAGTCAAACCCTTGTTTGTCTCTTATGAAATGAGGGACTAATTATGATGTCTATAAAACTCATTTTCTCTCTATTTCTGTCTAGTCCTCCCTGAGCATGGGCCATTTCTGTCAGGACTGCGATCACGATATCGTCTCGGAGACCGCGTGCAGGTGGACTGCACTTCTGGCCGGTCTCGTCCGTCCAACCATCTCTCATGGTACATCAATGGCGAGCCAGCACCAACCACAGCAGTGCTGCCTTCCGTCCACCATACTTATGAAGACTTGGAAACCACCACACTGGTGCTAGATTTTATACTTACTGAGCAACATTTTAAGAATAACGGACTTAGAGTCAAAGTAAGTTAAAACACTATTTTGGCTTATTGTCTTAAATCTCGAAAAATTATAAGTTTTATCCTAATGTCAGGTTTCGTCGACACCAGAAAATGTGTCTCCCAAAAATTATTCATGAACGACTCCAGCAAACTTGGGTAGATACCTTTATAAAGTGTAGTAGAGTCGAACCTAGGTACTTTAAAATCCATAAACTTATTGATAATTTTGTATGTCTTGTTCCAGTGTTTAGCAACGCTCGCATCTCTCTACTGGCGAAGCAACGAAGGGAGCGCTTTGCTAGAAAAAGGGAAGGTCTACGATAAGCCAATGCCTTTTGCACCAGAAACAAACACAAGAGCTGACCGTGTCCACTCTAATTTAGCGGGATTACTCACTGGTTGTTCTACCAATATTGTTGTCATGCTTTTAGTGGTTTTCTGTATTTAAAGGCTCTGTTAGATATAAGCCAAGATAATAATATGATAAGAAATATTGTTTGCTAAAGAATAGCGTCGTAGAGCGTATCTAGTGTCCGACCGAAACTAGATTTTTTTGCCGAAACTTGCTGAAACCGAAACCGAACCTTCAGTCAGTCATTAATCGCAGAGCACGGGATCCCCACGACGACGGCAGCAACGACGTTGCCGCCGTGACATCTCCGTCTCCGTGCTCTGTGGTCGTAGCAGACAGCGGTAAACCTACGGCCACGGTTTCCTAGAAGAGCGGTAGAGCTCACGTAGCGTTCGCAATTTACCGGCAAATGACGTTTCACTGAACGTTGATTAAGGCGAAAGCGTCAGGGTAGCCCGCGAAATTCAAATTTTCTTAAGTTTTTCGCAATTTGCAGGTCAGTATCAGGTTGTACGTTGAGTTAAATATGATTTGCGACCGTATCAAAACTTTATTTATAGAATTATAATCATAGAAATCATCAACACAAAGTTCATGCATGAGTTCATGAAATCCCCAAATGTCATGATTTCATGAAATCATGACATTTGGGGGTTATTCTATCATACGGAGTTGTATTGCTGATTCTAATGATTATAATTCTGTAAAGCCATATTTGTTACGCTCGCAAATCATATTCAAGCAAATCAAGATACAACCTGACACTGACCTGCAAATTGCAAAAAACGTTAGAAAATTTGAATTTCGCGCGCTACCTTGGTGTGTTTTCCTCTCAGGTTTTCCTAGAGCCTTGTTGACACCTGTCACTGCGTCAATGTGTGTAAGATGACATGACGCCTCTGACACACACTGACGCAGTGACTACACTTGTTTGTCATGGAAACGCTATTTAATAATGTGTGACCTCACTCTTCTCAATACGGACACTTTTTCATGTGACTGAGTAGGTACGGTGAGGGCAAATCTAGCGATTTAATTCTTTTGGAGGCGGGGTTGCTTTAAACTAAGCTCTCTAAGGGCCAGGCCACACGGTGCGCCTGCGGTGCTGCGCGGGCGCCCGCGCCGGAGCGGTGCCGGACGTACCGTATGTGGCATACCATACATTTTTATATGTAAGAAACCGTTGCGGCACCGCTCTGGGGCCGCGCTGGAGTCGCACCGCACTGTGTGGCCTAGAGTGCACGCCAAGCCTGTTGCGGTGCCGCAGCGGCGCCGTAAGAACATTGCGACGCCGCACTGCTCGTGTGGCCGCCAGTGCGGTGCGGAGTAATGCGGTGCGGTGCGGTGCCGCACTGTGTGGCCTGGCCCTGAGAGCCTTGTTGACACCGTAAAATTGATGATGTGCTAGCGTCTGTACCTACCTACCATTCCGTAGCCGAGCGCAGGCGGCGACTGCAGGCGACGACGTGACGCCCCGCGACACGACTGGTTTCTATGAAAACATGCTTACTACTCGTAAATGCTCCGCCATCTTGAAAATCGCAACGACCTTTGGCAAGCACGCGAGCGCGACTGGTGTCAGCGACGAATGACCCAAATGGCGGCAGTGCGTTTTCCTGTGTACGAACCTCTATGAATTTGTATTGCGGTAGTCGCTTAGAGACCAAAATCGTTGGGTATCGAAGATTTTGGCGTAGCCTTGTGTACGAAGGGCCTTACTTTCATAATCAACGTTTCTGTACGGTTTCAGTGACGTCAACGCTACGTGAGCGGTCACCGCTCTTCTAGGAAATTATAGCCGTTGCCAGTTCGTAAAAGCACTGGTTGTTTCATTTTATGAAAAATAAAAAAGGAATAAATTATAACATCATTATTATTTTATTTGACAGCTCTTTGTATGACAGTATCAATAAATAGGACTCAAATGAATTTGTATTTCCAGAATTCCAGTGTATAAAAATATTATGTAATAATTATAGTTTATAGGGACAGCCTATTCATGAAAAACTGTGGTACTATGAAAAAGATGGCACCTATATGTAGGTCAGAAAATGAAGTGTGCAAAGTTGAAAATATCTGTAAGCAAAACCGTTATAACATAAAGGAGCCGTCACTTCCGCTAGGGTCTTTTCATAGTAAGTAAAGTACATTTTTTTATTTCGATGTCATTTAAATAGTTGTTATTTGTACCTACTTTATTTATGTAGGATATACGGATATTTTTCGAACTCGCTTCATTCGCTCTTCATCTTCTTTAGTTCTCTGCGTACGGACAAAGTAACTCCTATTTATGCATGAATAGACAAAAGGAAACGTTACCTATCCGAGGTGGGGTCATGATGGGGTGCTAAAAATTTTGAGCTCCCTTCGCTAACTCTTGCATTTGCAAACAGTAATTCCAGTTTCTGTGTAAATGTTCAAAAGAAAATTTATACTATGCGGGGTGCAAAAATGTTCAAGCTCGGCTGGGGCCCTTCTACCATCCTGTATTCCGTGTATTCGTCTGATGATCTAGCTTTTCTGTTGATGACAAGGTATCTTCTATTTCTGTATCAATAGTCAAAATTGACATACCTTTTTGAGGCAGCAAGTTAACGTGCGTGTTCTTGGGGGGCGGGCGTGTTATTTAGTTTTGCTGCCCTGGGACTCCGTTCGCCCATTATAACAGCACCGCAGCACGGTAGAACCCCGGTACCGCCTCGAAAAATCTAGTCGTCAACGCGCCGTAAGCCAGGCGACTGCTAGTCATCAACGCGCCGGAAGCAAGGCGACGGCTCGCTGCCGGCACGCCACCGGTAACAGTTTATTGTTTGTTTTCACAAGCAAGGCGTCACCGTGCGGCTGACGAGGTGTCACCACGCTTACGGCGAGGCGTCACCCCGTGGACGGTGAGGCGCCGGCGAGCGGGCTCCTCGCTTGTAGCGCGCTGTCGGCCCGACTGGGTGACGGCTCGCGGGCCGCTCGCTGCCGGCGAGACGTCCACTATTTTGTTTAGCCATCGTAAAATAGACTTTAACGCATTTGACTTAAAGTCCTAACTTGATTGACAAGTTATTTGCCGTGTCGGATCTGTGCTGCTATAATGAGCGATGACCTTTAGTCCGCTACTGCACGAAATAGGAATGAATAGCAAGTTAGCTAGCTAACTTTCCGCGTGGCAAAATGTTAGCCAATTTAGCCAGTCAGATTATAGTGAGGCTGACTGACAGGGACAGCCCAGGGTGCGCTGAGGCCCCAAGGGTACCTACATTTGGAGGCTTTTTGAATTGTAATGTATGTACTATTCCCAACATATACGGGCGAAAGTTCAACTTTGAAATGCTAAACTTCATCCTAAAGTTGAAGTCGCCTGTTTAATATTTAAGAACCAAATAAAGTCTCCTCGTGTCCCATGGCGGCGCGGCGATGGAAAGATTGGAAAGTTTCGTTTTACAATAAAATAAAATGATACTTTGACTTTGTAGTTGTATCTGTGTTCGTAGGTATAATCTGTTCTCAGAAATGTCACATTTAATTCTAAAGCTGTGTATACATGATAAAGAAACAAAATAAAAACGAAACTACTTGTACCTGTTTGTTTAATAAGTCCATGCTACCTAGTGACTGTGCTACTCTCACAAGGCCATAGTGCCCACTACTGCCCACATAAAAGTATGAATAAATAGTAATATAAAACATTTTCAAGATGCTGCGTAACACGTACGTTTGAGCTATATTGAGTTTACCATAACCAATTCATTTTGGTTTAATTTAATGAGAATGTAGAAAAAGCCATCCATCTAGCTTGCTACTAATATCTGTGCTCTCTGTGCTGTAATCCATATATGATTCTGTTGAATAAAAAAAAAAAAAAAAAAAAACAGGTCCAATGTCGTCGTCCAGTGTGCACACAAGTTTATTTCGACTTCAACAAAAACAATGATGATAGTGATGATAATTCGCTTCAGTAGTTCAGCAATAAAATACAGCGCACTCCTTCAATAAAAGTAAAAATGTCTAATAGACCACATTCTAAATCCCGAATAAAAGTTTGTAACAAATCTGTTTTTCACCTTCAAGACAAAAAAGCAGACGAAAATGAATTATCTATTGGTTTGATTAAGTCTGCGAAGAGGACCGGACAACTCAGTTTATGCAACAGGGGACTGGGTTCAGGTGAGATAGAATTATTTATTACATCTATTGTAATTGACATTGACAGTGTACGTTACGAGTATGCGACATAATCATAATCTTAAAAGTTATAAAATCCCTATGTAGTGTTATGAAAAATATTTCTCATTTTGAATCTAGGTACTTACTACGTTTTTCTACATACCTATTTAAATTCAAATGTATTAATGAAACTGTTTATAATACAGGAAGCAAACAGATTTGCAGGTTTACTTGAGCATGTCTAACTTTCTAATTAGCAAAAAAGTTAGACAAGCACAAGTAAACCTTTCAGAAAAGCGTAATTAAAAACATTACAACAGCAAGCTTTCTTCTTCTTTTCCAATTCTCTTTCTTTCTTATTTTTTTCTTAAAATTGCGCCATTTGATGACTGTTTTAGTGCCAGAAAATGTTTGGAAAATTGATGACTTTGTGTTGGAAGAAACTAAGGAGGTTGACTTCACAAGAAATGATTCTCACAGGTGGTGGACAGCAGAGCCACTGAAGACCCTTGACCTCAGTTCCAATGCTATAAAAGTGATATCAGGCAATGTCAAGTTTCTGCAGCACCTCGTCAACCTCAAGGTGAGCAGGACAACTGGCACTTTATTGCTTTTTATATCATTATATTAATTTTTGCATAACAGACATTTATTCAGAGCAGAACTCAATATTAAAAATCCTAATAGGTACTTTGGTCATAAAATTTTAGATCTAGAATTGAAATAATAAAATTTGAGATTTCTGAAGCAAATAATTTAATTTGTTTGCTAGATATTGATTCTTGTGCTAGATGTTTCCATATTGTGTTAAAAAGTATTTTACCTAGTACCTACACAGTTTATTTAAACTCATTAAAACAGTATTGTGTTTATATTTTTCCAGCTTCATGATAATGCCATATCAAACCTACCACCTGAATTTGGTGAACTAAAGAGTCTTATGAACCTGAGTTTATCTCATAATAGACTGGTAACACTTCCTAAAGAATTCTACAGGTTGTCGGAGTTGCGCTGGCTGAATATATCTCACAATGAACTTTCGAAAATTGAACCAGATTTTGGCGATCTTGTTATGTTGAACTTTTTGGTAAGGAATGGAGAAGTATTTATGTTCAAAAATTTTAGGTTTTAAACCCCTGTAAAGTAGATAGTACAGAGTTGGAGTTCCCTGTAGTACAAGACCGGAAAAAAACGCTTTTTTTTGTCCTATTTTATACTATACTAGCTGCCCGTCCCAGCTTCGCATGGGTAGCCCTAATTAGCAATAAATTAAAATTGCGGCTATAAATTGAGATTTAAACTATCCTATCTCTCAAGTTGGATCGAACTGCACATGGTGTGCGAATTTTATTATAATCGGTTAAGTGGTTTAGGAGTCCATTGAGGACAAACATTGTGACACGAGATTTATAATATTAAGATTGCTTAGCAACAAAACCTAAAATCTAAATATCAAAAAGTGTATGTTGCACACAGCAAAGCACAGCTAAATTTGTAACATACATTACTAAACTTAATTATTTTCTTTTCCAGGACTTATCGCACAACAAATTGACCAAGCTACCTCCAGGGATGGGGTATTTGGTACGCTTAGTAGAAATTAATCTATCGCACAATGAGCTTCAAGAGCTACCCCCTGATATTGTTAACCTTCGAGGTGATTATTTTTTTATCCTTAAATATTATAAAACAAAGTCGCCCGCCGCGTCTGTCTGTCTGTCTGTCTGTCCGCGATAAACTCAAAAACTACCAAACGGATTTTCAAACGGTTTTCACCATTGGACGGAGTGATTCATGCGGAAGGTTTTAGTGTATAATTCATTAAGGTTTTGTGTAAATTGGCTGAAATATGACGATTATTGTTGAAGATGTCGGTAAAAATCATGCCGACTGGGAGCTTTACTGGCTTGCGCCGCGTAAGCCGTGAGAGATAAATCAAATTTATGTTCTAGAGTATTGTATATCTTAAAAAGTTCAACAAAAAAGTCCGCGATGGCATATATCTATCTTCTAAGGGGGGTATTACACTATCATATATCTAGGATCCCATATCTGTGAGTACTAGTTATATGATAATGTAATACAAACATATGAATCAAATCGTCTTTGATCAAAGATTTTTGACATTTGTTGTTAGATTGGATCAAAGAAACAGGTCTTGCCATATTGAATATTATGTATAAAATTTTCACATTTATTTTCATAATTTCCTGGTACAAAATTCGTCCATAAAATTATGTGGTTTTGCCTATTCAGTTTTGCTACTGCGATATTCTTAACTGACGGTTTTATTGACGGATAAAAATTAAGTACAACGAAATTTTGGCGAAGTTCACAATATGCTTAGTGGAATTTTAAAATTATTGTTGGCAGCACTGCTGTACTAAAAAAAAGCTAACTACTGAAACTACAGCCAGGCGGCCGGGAGTTCATTGTTTTGGCTTCATTGCTGATCTATTTGCAATATTGTGTGATGAAAGGCTTCAGTATTTTGTTTTAAGAAACGATTGCAACCACATATTATGACAAAAAATTGGATCCTAGATATAGTATAGTGTAATACACAGATATGATCCAAGAGGTCATATATGTAGGATACGAGATAGCATCCTATATATGATCCAAGATATTTGATAGTGTAATACCCGCCTAAGGATGACCCACAGTAACCATAATTGACATATTCCTTATACACATACGCTTTCTAGTTCATTTCATATCAAGCAACATAAAAAACCGGTCAAGAGCGAGTCGGACTCGCGCACTGGTGGTTTCGTACCATCTTAATATAAATGTTTTGGAGTAAATATTACAGTTTTAGGTCAGCGCCATCTCTTGATGATTTCTGAAAAAGTGTGCTATTTAGAGGCATCGATTTATTTTATTTCTCTCTTATTTGCTGAATAGTTTGCCCAACTATTTTGCAAATTGTTTGAGTGGTCAACTCTTATCACAAGTGTAACTAATAGTTCTACTTCATCAAAATAAGCGATTGCGAAAATTCTACAAAACCGTGTGTCTAAGGACCTATTTCACGATGTCCGAATACCCACTACTTACCGAATAAATTCAAAAATGGAACAGAAATTGTATGCCGAGTAAGTTAATAGGAACTTAATCGTAGGTGGTGAAACAGGCCCTAAGTATTTTGTCTGGCTAGTAAGTCAGCTGCGGAAAATGCATTATTAAGGTTTTCAATGCATTATTAGGGCGGGCGTTTTTTGGGGGACTTTCTTATGTAATTTTGACGTTCGAAAAGTGCTGATTCTCAGCCTAGTTTGAATAAATGACTTTTGAATTTTCTTGGCATTACTTTACTTAAGCCTCGTGCAGACTGGCGCGACGCGACTCTAACAAAACAATTTCTAAGAACACTTCACAGTAGGACAATTACCCGTGTCGCGTCACGCTAGTCTGCACGAGGCTTAAGGTGAAACAATTTGATATTTTTTCCATACAAACTTCGGAGGGGTCTTACTCCACTATTTGACATTGTACATTCAAAGTTTAACATGATATCGTTAGGTCTCATTATTAAAATTGTCTGTACGGAAGCAGAATAGTAAAATAAAAAGCCATTAAAAAGTTATGAGCCAACAAAGATTCGTTTTTCTTGCTAATTTTAACGCAACTTTGGGCGTAAATAAGTAATACAAGAAGTGTGAAATCTCGAAAACAAAATCCGTACCGACACAGAAAAATTTACGAAGATTTCAATAAATTTTATTTATAATTGATTTATGCAGTGGTTATTTCAGAAAAACCTTTTTTCCAAAGGCCTTTTCGTAATTTTTGACGCGCTCGTTTTACTAAAATTGGTCGGTACGGTGTTTCTGTGCGTGCGAACTATACGTTGTCCATGTAGATCAGCTTCTAACTGCTCATCACTGATACTATCTCTGTCGGACACGATGCCAGGTGAGACAGTGTGGTTTTTGGCCAGGCCCACCATTGAGTTCGAGCCCGCGACTAGTTGCACCTTAAGTAAAGTAATGCCAAGAAAATTCAGATTTGATCTTGAAATAGTACTTGCTTTAAAAAAATACCAAAGGTGTCGTAAGTTAATTATGTGATTCAGTAAAGTCAAGAAACATATTTTTGTAGCTCAAATTTTGCCTAGGCAATACATAGATTTAGGTAATATTAGAACTAAATGATTACAATTCAGTCGCTCAGCTTGAACATAAAACAACATCTTGAATAGCTATAATTCTTTCAGATTTGAAGAAAATGAATATCAGCAACAATAGCCTAAAGAAGTTACCACCACTAGGAGAGCTGAGAAAAATGGAAATATTGGACGCGAATCATAACGACATTGAAGAACTACCCGACTTTTATGGGTGTTCCGCCCTCAAAGAATTATATATTGCAAATAATTTTATAAAGGTAACTACCTATTGATCCTGAATAATACTACAAAGTTCCATTTGTAATCTGTGCCTATGCTGTGAACAAAAGTAGTGCAACAATATTGCAGGCAATATAATTTTGTGTTTTCTTGAAAAATGTTTCCCTTATATACTACATGCAATGTTGCCAGCCCAAAAATTGTTGCTGCAACAATAATACCATATTTTGCCATGGGTACAAGGTTTTCAGTCAATGACGCTATCCTCTAGATTTCCCAGATTATAATTACATATTAACATCAAATTTAATATTGAATGTAGTTAAGATATTTACGGTATCACACTAATTGTGTACTGAGTCACGTAGGCCTCGTCGCATATTATATACTACGAATTAAACAAAAAAATAACCTCTTATCTTTTTTGTTCTTTCAGGAAATTACAGACGAATTTTGTGACCAGATGCAGCACTTGAGTGTGTTGAATATTAGAGACAACAAAGTTGAAGTGCTGCCCGAAAATATATCACTGTTGCAGAAGCTAAAAAGGCTTGAGCTTACTAACAACAATTTGAATAAGTGAGTAAAATCTGCCCAGCCTTACCAAACTATGTTGGGATCGGTTTCCAGTCTAACCGGATGCTGCTGAACACCAGTATTTTACATGGAGCGACTGCCTATCTGACCTCCACAACCCAGTTATTTGGTAACACAATACCCCTTGGTAAGACTTGTTGACAGACTAGGGTTTCTGACTACCCGTGACGACAGTAATAGATCTATGACAGCCGGGACCAACGGCCTAAGGATGATTTATGCTAGACAGTGCCGGGCGTGAGCCGTACCATGTACGAGGCGTGGGCGAGTCTCGGATCCAAAACTTCACGAACATTTCATATGAAGCAGTTCATGCTACAGCATTGCTTAACCTTGAAGATCGGCCCGCGCGTCTGGTATTATTTAATCATTCCTTATAAATTAATCTATCCATAGTCATCGTTCCCATCTTTCATACATACATACATTAACTCACGCCTTCTTCCCATGGGGGTAGGCAGAAATTATAGAACGCCACCTGCTACGCTCCTTACATGCTCCGTTTGCTTTGTTTACTTCATACATCTGGTACACGCACGCCGGTTGCGAGCACTTGACCTTCTGAAGAACATCACCATATAGGGCACTTTATGTCGTCCTAGGGCGTCCACTCACATCTGCCTTGTAAATACGTTTTGTTAGTCGCCTTCATTCATCCTCTCAACATGACTAAACTATATAAACCAATCTTATGTTAGCTTAATATTGCTTATAGGTTGGTTACATCTATAAATATTTTTAAAAGAAGTCGGTTTTCGTGTAGGGTGACCGCTTGTGCTTTTCACCATCACTTAGGGAGTTTATTCCGGAAGGTTTATGTGTATAATACATATATATATACATACCAAAGAAATCTCTATGTTTTGTCAAGTCTTAAAATGTTTTGTCGCGTGAATCCGGGGCGGGTCGCTAGTCAATTAATAAGTAAGTTTTGCCAGAAAAAACTAATAATATGGTAAAAATAATTATGGGCGGTTACCGTTTCAGGAGACTTTGAGGCTTGTACTATCACAAAATTATTATTTAACAAAAATATAACTTTATCTTTTTTTTAGGTTACCCAGAAACCTAGGCCTATTATCCCAGTTGCAGAGCATCAATATGGAAGGCAACAAGCTGTCGTTCGTGCGACAGGACGTCATCCGGGGAGGCACGGAGCGCATGATGAAGTTCCTACGAGATCGCATCACCGAGGAGGTCGTCAGCGAAACTAGGTTCACGCCTGACGAGTGGCCTGATAAGTGAGCATAATACTTATTATTTAGGTTGTTATTTTCAATATTTTTCTTAGAATAATTCATACAATTATTTATTGAAGTTAAATTATAATTATGATATTTTCTGAACATTCTAATCATTCTTCTGGCCATTTAAAAAAATATGTAAAGACTGTACTCATTTGCCCATCCACCACAACTCCCTGAATGCTGAATGTTTTGGCATAGGATAGGATGCAACAAACTCCCCAACAACATACTATTACACTTTTTTATAGTATATCTTAGACTTTATTACGATGCTTATAAAGTCCATTTTTGTCACTTCTTAAGTAAACCTGTCACAGAGTCTTTTACTTATACGCAAGAATTAGGGGAAACTAATCATATTCACTATCTCATGCTCCCCTTTTAACTAGGTACACACTAAAGAAATCTCAAGCGCTGATGATGCCGTGCCGCGAGCTGTCGCACGTGCCCGAGCACGTGTTCGCTGCGGCCGCCGAGGCCGACGTGCACACCGTTGACATCTCCAAGAACAAGCTCAATGCGATACCAGCCGGGTAAGTGCCACTTTTACATGTCTTGGAAAGACTTAAGCATATTTTAAATTCGTTTTTGCCCGCGACTGCGTATTTCCAATCTATACAAGGCCAGAACGCAGCCATAGGAAACTGCTCGCCTATACATTATAACGCTATTTTTAAATCTGTGATTACAATGTATACACGAATTTTGCGTACTGCCCGTGTAGTTTGTAACGTGGATAAGCGCGTCCTAGTTCCAAACGATACTACATCACTTACGCTTGACATGCGTTTTAAATATATAGTTTAAAAAATAAAGTGAACTAGGTGAAATGGAACAGATAAAAGATAACGGAATATGAAATGGGTTAGGTTAGGTTAGAAAAGTTACAAACCGCGCGCGAGCCGAGCGAGCGGTGCCGCGGCAGCAGCCGGCGAGGGCTACTTCTAAGTTGCTCACAGCCAGGCAGGGGGTTGCGGGAAGTCCTAAGGAGAAACCGTGGCCCCTGGCAAGGCAAGGGAAGGAACATGGTTGGGTTTTGGTCAGTAAGAGTCTGACACGCCCTTCCGCTCCGCCCAGAGCGAGGGCACTCATTTGATGATTTCCCACGAAAAAAAAAAAGGCAGGCTATTAACCCCAAGGTGGATTATATTATATAGCAAACAACTATGTAAACTTTCATCCCGTATTTAACCTATTTGGAGGATGAATGAAAAAAATCCTTCGTTGGCTTAGCTCGCCATCTTTACAAAAGGAAATCTCGGGCAATTTCATGCTTTTAGACCCAGCCACAGTCAGGCGCGGTCGCAGCCTAAGATTTTGGGGGGGGGGGGGGGGTCACCATGGGTGCCGAGGAATATTAGGGAAATATTTAATTGATACTCTAAAAACTTTTTGGCCTTCTAATGATGCACACTTTATAAATAACTGAACCTGTTTTTAACTTTCTGATCTTATCGCACAGTTGGTCGCAGTAACTATGCTAGGGTACCCCGACCAAACGGGTTAGGTCAGGTTAAAACAGTGATAAACAGCACGCGAGCCGAGTGAGCGAAACGAGCGGTACCGCGGTAGTGGCCGCCGCTCTGTTCAGACACACAACAATATTTTTTAACAGGGGGTTAAAAATATATATAAATTTATGAAGCTGCCAGATTGGTCGCCAGCTTTTTGATAAATAAATTAATAATAAGTATTAGGAATTTAGGACAGTACGTAGATTATGTAGAGTGAGAAGAGCGAGCGAAGCTAACTCGATAATTTTAATACCCCGTCTCGGAGAGGTTAGGAAATAAGAGTTACATTTTCGACTTATGCAGGAAAGGCCAAACAACTAGGTATGAAAATGTAGAATAGGAGAACGAGCGAAACAAGCTCAAAAATTTTGCACTCTCTCGGATACGTTAGATGTTCTTTTGATCATTGCAATAGCACTAAGAATGACTTGCTTTGTCGACTATGAAGAAAAGGTCAAGAATCAAGACAAGCGAGCCTCAAAATTTTGGCACTGCGCAATGAAAAGGTTCTGTTTTGTTAGGATTTCATTTACACTTTGAAAAAAAAATAGGAGTTACATTGTCAACTTATGCAGGAAAGACCAAGCAACTATGAAAATGTAGAATACAAGACCGAGCGAAGCGAGCTCAAAAATTTTGCACACTTTACGTTCGTATTTCTTTTGATCATACCAAAAGAACTAAGAATTCCTTGCTTTATCGACTTATTAAGAAAAGCTAGCTCATGAATCAAGACAAGCAAGCCTGCCTTGAATACGTTCTGTTTTCTTTTGACCATTATACAGGAAGATAACTTACTTTGTCAAGAAGAAAAGCTTAAACTCGTTTCACAGCAGTTTAGGTTTTCAAATGTGGCCTTACCCTGAGCGTAGTGGTGCCCAAATTCCCGAGTTTGCTTAACAGGCTTTTAGTAAGATACGTAAATTATTCAAGCTATCGACAGCTTGAATGATTTTGGGGGGGGTCCTGGCCACAGTATAATAAAGTAAGCAGTAGTAGTAGTCTCGTCTCGGCATCCTCTCCTTGATATAATTACGTACGGGCGGCGACTCGGTAGTTAGGGTTGACCACTGACTGTCTCTTGAGTTGTACTTTGTTAGTCCGGCTATGTTTATTGTTAGGAAAATTTTATGTTGATAATAATTGCCTTTTACACTAAATCTTTGGGATGTGATGGAATGAATAGTTTAGATTTCACGAACGTGTGTTTGGTCTTGGGACTCACGATAAAGACTCGGTGACAGAACGAAATCCACGCAGGCGAAAAAAATTTAGTAAATATTGAGTATTAAGGTACAGATAGTTGTGTGGCACAAAAACAAATCATTTTCGACAATCCATAATTTAATGTTCATAGCACGGTCCCGGGACACTCAGAATTTTATAACGCAAACAAAATATTAATGCTGCTCCTTCCAGTACGCGGTCGCTACTCCAGAACCTTTAGGCCCCATCGTCCATCTGCGAGCAATATGCACTTATGTTGCTAGGCTTCTTAAAAGGTTGACTGTTGACCTGGTGAAGGTCGTGGGATTCCACTGAAGGCGAGAAGCACAGGACCGGTCGCCGTGCGTGGCGACGCTTGGGCGAGAATCTAAGTCCAGCTGTGAAAGTCTTTCGGCTGAAATTATGATGATGATACAAAATATCATTATAAAATCAATAAAATGTTTAATTTTTTACAGCATCGTGCACTTGAGCGATACGTTGACGTCGCTGGTACTGTCATCAAACAACGTGACGTGCATTCCTCCTGAAATAAACCGCTGTAAGCATCTGCAGTACATCGACCTGGGCAAGAACCTCCTCATGGACCTGCCGCTCGAAATGTGCGACTTAAAATACTTGAGAGAACTAGTCATTTCTAATAATAAGTAAGTATGGTTCAACCTAAGAGACAATTTTCAAATTTATATAATTTATTTGCTAATTTGGGTAGAAAAAGTCCTCTCTCTCTTTCTTAATATATGTTTTCTCTGGTTTATTGATAAACACACAGGTTTTGCAAACGTCTTTTACAACACTAAACGGCACACACGCAACCGTAGATACGATATATTATTAATGATTAAAAATATATTTTACACCGAGGGTTTTTTGGATGATTTGCGCGACGGCAACTGCATGTTTATCCAGGATAGAAAAAACAAAACGTGCAAAATTCTTTTACCTTAAATTATAATAGTTGCCCGATCCAAAAAGCGGTGCCACTCAAATTCAAAATATTTTATTTCACATAAACCTACATGGGCACTTATGAAACGTCAGAAGCTACGCACGGTTCCTATTGGTCGTTTCCTATGGAGAAGAGCCGGCAAGAAAGTCCACGGTTCATCATCATCATCATCATCATATCAGCCGAAAGACGTCCACTGCTGGACATAGGCCTCCCCCAAGCACCGCCACTTCGACCGATTCTGTGCTTCCCGCATCCAGCGGATTCCTCCGGCCTTTACAAGGTCATCGGTCCATCTTGTGGGAGGCCTTCCAACGCTACGTCTTCCAGTACGCGGTCGCCGCTCCAGAACCTTTCGGCCCCATCGGCCATCTGTTCTGCGGGCAATGTGTCCTGCCCATTGCCACTTAAGTTTGGCAATTCTTCGGGCTATGTCGGTTACCTTGGTTCTCCTGCGGATCTCTTCATTTCTGATTCGATCACGTAGGGAAACTCCAAGCATAGCCCTCTCCATTGCTCTTTAGGTGACTTTTAGCCTTCTGATAAGGCCCATTGTGAGCGACCACGTTTCAGTGCCATAAGTCATCTCTGGCAACACGCACTGGTCAAAGACTTTCGTCTTGAGACACTGTGGTATGTGGGACGAAAAGATGTTGCGTAGCTTCCCGAACGCTGCCCAGCCGAGTCGGATTCGACGATTGACCTCTTTCTCGAAATTGGATCTACCTAGCTGGACAGTTTGTCCTAGGTAAACATACTCGTCTACAACTTCGAGCGTAGCGTCTCCGATCTTTATGAGAGTGGGTGTTACATGGGCGTTTGACATAACCTTTGTCTTGTCCATGTTCATTTTAAGACCCACTCTTTCGGAGGCTCTACTGAGGTCATCGAGCATTATACTGAGGTCCTCCATGGTCTCAGCCATGATGACTATGTCGTCGGCAAACCGAAGGTTAGTGACATACTCTCCATTGATGTTGATGCCTAGCCCTTTCCAGTCCAGAACCTTGAAGACATCCTCCAGTGCAGCGGTGAACAGTTTCGGAGAGATAACAAGAAACTCCACGGTTACTCTTTTAAAAATAATTGGTTTTTACAATTTTTTCATAAAACAGTGTTATTAGGTATGCGAGGTCAGTGTAGGTCTCTCAACAAGTACCAAGTACTTAACAAAATAGAAGATGGCCAACAAGTCTACAAGTCTCAAACTAACCCTTTGTATATTTCTTCTAGATTCACGAAGATACCTCGGTGTGTGTACGATCTGGAAAACTTAGAAATACTGCTAGCTGCTGAGAACAAGATAGACGAGATCAACGTGTCTTCTGACGCTCTAGCTAAGATGAAGAAACTGGCTGTATTGGACCTCAGTAATAACAGCATCTTCACTGTGCCACCGGAGTTGGGGCACTTCACACATCTTAGGTGAGTTTAGTATAATAAGTTAGATATTTATTGAAATAATTTAAAATTATAAGGTGACAAAGATGTGTCGTAGAGTGGAATTGTAGTAAGGCAAATCAGGATACGAGGGTGACACTGAAAGTTCTTAGAAAATCAAAAACTGAACAAACTAGCAAGTTATTAGTTTTATTATATCTTTTCAAAATAGTGTCCATTTACATCAATACATCGCTGCATCCGATGGAACCACTGAGAAAAGCACCTTGCCCACTCGTCCTTAGGTCTCTTCGACGGCATTTTGAAACGCCGCCACTGCTTCCTCGGCGTCCATAAAACGTTAAATAAAAATCGCAAGGTGCGAGGTCGGGGCTATAGGGCGGGTGACCCACTAATTCCACGTCGATCCGTTGAAACGTCGCGTGCGACGACGCCACGCTTATGTGGCATGTCATTTAAAACATATGGAAATCGACGCAGCGTTGACGATGCGACGACGCAACGCAATGCAACGCACTAAAAAAGAAACTCACGCCTGGGATCGCAAATGAAAGGGATGCAAAATGATGTGTCTATCTATTCCTGTTTCGTTTACCAGTCGGTAGCCCATAGTCTTTTCGAATCTAGTGTTAAAAAAACAACGTTAGTAAAATCAAAATATTTTACTACACACAGGACATGGATCGTTTTTAGGGTTCCGTAGTAAACAAGGAACCCTTATAGGTTCCCCATGTCCATCTGTCTGTCTGTTTGTCTGTCTGTCCGCGGCTTAGTTCAGAAACTGTTAGCACTGAAAAGCTGTAATTTGGCATGGGTATACATATTAATCACGCCGACAAACGGTTTTAAGAGAGGTACCCAAAAATTTTTTTATTGGGTACCTTCCCTGCAACTAAAGTTGGAAAGGTCGTTCATAAATATTGTGGATGTGTGAAAACCATTTTTCAATTCAAGGATCCGTTTGCGAAATAATATATGGTAATGGTGAAAAAAATCGCAGCAGTAAGTAGTATATATAACAAAGTTAAAAGGAAAACTATCACAGCTACGTAGGCTTTACAGGTTAACGGGTAATAATCGACCAACTTAATTTTTTTTAAACATGCGTTTAATTTTAATAAATGATTTTTTGTTTTGAAAATCAAAATTTTATTCTTAAGTCCCTGGCGCGACATTTTGCGAAAGAGACATTCTGCGAAAGAGACATTCTGCGAAAGAGACATTTTACGAAAGAGACATTCTGCGAAAGAGACGTTTTACGACCAGGGGACATTTTGCGAAAGAGACGTTTTGCGCCTGAGCCGTTCTCCCATACCTACATTCCGTATGGGAGAAAATGTTTTTCAACTACAATTTTAAGTTTGTTCTTGGGATTAATTCATCCCAACTCCGGAATCCTTCATTGTGCGTGGCCCGACACGCACTTGGCCGGTTTTTTCCATTATTCATTTAAAAGTTTAGCATTGATTAATAAACAATAGTTGTAGAACAGTTCCATTGTTCCAGGAGCTTGGAGCTGATGGGCAACTGTTTCCGTCAGCCGCGGCACGCCATCCTGGCTAAGGGCACCGCCTCCATACTCTCTTACCTGAGAGACCGCATACCCACCAATTAGTTTTAGTCGATTTTATGGCCATACACGGTGTAGCATAAGTACTAGAGATTGTTGTGGAAGTTCGTTAAGTTCACGGTATCAAAATAATCGCACAAATTATTCTTAAAATGTAGCGCTCTGAACCATCGAACATGGCTGTCAGATAGGTTTTTTATGGGTTTCTGATATAGACTGAAAATGCACAAAGGTCCTAAACGGTCCCGCAAGTTTCGTGACTGTCAATGTCAACTAATTTGCATATTTTTATTTTACTTTTATCATTTTTAAGATTTGCAAAGCCCGTAGCAACAAGTTTGAAAACCAAACTGCATTTAGTTTTTGTAACTCAAAACCTAAATCATCCAAAATATAGTACTATGTAAACAAAAATTAGCGAACTTTCAACAAGCAGTCTGTAGGACGTCAAGTCAACAGTGTTGCCATACAAAACGCAGTCAGCTTACTGAAGCCAAATATTTTCTTTTATCGCGTACCTGATTACGGTAAATCTTTTATCGCTTTTTTCATTATTATTGTGAAAGCTATTCGTTATTATTTTATTATATTTTTGTTGTTGATTTAAATACATTTGTTATTAAATTATATTGCTAACATAGTTGATATCTATGAATATCACAGTAGAGAATATGGGTTGTGAGATATTCAGTATGACATAATATATCATGAAATTCTATATTGATAAGTAACGACAAGTATTTACACAAGGTTGACTGCAAAGTACTCAATATGTTATTTGCCAAAGGATAAGGATAAATTTGATATTTTTGGACACATTGTTTTAATGTATTGCATCAATGTAAATGTAATTGCAGTGGTTTGAATGTTTACCCGACGCTGTATTATTATGGTATCAGGTATTTTTTAGTACAACAAATTATGTTCATAATTGAAAATAGATGTTGAAGTTATGTCTAGAATAGTAAAAAGATAAAAATCTAACCATGTTAATTCCTATAGTCAGCAATTTTAATTAAGGAATCTAATTAACTCACAAGTTGTTTGAAATTCAACCAAAGTATTGTTCGAAGTACCTGAAGTTTTTTTTATATAATATACACAGCCTTTTATGTTGGCCGCTTGAGTGCATGAAATATTATAAACTAAGAAAAGCACAAGTTTGTTGAAAATTCGTGAGCACAATATTATAAAAATTGGAAATCTTTAAGCATATCGCGTGATTATCAATATATGCTTGGAAAGTATTTGTTATTTTAATTAATTTTAATGACCTTTTCAGTTTTTCTTCGAATATTAGTTGCCCTTTACTGTTGATTGCTTGTTTGCTAAAATTGAATCTGCTTATTACCTAAAAAGCTGTTCTCAAAAACAAGAAAATACGTCATTGATGGTTGTGATCTACATATTACAGACAGCACAGATAAGAAAAACTACAGGGTCAGACTAACTAGGAAGAAAACATATGAGTGTAAATTGCAAGTGTCAACTGTTTTCAACTAATAAGCAAGGGACACTGAACCTTATGGTAATGAGATAAAGTTCAAATCGTTAACAATCACTATTGAAATACTAGATCACGGTATTTAGTCTTTGTTGTGCATAGGAACAAGAAGAATAATATGTATAAATAATGGCTTAAGTGACTTTGAAGAACGTAATAATTTATCATACTGCTGTCATGCTTGTAATTAACATTGCATAAAAACGTAAACATAGGTTGCGACAATCATTGCGACTCATACTCAGTAAGACTACGGCAGAAATGTATCTTAAAACCGGAAATTAATGATGTTGAGCAAAGTTTGAGGCGACAGCTATACAGGGTGGCAGGGACATCGACGCGAAGCAGGTTACCATGGATTCAATTCATGATTCTGAACCCGCCTGCGTGGATTTTTTTTGTCGGTTATTAAAAAAAAAATCTGCTGTTCCATACATTTTGACCGAGTAGGTATTGCACTTTTCTATGAAACAACAGATTTTTTTTCTGAATCCATGGTAACCGGCTTCGCGTCGATGTTCACTCTGTATATCATTCCTCTATAATTGTTTAAAAAATGTTCTTGCACTTTATTTTTTTACTCTAATCTCACATACAAATCAAAGTTTCATGTCTGTTTATTCGTTAAAAATAATCACATTTGCTCGGATAAGGAAACCCAGTACCTGCCGTTTTCATTGACTGATTATGTCTAAAATGGAGACGCTGAACACAATAAATACAAACGATAACAATGCATATTTTTTCTAAAGAACCAACCATTAGGTAGACATTATACCTACACAACATGTAAAAAAACCCTGTTTGATCCGTGCGGGTGTTGTTAGGTATCGTACTGAAAGAACATTTATGTGGACATTTTCAGGAAAAAAGAAAAAAATAATTCGTCTCATTTTTTTTTCAATGGGGAATTTTTCCGGGTTATTTATTACATTTGGCGCGGGCGGCGGGTGTCTAAAAGTCATAACTTATGACCCCTGTTAAAAATTTGCAAATTTTTAATGGATTTGGGGTAATTATGGTACTAAAAATGTGAATTTTAAATAGCAATAACTTTTTTATTTTCAATGATAATTTAAAAAAAGATTACTTTTGGTAATGTTATTGCAGTACCTATGTGCCCTTTTCGGATCGGACAGGGTATTTTTTTACGTATATATTGTATTACAAATAATAGTGAAAATTAGGCTTCAGTTTTTACTCGTAGCTGCATTTATGTGAATGAGGTAGACGCGTATGTTGAAAACAAAGCATATCTATTTTAGCGATCATGTTTTCCTACACCTAACCTATAGGAAAATTTCATAGTGCATCAACGCATAGGAAAATTGCTACAAGTTATTTCAAAGAATGCAAATGCATTGTTCATATAATCGCTGTCATTGAAAAATAAAATTGTCTTGCAAGGGCCACCGCCTACTGTGTAGTACCTAAGTAGATAATGTAGGTACTAGCTGCATTATGTACACGTAATGTATTTGGCGTATTATCAAGTTGCCTCGATACCGCGACTCGTCCAAACAGCATTTACATAACAATAGAATGAATGTTACTGAATTAACATAACAGATTGCTTTACTAGGTCGGGATGGGACTGTCCACTCAACTAATTGCTATCGTATTTTTTCGTGTCCCCAAATCTCCCCGAATCGTAGCCGTTCGACAGCTCGTGATTTGGACGGAACCCTTTCATGTTACTGGGAGATCCAAAGTTTTAGAATCAGACACAGTGATGATTGAGGAAACTTATTGTTCGTAAATACATACTAACTATACATCTATTGATCTATCGTCTCTACATGTTCGTAGGTATGCATGAACAGTGTGTCGCGCAATAGTCAGATCCCGGTTCTAATAATGACAAGGGCACCTGCACCTTTGTCGGAGGATGTATGGGTGGAGCCATGCATATTGTGTCTATGAATTAAGAAGTCATCCTTTTAACGGATGTTTGCGAAATATCCGTCAATTTACGAAAATTTGATATTGCATCGGGAAATAACACATATGCTAACCTCAGCATGTCGATGTTTTGTATAAACTAGCCCGCATAGACCGCCGCCGCTGTTACAAAACACACCGTTCTGGGCGCCTAACGTCATTATTATCGTTTTCACTATCGTTTGACGTTGAGTCGTCACTCTATTGTAAATTGTAGTCTGTAAACCCATAATAATAAACTGCAAGGTCGCGCCGACGACGATACCTGGCATAGTGGGGGCCGGCTGGCACATGACGCCTGCACTTCATACAGTTTCAGTAGCCGCGGTGTGACTGACGACCGTCGCTACCTGCGCTCGCATCTCTTGCGCACGAGTTCGCCAAATTGATATCCTGAAGCGTCTCTAGCCGCCTGAACCTTACAATTTATGGCGCCAAACTATGTTTGAAATTAGATCGCATTATGCGCTTTCTTGTGACTAAATAGACATCGAAATTTAAAAATTTTGTTTTTGGAAAAATTTGGTTTCCAATCAAAAGGGGTTCGAGTGTTATGTTTGTTCAGGTGCGCCCAAAGTTACTGTAAAGCGATCTGTATCTAATTGCGCAATTGGTTCATCACCCTGGTGGTCGGAGTTCCTTCATACGGAGCAGTGCAGTGGCAGGTACACCTTGGTCATCGACGGCTTTTTACATAATATTACCAGTTTGAACGTAACGTCCAACAATGCTTATCAGCGAACTTATACGTCGTCGGGGGAATAGTTTAACATAGGATGTGAAGTGATGTTAACGATCGTAAAGTATTGAACAGTTGTGTATCTTCATTATAACTACTTTAATGAGTCATAAGTGCGGTTGAACGTGATCAAAATCTATTATTATGAAGCCATATGGAGTCGTTATTGTCCTGGCGTCGCTCACGTTCTTTAATAGTAAGTGATTCATTATTTATAGCTATAAGATTTATGTAGATAGTGATAAGATTTAGTTGAAATAATTGGAGTTTAATATTGCCTTTGACCCGAAATAAGTTTTACTTGTTTTGTTTATGAAGAAAATCTCGTTATTTGTGTTACAAGGGGACAAAGTAATATTTTGTTCTTCCAGGGCGTTATTTTGAATTCAGAGCGAAGCGAAGGATTCTAAAGTAGAATCCTGAGCGTAGCGAGAAATTCAATATACGCCGCCCGAGAACAAAATAGTTTGTCCTTGAGTGATGGGGCGGATCCAGGATTGAGATGACTGTAAAAATTTGGGATTTATGTTCATTTCAAGGTGCCAGTCCCAAGTGGACGTGGTTACGAGGTGGCTTGCTTACTAGTCTCTTAAGTATGTGCTTGCTTGTATCTTTGTATAGAGTCACCTGTTGTATAGAATATATTTCTGTTTCCTGATATACCTACCTACCTATGAGTATGCTGTGTAAAAGTAAGTGCACCTGAATTAAATTGAAAGTAAAGAATTCTTCTTGGGTATCAAATGAAAAGTCTTGACGAGCACATTTAAATATGTATACAGGATGGGCCAAATAGTAAAGTCATTAAAAAAAAACGATTTCTCATGCCCAGGGGTATTCGAAAATACCCAATGGATGTTCCGCGATTTCTTGTAGTTTTCAAGTTATTTATTTTTTTGGTAAGATTTCAAGGTTTTCTGCCGATGTATCTTCAAAAATTCATATCTTTTTTTTGTAGCATATAACCCAAAAATAATAATAAAAATTAAGTTTAAAACTAAAACCCGACTACCTGATGAAAAATCACGCTCTAAAAAGTATGAAACAAGAAATTATTTTAGACAAAATTCAAGTCATAGGTACAAAAATGGTCGAGGTAAAGCTTTGTTCGCATATATGCCTGTACACCTACAAAACTATAATGGCATGCGACAACAGCTTTATCCTGACCATTATTGTACCTGTCTGTATTTTTCCAGCTCAGCATCTCTTTATATCTGTCAGTTTTCCTGGATATGTACGGATCTGATTCGTTTGTGTGAGCTATTTCTGTATTTGGAGTGTCTCAGAACAAAATGTATCAAAACTTTATTCGACTTAGAATTGAATCTAGTGCCTCATACGTTCAACAGACACTTACCTACTAGGTGGGCCATTTGTTAGGTAACCGATGCCCATGTCTTGTCTGCCATAAAGTCCTTAAAAATATTCAGGTTGCTGATTTAAATGAAAATATGATTGTTTTATTTACTGACCATCACTAAACTTTCTGGGTATATCTTAATATTAATATAATTATAAAGATAAACGACCAGCTTTCGATGTTTTCCAAATAAAATAAAAATAACATCTTCATTCCTATAATTTATTGTTAATTAAATTGTGTAAACTATTTTCACTGAACTGGTCTTTCGGTAGACACCAGTCGGTAATTCCTAACCGTACTGGTATGGTTCCTACGCGACAGCGGATTGTGTAGGACCATGCGGTGCGGGTGTTGGCGTGCGCAGCCTTTGTGAAGATAATCGTTAACGCTAGCAGCAGCCAGGATACGCGTAGCATATTCATCTGGAGAAAAATTAAGTATAAATGAGTGTTTGTTATCACGTTGCTCTTTTCCTGCACTGTTAATGTGTGTAGTATAGCACAAACAAAAACCACAGGTCACATTTATCTGTAACAAATAATGGATTTGTGCGTGTTGCGGGAATCGAACCTGCGACCTAGCTGTAGGGCAGCCGATCGCCAAGACTCACTCTGTCCAAATTAATATTAATTTTTTATTATAATTATTAGTGTCTTAGCTTTCAAAGAAACTGTTCCTTTTTTACGTTTTTAAGGTTCCGTAGTCAACAAGGAACCCTTATTGTTTCGCCATGTCCGTCTGTCTGTCTGTCCGCGGCTTAGCTGTATTTAGCTCAGCCCGACGCATGCATAAATTTAATTAAGTATATGGATAAACTGTACTAACACTAGGTTAAGGGCCTGTTTCACCACCTACGATTAAGTTCCTATTAACTTACTTGGCAGATAATTTCATACAAATTCTGTTCCATTTTTGAATTTATTCGGTAAGTTGTGGCTTGGTGTGGTTGTGGGGGTAAGTGTCGGACATCGTAAAATAGGCCCTTAGCTTATAAAATAAAATTGCTACTAATAAAAAAGCGACGGGTTATACAGGGTGGCAGGGTCATCGACGCGAAGCCGGTTACCATGGATTCAGTACATGGTTCTGAACCCCCCTGCGTTGAAATTTTTCGTCGGTTATTAAAAAAAAAATCTGCTGTTTCATAGAAAAGTGCAATACCTACGCGGTCAAAATGTATGGAACAGCAGATTTTTTTTAAATAACCGACGAAAAATTTCAACGCAGGGGGGTTCAGAACCATGTACTGAATCCATGGTAACCGGCTTCGCGTCGATGTCCCGGACACCCCGTATAGTGCAGTGGTTCCCTGTCGTACCGTAGTATGTCACCCCTTGCGAAGGATGCACGCTCCTGAAAGTGGGCGCAAACAGATGTCAAATATTTCCCTGACAATATTACTGTATGGAAGTAAGAAATGTGGTTAACTAGCGAACTAGAATATTAATAATGAATGAAGTAAAGTAATATTCATCAAATTAATAAAAACATGTAAATTGACAGCTATTTGCGACGTTGCCAACTTTTAGGATAAACACTCTTATACTGTATGTCATTAGTTTAACGATAGTATTCTTGAAAGTCTCCCTATCAAATATATAAGTCACCCTGTATAGCTAGTTTGTAGGTACCTACATGTATAGCCTTTTTTTTTTTTTTTTGGTTGGGAAATCATCCAATGACTTCTCCCGCTCTGGGCGGAGCGGAAGGGCGTGTCAGACTCTTACTGACTAAAACCCACCCGTGTTCCTTCCCTTGCCTTGCCAGGGGCCACGGTTTCCCCTTAGGACTACCCGCAACCCCGGTAGGCATGTATAGCTTAGCTTGTATTTTTTATTTTCATGAAAGCTACCTTAGAAGCGTTGGGCTACTTCAGCACTACGTACCCCCATAGCGCAAACATTAAGGGGTTTATTCATAAACGATGATCAAGTTAAAAGACGTATAAACGTCACAAATGTTTGGTTATACAGTCTTTAATCATTACTTAACTTTTATGAAAAAAAGGGGTTAATCGTTGTCCTAAGACGCAAACGCACACAAATGAAACAATAAGGTTAACGGACTACGGGTCTAGAATACCACAGGTTCTTTGATTTTAACTTTTCCTATTTAAGAATTTAGAGGTAAAGACAAAAATATCGAAATAAACCCATGAGAGCTTTCGCAAAGTTTTTTCAAATGACCTTAAGGACCGGTTTTTCCAACTTCACACACAAATAATTTGATTGGATTATGGTCCTCAGAGCAAATGTTATGACCATGACGTATGTACCTACTAACAAAACAATCGGTGAAATGTGGGTATACTGAAGGTACACCTCTGCCTTACTCTTCGGAGAAAACAAGCATTATGTACTAGGTATTATGTTTAATGACTCTTCTTCGCAGCAACAAAAAAATACTGTAAACACTTCTAAAGTTAACCTTTTTTTCAACACTTTTTTGGTAACTATTTTTTTTTAAACCTACCAAATATTTATTTCGAACATATTTAGCATATTATAAACCGGATGGTGAGATCTATTAGGATCTCACCATCCGGTAAGAAAATACAACATATTATTATATCACTACATAGTATAAAACAAAGTCCTTCCCTCTGTCTGTCCCTATTTAAGCTTATATCATTAAAACTCCGCAACGGATTTTGATGCGGTTTTTTTTTAATAGATAGAGTGATTCAAGAGGAAGGTTTATATGTATAATACATACAGAAAAGAGTCCACGCGGGCGAAGCCGCTGGCAGCAGCTAGTAAATAATATAAAAAAAAAATACTGACCTTATAATAACTTCCAGCTTTAAAAAATATTATTAGTAGAATAATATTCAAATGCTGGGCAAAGATGTGATGATGATGATGATGAATGTATCGTTGAAATTAAGTACTCTTCACACGCACGCACTCGACGAGCGGGCACGAAAACTTGAATGTACAGTTGACTAGGCAATGGACGCTGCGAATTTGTGAGGGAATCTCCTGAGCGCGATTTTATATAGCAGCTTACCCGTCGCGTCGTAGCCAGGGTTGGCATAAAACAAACAAGTTGTTTTAAAACATGTATTTTAAACATCATAGTTTAAAACAAGTTTTATACAATGTTTTAAACATTGAGAAATAAAACATGGTTATAAATCAAATTTCAATAGCAAATTAATGGAAATAATTGAAAATTTATAAATGTTTAGGACTCTAATCTAAATTAAAAATGTTAGATAGTAGATTAGATTATTCGATATTTGTCATATGAAGTAATTAAGTAAAAAGTAAGTATATTCACAGATTAGAGATAGTTTATTAGTTACTAAAACTAACTATAGATAACAAGTATTTATGTTATTCTGATCGATTATTTTTATATATTCTAGTAATGAATAATATTAGGCCTGATCGATTTGTGTTGATAATAAATTTGATAAATCACTCAAAAGAGAAAAGACTTTAAAAACATTTTGAACAACATGTTTTATAAAATTTTAAAAACACAATTTTTTTTTTCATCCCTGGTCGTAGCTGTCTGTAGTGTCGACGTTTCGGAAACTTGATTCCCACACGATGACGTCTACTTTGGCGTTATTTAACTTATTTTGCGTAGGCATGTGCTATGGCTATTAGTTAAAGTAATGGCACGTAAAATTTCATCGGAGAGGCAACCGGATGGCGATTGGGAATCTGGGTCTTGAAGTGATACCGAATCACCCCGTACCGTCGGAATGGACCCCAAATGGGCGGGGGCGGAGATATGGTGTTGGGAGGTCATAACATTTTTTTTCGACGAGGCAACTGGATGGAAATGCGGTTGCTTTGAAGTTTATATCCTATTGACATAGTAAAAAAAAAATTGCCACCCCCCAACATCGTTATAATTGAAATAATGTCTTACGCGTTATTTAATTCTTGCAACTCCTTACCGATGATTTTTAACTGAAAATGAGGGTCAATTTTGACAAAACCGGATTGCATTGATACACACAATTCCTTGCTTTGAATTAGAGTTTAAATTTCGAAGGTCAAGTAAAAAAGAAAAAATATGCCCTCCTAACACCATATCTCCGCCCCCGCCCATTTGGGGTCCATTCGGATGGTACGGGGGGGTTCGGTATCACTTCAAGACCCAGATTACCAATCGCCATCCGGTTGCCTCTCCGATTAAATTTTACGTGCCATTGCCTTGAATATATGGGGCTATAGAGTATATAAATAACTTAACAAAATGATAACTGTTCTGTCTATTTAATAAATTCGTACAATATAAAATTAAATACAGGGGTATTTAATTTTATATTGTACTAATTTATTTTTATGTTTCTGTATTTTTATTAATACTGGCCGCGGCATAGGTATAAGGTAAGTATAGGACCAACTTGTGCTAAAATGTACCTAATCTTGTTTTTAGATTCTATAGTATCGCGGCTTTAAAAATCATAATTGTATGCACTTTAACCCTCTATTAGGGCAGAAACGAAATTTGTAGTTGACTAATTATACTATTTGAAGTATATAAATAACTTTAGGTCGATTTTATCAATATAAAATCAAGTTCAAGTTAAAACTAGTCGGGTGGTTAGACGCTGTACAATTTTCGTTTCTGCCCTATAAAGGGTTTAGTGCATTCAATTACGAGCTAAAGCCACGATAGTTAACTACAAATTTCGTTTCTATATAGTGTTAATAATTTTTATTTGCCTACTATAGCATCCAACGCACAATGCGGGGTTGGTCGTTCGGTGACGTTTACACGATGGTCAGGGGTTGCTCCGGAGATCGCTACTCCAGTATTCGTGTACTCCGCGAGCGGTGATGAAGATTCCCTCGCCGGCGCCTGCCTGGCCAGATGCCGTGAGCTGCCAGATTGCGCTGCCGTCGTCGTAGCGTACGGCAGAGGAAACTGCCAGGGAATAGCCGACTATACCACGGCAAAACTGAAGGTGGACAACGATGTCGCCTTCTTCAAGAAAGTTTGTTTGGCGTGTAAGTGGCTGGAGTTACTTTCTAATATTTTTCCACATGGTCGCACTCGTCGCTTCTGCACCTATTCCAGGCACAATCTGGATTCAAGCCTTAAATAAAAGAGCATTCTATTCTACCGAGCCAGCACAAGGGTGGTGATTCAGAGATTTCATGGTGCAGGGGCGACATTATTACCTGACACCGATCTAGGTCATTTGTACTGACTCAGGCCCGTCTATGGTTGTGTTTATTAGTTAAGCATTTATTTTAACATCTCATTATCACCTCACGAACTGTGTTCTTTTTTTTTTAAGTCATCTATTTTTTATTCAAAGCTAGGTTTAAAAGATATAATCAACTTTATGCTGGTTTCTGTAAAACCTTGTTTTGCTGACAGTGCCAGAAGATTGCGGCGTGCGGTGGTGGGCGCTGGAGAACACTCCCGGCTACCACCTGCACTCGGAGGGCTCTCACCTCAAGGTCATCCTCAACACCACCGTCTACGAGTGCTACGATGCCGTGTTCACCTATAGCGGGGAGAAAAAGTTTCGGTACGAGACTAGTAGATATAGACTAAAGTATTGACTAGGGGTCATCGAAAGCGTCGAAAAAGTAATGACTTAATTAAAGGGTTGGTGGCGACGTCGCGCGTGCATCATCCGCGATGTCTTTGGAGACACGAGTCACAGGACATTGGTCCCCTGGTTATTTACAGCTTAACATTACATCAAAATTTTCTTTACTAACACTACTCGGTATGCTAAGATGATTAAGTATAATTCCTACTTTTTACATAAAATCACGTTATATTGCCTAAAGCATAATATGTTGCCTGGACACGATATTTTGCTCCCAATGCCAATCAGATAAGAGATCATAATAATACACTGCTCTGATTGCTATGTAATGCTGAGATCCTCGTTCGAAATGGTTTAACCTATAAGCAATTCCACAGTTAGGTAACAAATATCGTGAAAACCCAAATGATTACCCTTTCGATGTCTTACCCGAATGGTTTTTACATTTAGCATGGTTCGGGTTAACAGGAAGTTAGTAATAATGCAGTGGTAATTGTGTTAACCACATGGCTGACATTTGTTTGTAAAAAAAGATAAAAAATAACATTTAATGCGCTATTACAGATAGAGCCGTACACGAAGACGTGCCCCACTCCTTGATTACTGTACTGTAAGCTGTATTTTTGTACGGTACGGAGCGGAGTGCGTCGCGTCTTCGTGAATGTGCACTATCATATCACCTAAAGTGAATCATTTACACATTATGAGATCATAAGACGGCCATATTTTCAATATGTTAATGATAATAAAATTGGGATTCCATTAGTCACCGCAAAAATATATATTCTATACATATTAATAAAATAGTAATGAAGTCAAAACTGTACATTAACTATTAAAAAAAAAAGTAATTGCTATGAGGTGGGTGGGATGGGTACGAGTGAAAATAAAATATACCTAAATGTTTTTAGAATGTTTGTCCATTTGTCTGTTTGTCTGAATGTAAGTTCCGGATTGAGGCAAAAACGACAGAACGCATTTGGATGAAATTTGTCATAGATATAGTTTAAAGGTTTAACCCTGAATTAACATAATATATAGGGTACTTTTAATCCCGGTAGTACGTACCCGTACGACGCCAAAAAAGCAGGGCTATGTGTTTCGACTTGTATGTATGTGCGTTACTATGTTCCCTCGTAATTACTAAACCGATTTCCATGAATGATTATGTTAATTACTTGAAAAAAAAAAGAAAACGGCGGATTTTTGGCGCCTAAATATAACATTAAAAAAAGCTCCCAAACCCATCGAGGGTATCAATATCACGTATAATAAAGGGGGTTAAAAGGTGATTACAAAAATATATACAATTTATATGTTTAAAAGTAATTTGGAATGAGGAAGGATAAAAACTAAAAGCTGAAAGCAAAGTAACAAAAGTAATTACTTTTTTTTATAATTAAATTTTTCAATAATCTACTTCTGACCTTTTTCCGGTTTGACCTCAAACAAATTAACTGTCATATAAACATTATTCGTATTTATTTTATTGAATGGAACATACCGCACAAATTATCTTTGAGGAAACCAAACACATATTATTTATATATTTCTACCATCCTCGTTCCCAAGATAATTTGCAAAATCAAATTAGTAGCTTGTTTTTCCTCTTCCAGTGTGTTGTTTTGACCGTAATTTTATAGGATTACATGAACAAAACCCATGTTTATTTTTGTATTAAGTTCATTCATATAATTATCCCAGTGTTTTCCTAAAGATGCTCGGGGCGACACCCAGTCTAACAATAGTGTCAATATTTCCATGAGTCATGTTCTATAATCACAAAATACCTATTGTTGTTGGTTGTTGTAATATTTACCTTAACTTTATTATTTGAGGTACTTACTTCTAGCTTACATAATTGTGTTTTTCACATCCTTATAGAATTAACGTCACAAATTATTTACTTAAAGCTACACATTTTGCCTGGACGTCACTTGATCGCGTTCCTTCGTAGAACGTTTCGTCAAGTTTCGTTTCCCCAAGATTTAAAGCAATTTTTATCTGTCATAGATCCGCGCAGTGGGTTGTGCCTGAAGGTGAGTTCGACCCCGAAGTAATGTATACATCAGACTCCATGATTGGAAACTGCGTACTCAACGCGGAGAACAGATTCACTGAGCCGGAGTCTTACCGGGTGTCCAACTACTACACGGTCTACATAGAAAACCAGTGCAGCCATGACTGTAAGTACCTTATCATATTGTATCTATATAACCGACTTCCAAAAAGGAGGAGGTTATATGTTTGTCGCGTATGTTTTTTTATCTTTTTTTTTTTTTTTAAGAGATGTTTTTCGAACTCAAGTGGTTCTCACATCACTTGTCAATCGGATAAGTGATGAGCATGTCGTTATCATTAAACAGGAAAACATCGAGCCAATCCTCATGAAATCCTGACACTTTAAAGTAGTTTCTTAGATACCTAACGCTTATTCTGTGAATTACAATAGACGACGTATATTTAGTAACCTAATCCGCTTAACTGTTCTTAAAGAGTCAACGCACGCAAAGTAAGCTTTACGTTCGGCTCTTGCCTTGGCAGCACGTCGTGTCAGAGTTCGCAACATGTCAATCGTCATCCTGAAGATACCTCGCGTTGAGAGGTAAGACACGTGTAGTTTATTACAAGGTACTTTATGACTCTTTAAGAACAGTTACGCGGATTAGGTTACTAAATATACGACTAATTGGGAGTTTTTACGCAAAGTCATGCCTGTGTCAGTCAATTAGCTTATTCTGTGATCATACAGTCCACAGAATAAGCGTTAAGTATCTTAGAAACGTTGGTAATGAACATCCAAAAACTGATATCCTTATTGACGGTCACCAGCTCACATAAGACGTACCTATTCTCTGAACTGTGACTGATATTGACTACACTATACATATCGTAAGATGTATGACATTATATGTCGGATCTTTCATGAGTATGCACTTAAAATCGAACACAAACGCCTTTGTTACCGTTGCGAGCAATTATGACTTTTTTCCTTAACATAACTGATGAAGTGATGATGGAATAAGAAATTTAAAATTCATAAAACTGAGATAGTGAGATCATTGTGAGAGTTTGACTAATGTGAGGTCATTTATGTCATTCTGTGTTATAGTATCATTATTGGTCATGAAAATAACCAATGTTCTTTGTTTAATATCGTAAAAAATTATTAATACTTCTACTGTCGTGATGGCCCAGTGGTTAAGGCCTCGCCTCTCATGCTAGAGATTGTGGGTTCAAATCCGGGCAAGTAACAATGTGACTTTTTCAATTTATATGTCCTTTCTTACTGACATCGGTGAAGGAAAAACATCGTGAGGAAACCTGGACTTATAGTTAATGTAAGTCTGAAATCGCCAACCCATCTTGAGCAAGCGTGGTGATCAATGCTCGTGCCTTCTCTGTATGAGAAGAGGCCTTTGCCCTGCAGTGGGGCAGTAACAGGCGGTATTATTATTATTATTCTACTAATAGAATTGAAATAAATAATTATTTTTTCAATGCACGGGGAACCGAGGAGCATAGAGGTGAATTTGGCGCGTCTTTCAGTCGCCCTCGTCAGCCTCATCACTACATATTATAAAACAAAGACGCTTCCCGCTGTCTGTCCCTATGTATGCTTAGATTAGATCTTTAAAACTACGCAACGGATTTTGATGCGTTTTTTTTAATAGATAGAGTGATTCAAGAGGAAGGTAATTTATAAATTTATTTTTTATTTAATAACTCGGTTGCCATCTTAGTGCTGGTTGTGTCACTTTAGTCTATTTCAGAAAAGGAAATCCTTCGTTGACCGGAATAAACGAAATTTTGCTGATTTTAGTCTAGTTTAGAGGCATTTGTGACGAGAATCGGCACCAATTTATTATCCCGCATGTTTAGGCGATGGATTCCGTAACTATGCGGGACTTGTTTTGCATTCATATGTATGGAGCAATTAGTACTTTTACGTAACAGTAGATATCTGCATTATTTCTGTGAAACCTGCCTGTGTTTATTTTGTTTTCGAGCAGGTTACATGAGTTATGTGTCTCATTTAAGAAACATACCTATTATTATTATATTAGTATGGTCAGAGAAAGGAGACAATAAATTACTTAACGGAAAATATTTATTTACATTTGATTTATAATATTGCATCCGATGACGCATGTTGCTGGCGACAATGTGCTTCGCATGGTGCGGGTTTATCCCCTAATAAGTGCGATAGATGTCCATGGATTACCCCGCAATAATAATTCCTCCCGCAAAGTCGCACTTAGGTCGTCGTTACTTAACCATATTCCAAGGAAAAGATTTTCTTTACCAGTGACGTTCAGTTACCGATACAGAATGTAGGCATAGGCACTACTTAGATTTATTAAGTAATTTGTAATAGTAAGTAGGTAAAGCTTGTCCACTCTGGAATGATGCGCCCAACTACCTCATTTACGCACACGGTAATGCAGTTACTGCATTCAGCTCTACTAGCTCCACTAAGGGAGAAGGAGGCGATTCGCATAACATAGCCCTCCCCGCTAACTGTCCTATCTCACAAACTGTCCTATCTCACAAACTGACGTATCTGCACTGGCATTACGTGTTTATAACTTTGTTTCTAGAGGTTCTCTCTAATTGTCGTATCTGTGTCGTTTACCATTTACAAGATAATCACGTATTTTGTTTTGCGTTTGCATAAAAGGAGCGAAAAAATATTCTCAACACCTGTCGTATATGAACACCTACTACAGTTAGTGAGATATTTTTTTCCACATAGGGCACTTAGCTAGAATTGTTGTCTACAATGTTTACACATTTTTTTTTCATTTATGTCGTCCAAATCAAAAGTTTTTTTACGAATATGAAGCCCTTTTGGAAATTTGGCCCTTTTGTCAAATCATCTCGTTACTTATAGTTTAACATAGCAAAAGTGCCAATAATATTTTTATAACTTCTTAAACGGAACTTGTAAGTCTTGTAACTTTTAGGGTTACGAACAAGCATTTCTATTACTTTTAATAAATTTGTATGCTATGGAGTTATATTAAAATATTTTTATACCAAATAATCACGTCGTCGTAAGAGACACAAGTTGTAAAACAAAGTTCTCACAGAGTGACGTATCTGCTTCAAACGAATAGAAGTAAATAAATAGATACCTTAGAGCTTTAAGGCAACTACTAACTTAAAGAGTAAGCCAAGAGCAATGGAAAAAAGTTATTAATTCATTAATAAAGCCACAGCTAAAGCAACTACAGTAACAAGATTGTAGCGCCCGACCGGAAAACTGTTGCCCTGGAAAAATATCAATTGCTAGTTAGCGGGGAGAGCAACGATAAATGATGGGTTTTTCTTTGAACAGATTGCCGATAGAACAAAGAGGCTTCTTACCTTTTAATAAAATTAAATAAAAGTCCATTATTTCCAGATCCAGAGAAAATAGACAGATGTTCTTACGAAGAATACTACAACCAGACTCTGAGACATGTTGAATTTACCATCAAGAACTACACAAAGGACGAAGTAAGTTGAAAAAGTGAACCGTTTTCCTGTACTTTTGTAGTACGGTTAACTGCACGTCATTGTCGTAGTACAGTAACTACGAAAACCACTACTTACGACTTACGTTCTTAAGTGACGAAATTGCACTGTCAAAGTCAAATTGTTACCATGGACGAGCGGTTGACTGTACCGTGTACGTACATACCACTTATCTTCATTAAAATGTTACTATGTATGTTGTTATCTCTAGTCGTATATATATAACTTACGTAATACTCACGTTCGTGAAATAGCTCATAATGGGTGCAAAATTATCGCTTAGCTAGGTACCTTCGAAGATAAATGACTCAAGTAAAAAATATATAAGTAAGTATAACAATCCTTATCCTAACTTAATATTATTTTAAAAAAAAACAACAGGTTGCACTCCGGGAGTGTCGGCAGAAGTGGCACAACATTAACGTTGTGCATTTTTGAATATTTTGGAATGGTTAGCTAATGGTTAGGAATTGCTTTATTTATCAGTATAAAAGTACTATAATTTATATGTTTAAATACAATATTCATTAGTAGTAGAATATTTATTTATTTTCAAAATGTATAGTCTAACAAAAATAAACAATTTATTTAAACACTTTTCATGAAGTATATTGTGACTGCTTTTTTTACCCATCAATATGGGTAAAATTTCTTACATCGCAATCTTTACGTAATGTCAAAGACTATTTATTTTGATATTTACTTTGTCGGTTGCTAGGCAACAGATCTTACGGTCACGTCCTGACGCGAGTTTAACATTTTTTACTAATCCCAAAAAAAGTGCACAACGCCGCTAAAGAAGTTTTCACTTCAAAAATATATAGCTATGTAAGTACCTATTATAAAGTGAGTATGTTTGTTTGTTACGTTTACAGCTGAACGGATTTGGATGAAATTTGCCTCATGGGTAGACCATGACCTGAGTTAGGGAGCGTTCCAGTATTACGTAACGCAATTTTTGAAGTATTTTGACCCCCCCCTCCCCCCCTTGTAACGCACCATAATGTTTTTCTGTACCCCCCCCTCCCCCCCTTGTAACGCACCGTAACGTTTTTCTGTACCCCTCCCCCTCTCTAAACGTTACGTAACACTCAAGTGATTATTTTTACCCTAAAGTCGTAAAAAGTTATGTAATAGTTTTTGCACTTGGCATAGTTTTAATCTACTAAATAAAACAAGAGAATTTTAATTCGCAACACCTGCATATTTTGTTTATTTTTTTACAGATTTTTTTACAGACTAATTGTATCGAGGGATTCCCCGTAACGTAAATGAAAAGGGTTGCCAGTTTGGGAGTTTTAATTCCTTAATTTTTTTGAAACAATGTTACGTAACGTGTTGTAAGAAAGACCCCTCCCGCCTCTGTAACGCATCGTAACGTTTTACGAGACCCCTCCCCCCCAAATTGCGTTACGTGATACTTGAACGCTCCCTTAGGACATAGAATATGTTTTATCCGGATATTCGCACGGGGTAGAGACTTATGCGGGTGAAACCGCGGGTCGCAGCTAGTAGTTTATAAACTAAAGATGAACGCTCGTAGAAATATTGAGGTCAACAGTTGTTTATATTGGTGTTTGTCGTGCTAATAATTACTTCGTTATGGTAATGAGAACTATTCAATAATACAAAGAATTTGTTTCATTACGAGAAGGTTGTTAGTGTCGGTTTTTTTTTCAATAAGATAAGTAGGTATTTGGTCTTATTAATACTGAACGAGATTACTACAGTACGACACAACTTAGATGTAGCATAGATTTGAAAATTTTCATTCATTTATTTCAATTTTACGAATGTATTTGGCTATAAGACTTTACAAGTTATTGCGTTTTCGAAAGATCATTTTCACCTAAAGCAGTAATGGCGATTAGTGATTTTGAAGGCGCACTCAGTTCGGATGGTGATCGGTTTTACGAATTTTGCCGATGCTACATCTAAGTTGTGTCGTACTGTACTAGCCGACCAAATTATTTAGACAACTGTCAGTTGTGACATCATCTTCAAACATTTGATGGATTTGAATTCTAGAAGAAACGCGGGACCTGAGACTCAGCAGTTGGGCCCACCCAATTGTCTTTGGTCTTAGGGCTGATTTCACATTGCGGAAAAGTCCTAGAGTTACCGTGGCCCCTGGCAACGTACAGGCAACTGAAGGAATACGGGTGGGTTTTGAGTCAGTAAGAGTTTGACACGCACTCCCGCTCCGCCCAAAGCGGGAGAAGTTATTACATAATTACGCAACAAAAAAAAAAAAAGGCTGATTGTACCAATGAAACAGAACGCGATCAGCATTTCTAAAACGCGTGCAAGAGCTGTCAGTGTCAAGATTGTTATGGAATATTGTACACTGACAGCTCTTGAACGCGTTTAGATGTGCTGAACGCAGTCAATTTCATTGGTGAAATCCGCACTTAGTCAGTTAGTACCGAGAGGGTACATAATTGTTTATCAAATTGAGACCCAAATCGTCTTATAAGATACAGTTGATCTTAGTCAACGCGTTTATTAGATTCCAATAAGATGTTTAGTCTTTTATGTAGATTAAGTACTATAGGAGAATTATGCTACTTGGGAATGACCGTTTATTATTTAAGAAATGTGGCTAACTAGCGAACTAGAATAATGAATTGCAATTGTAACCATTCTTTTTAAAGGGTATCTGTGAAGTTGTACTGTTTGCAGATGATACCTCTCTTATTTTTAAAGTAGACAGGAACAGACAAGATTTTGACGATGTAAACAGTGCACTCTCAATGGTTACGGATTTGGTTTACAACAAATAACTTAGTTCTCAACTCCAAGAAAACGAAATGTATAAAGTTCGCTTTACCGAATGTTAGAAATCCAGGACCCAACATAGTCTTAGATAAAGAAGTGCTTGAAACTGTGGGCTCGGCAGTTTTTCTGGGCATAACAGTAGATGCCAAACTTCAGTGGGGCCCACATATTTCAAGTCTAGCGGGAAGGCTCAGCTCGGCCGCCTACGCTGTCAGGAAAGTAAGACAATACACTGACGTTGATACAGCTCGATTAGTGTATTTTAGTTATTTCCATAGCGTTATGTCCTATGGTATTCTGCTGTGGGGCAAAGCCGCTGACATTCAAAATATATTTGTTCTTCAAAAACGAGCTGTCCGAGCAATTTACCAACTAGGTACCAGAGTCTCTCTGAGAGATTTTTTTAAAGATATTGGTATTCTTACAGTGGCATCACAATTCATCTTCGCCAATATCTTATATATTAGGCAAAATATATACGTATACACTAAAAACAGTGATATCCACAATATTAACACCAGAAATAAAGACAAATTACGAGCTCCTTTTCACCGGCTTCATAAGGTTCATAACTCATTTGTTGGGCTTGGTATAACCTTTTATAACAAGCTACCCACTTCTCTGCTAGATTTGCCTTTTAATGCGTTTAAAGCTAAAGTAAAATCCAACCTTTGTTCAAAGTAGGGCATGCAAAAACCGGGTTGTTTAAAAAAACCGGGTTTTTCGGGTTTCTTGTTTACAAAACCGGTGAAACCGGTTAAATCGGTTTTTTCGGGGTTTTTTTTCAATTATTTAAAGAAATGAGAAATATGTGTGTAAACAAATGAAAATGCTGAAGTCTAATCAAAATATGTATTTTATTACGTTTATCTCACTTATTTTTATAATAATGAGCATTTGTTTGGACTGAAATAAGCAACAACTACTTAGTAACAATACAAAAAGTTTCTTTTCTTTTTTCCCAAACATAGAATAAAGCTTATTATTTAGGACCATAACATATTATTCAAAACTTAAGGTACCTAACATACAAAATTAGGAACATTTGGTAGGTACACAAAGGTCTAAAATCACAGAATATTAAATAATTTAACAGTCATAAAATACAAACAAGCTAAATCGTACGTAAAATGCGATCAAAAGAATTATTTAAATATTACATAAAATAGAAGTCTTATATTCCTAATTTACCAAAACAAAATAACTTTCTTATCTACTTCATTTATAATGTATTTATAAAATAATGTTTGCACTAAATTACGTCGATCAACACTGACATCAACCTCAAAAACACCATCTTCATCATTACTGTTTTCAGAGATATCGCTATCTTCTCCTTCATTTTCACTCGATTCTCCAGGTTCTCTAGTCACTTCAGTAGTTTCTTTTGTATAACACATCAACTATGCCTAGTTGAAACCCATGCGCCAGGCAAAGTTGCTGGTTAGCCCAAGCAGCCCGGCCTAAGGCTGCCTGTCCACTGGAGCGGAGAGGAGAAAAGAGGAGCGGAGATGTGCCAATATTAACCAATAGAATCTTGACTCCGCCCCTGAGTTTAGAGCAGTGATCCTAAGTCAAGATTCTATTGGTTAATATTGGCACATCTCCGCTCCTCTTTTCTCCTCTCCCCTCCAGTGGACAGGCAATCTGAGGCTAAGATAATGCTGACCCCATCAGTGGTCAAACAAACGATGTGTTCATCCAACGTAAAATTTGACAGTTCCTTTTTTTTAATTTCTAAACAATGTTGCGCGGTCCCTTTTGTGCAACAAGGATCTAAATTAACGTGGCCGAAATAGGAACAAACGGCACCTTGCCGTCCTGTCCACATTAAATTTGTCAGTGATATATTTAATATTTTGTTTGGGAAAATTAACCGAAAAAACCGAAAAATCCGGTTTTGTTATCCTAAAAAACCCGGGTTTCAAATCAGTCGATTATCCGGTTTTTACGGTTATCCGGGTATCCGGTTTGCATGCCCTAGTTCAAAGGCATACTATTCTATCAATGACTACTTAAGCGATAAAAATAGTTGGTCGCTGTGATTAACTCAAGACAATGTTTATGTTCTTTCTCCAGAATTAGCTTACCTACTGACAGGTTATATGAGTTTATAGAATGTTTAATTTATTTGACTTTATTATACAATTTATTTTATTTTTATTTATTGTTGACATGATCTACTCATTACAATGTTTTCGTATGAGTTGTATTGCAATATGTGATTAGCTAGCGACCTCGACAGTAGATTATATATTATTCTTGCCTAACTGTTGATCTATTTTTGATTTATTTTTACTTCAATGGTCCTAGTTTATCATATCTAATTATGTGACTTCGAGTTACAGCTTTATTAGCTATATGTAAGCGGGCACGCCCTTTATGCCTGGAGGCTTTATAATTCGGGTATTAAGTTCTGTTTACGTTTTTAGTTTTTATTTTTGCTTGAGTTTAGATTTCGATATTTTTTTTTTGTTGGTACATTGGCGCGTGCTAGCTGTCATTATGGCATATATTTTATTGAATGTTTTGTGTTGAGTAATGTAAATTATTTGCATACTATTGTATAGAATCAAGTTTTTTTTTCTAACTGAACAGACAGCTGTGCTGCTGGGGAGTTTGTTGCGCCACTTCTTCTCTCCAGCAAAAGCACTAGGAAGTGGTGAAGGGCGGGCGTTTTTGGGGGACTGTCTTATGTAATTTTGACGTTCGAAAAGTGCTGATTCTCAGCCTAATTTGAATAAATGACTTTTGAATTTGAATTTGAATTTAACATTGAATTTGATATTGTACCCGTTTTAGGTGTAAAAAAGGCATTTGGAAAGTTTCCAAATACTTTTTTTACATCTAAAACTAAATATTCGGTGTTACGATATTAATTATTGCATTTCATAATCAATATTCTAGTTCGCTAGTTAGCCACATTTCTTATTTTCATACAGTAGGTTTTATTTCCAAATTAATCAACACAGGTAAATATTTGACAGCTATTTACGACGTTGCCAACTTTTAGGATGCACGCGCAACTGCTAGAAGCTGCAACGTCAATAATCACACGTAACCGTAAATTTATTTACTTGAATTTTTATCTCATATGGGTACGTGCGACACTACTGGTGTCTGATAATTATGGTTCAACTACATCCTGAAAATCAGACAGATTTGCTATGAAAACCATCGTACTATCAACACTTATATTAGTGACCGACAAAGGTGACGTGCAAGTCACTGCAGCGGCTAATATATTGACATTCGAGCCTGTCCGCTATCATTCATCATCAGCATACTGTTGGGGCAGCCAAGCACCCTGCGCAACAGAGACGCGTTCCATTTACGCGTCGCCGTCGTTGCATAAGCTCGTGTTTCTGTAACAAAATAAACATTATTTCGTTATTGGTACTCATACCCGAGTTACAAGTTTCTCGCTAAAGGTTGATATTTACAGCCAGACATTCGGTACGTAAGTATTTATGATTCTTTTTTCAATCTTGTTTCCAATTGCAGTGTAAAACGTCATGTGAAAAAGCGGAGCGCTTCAACTGCCGAGGGTTCACGTGGATATCAGAGGGGCAAGTGAAGGGGGGTGGGGGCCGCGGGCTGTGTGACCTACACAGTGAAGACCTCATAACTACGGGCTCATGGCTGCTCAGACGAATCTCTTCCGCCACTTACTACCGCAGAGTCGTCTGTCTGAACAGTAAGTTTACTAGTAAGAGACTAGCCCTTAGCACAACTGATGCTAAGTTAGAAAAAAAATCCACACCGCCTAGGTAAGGTTTTCTTTTGAACAGTCATACACAAATAGGAGCCGCCCTTGGCTCGCTCCTTTTTTACGTTCTTTACATAAGTTGACAATTCACTCCCCGGATATTTCTGTATGAAACCTAAGGCCCCATCTCCATCTCCAGGCGGAAGAATCGCGACGATAGTCATGCCATGCCATCAAATTATCGCTGCGACGACGCCGCGATTTTCCCGCTGGTGGAGATGGCGCCTATTCGTGGTGGTAAAAACATTTTCGAGGTCGCTTCGCTCGCTCTTATAACACAATTACCTATTATTATAATAATCCTACTGGCGTCCATGGTGACCGAACCCCAAAATCTTGGACCTAGTAGTTAAAGTTGGGTCATATATAAACCTGGTTATCGTCACCGTGCAGTCAGAACCCCGTAAAGAAAAATTTATTGTTTTCCTTTTTATTTATTTTTTGTGTAGAAAACTCGTAAAGTCGTAATGTAGGTATGTTTAGAACAATCGTGCTCAGCTCTAAGATGTTTCTAATGCCTTCTATTGATGATAATGAGCCTTTTTAAAACAGTTTCTATCATCTCCTGTAAAATAACGTTTATTGCAATCACTGCACGGCCTCATTAAGCTTGTAATGCTGATCTATACTTCCAGTCACAGTAGAATGCGAAGGCTCAGACATGATAGTGACGTATGTCCCGCGCGGCGTGTTCCGCGGGCGCGTGTACGTGCCGGGGAGAGGGGAGCGCTGCAGCGCGCGCGCTAGCGGGCGGACAGTGCGACTGGCGCTGCCCATGCATGGGGACTGTGATGTTAACTTCGCATACGGCATCTCTAATGGACCCAATGGAGTTATTAACAGGTAGAAACTCACTTTCAGTCACATTAGAATGCGAGGGCTCAGACATGATAGTGAGGTATGTCCTGCGGGCGCGTGTATGTGCCGGGGAGAGGAGAGCGATGCTGCGTGTGCTCTAGCAGACGGACAGGACTGTGATTTTAACAGGTAAAAGTTCAAGGTATGATTTAGATCTAGATATGTTTAGTAAAAAGTAGCGCTTTAGCTGTTTCAGAAACTGACGCCGAAAAGCGCCTTTACTGGTACGATCTTTCTTTTTCATGTGGTTAGTGATAATCCTGGAGTCAGAGTTTTTATACCGCCCATGGGCCTCTGTCTTGGGTTCAATATCTGTGAGGCATGCCGGTTTCCTCACGATGACTGGTACGATTATTTCGTATAAAGACACTGTCAATGTCGAATTGTTGTTGTACTGTTGACCAATCAAGACTATCATATAATTTTTCAATTTCGTATATTGTGAGAAAACCTCACCCTTTGACTTGGTCTGAAATCTCCAACACACAGTGACTGAAGTCATCTTCTTTGTCTGCACACAACAAGAACATTAACAACGAATTTTCAGTATGTTGGTATTGAAGTATGTATGTATGGTGATGTTATTTATTTAGCACGAAGACTTATTCTTAATGAAAGTTCCATGCTACCCTCATTATGTTTGTCCAGAACAATGGCGTACGTGATGGTGATGATCCAGAACAACCCGATCATCCAGACGGCCGGCGACCGCTGGCTGCGCGTGGGCTGCTCGCCCGGCGCGCGCGCGCGGCACGTCGGCGCGACCGTCGCCGTCAGGGACATCGGGTGAATATACTATGTTTGACTCATTTTAGAGCATTTAGTATTTAGTAATCCTACCTTTGATGTAACTTTGTTTCTAATATTGTGGTGACTATGAAGTCGGGGTCACCAAATGTAAATTGTAATGAATATAAAAAATAAATAAATAATATTTTCTTTCTATATACATTAAATTTTTACAAGATAGTATTTTCAACAGAATGCCATTGACAGAACTGAAGACTATATGCAAATAAATAAAATTTGAAGTGTCTGTTCATCTTCATAATGTCAAAATAACAACTTTTTACTAAATGCATCAATCAATCAATCTGCCTAGCCTTTTCCCAACTCTGTTGGGGTCGGCTTTCAGTCTACCCGGATGCAGCTGAATACCAGTATTTTATATGGAGTGACTGCCTATCAGTTCTTCAAAAGTTTCACAACCCAGTAACTAGGTAATACGATACCTCTTGTTGTTAGACTTTCTGTCACTTTTGGTCTTTTGATGACCCATAACGACAGTCGCAAGTCCCACGGATGACAGTCGGGACCAACGGCTTAACGTACTTTCCGAGGCACGGAGAAGTCTCGGTACCTATGTAAAGATGGTCACCCATTCACGGACCAGCCCCGGCAAGCGTAGCTTAACCTGATAGATCTACCCATGCGGCTGTTATTACTAAATGCGTATGAAAGTATGTACAGTGCTTATATAAAAAAAAAAAGTGTCTGTTTGTTCCGACTAATCTCCCAAAAGGGCCGCACAGTTTTTGACGGGCCTTTTACTGGCAGATAGCTAATGTTAAAAAGAGTAACTGATGCCTTTCGCTTTTATTGTCTGCTGCCAGTGTTACTTATGCCTTATTCATTATCTATCCAGCTTACTCACACCGCCCAGAAGTAGGATCCTACGAGTATATATTATATGCCTTCTTTATTTAACAGCAGTGGGTACAAAAAGCCAACATTCGGTGAGATAGAATCCCGCAGTCCCGTGGCCCCGGCCGCGGCCAGCGCGGTGTACGGCGGCAGCAGCGCGCCCGTCACGATGTACGTGGTGCGCGCGCTCGACGACACCGGCGCCGGCGCCGTGTCGCTGGGCGAGCCGCTCGAACTGCGGATTGAGACTACCGGTGAGTTTATTTACATCCACCCATGTACCGGTACATCGGACCTCACCTCATGCTCACGGCCACTAGACCGACGAGGCACTCATACCCACATTAACTTTACATACTTTACATTAAAGTAAAGCCTGATTTAAGGCTCGCGCAGACACGTGCGAAGAGACACCGGCGGTAGAACAATTTCCGTGAAGTTTTCATAGAAATTGTTCCACCAGAGTCGCGTCGTGCCGTCCCGTCGCGCCTGTCTGCGGGAGACTTCACACGGCGCAATTTCGGCGGCGCCTGTGGCATACCATAAATTAAACTAATAAAGCGTATCGTCCATCAACACCAAAATTAAGTTAGTTTGCATAGTTGAGCCAGTTTTTCATTATGTGCGTCCACCGGTGGACGATTCGCTAAGTTGCACCATCTAAATCAGGGGTTCCCAACCTTACATAATACGCGTACTCTTAACTTTTAAAATCATTACGTCGCTGAGTTACTTTGTTGACATAGGCAGAAAAGAATAAGAATATAAAGGGAGCGAAAGGAGATGTGAGGAGGAAATGTTTGCACCCCCTTGGATAGGTAAGATTGTCTTTTAATAATTCAAACAGATATAGAAGTTACTATGTCTAGTTTTGCAGAAGATCAATGAGTTTTGCAGTTATGAGAATATAAGAACGAAAAATTTTGTACAATTTCGGATTTGTTACATTTTTTTTAAGACCATACATTCAGAAAAAGGAGTTAGGGCTTGTACACAAAACTGCGAATCGGCGCGATGTGGATTCGCAACACGGAAGCTTCAGAACCAAATCTTAGGGTGCCGTCGCTCATTTATTCGATGCGGTTTCGTATCGCATTTTGTGTTCAAGTCCTTACTTTGTTGACTTATGCAGGAAAGTTGAAGAATCAAGAGAATGTAGAATGGAAGAGCGAGCAAAGTGAGCTCGAAAATTGCAGCACGTGTTTGTTTACATGTTTGGCAAATAAATTGCAAACGCAGTTTAAGTCATTTGTTACCTCAATTTTATTGTTTGGGAAGGGGCAAGAAAATTGCACTGTGCAAAAATGGGCTTAACTAAAAAAAACATTAAATAACGTTATTTAAATGATTAACACCATGCATGCTGTCTAGAACCACATTTTTACAATAAATAAATTATGATTTTAAAGTAACTATTATTCCAGATAACCACAGAAATGTGGTCTTGCGGTTAGTTATGTGGTAGTCGCGTGTTGTGTTATGTCATTAGAATATTAGATCAGAATATGCTCGTTGGGTCAGGACCCATAGGCAGGATAATTATGAATATTGACGTTTTGGGAAATTTCCCAATTTTACCCGACTTAACGCAGTCGGGTAAAAACGAAAGAATACAACATTAGACAGAAAAAGAAAGAAAATAAATTTATTTGACCCAGGTTAGCTTTTGCTTGAACCAAAACCTGACAAAAGGTTTTATTAATTTGTAGTGACCGACCGAAGTTTCGGTTTCGGCAGCAGTTTCGGTTTCGGCAGTTTCGGCAGCAGTTTCGGTTTCGGCTGCCGAACCTTCGGCCGCACCGAAACTCTGCTTTCGTGAATTATCACGCGTCGTTGGGCTGTCTTCGGGTGACTTCATAGATCGTGTGTCACCCGCCATCATCAGCTTTTTGTTACTTACAAATTTTTGTTCCAAGGTGTAGGTAGTGTTTCAATAATTTATATAATGCGTTCCAAAAAAAAAAAAAATTCAAGTGAAAAAAATATGTTTACGCATTGGTTAACTGTTTGTTTATGTGTAAAAAATTAGCCAAATTTTAGTAAACAATAGATTTTTAACATGTCTAATAAAGGTTCCGTTTCGGTTTCGATTTCGGCCAAAACTGGGTCAGATACCGAAGATTCGTTTTCGGTTTCGGTTTCGGTAGAAATACCTGTTTCGGTCGGACACTATTAACTTGTACACACGGCTATAATAATATATGAAACTATAGATATTTTCCAGTTTATGCTGATCTCGCATTGTATAGGATTTCCATACAACGCGAGGTCAGCTTATACTGGAAATGTACCTATAGCTTGATGTGTAGCCGTGTGTACGATATATTTAATCGATTTACGTAAACACACGCACTTAAGGACTAGCTGTTTTTTTTTCTATGCTTCAAATCAGCAAACCGAATGCCGTGACAAATAACCAATGTAACTACGATTTAAATAATTACGTTGAAATAATTGATCGCTCGTTCATGCTCGAGCTGCACAACAACAGACAATTGTGAGTTATTGGTAGTAATTTCATGTCTCATTATACTGTTGTTTAACACGTTTCGGTTGATTGCAGACGCGACGGAAATCAAAGCGTATCATCTGGTGGCTTCTTCAAGACTTGGAGACAGTTCCGTGCTGTTACTGGATAGTAGAGGCTGTCCTACCGGACAGGTCAGTGGACAATGCCAATAGAGGCCATTTTTAAAGAAGTTTAATTTCTTATGAGCTCATAAAAGTCTTCCGATATAAACCATGTCCCGATAAGCGAAGTAAGCGACTAAGATTTTTTTAATAGAAGCTGATCAAACAATGTGAACAGCAAAGCTAAGGAATGTGGCAATAAAAAGAGTCTTAGAGAAACGGTACATGCACTAGCACATCAATCTGTCAAATTTTCTCAATCAACAATGAACCTCATTCTGTAGCGATAAAGTTGAAAATCTATTGAAGAAATTTGCCAGATTGTAGTAACTTGATGTGCTGGCGTCTGTAGATAAAAAACACCTGTGGATATCATGGTTGTATGATTTGCGATCGTTATGAATCTGGAAGCCTTCTTCGAATTACTCTGATTATGATCGATTATAATGCTGGCACTACACTTGGCGTATTTGTACACATGTTGCCGTTAAAATTCCAAAGGTAGGGACCAAACCAAAAAAAAGAAAAGGAAAAAAAAGGGGGGGGGGTAAAGGTAGGGAGGGGGTGAGGTTGGTACTTACTTTAAACCACTTTTTTGCTTTTAATGCCATTCTTATGCCTACGGTATAGAAGTCAGAATCGGTTGAATGGACAGCTGTAAAAAAGGTTTGTTTAAATGCCTAATCTTATTTCAAATGGAGTTTAGATACCTTTTATGCGTAGAATAAAATTGACGTCTGGCAGATTTTGTACAGAAAAGCTATCGAAAATCATTTCTCCGGCAAAGATATCTATGGTTGGACCGATCAGATCAGCCCTAATTCAAAACGAACGTTATTTAAATGGGAATAGGGACAATCGGGTCATTATCTTGTATTGGCCAAATAATAAAAGGTCTTCCCAATGCTGCAGGTGGACTTCCCCCAGCTGTCCCGCGCGTGGCCGGGCGGCACGCAGCGCCTGTGGGCGCGGTTCAAGGCGTTCCGCTTCCCCACGTCGCACGTCGTGCGGTTCGCGCTCATGGTGCGCTTCTGTGACAACAAGTGCCCCCCGGTAAGTGTCTTAAATTGACTTGATAAATGTGAACTGTTGATTTTGAATACTTACTTTTGCGTGGATGAAATCAGCAGAACCAAAACGGAACATATGTTCTACGATTTCGGCGGTCTCTCTAGTTCTGGAGCCATAGCGCTTGATGGCACGCTTCTGCCAGTCTGCTCTGACTTTCGGTATCTCGGTTCACTCGTGCAAAGCGATGGCGAAATAGATCGGGCGGTTAAGTACAGAATTAACACTGGATGGATGAAAAGGCAGCAGGTCACGGGAACAATCTGCGACTCCCGCAGTAAACTTAAGGGGAAGATTTATAAAACAATGGTTAGACCTGCTGTCTTGTATGGATCAGAATTTTGGGCCACAAAAGGGATGTGTCTTGTATGGATCAGAATATTGGGCCACAAAAGGGATGATCAAAGGCAATTGCATACAGCTGAGATGAGAATGCTAAGAGGGATGTGTGGTGTTACACGAATGGATAGAGTAAGAAATGAGTATATAAGAGGAAGTCTGAAAGGCGAAAAGTTGTGCGGAAATCGGTTGTCATGGTATGGGCATGTGATTCGGAGGAATGAGGAAAATGTCGTGAAGAAAGTTTTGAGTATGAATGTCTATGGCTATAAGAGTAGGGGAAGACCAAAGAAACGATGAATGGACTGTGTGAAAGATGATTATGGCTAGAAACGGAGTGACTACTGAGATGACGACTAATAGAGAAGTATGGAAAAAAGGGACATGTTGCGCCGACCCCAAATAAAATTGGTAAAAGGCCAGGAGAATGATGATGAATGATGACTTTTGCGTGGATGGCGGACGGCTTTAAGAAAGATTGAGTCTTGGCAGACTCTGGACTGAAAAAGTTGGAAGAGTAAGGAGGCCTTTGCCCAGCAGTGGGACAATACGGGCTAATAAAATTTACTTTATTTTGAAATATTGTTTGGGAATGTGTAATGTCCAAAATTGCACAAGAAAATAAATGTACGGTCACCAACGCAGTTACCACTGATATTTTTACATATTTATAAATTGACACAAAACTATCTGATACATTGGTCTCCAGCATAAAAGTCGAATTATTTTATAAAGAAATAGTAGATTGTTTGCCAAGGGAGCAAACAACTATTTTTAAGGCGAGAGTGTTTCTTTGAATCCAAAGCGGAGCTAAAGATTCTAAAGTAGAATCCTGAGCGCAGCGAGGGATTCAAAGTATACATCACTCGAGCTTAAAATAGTGTTGCTCCCGAGGTGAACACTCTACTTTTTATCACCCTCTTTGAGAAAATAAACGTGTGCGTATGATTTTCAACACAAAACAAAAATTTTATGACAAAAAAATGGCCGCCATCTTTGATTTACATTTCGACCTCACTATGGGCTTTACCACCCTCGAAAACTATGAAAACGATGCCCATGACGAATTTTTTTTAAATTTTCTCATCCGCCATATTGGATTTTAATTTAGACCAAATTCACACTTTCTCTCTCTCTCTTGCCAGTCTATTATTTATTCATACAATGTTCGTGATTGATCTCTTTGGTCACTAGAACTTTTACTACCAATATCCACATTCCAAATTCAAATCACTTTTAGTCCCTAGGGATTAAAAAGCTATTTTAGTCCCTGTTTACGAGAATTAAACTACGTCTTTTTGAATAGATGTCATAAAAATACGTTTATTTGCGGTAATAATTAAGATTAAAAAAAATAGGATTGGATAATTATGATTTAAAATTTTTTATCTAATTTAATCGCTGACTGTGCCCAGATGTATGTGTCGGGATATCGCCGTATTGTCTTCAACATACCACAACACCTTACCATTTACCTGTCTTACAAAAAATAATGCCTGATATACTGTTGCATCATCTCTTCTTTCATCCAGGTGGAATGCAACAGTAAACAGAGCCGTAGTGCCCGTCAGACCAACGCCACACTATACCAGTGGGGCGACGAGGTCCCGGCCGCCGTGCGGCCCGCCGGCGCCGCGCGCAGGGCCGGCGTCGTGGCGCAGGGCGGCGCCGCGCCCTGTGCGCCCGCGCACGGCGACGCGCTGGCGCTCGAGCTGGACTTGCTCGTCGATTCCAAGGATATCCTGTCTGTAGATACTCTGGTGCGAGCTGATCATAGATCTACGCTACGTAAGTATAAGCGGTGTTCGCTAATTAGTTTCCTAACATGTCAATTTTTTTTGTATATACATAATCATATAAATATTATATTTATATACCCACACCACACACAAAGTTCTACTACCTACTCCTACACACTAGTCATTTTAAAATCAAATTAATTTGCACTTGCAGACGTTGATATTTAATGAAGTAGAAATGATCAATAGAAAACAAGGATTTGAATATGGAATATACTTTCGTTTGATATGTTTGTGTGTAGGCGTTCGTCATAATTTTTAAGGAAGTTTAAAAAAAGTGCTAAAGTCATTACAACGGACTCATAACATAACCGGCTGAAAATACTTGAAACAACAATTTTGATACAAAATTGTTGTTACATTTGTACAAAAATACTTATTTTTGACTTTCTTCCTTCAGTAACATTATTCATAGAACCATTACTGTAATTTACATGCTCTGTGCTGTAATCTGCGTAATCTTCTCATATAGAGCACATTACATTATCGACTTACAGCAGCATTGATTCAATTGAATAAATCCCTATTGATGACTACCAATGATTCGCTCGTGTGCGCTCGTAATGAGACCCCTGCTGACTTATAAAGTGTCTTTGATTATAACGTGTAACGTCTTCATAATCAATATGTACGCTCTATTTCTTCTAGAACATAACTTGTGTTGACTCAAAAATGATTCTAGTGTAGCACGCAAAATGTTCCACAGTTGCACAGGCCTAGCCTTATTTCCTTGTGCACACATGATAAGCCCACGAACACATGGTGCCCGCAGGCTTAGAGTTATCATAATTCCAGTGCGAAGGAAAGATGTAGCTATAGTTACTGGACGAGTAGTACCATCCCTTATTAGCTACTGAATAATGATGGCTTTCACACTTATAACAGGCTGGCTAGTATTTTTGCCAGCTATTATAATTCAACGGACCCCAAAAAAAAAAAAAAAATTACCTACTTGTGTTTTCATTTACAACTTACCAAATTATAGAAGCATTTGTTGCAGTGTAAATAAGTCTTTCTTGCGTGCATGTTAAGGTTGTAAATGAGATGTGGTAGAAGCATAACATTCTAACAATTGCTTGTATGTTGACAGCGGAAGACAGCAAGCTGAGCGACGGCTCTATGGTGTGCGTTCACGAGTTGCTGCTGGTGTCGCTCGCACTCGCCTGGCTCGCTGTGCAGGTGCTGCTGCTACTGGGTTGCTGCGTGCTTGTTAAGAGGTAAGCTTATACCGAGGAATGAGAATAAGAACCTTCCCCATGTCGTCACTGTGCAGTGAAAACCTCGTTAAAAAAACGAGGCAGTCTAGGAATGCCGATGTAAGTGAAAACTAAGTAACGCCATCTAACGAAATTGTCAGGAATTTATGTGGCTTGCTGTCAGTACAAGAACGAAAGCTGTAGCTCCATCAAAAAATTCCAAAAAAATAAAACAGTGTGCGCTGTCAACAACATTTCTACTCTCCCTCCGTCTTACGAATTTTCGATTAGGTCACGGGTCCTGACGCGAGTTTAAAATTTTTTTAGCCATCCCAAAAAAAGAGCACACCGCCGCTAAAGAAGTTTTCACTTAAAACAAACATTGCTTTTTCTTTTATTTATTTATTTATTTATTTACTAGCTACGCCCCGCGGTTTCACCCGTATAAGTCTGGATCCCGTCGGAATCTCGGGATAAAAAATATCCTATGTCCTAATCTAGGTCAAGATCTACATCTACCCATGTTCCAAATTTCATCCAAATCTGTTCAGCTGTTTTAGTGTGAAAGCGTAACAAACAAACAAACTCACTTTCGCATTTATTAAATAACTAGCTGCCCGCCCCGGCTTCGCACGGGTAAGCACTTATCTACGGCGCACCTACCTACCCTAACTAACTACCTACATACATACCTACCTACCTACCTACCCTACCTACATACATACATACCTACCTACCTACCTACCTACCCTACCCTAACTACCTACTTACCTACCTACCTACTTTCCTACCTACCCTACCTACTTACCTACATACATACATACCTACCTACCTACTACCTACCTACCCTATCTACATATATACTTTACCATACATACTACCTACTTGCATACCTACCTATCTACCTACCCTACCTTCACCTACCTATCATAAGAACCATCTCCTTATTATAACAAACACAAACAAAAACAGAATTAGCGAAATTGATCCAGCCGTTCACGCGTGATGCCGTGACCAAGGAAATAGGGATTCATTTTTATATATACGTATAGATACATATCACATCATATCAATAATGCATATCATTATAGATAGTATTGGCATGGGGTCTCAATTCGAACAAATTATAATTAGTCTTGAAAAAAGATCATAGATGGCAGCATAGGTAACAATTATGAAATTAACAGTCACTAAAAAGCGATAAACGGAAGATTTTGGCTGAAGATTAGTAAAAATCAAAACTTCCTTGTTTAATGCTGATTTGTCTATTGTAACTCATAAATCTCGTATTTTCAACAAAAAAATATAAAACCTTTTTGTTTACGGCTCTTTGCAATAGATGGCGTTTTACTCAATTTGTCATAACTGTAGCACATTTAGCCAGACAATAGCCCGACTAGGGACATGTCAGTAGTGTCATTTCTTTGTATGGGATTGGGTATCTGAACGTAGTAATATATTATCTGTGGTATTGGGTAGAAAACCTCGTAATGTATATCTAGAACAATCGTGCTCAGATCTAAGATGCTTCTAATGCCTTATATTGGTGATAATGAGAGACTCGGGGACGTCAATGATGGTCATTTTTCAGACAGTTTGTATCTTCCCCTGTAAAATAGCGTCTATTGTAATCACCAGGTTTTCACCGCACAGCGACGATTCGCAACTAGTGGTGGGTCGCTATCGAATTTTTGACGGACGAAACGCAACCGTTTTCCCGACGACGAAAACGGTTGTCGTTGCAACTGGTTTATTGAAGACAGCTTTATGGACGAAACTTATCGTACAGTGAAATAGTTGCAGTTTCTTACAACTATCAACGATTTGAAATGTATTAAATGGTTTCGTCGCATTACGAACTACAGCATTGACAACTGGTTTTATATTCATTTTTGGCATTATAGACTCTATTTCATAGACAAAACGCTCACTTTTTATTGTAAGGACTGTTTATGTCGACGACGACGCGACGAGTTTGATAAAATAGTTGAATCATTGCGTGTAGTCGTATAATTCGAAGACTGTTTGAACCCAGAACGTAAAACGGTTTCATCGTCGCAGAACACAAAACGGTTTTTGTAAACGGTTCGTCGGCGCACGCCCACCCCTATTCGCAACTAAGGTAGCGTATCGTCAAGGTGGCGTATCGTCGCTTCTCCAGTTTTCCCCCTGTATTAATTTTAGCGATAAGACCGCCATTTTTACCATTCTGATGTATGTCCTTCCTCTGAATGTACTCCTAAATCAAACCTACGCTATAGCCAGGTTCAGGTTCCTTCACTTATCTTGGCGACCAGTAATTTTAGGGTATGGATGAAACTAAATCTAAATCATTTTGTTTCCCAGGTATCGCAACTTGGCCGAACTGAACATGCAGAAGGACTACCAATCGTTCGACAACGTCGGCTTCGACACGGTGTCGACACACAGACGCGTACACTGGCCAGACCAGAACATAGATATTTTGCACGCGACTTAACCCGCAAGTTGCTACCTTTGTATATTTAATATTATGTATTCATTGTGTAGTAACAGTTGTACAGTAGATGTTGGGTAGATGTTTTAAGAAACAAACATCTTACTATAAGAGATGTAATTTCTAATTTATATATTTACGTACATGTAGAATGTCGGGCGTGTTGTGCGATGTCTTTCTTTAGAAGTCCAAAGTAATGTGAATGTTGAAAGATGTAAGTATGTGATTTCTTCAGTTAGAATGTAAATAGCATAAACTGTAGTAAATACTAAAAAGTATGCCAATGTAAAGTAGAAATGTAAATACATTATTATATTTTTTTTTTGATAAACATAGTTTTAATCATCCCTTATATAGCAAGATAGCATTATGGAAAAAATACACATCAAAATATCGTAAACGGTAACTCTTTATTTACATTTGAATATGTTTTTTTTTTACATTTTTATTGAAGCTGTTACGCGACAGTCTCGTTGAACTCAACATTTCTTGAAAGTCTGCGAATACATTTCGTTCAAGAAGTATTAAGTTGTTTCATGTATTCTGCTCAATTTATTTTTTCCTAATCTTTCGCGAAAATATGATCTACCTGTAGACGCAGAAAAAGGGAAGCTCGCGAAAACCAGAACATTTTTACTCGCTCATACGGTTTCATTGGGTTTCGATTAGCTGATTTTGCTATTCGGCTGGTTCGGTAATTTAGACGATGGTAATTCACTGAGTGGCATTAGGCGGCGCGGCGTGCGGCGGCGGCGCGGCCTGCGGCGCGGGCGCGGGCGCGCGCGAGCCTCCGCGCGGCGCCGCCTGGCGCACGCTCTGCCGGTTGGACGCCGCGTTGTAGTGGTAGCCGTCGAACTTGTCGGGGGCGCCGCCAGCCGGCGGGAATGTGGCCGTGCCCATGTACATCACCTATAAATCATAAAAATAGTAAAATTAAAGGGCATACAGAACAACAAAAGCTTTTTCCAACTTTCAATTTTTTTTTACTATTTTTGGCCCACTATTTTGCCTCTTCTGCATCGTCTTCTAGGCCGTGCGCTGAAGCAAACGACCCATATTCGCTCGATCATAATTGAGGCGACTGACGCAGTTGTAAGTCATAAACTTACAACTGCGTCAGTCGCCTCAATTATGTAGCTCCGGCAACCCGCAATAATCGATCGATTGTCGATGTATCCTCGACGTTTCCTATTCTAGAACCATGGCAATTGGCTTGGTGATTTAACGTGTAAAAAAAGGGAGGTGAAAATTCAGACCTGTGGCTTGTACCCGTCGGGTCCGGCTTCGTACTCTACGAGCTGCATTCTGCCGTCGGGTAGCAGTACGTGGTAGGAGCCGGTCGCATGGTCTTCCTTCCTCTTCTCGTTGTGACCGAAGTCGAGGCTCACTCCGTTGTCTTGGACGTCGTACGAGAAGTCGTAGTTAGCTGGCAACTGAGAATATAAAATTAAAATCAGCCTCATAATCAGGGCCTATAAATAAAATAGTTAAAACCATTATTTTGTTTTGTTTGACAAGTTCAGTTTGGAGCTGGATCTTACCGACGGTTCCTGTATAGTAGGTTTCTTTTGACCGCCACCGCCACCGCCACCGCCGCCGCCGATTTTGGGTGGTAAATACTCTTGAGCATACGCATTTGTCCATAACGTCACCAATAAAGTTACCTGAAAATGATATCATAATTGAAATTAAAAATGTTAACATAATTGAAATTTTTATGACAAAATTTCTAGTCACGCCTCTATCTTTGGTGTTAGAAACTTTGCCATACAAATTTCAATTCTCGCCCATCCCATCCACGCCTCGCCTCGCCGGTGTAAAACACCTTAAGACGGTAAAGGAAACCATCGTGTATAAACTTGACTAGCTATTGGCGATTTAGGACAATAGTAAATATTGTCCGAAATCGCCAATAGCTAATGCGCATTTTAGTTTTTGCTTCTTTAGAAAAAAATATAAACTCTCACACAAATAATTCGCCACATTTTAAAATAATTCACGTGTTCCTTCTACTGGGGAGCACTGGGTGGTTTTGGGAGGTTCAAGCAAAAGTACGATGTTTATAAAGCCAAGGGCTGCGGTTGAGACAGCTCCGCCCCTGGCATTTTTTCATTAGCAAGGTGCACGATCCACGAAAATTTCGAAATGAATTTAAATGACTTACTTGACGCCAGTAATGGGTTCAGTCGTGGTTGTGACTTATACAAAATGGTAAGTATTTAAGTACCTGGCTAACCACTTACATTACACACTGTGCACATTTTGTTTGGATTTGTTTATTCATTTCGACTGCGCGTGGGAAGTGGGAAATATAAAACTCATGATAATCATTTAATATTTTAGTCTATGACTTGTATTCATCTTACAATTTTAATTTATTTTATTTTTAATTTGTTTTATTTATAATTTTGCGATGTTATTTTAATCATCATTAATTAGATTAACAGTAATATAAATATTTGCACACCATATTATAATGATACAAAGTACTTATATAGGTGTATTTGGAACATCTGTTTATACCTGTACCTATACACGTTCAGTGCCTCCCTTCCTGGAGGTTTCACCTAGCTAGCTAAGGGAAGCCGGGAGCCCTCGCGGGGGGCTCATTTTAAATGTAGGTTTGTCTTAGCGAATACAGCATTATAAACCGTGAAAATAAAATCTGATGTATATTTTAACAAGATATATTTTAGTATATGCGTGGTTTTATAATCATTTTTATTTTTTAAGTTTATCTCAGTTACAAATATGCACTAAAAATTTAAAATGTTGGAAATTACGTATAGTAGCGACTAGACCCTCTGAAAACACAATTTTGTTTGGTTTTAGTGTTTTATGATGACACGATTTTAAACCGCGTCCGCGACGGTTAACTTTAGCGCAAACGTAGGTAATGCCGGCAACCCTCCCGGAGGGTTCACTTCCAATATGTATGGCGGCATGGCGTATGAGTTCTATGAAAATCGGTGGTTCTGTGAAAATACTTAACTAATTTGATTTCATTTGACATCATCATCGTCTGCTCTTATGCAAATTTATTTTGGCTGGCGCAGCATGTCTTCTTCTCCCCTACGTAAATCTTTTACAACAGTCATCTCTTTTTAACCCCCGACGGAAAACAAAGGGGTGTTATATGTAAGTTTGACGTGTGTGTCTGTGTATCTGTGTGTGGCATCGTAGCTCCCAAACGGTTGAACCGATTTAGTTTTTTTTTTCTTTTGTTTAAAAGGTGACTCGGTCGGGAGTGTTTTTAGCTATGATTCAAGAAAATCAATACAGCCGTTTGAAGATTATCAGGTCTTTTCTAATTGATGAATGGATTTGAGCATCTTCCACAGGTTTTTTTTTTTGGGTTGGAAATCATCAAATGACTTCTCCTCCCGCAAGGGGCCACGGTTTCCCCTTGGGACTACCCGCAACCCCGGCAGGATCTTCCACAGGTCTGATTGAGTCTAAATTTGGTAATCTGTTACTTCAATGGTATTAGAATAACATAGTAACTGATGCTGCAGTATTACCTGGTATTTGCAGGATACCCAACTCCTCACCAACTTACAGCAGTAGTATCGTGTTTGGGCTCATTGAGTGGTCTCAATGAATAGGATATAGATATATATTTATCAGAGTCTTATGATGGAGAAGCAAAAATTAATTAGGGTAAATTAGTAACTAACTTTATTGTGGAAAAATTACGTACAGCTGCGCAGATTTAAGCGAGTCACGTGTCGATCGTTGCGTATGTACTAGTAATTAGTACACAATAAAGTTTAAAAAGCAGAAAATTAAAATTAAATTAAAAAAACCCCGACACAAACAAATTCCTTTAAAAAGTTTCAAAATAAAATATACGGGCCCTTTAAGTTTAATATAATTTGTAGTTAATATTTTGTCGTCGGGTCGGGGGACGGCGTGCTATTGTAAAAAAGATATTTTCATTCGCCGTCCCCCGACCCGACGACAAAATATTAACTACAAATTATATTACTCTCTCAATAATTGCCGAGACAGAGTGCCGTTAGCGGTACTTAATACACTGCACAGATAGTGCCGTTAGCGGCACTATAAAATGCTATAGACGTAGCAGATATATTTAGTAACCTATTCTGCTTAACTGTTCCTATTTATTCATAAAACCCCTCTAACTAAGAAATCGACACGTGTTTCACGGATTAACAAAGCATCCACAGGACGACGATTGACTTGTCGCGAACCCGAGCACGGCGTGTTGCCACGCCGAGCGCCGGACGCAGAGTCGGTTGCAAGAACCTATACCTGTAAAATTGTACTACCTATCTATTTTACATTACGTCATCCTGTTGGCGTGGGTAGGTAACTAGGTACCTATTTTAAATCCTAACTAATATTATAAATGCGAAAGTTAGTTTGTTTATTTGTTTGTTACGCTTTCATGCTAAAACGGCTGAACGGATTTGGATGAAATTTGGCACATGGGTAGACAATGACCTGGATTATTATGACATACAATACTTTTTATCCCGGTATCCCCACGGGATCGAGACTTACGCGGGGTAAACAAATAAAATATATCTGTGGTGTCGGGGAGAAACATGATAACTCCAATTTGGTCGAATTTTAGAGGTACTACAATGACATTTAAAATTTACAAATTTTATTTTGGTCTAAACCTGGTAACTCATTGCACAGAAGCGGTAGAATTGTATAGGTAAAATTCTGATATCTGTACTCATGTCAAAATATCGGTCTGTATCTAATTAAATTTTTAAAATATCATACTGAAAATATGCGTTTTTGTACTTATCATGTTTCTCCCCGACACCACAGATATAAATCTTAGTAGTCACCCCATTTCTAGCTGTAGGTATCATCTTTCACATATAAAATACTAGTATAAAATAAAAACATCCGTGTAGGATATGTACAGTCAACCGCACATCTATGTTAACGCTTGCATTACGAAAATCTCCCTTACAGCGGGGCTAACACAGGCGTACCCAAGACGTTTGTGACAAGACATGATAAAGTTTATCATGTCTTATAATTTGTCTTAAATGCTAGCACGGTTCAACCATGTGATAAAAACTGAGGCGCGACATGCCTTTCTTGTTGCTAACTTCATAGTGTGACACAGTAAATTTAAATGTCTATGATCAGTGAATATGCGACCAAATAAAATAATACGTTTTTATAGTGCAGGTTCATACAGTTTTACAACTTTTTAATTTTGTTGTGAACTAATTCACTTTTGACGTATGGACGACATTCAATAAGTGGCATTCGTGACAAAATTGGTGCGCCCATAGTAGCAAATAAGACATAGAATCCCAAATAAACGTCAAGAAGTTATGTCACAAGTCAAGAGATTATCTCACGCCGCCGTGCTAGCATTTGTGACATGACTGTTTTATCGTTCAAATTGTGATATAATGTGTGATTTAAGCTATCTCACAGTAGGCCATGCTCGGTGCGCAGCTACGTCATAAAGGCGCTGTCAATCTCAAATTGTTACCATTATGTGCGGTTGACTGTACCTAATTACCTATTATTAGGTAATCTGTCCTGTGGTTACGTTAAGCAACACTGTTGCACACTCAAGTTCAAGATTAATCGAGATAACTTACGCTTCTTATGTTTATTTAGGTAGCTAATAATAAACCACTTCCATTACTACCTTCTTAGCTGATTCCATAAAACCAACTTTCTCTATAGAATAAATAAAAATCCACCCGAGTCCCGACCCCATTTCTGCCACGGTGGCCAATATTACTTAGCTAAAAACGCAGTAAAACAGGAGATATTTATATTGCACAAGCGTGAGGTGCACTCTCTGTTCCTAAATTCCTTTACTGTCAAAGTCCGATGGGACGGCAATCCGACACGACCGAGGAGAGACCAGGGGGCCAAGTCTACTAATTTACAAACGTATTATTGGTGTCACGATGGTGAGTTTTTGACAGATTTGCCATACAAAATCTGTCAAAAACTCACCATCGTGACACCATTATGACGTTTGTAAATTAGTAGACTTGGCCCCCAGGTGCTGGACCAACGGCTTTACGTGCTATTCGAGGTAGTTACTGGGGTTACACACCACCAAGGTGCGGGCTGCTACTGAGAAATTCCTAATGGAAAAAACCCAATAACCCCTATCCCAACCCGGGAAATTAAATCCAGGACCCGACGCTCAGCACTCGCGCTTGCGACCATGAGACCAACCGGGCAACCCAGCGGGGCACTTATAGGTAGGTATAGAAATAGAGAGTTCTATAGAATTCCACTAACTAGTCTACGCTGCAATAGTCTAATGGCTAAGTGTCGTCAATCCGGCGAGCGAATGAGCGATGAGCCTTTAGTTCGGACCGTAAAGCTACCATTCCGTAATGTGTACATTGTGACACAGTCCCGTGTAGTGTCGCCGCGACACAACTGGTTTCTATGAATTTCTATGAAATACCTTCCGTAGATACGTAGCTACGACACGTCGCGCGTCGTCTCCATAGAATCCAGTCATGTCGCGGCGACACGTCGCCTGCAGTTTTTAAAGCAGATTACTAGTCAAAAGTGCCACATCGAATTTAAATACAAAAGAGTGGAGTGCGGTACTCTTGTAGTGTGCGATGGTTCATACGAAATATACGAAAGTGATGAAGTGAGAAGCCTAAAGAAGTTTTCACTTCAAAAAACCGGTCGAGAGCGAGTCGGGCTCTCGCACCGAGGGTTCCTTACCATCATTAAAAATCGTCGAGAGAATTTTACACTGCGGTGTAGAATATTGCCGTTTTAGGTCAGCGCCATCTCTTGACCGATAGTGGAACTAATGTAATTTTTGTTGACGATATCTGAAAAATTGTGCTATTTAGAGATATCGCTTTATTTTTCCTGTAATCGTTACATAAACTTCTATCAGTTATAATAATTTCAGATTTTTCTCTACATATGCAAACTTCAGTGATATTTTTTTTTCATTTTTGGCCAAAATTCCAAAACGATGCGGTTTAAAAAATTTTTGAGTATGTGCCCCACTTCTGAACTTAATGATCGTTGACATATTTTGCATACTGCCTCGAAAAGGTTACGTTTTCGTTTGACCATTGATACAGAAGAATAAGGCTGCCTGTCCACTGGAGCGGAGAGGAGAGGAAAGGAGCGGAGATGTGTCAAAATTAAGCAATAGAAACTTGACTCCGCCCCTGAGTTTAGATTTAATTGGTTAATAATTGGCACATCTCCGCTCCTCTCCTCTCCGCTCCGCTCCAGTGGACAGGCAGCCTAAAGGATGGACGAAAATTTTTACACTCTGCATTGTAAAAAATTTCTTTTCAACATTTATAAAGAAACAACATTTAGGTATACTTTGTTGATCTATACAAAATAGTTTGATAATGTAGGATACAAGAGCGAGCGTAGCGAGCTCCAAAATTTAACACCTCTCTGCGGATAGGTCAGTGTTTCTTTTGACCATTCATACATAAAATATTAATTACATGCATTGTCGATTTCCGAAAAGAATTTAAAGAAAAAACAGAATGTTGCAAGAGCGAGCGAAGCGAGCTCGAAATTTTAGCTACGTTTATATTTAGCGTAGGGGGGCCCCAACTACCTCCTCCTCGCACCGATTTATGCATTACAGTTTGTAATGCATAAACCTTCGAGGTGCGAGGCCCCTCGGCCAGCGAGGCCGTAGGCGGTGGCCCACGTCGCCTACGCCTTACGCCGCCTCTGCGGGCGCGTCCACGGATGCGTCCGATAATTTGTTTCCAGCTTGAAACGTCAACTTTCTGGCAGTCATTTTCGATGAACCGGCCCTTCTTTCCATTCCTGAAACTTCGATTTTTACGGAAAAACAAACTCCGTCATGAATAAAAAATGGAGAGAAGAAAGAAATCAGACTGGAATCGAGCATATATTAAATGAATTAAAAATTAATTGTTAATTTATTTTTATGGATCTACATTACTATTATTCATAAATTATACCGCTGGTTGGCTGGGATATTTGGGAAAAGGCTAGGCAGAATTGAATAGAACAAGCGTAGATAGTTGACAATTGTGTCATCGTCTCGTTTGTCAAACGAAGGAAGGAATCTCTAAGTTACTGTCAGACTGACATTAACGTAATTTTTTACGTGACAGTGACAGTTCTACAGCAGAAGAGATCGAAACCGAACACGCTAAAAACGAGAAAGTTGTCTGAGATAATTATTATGAAATTGATAACACACAGACCCTGAATAGAATAGTTACGTGTTGTCCCTAAAAATGAACTCTGTCTTAAGAAATAGGTGTGTCGCGTTAAGTCGTGCATTCAGTACTTCGGTTGTGAAAAAATGTGCCGTGCCCCCGGTCCCACCTAAGAGACCGAGGAAGATCACATCGGCTATAACATGGAAGTCCATGACAGCGACCGCGCTGATCGGCGGAGGATTGACCGCCTTCATGATGTATGTAAGACAAGAAAAACAAGAAGCCTTGGATCGTGAGAGGAAGCGACAACTTGGGAAGGCTAAGATAGGAGGTGAATTCGAGTTGGTTAACACAGAGGTACGTTACAAGATCTGATAAGTTTCATCCCCTTCTATTTTAAAATGTTTGTTTTATTCAATCGTAAAGTAACCTATATATATTATTGTGTGAACTCAAACTTATATTGGTATCAGTTAAACTAAGTACCCAATAATGTCAGTTTTTTTCAATGAAAACTCAAGAAATTATTTACCATAGTTCCAATAAAGTACCATAGAAAAAGAACCATCATGCTTTATACCAATATTATATGTTTACATTAGCAGCGGTATTGCATCAAGTATATCAATATTTGTTTTATTTTTTCAGGGAAAACTAGTAAAAAGCACAGATTTCTTAGGAAAATGGCTGCTTATTTATTTTGGATTCACCCACTGTCCTGATGTTTGCCCTGATGAGCTGGAAAAGTTAGCTGAAGTTGTAAATATGCATGGTATGTATCAATGACTAATGGTCTTGTGTTCTGTTTAATTCCTTGTAATAGATTCATTGTCTTACTACTCATATAATTAAATATGTGGACATGTTGTATCAATAATTAAAAATATACTTGTCTTTAACCATTGCCTTTAAACTTTCAGATAGTGACACTAAGCTGCCACCTGTGCAGCCACTGTTCATTTCTGTGGACCCTCAGAGAGACACACCTGAAGTAGTTGGAAAGTAAGTTTATTATTATAATAATTTACTACTAACTATAGCCATGTAGTGATGATACTAATGCTGGTTTCACACGAGGGCAGAACAGTGAGGCAGAACAGTGGGACAGAACAGTTTGGAAGGACAGTGGCGTTTAATTATAGGACAGTCCGCAAGTGATAGTGATAGCGATGGAGCGTCGACGACGACAACGGCAACATTTACGCATTTGGTATTCCCATCGAGTCTCTTACCCAAATCAGAGCAGAATCTCCCGCGGCTCTATTCCGATATAGAACAGAGTCACTTTGCCATAAACACTCTTTTTCTTTGTAAACTCTTATAAGTTTTATAGTGTCATCCATTGATAATTTAGGAGGTGCCATTTTCATAACAAAACAAACAAATTTTAAGTAAAACAAACCACACGCCACAAGCAAAACAAGTCAGGACGCGTACACGCACACTGTCCTGCTCTTTGCACTGCACTGCCCTCGCGTTCGCACGAGTCCAGCCACAAGACAGACGAGTAAGAAAGGTGGTGGGGGGTGCAAACTGCCCCGAAAAAATAGACCGGCGAGCTATTAACTGTTCTGCCTTTGTTACTGTCAAGACAGTACTGTTCTGTGCGTTCAAACAGTAGCAGTACTGTTCTGCCCACTGTTCTGCCTCACTGTTCTGCCCTCGTGTGAAACCAGCATTATGGCTGTGTGAATACAGCTGTTTTAAATTTCCATTTTATTTCTTTGCTTGATCAAGCAAATCGTGATAGATGTTGCCGTCATACTTACTAAGCCTTTCCTATTACTAATGTCAAACAGGTACTGCAAGGAGTTCTCTCCACGATTTCTGGGCCTGACAGGCACTAAGGAACAGGTCCAACAGGCTTGCAAGTCCTACCGCGTGTACTTCAGTGCAGGCCCACAGGATGTTGACAATGATTACATTGTAAGTTAGTGATGAAATTTTTTAATCTGTCGATCCTTTTTACATAGTTCATTTTATGGATACATTTCTGTAGCAGTAGGTAATTAGTTTAATATTTAGATTCGATTTATATTCATTTATTTTAAGCCTCCTTATAATCATTCAACCGGTCTCACCAGCTAATGACTAAAATAACAACTTATACCCAGTTATAAAATATCCCTCTTTATTTTATAGGTGGACCACACAATTATTATTTACCTTGTGAACCCTGATGGAGAATTTGTTGACTACTACGGCCAGAACAGAAACGCTAAAGATATCCACAACTCAATGCTTGTGAATATCAAGAAATATGAAGATTCCAAGAAAAGTTCGTGGTTCTAACCACGACACGCATTTACGTAGACAAATAGACTTTAGTTCCAAAGTATTTTTATTTAAGTAAAATAAAACTATTGTTACTTAAAAACTTGTGTTTATATTTCGATTTCCATTTCCACTTTTCATAAAATACTTTATTTTAACAAAGGGGGATATTATTGATTTACTCTAACAGCAAAAATAAACTGACCAGAAAAACATATTTTTATTTTTCTAATACTTTTACATTAAAAGTTAGCTGTCATTTTGCTAGTTATCTTACTAATAGTGACTTGCCCTCCGGAGCTGTGTATTTGCACTAAACTTTGGTCTAACTGGTATAATTTCACTGTGGTTCCTTCGAGGTTCGCGGTCGAAATGCTGACGCCGCCCTCGTTCACCGTCACCAAGTTCATATCACCGTCGTAGTTGACGTCATCGATGATATTCATGTTGCTAGTATTCAAGCATATACTATCACCTTGGTAGTTACTTTGGCTATTATCAACTACTAAAAGGTCACCTTTCATGTTACTATCGTCCTGTAGTACTAATTCTCCTGTCACTTCTAAAGGGACTTCTTGTACGTTTAGTGTCAGTTCTTTGGATTGATCTTCGGGTGACTCGTCAATGGTTAAATTTTCATTGACTGTTATTAGTTCGCCGTGCTCCTTATTGAACATAATTCTATCAGTAATCATGGGAACAGGCTCAACATGTTGTAATATGAAGAGTCCACGGTTCTCTCGGTCTTGGTCTTTATCTGAAGCATGCACGAGTGCTCTCTTCTTTTTCGTTAGGTGGGTTTTGGAGTGTTTTAACTGTTGAGATTTCGTAGCGAATTTAAGTGTGCACATCGAGCAGTCGAATGGTTTTTCACCTGGAAGCAGAAACAGTCTTAAATCTGCGTTTAAGTACTACTGAAACACTCACATTCCATTGCCAATTACTCACTTATATTTCAGCGGTATGTAGTCTAAGCAGACTGTAATTTAATAACCATTTGCAATAAAAAGGTCCAATTTTTTTTTTGTTGCAATTGATTTTGAACTTTGTCACGCATAACATTAAGTTTGTAGTTCTAAAATTTGACAATGTGACAAGTTTTGTATTTATTCCTTAGGATATTCACCAGTATGTACACGGTAGTGGTCGCGAAGGCGCGTGGCGTTTGCGAACTTCTTGGAGCACACGCCGCACTCGTACGGACGCTCGCCCGTGTGCTTGCGCATGTGCGCACTCAAGTTCTTGCGCGTGAAGCTGTAACACACGGGCTATTGAATTGATTGGTTCCAATGATTTAAATACAAATAATATCTCTAAAGGTGAGTAGAGCCCGACCGAATATTAAAACCGAAATTCGGCCAGCCAGCCTTTTCATTTTCGGCAAAAAATCAGAAACGAAAGAAATATTATATATTTGTTTGTCGATAGGTATTTCTTCGGTAAAAGTTAAATAATCAAACGAAATACATAAACTTTTCTCAAAGACATGAGTATTATTAATTAATTAATCTGAGAGCCTGTTAGCACGATGCGTTCCGGCGCCGGCGTCGTAATGTTGTTTGTTACGTCGTAGCGGCACCGCACCGCAAAGTTTTTGTCGCATTGGCGGTCACACGGTGAGACAGCGGTGCCGCTCCAGCGTTGCAAGTCCGGTGTACATGCGGTGCGACGCCGGAACGCACCGTGTGGCACAACATGGATATTTGTATGTAGGATGCCGCAGCGACACCGGTCCGGCGCCGCGCCGCGCCCGCAGCTCATCGTCTGCATCGGCCCTCATGGTATATGCGAGAAAAAGCTTTTTTTTTGCATTTCTACAATTATTGGGATGATTTTGCGATCCAAAATTTCTCGGCCACGAAAATTGGAGAAAATGTATATTTCGGCCGAAAATTGGCGAAAAATGAAAACGTAATTCGGTCGGCCTCTAAAAATAAGCCACTTCATTACCTTTTCCCACAAATTTCACAGCTGAAAGGTCGTTCCCCAGAATGTATTCGTTCGTGGCTTTTGAGTGTTGACCCTGAAGTGAACTTACGATCACACATCGAACATGAGTAGGGGCGCTCGCCTGAAAAACAAACAGAATAAAATTCAAAATCTCTATACAGGGTTGATATGACAGAGGGGCATTAAATTACACTACGTATACTATACGTGTTTAGTATTAATTCGATACGGTATAAAAATAAAAAGCACCAAAAATGAGTTTTTCTTTTTTTCAAACAAACTAAATAGCTTACAAATCAGAGTAAAACGCAACCACCCTTTGTAAATAAATTTAACTGACTTTAGATACCTAGGTAACAAAGCGGCAACGTCGCGCGCGCCGGAGCGCGGTCGTATGTTCAAAGCGGGCGGCCGCCCGGCCGGCGGTGGCGCGGGCGCGGGCGGCGGCTTTGAAGTACTTACAACGATCACAGCAAAAACACAAAATTTTTAAATTCTCGATGACATAAATTGTGTCCTCCATTCACATTAATGCACAAATTATACCGACGGAGAATATTGTTATTTATTTTTCTAATTAAATCACTGTCTGTCGCTAAGCACTTTAATTTGTGAAATGCTAAAATAATCCTAGTTTTTAGTTCAACAATTGTATTTAACTCTGAGGCACACTTTAATTACACACACACACACACACACAACCAAAGTTTAATTACGTGTCGTAAAGCAGTCAATCAAAAAAAAAACTAACACTAAATAATAATAATCCCAAGTTACGTGTCCTGTCACAATAAAAAAAAGAAATACTGTCTACTGTGGTAACGGTGGGGCCTTAGCGGTTAAACGTAGGTATTTAGTGTCCTACCTATCCTTTCACAATAACAAAACAAAATCACAAATTATTATCAGCGCGCGAGTTCGCGGAGCTTCCGTGTTACGTAACGTATGTACGTTCCAAAAGGATTGCCTCGGCGCACTGAAGAAACACGTTTTTTAGAGGCCCCACCCCCTTACCGGTCGCAAGCCAAGGATCTAGGATGCAAGCAACATTAGCAACACACTGACCTATTTCTATTTCTTTTACGCGCGGGATGTTTTGCTATGATTGTCACTCGTAATGAAAGTGCAAGTGTGTGTGCTTTATAGCGAAAATATTTGGTTGTATGTACTTGTGATTTGCGTCACAGAGCGGCAACAACGCATGTAGGTTGTACTCAGATTTATCGTTTTAAGGTGCATGACCTAAGCGTATAGACCTAATCAGCTGTTAGGAAAGATACATCGTGTTCAAACGGGGCAAAAACTTAAAAAATCATTTGCGACTAAACTACTGCTCCTATTTAATTGATTTTTGGTACAGAGCTTGAAAATGGTACCTAGTATAGGCAGTTCAAAGGAAAGCCCCTCTGTCGTATCAACGTTGTATAATTAATTACTTAAGATACCTAGGACGTTGCTGATGTATTATCGAGGCAAGCAAGGTTCTGTTGCTGTTCTGTCGCTAAGTCAAGAGATGACGATGCGTACTGGGGCCTGCTTGAGGGCTAATCGGTTGACGGACACTGAACGAGACAATAGAAGTTTTATTATTATTACCTAAGTCTGGGGGCGTGACCCGTAGTGTTAACAATTAGCACGCACATGGTACAAAATATCAATGGATTTTTACTTTATGTGCGTAAAAACCGATAAAAAAATTGTAAAACAAAAATAAAAGAAGTTATAGCAATTCAACACCCTTTGAATTTGCTATAAATTGCTATAACTTCTCTTCGGTCCCTGGCAACGTACAGGCAACTGGGTCACTGAGTCAGAATCGAACACGGCCTTCCGCTCCGCCCAGAGCGGCAGAAGTTATTTGATGTTTTCCAAACCAAAAAAAAAAAAATGTATACCATATCTCGGTAAATCGATGCCAATATGTAGATGCTAAATCTAATATCAATATTAAGTAGAAAATGCCAGATTTTCTTATAACATTCGTTTTTCCTTCCCCCCGACTTTACCTGTCGGGAGAATAGCGGTCGTGATAAATACATGTTCTGGTTTCGGATTTTTGAACAGCGTTTAGCGTCTTCGATAACATTGATTGGTGTTCGAGTGAAGGGCCGTCTTTACCCGGGGGTGCAAGGGGTGCGTGGCACCCAGGCGCAGGGTCTTAGGGGGCGCAAGTCGATCACATACCTACCATGCGTAATCACAATTAAAAAATACTTATCTGGGGCACGGTAGTGCCCCCGCCAAGACGAGCCAAGCGAAGCGCAAGGGCTACCTACCTTTTCTCGAAGCGCTTCGTCAAATATTCATTATAGGTACCTATATAAATACGCCTCATGCAGATTTCGGCACATTAGCCTTGCGTCTTGCGTTGTTCAAGTCAATTCAGATCTTATTTTATAAGAATTAAATTTATATTCCAACAAACACACGCGGAACATTAAAATAGAGGCAATGCTTGTTGCTACAAGTGAGTGCCCGCGCGCCCTTTGACACGCCCCCCCGGCTTTTTGAAATTTCGCCGCCCGTTTGAAGCAAGTATCTAATAACTACCTAGTCACCAACACAAATTGTGTCAAAAAATGGTTATAATAAGGATCTAAACGATATTGTAGAGTAAGTATTTAATTAAATAAAAAGCCGGCCAAGTGCAAGTTGGACTCGCATACGAGAGGATTCCGTACCACGGTATCATATACAGGCTGGACCAAAAATACACATAATAAAAAAAACATAGATTCCTCATGTCAAGGGGTATTCGAAAATACCCCATGTAGGTTCCGCGATTTTTGTAGCTTTATAAATTTTTTTTGAAATTTTTTTGAGTTTTCTTGCCGGTGGTGCTTCAAAAATTCATATGTTTTTTTGTAGTGAGTATTTTCCAGTTTATTTTTTTGTAACAGTATCGTCTTGAATGTTACTTTCATACATAAAATAATAAACTTGCTAACATTCTTGCAAGTTACTCAAAAAAGTATCGATAGCACAGAAGCAGCAGCAGGAATTTCATTTTTTAGTGGTAACACTGAAATTTTCATCTTCAATTTAAAAATACAGAAATGAGGTTTAAAAACTATGCAGGTACGCAAAAAATAAAAAAAAGTTAGTACAACCTTCTAATTCACTGTAATTGACCTTCGAAGGTTAGGCTAAAAATCCTTTTAAGCTTTAAAATAGGTGGTCCAAATAGCGACGCCATAAAAAAAAAACTGGAAAATACTCACTACAAAAAAGATATGAATTTTTGAGGCTCCACCAGCAAGAAAACTACAAAAAATCGCGGAACATACATGGGGTATTTTCGAATACCCCCAGCAGGCGTAGCATGAGCACCGCTTTGTCGACGGAAGAGAAGACAAAAATGACGTTCCGTGTAGACAGTACGACGGCAGCAAAGTAGAAAGAGGCAACTGCACTTTTTACGAAATTCACTCTTTAATATAATTCGACTCAGAATTCTTTGTTTTGTCATAGGATGTTTTTACTGTTTGATTGTCAATTTTTACTGATATTAAGTCACGTTAAACACAACTACGTACAGCTTATTTTTTTCAGTGTGTCGAAGTACCGTGTTTTGGAACAAATAACATTACAGTAATATTGGCCTTAACCATTTCCTTGGTAATATTAACTAAATGATGTAAAATAGGAGAAGATAGCTTTCTTCTTCTATTAGTTATCACAGTTTTGCATTTATAACGCTGTTCTGTAAATTATGATTTTGCAGATAACCCTGTATACTTTGTGACCGTCGAGTAGAATATTTCACTACCATAGACAACTGTCAGTCGTCAGAGTGATTTTGACAATTTGGTATAGAAAACTTTCTTCTGAAATAGTCTACATAAAAAATGACCTAGACAAAGATAGTTAGAAACGAAAGACAAAGTGACAGATTGAAGAAAGATTTCTACGGTGCAATGTCAAAAATGAAGAAAGGAAATGTCACTTTGTATAGAAACAGCTGTGTCTACTCTTCGTAGACATAGAAAGCGCATGCTACGCGTGCTGGACATGAGGAATCTATTTTTTTTTAATGAAATGTATTTTGGGTCCAGCCTGTATTTAGCAAATAAATGAAAATACTAAACGAATAATATTATTATTTTACATCATAAATTTAAAAAATCGCCAATTATGTGTATTTTTTTGCAGTTGCAGAAAATCACCCGTATTAAATAAAATACCTAATGAATTGGCGTATTTGTATAGTAGTAGTTAGTATTTGTTGACTTTACGTACCTATACGGTATATGGTACATGCTATACAGAAGCTTTTTTATTCAAAATCTAAAGTTTATTGTATGGGGACCCGGGTCCCTTTAATTTTTAACTTTTTTAATTTTGATTATTTGTCGTTAAAGCAGCGAAAATTTCATCTGTCTAAATATTACGGTTCATGAGATACAGCCCGCTGCCAGACAGACAGACGGACGGATAGCGGAGGCTTAGTAATAGGGTTCCGTTTGCCATCCTTCGGGTACGGAGTCCTAAAAACGGAACACAACGATTTTTCGTTGGCAAGTGGGGGGGGGGGGGGCGCAGGCTGATTTTCGCACCCCGGCGCCCGATATGTTTAAGACGGCCCAGTCGAGTCGGCACGGAAGCGTATCGTATGGTTGTGACTAGCTGCTGATAACCCCCTCTATTCCATCGACCGGTCCGTAGCGCGAGTAATATGGCGATTATAAGCAGTAACATTACCAGTATGTGTCCTCATATGCAGCGTGAGGTTGGAGTTCTGTATGAAGTTCTTCCCGCACACGGAGCACACGTAAGGTTTCTCTCCAGTGTGTGTACGATGGTGGGTGTTGCGAGTCGATTCGTGACGAAAACTGTCACCAAACAATACAGCACTAATTACTAAAATTAAAAGTTATAAGTTAAAAACGTATAAGCAGGCCTCCCGGGATCACTCGTTCGAGGTCGCGCATTAACGTACCTACGGCTCATGTTTCCCCGGGGCAACAAAAATCTAGTGGGTACTCTCGAGCGTCCGCGTAAGGTAAGGTACATTTTAGCGCACACGAAACGCCTGTAATATTTTTGTAGATAAATATAGCGTCAGCTATCTATAGAAGTGAAGTATCTGTCTTAATCTGTGGTATAATTATGGTTACTTTTGATCTTGTGCTTGGTCACATAAAGCCCTGAATACAAAGTACAAACGTCACAACACATGTTATTGCTGAATCAATGTTTTGTAACTTTAGTTTCCCATGAATGGTTAAAAGGGGGCCTTAGATTTGACAGAAGACTAGCGCTATCTGCTCATAGATACAAAGGTAAAAGGAAACAAAAGCAAGTTACCGTTTATCGCAGTACTGGCAGGCGTACGGCTTGCGATCCGAGTGCACGAGCCGGTGTGACGACAGCAGGCGGTTCGATGGGAACCGTTTTCCGCAGATGTTGCACTCGCAAGGACGCAACCCGATGTGGCGAGACATGTGCGCGGTTAGAAGACCGCTCTCACTGTACCTATGCGAGAATTTATTAACTTCCAAGATATTCTATCATATGATACGTGAATGGTAGCCGGTAGGGCGCAGTTTAGATTGGTGACTGTAGGACGAGTCTCAGGCCCGGACTTACAGACCCAGAGCCCCTAGGCAGTTCGACTTTTGAACCCCCCCCCCCCCCCCCACTCATTCCGAATCTATTATGGACAAATTTTTTCTGACTTATTATATTATGTACTTACTATAAATAAACATCAGAAATAATGCAGTCTATGCTAATGTCACTATAGTCAAGCTACCTGGTCGAGTGGGTGTGGCTCCTAGGCTGGCTGGGCCCCCGGCCAGAGCCTTGTGGGCCTAGCTGACCTAGGAGTAAATCCGGGGCTGGTGTCTCTAGGATCTTCTTTAAGCGCAACCATCAGTCGAGGCCACAAGTCCCACAAAGACGCTCACTACAGATCCACTTTTTAATATTTTAGGCAATCTAAATAACAAACATCGCCTACAGCTTGTGGTGGATGCTAGACCAAGTTGTGACGGTTACGAGTAGCAGTAAGCCCATGTTCGCACGGACGTATTTTTATCGCGGCGATTTTTTTTCGTACTGGACACGGCTACACATCAAGCTATACATTTCCAGTATAAGCTAATCTCCCATTGTATAGCATTTCCGTGCAATGCGAGGTCAGGTTATACTGGAAATGTATAGCTTAATGTGTAGCTTGTGTACACTGGAGTTTCAACTCTCGGTATTGAGTCGAGCATTGAGAATCCAACAGACCGCATCCAGCGCGTATCCCAGCACATCAACAAAACACACTGTTGGATATTCAACTCTTGGCGCTAAGCAGAGCGTCGAAAATCCAATACGCGATAAAAATACGCCCGTGCGAACCTGGGCTAAGAAGTAGTCACTACTAGCACAGTATAAAAAGCTATGTATAGACTGTGCTACTAGTCAGTAGGGTCTCACCTCTTATCACACATAGTGCAGGCATGTTTCTTCTCGAGGATCTCGCCGGTGTGAACGCGCGCGTGTCGTCGTAACGCGTACTGTTCGGTGAACGTCTTGTCGCACACCTCGCAAGAGAAGCGCTTGGACTCCATGTGCCGCGATATGTGGCGCCGGAGCATTGCGCGCGCTGTATCGAGACAATATGGACTTTCACAATAGCTTGAATTACGCGTTGAATATTAGACTATGATCATTGTTTTCCAATTATAAATTCAAGTCAGTTTTAGTGTCTGTCTGTTTTTGTAAAATGCAATATCTTAAGAACGCGGCGACGATTGAATTGTCCATACAAACGTAATACCTAAATCATTTCCAATTCGAGCATATTTCCACCAAATAAATTAGATATTCGGATTGAGACAATAATTATCTAGGCTTCCAATTCTTTTTTTTTTCAAAAACCTACCTCTACATGAAGTTTAAGCGAATTGCATTTCGTACATTTTTACAGCGTAAATGACTTGTTTTCATATTGTTTTTTCTTTATTATAAACAACAATATTTGTAATATTGTTGCATCACAAGCATAGCTTATATTATCAAGTTACAAATTATAGAAAAAAAATTGGAAAAACATTAAGTTTTCATTCATCATTTTTGGTATTACGGAACACATCCAAATTTCTCATAATTTCAGATAGCTAGTAGTGCTATCGCGTCAAGCAATAATTGTCAATGTGTGTGTGCTCCCTGTAGGTGTTTATCGCTCCGACAGGCACAAGGCACACTAACGCAACGTGCTTGGTTGGAGTTCGTTCATAGTATTTTTTGTCAACTTTAGACGATTAGGTACTTTACAGTGTGCTGTACGGCTGTACCTGTACGCGCGTACTTATTTGTTTGCTAAATTGTATTGTATGTAATATTTCTGACACTCCTCTTGACTTGACCTATTTTTAACCGACTTCAAAAAAAGGAGGAGGTTCTCAGTTCGTCCGATTTTTTTTTTAATGTTTGTTCCCGGAATACTCGAAGACGGCTGGACCGATTTAGAAAATTATTTTTTTGTCAGAAAGGGTATACTTCACAGGTGGTCCCATTGACATCAAGTCAGGATTGAATGATGGAATCCTGGAGAAGTCGAGGGAACTCTTGAAATATTACAGGCGCACCTATAGCGATTTAGGTATTTTTTATAGTTACTCTTGAATTTGATCTCGGAAAGCACCATTTAGTGAAGTGGAAGTGATGATGAAGACTACAGATGGCCACCGGAACTTATCAATAATACGTATTTCACGGGTTGCGATTAGAGAAGATTACTTTAATATGGTTGCCAAGCAATTTATGCCCGTCACAATACATAGGGTGAAGTGGAGCTAATGGTGAAGTATCAGGAGAACTCCTCAACAATGAACGTCCCTGCATCGGGAAAAGCAATATTTTGTAAAAGGTGATGAGCAGTTGACATTAGGCTATTGTATCTTAGATAAATTACAAACCGACCCACTAAAAAGGAAGAAATAATAACTTTTTCACTCTTCTTGCTCAAAAAATCCGTCATTGTAGGGTACCAGAGCGGAGATAAAATAGCATATCATCCTCTAGGGGATTTTTTTTTTTTTTTAATTTTTGTCTGTTTCCAACGAGCCTACCACCCAAAAACGAAAAAGTCTTTGTTTGATCTATATATATTATATAAAAAAGAATCCCTATTTCCTTGATCACGGCATCACGCGTGAACGGCTGGACCAATTTCGCTAATTCGTTTTGTTGTGTTTGTTATAGTAAGGAGAAGGTTCTTAGGATAGGTCATCATCATCATCATCAGCCTATTAATGTTCCCACTGCTGGGACACAGGTCTCCTCTCTGTGAGAGGGAGTGGGCCGTAATCCACCACGCGGGCCCAGTGCGGGTTGGTAGATGTCACAATGTCTTCGAATTTTTGGTTCTAAGACATGCCGGTTTCCTCACGATGTTTTCTTTCACCGTTTTGAGAGCAGTGGTGATGAAATTATTTACACAAAGTAAAGCGCCTGCTTGGGTTCGAACCCACGACCTACAACTCGTAAGTCGGGGCCGTTACCACTGGGCCACCACTGCTCAGCATAGGTAGGTCGAACGAAAAAAAAAATCTGCTGTTCCATACATTTTGACCGCGTAGGTATTGCACTTTTTTATGAAACAGTTGTTTTTTTTTTTACATACCGACGAAAAATTTCTACGCTGCGGGGTTCAGAATCATGTACTGAATCCATGGTAACCGGCTTCGCGTCGATGTCCCTGCCACCCTGTATATATAAAAATGAATCCCTATTTCTTTGGTCACGGCATCACGCGTGAACGGCTGGACCAATTTCGCTAATTCTTTTTTTGTTGTGTTTGCTATAGTAAGGAGATGGTTCTTAGTAGGTAGGTAAAGGTAGGGTAGGTAGGTAGGTATGTATGTATGTTAGTAAAGTGGGTATGTAGGTAGGGTAAGTAGGTATGTATGTATGTAGGTAAGTAGATAGGGTAGGTAGGTAAGTAGGTAGGTATGTAGGTAGGTGTAGGTAGGTAGTTAGGGTAGGTAGGTGCGCCATAGAGAGTGCTACCCGTGCGAAGCCGGGGCGGACAGCTAGTCTATCTTATACATATATGTATATATATAAAAATGAATCCCTATTTCTTTGGTCTCGGTATCACGCGTGAACGGCTGGACCAATTTCGCTAATTCTTTTTTTGTTGTGTTTGTTATAGTAAGGAGATGGTTCTTAGGATAGGTTGGTGAAGGTAGGGTAGGTAGGTAGGTAGGTAGGTATGCAAGTAGGTAGGTATGTATCTTGGTAAAGTGGGTATGTAGGTAAGGTAGGTAGGTATGTATGTATGTAGGTAAGTAGGTAGGTAGGTAGGTAAGTAGGAAGGTAGGTAGGATAGGTAGGTAGGTAGGTAGGTAGGTATGTATGTATGTAGGTAGGTGTAGTTAGGGTAGGTAGGCGAACCGTAGATGAGTGCATACCCGTGCGAAGCCAGGGCGGGCAGCTAGTTACTAATATTATTCGATAGGTACCTACTTATGTGTCTAAAGAGCCTCAGCTATGGCCTCAGCGAGTATTTTGTAGTTTGTAAGTTACACAATTGACATAAAGTTCATTATGCTTTGACCTAATTTCGTGCCAAAAACTCGCTTCCATTCCGTTCTGCGCCAATGTAATATGAGCCGTAGCGTGGTGAGTATTGGCCGAGACGGTATAAGCTAGTTGCTCTCCGTACGCGACGAAGCCATAGCCACCACCAAGTTGTAGTATTGTAAGTACCTACCTATCATAACGCGGTTGTACGAAGTTTTGTCATGTCACTGTTCCTTTTCTTTACTTATGTGACCGAGCGGGCGTAATTATTGTCTCAAGCACACTATTGAGAACACTGCTCGCTCTAAATTGAGTTCGCAATGTATTTGCCAAACATGTAAACAAACACGAGTTTTCCACTTAGACAAATATGAACTTTATGCAAGTGTAAATAAAGTTGATTTTAGAGTGACTAGTAATGTTGAAAAAGTCATAAAAAAATATGAAGTTGTAGCGCAAACTGAACCTTATGTGTAGTCCATTACAGTTATTTTTCCAAAAACTCGTGTTTGTTTAGATGTTTGGCAAATGAACTGCGAACGCAGATTTTTATTTGTCGGTGCAGCTCAGCGGTGCGACATCAGTATGTTCGGATGATGAAAATATACCGCCACCACGTGTCGCTTGCACTTACGCACAAATGTCGGTAAAAAATTATGCAGAGCTGCTTGTGCCGTCGCAAAATAATGTCGAGTTCGCCCAGGTTCGCACCGCACGGGCTGTTATTTTCCGCGGGATTTTTTTTTCACACACTGGATTTTCAACGCGTGTTTTTTCAACGCGCTAGGACGAGAGTGTCCCAGCGCGTTGGATTCTCAACGCTCGGCTCAACACGGAGAGTTTAAAATCCAGTGCGAGACCACCAAAATAAGAAGTGGAGACCACTCTAAAGGAAATAAATAAACACAAACAGACTTAAAATAAATAATGACAATAATAATAGATACTTATCCCAATAATTTATATTTACGCGACGTACGCGCGTATGACTACTCTAGCTAGCGTCGTCAGTCGGTCCACCGATTTACCCACAAGTCCATGCTCGATAACGAAGTATAGGTACCTACACTTCGCGTCAAATAACTTTGCCGCTCTGAAGTTAGGTTGCGCATGCGTACCTACTGGCATGCGCGCAGTCATATAGAGTCTACTTCAGAGCGGCAAAGTTATTTGACGCGAACTGTTGGTACCTACCTACCTTATTTGTATGACGTATCTACTAGATAGGTTTTCTCTACAAGGCCTTCTATCTTGAGATTAGTCGAGATATCCTAAAATATTGAGACATCGGCATGGTAAAGAAATTTCCAAAAAACGCATTACTAGTCTGTACATTCACTAGCGATTCCCCAAATTAGTCAACAAAAATAAAGCAAATAATGAACATACCTAATTATTACTCATAATAAATATTTATGCTGTCGACTCGCTATGAATGAATGGCTGTACCTACATCTAGTATTATCCGCTCACACACACTGGAAAGCGCGCCCGTAATCTGTGGCCCCGCCTTCTTTTGTCGAACAGAGATAGCGATATTCCAAACGCATTTTGCTCACGTCTCGAGTTTGCATTTCGTGCCGTAGTACGTCGGCCTCTTAATACCGAATATTTAGTTTTAGATGTAAACATGTGTTTGGAAATTTTCAAAATGCCTTTTTTACACCTAAAACGGTTACAACATCAAATTCAGTGTTATAATTGCAATTCATTATTCATATTCTAGGTCCCTAGTCAGCCACATTTCTTATTTCCTTACAGTAATATTTCCAAATTAATCAAAACAGCGAAATATTTGACATCTATGTATTTACGACGTTGCCAACTTTCAGAATAAACATTCTTAATTCGGTTTTCACCATCATTTAGAGAAGGTTTATGTGTGTTTACTTACAAATAATAAAGAAACCTCAATGTGTTGTTAAATTTTTTAAACCGTGAGAAACGGGCGAGTCGCTAGTAGAAAATAAATAGCAACCTTAAACCTATTACAAAATTGTTATATATTGTGTATCGCTCCTAGTCCTAGGAGTCAATGCTGTCAGATAGCTGGTCAAAGAGCCTTACCCCACCTCTCTCTTACTCTCTAATCTATTAATTTCTTAAGGCTGCTTTCTTCAGTAACAAATCCTGTTGGTAATCCAATAAAAAAAAACGAGCGAGCCTTACAATAGTCGCAGAAGTGTAATATCTGACAACTTGGCCGACAGTACCAACCTCTCAGAAAATGGGTCGGTGCCATCTGACGGCCAACTCAAGCACTGCGCTCGCTCATTGGTCAAATCAAATAGCGCGCGCTTCCCCGGCTTCCTGTTACACACTTCCGTCCCTTTTCACGAAATCACTCTCACAGATTACAGGAAAGCGAGGAGAAAGATGTTACACATCAAAAAATCCCCTTGCTTTGGCCTACCTTGTCATTGTTTTGTTTTGTCAAAGCCAAAGTATTTTATAATTAGACTGTAACTTACCCCTAAACTCCTTAGGACATTGGTTGCACTTCCAACTGCTTCCTTTAGTGTGTATTGACGCATGTACTTCAAGATCATGTTCAGAATTAAAAGACTCTGTGCACTGGTTACAAAAAAATTGATGTTCGGTGCTTGGATGCTTGCTCTTCACATGTGCATGGAACGATTTCACATTTTGGAATTTCTAAAAATTAACAATTTGAATAATAACAATAAAATTATTTCATATAATAAGGATTTTTTTTTGTTATTTCATAAATATTACTCCACAAATACTAGGAATATTAACATCATTTCATATTATTCAATTTACTTAATTAAAATGTACCTTAGAACAAATCTTGCAGGTGAAACTCTTTTCTTTCTTATTGCCATGTTTTCTTCTTAGTTTCTTATTTAAAACTTTTAGATGGTTAGATTCTAAAATATTAACGAAAATATTAATAGTTCGTTCTTAGAGACTCGTGAGTTTAAATGAATTGCATATAATATAGACATCGGTATTTTAGAAATTAGAATACATAATAGTACAATTAGTCAATTAGTAAGTTTAGCTTACCATCATAATCATCACGGAACTTTTTTCTGAAATAAAGATTACCAAATTCAATAAATTAATAATTAATGAAAATTAAGAAAAAAAATATGATGGAATTTACTTTTTCTTACTCCTTGTTTTTTGTACTATGCAAAGGTTACCACTATCACTGTGATCACTGAGATCTTCTAAATATTGCACATCTGTAAATAGAAAGAAGTGTAAAAAATTACCTACTGTTACTCCACTATGAAAAATTACATAATAATGAACTAGCTTTTGCCTGCAACTTAGCCCGCGTGGATGTCGGAAAATATCTTACTCTCACATACTACCGGGATTAAGAGTACCCATAATATGTTAATCCAGTTTATAAACTATCTTTGTGCCAAATTTCATCCAAATCCATTCAGCGGTTTTTGCATCAATCCGGAACATACATCCAGACTAGGGATTGTGGATGCCAATTTTTTCACATCCGCGGATGTGAATACGGATGCGGATTTTTGTAGGCTCACATCCGCGGATGCGGATCTTTAAGATGTTATATAAATATAGAAAGAAAGAAAGAATTGCAACGTTGCTTTTATAACTTCTTCTTTTAAATCAATGGTACTTCTGAGATTGGTCGGGCCCATTAAGTGGCCTCATTATAGTATAATCATCATCATTATTTCAGCCGAAAGACATTCACTGGTGGACATAGGACTCCCCCGACCACCGTTATAGTTATAGCAGCTCTTAAACTGACATCTTATAACCAGCGACAAAAAAAAAAAAAAAAAACCAAATAAAATACCTTCCAGTAGTTCTGTTTCTTGTTTAACATCAATAATGTCATTTAAATAAATATTGCTGTTATCTACACCATTATTATTATCCTCTGACTTTTCTTCTTTCTTTATTTCCCTGAAAACAGATAACTTCTTTTCAGTATCAAAAGAACCCTTCTTCATTTGACATCCAATACATAAAAAGTGTTTGAAACAGACGATCATAAACACATTTTATGAGAAAATGTTAAATACCAACATGCTATGATCAGGTAGTTCCTCTTTGGAAATGAATTCTCCTTTCATTAATGACTTGAGCATGCAGTCTGACTTCTCACACTTGATCTTGAACTCATAGCTCTGAACTACCTGAGCCTGACACGGCTCACATATACTTGATGGCAAGCCATCTCCTGGAAGCAGCTGAATGGACATAGTGGTTGTTTATTAGTTTAGCACATATCTCAACAAAAATAAAATCATGAATAAGTAGTTGTTATTAACAAAAGTGTCTCAACCGGAGAAATTCTTTTCTATTTATGAATCAGGATAATTTATTCTGCAACTGCTTCTATGCTGCAGTATTACATTGGATAGTTTTGAACATGTAAACAAATTAAAATTACAACAATCTCGATTAGAAATTAAGTCAGTCACCAGTATATAATGAGTAAAAAGCAATTTTAACTTACCTGAACAGTAGTAAATGTTGTCAACATATGAGCTAAAACATTGTTTTCTTTGGTAGCAACTAACGGGTATAAAACCGCGTTATCGGTAGTGAGACATATTCGACACATGTTTTGAACATTGCAGTGGTCTGAGCTAAGGTATTGGTACAAGTTGTACGGTATTTCTATTTCAATGTAGTCTTCTCTGGTTCCTTTCTCTTCTTCATATATCTTTGTGCTGCCTTCCAGGATAGTTTCCGAATTCATTTTAAGTTGGATAGCCTCACTGATATAGTTGTCTTCACTAAAAAGCTTGAAGTATTTCTTTTTTGAATAATTCTAAACTATTAAACTCGCTAGTTAAACCATATTGTTTATATATACGCCATACCTATCTGCAAAAAATATTACCGTTGGTTGCTAGTTCTTTTTGCAATGACCATGGCCACCTAATTAATAATAAAATAATCTTTCCACCAACAAACAACCCAAAGGCCCAGGGAAGCAGTGTGTCTGACAGTGACAAATGAATGACACTGACAGTCTGACACTGACACTGACCTAGCCACAGACTAAAATGTATCCTGTAGATGTCTATGACGTATCCTTTCTTCTCAGTCAGAGTAATAACTTATTTATTACTCTGAGCCTTTCTTCCGCTTTCTTCCGTACTTTCTTCTTATTTTCTAGTGTCAAGTCAGTCATAAGCCAGGTAGTACCTACCATAGATAATACACTTAAGGGTCGCGACACACCTACCGAACGTACGGCGCTGAAGGTTCGGTTGAATACGCTCGTAGTGTTTTTCAAGTTACCTATGCCACATCAGCCGAAAGTTACGTCGTGTAACGCGCTGAAGTAAACGCCGCCGACCGTTCGGCGCGTTTGGTGTGTCATGCCAACCGAATACTACGACCGATAATTCCGTCGCTGAAGTGTCGGCGCCGAACGTTCCGCAGGTGTGCCGCTACACTAACTGGCGAGGTGAATACCACCTCCCATATTTAGCCAGCGGAGCTAGTGGCTAAGTAATAACAACCGCACGGGTCGATTCATCAGGTTAAGCTACGCTTGCCAGGGTTGGTCCGTAGATGGGTGACAATCTTTACTTAACGAGACTCCTCCGTGCCTCGGCCTGTCATTTGTGGATCTTAGGCAGTCGTTACGGGTCGTCAGAAGCCCGAAAGTCTGACAACCAGGCAAGGGGTATCGTGTTACCCCACATGTTACCCAGTAACTAGGTTGTGGACGTCAGATAGGCAGTCGCTCCATGTAAAATACTGGTATTCAGCTGCATCCGGTTAGACTGGAAGCCGACCCCAACATAGTTGGGAAAAGGCTAGGCAGATGATTCAATTATCCTGTGTCTGGTCACCGGTGTCCGACCCGTTAAGGCGAAGTAATAAGATCAATTTTATCGACAAATCCACCATAATAAGGCATTAAGCTCCTATTGTTTTTTTTTTACTGAATAAAGTTGTTTTATTTATTTTGCTATATCTACCGATGTAGATTAGTAGTTTCGTTTGATAGTTACAAAACTAGGAAATAAGTTGACTCTAAAAAGTTTATCAAAAACTCCCATTAGAACTTTCTAAAAATAACTGTCGGTGTCTTTGGTTTTCAATTTTCGTTTTTTGCCACCGACTTCCGAAATAAAAATTATTTTTCACTTTGTAGTGTTTTTTTGGAAGTCGGTTGTTTTTTTTTTTTGTAAAAAGTTTTTATTTTTAACTTTTTAGTTGTGGTATGTACAAACGCCAGCACAGCAAGTTACTACAATCTGTCAAATTTCTTTAATAGATTTTCAACTTTATCACTAAACAATAAGGTTCAATGTTGATTGGGAGAATTTGACAGATTGGAGTAGGTTGATGAGCTGGCATCTGTACCTACCCCACACAAATTGAATACCATTACCTGTTAAGCAAATAACAGTGACAGAAAGTTATCATCATAATTATCATCAATATAAACTAAGTGGGAAAAATACGTATTCTTGAAGCTAACTCAAAAAACTATCCAAACCAAGTTAACGAAATTTATATGGGACCAACTCGGGAGCATTCCCTTTCAAAAAAAAAAAAATATTTTCAAAATCGGTCCACAATTGACGGAGTTAGCGGTGGACATACAAAAAAAAAACTTACGTGACGAACATATAACCTCCTCCTTTTTGGAAGTCGGTTAAAAATACTTGAAACTTAAAAGGTGTGTAAGGCTGCCTGTCCACTAGAGCGGAGATGAGAGGCGAGGAGCAGAGATGTGCCAAAATTAACCAATAGAATCGCACCTCTGGAGCGGAGTTTTGATTCTATTGGTTAATATTGACACATCTCCGCTCCTCTCCTCTCCTTTCCGCTCCGGTGGACAGGCAGCCTAACATTTGGTTGTTTTTTTTTTCTTAAGTTATTTCAAAACCGTAGTGGCAAAATGGTGAATTTGTCGATAAAATTGATCATATTGCTTTGCCTTTACGGGTCGGACACCGGTGACCAAACACACTATGCGATAGTGAGTTTGTTTGTTTGTTACGCTTTCACGCTAAAATGGCTGAACGGATTTGGATGAAATTTGACACATGGGTAGCCCTAGCTCATGACCGGGGGTAGGACACAGGATACTTTTTATCCCGATCCACGGGATCGAGACTTATGCTAGTGAAACCGCGGGGCACAGCTAGTTCATCTATAAATGGTCCTAGGATTATTTGAATTGGCGCTTGCTGTTAAAAATCTGAAATAGCATGAAATGCGACCAAGCCACATATTAATTATCACGTCGGGGTCACCAATGAAGTGTAGGTACGATCTTGCCTCAAGTCGAACATAAGTACGCTACTATTCTGCTCCGAAATCTAGACTTCCTCAAAGCACTAGATCTCTCTAATTTAACTTCCAATCGTTTCTGTATTGTCTGTTTTGTCTGTACAACTTGTCTTAGTCCTTACGTTGTTTTGTACGGTTGTACCTTCTATATTAAGGAAGTGTCAAGGTAGGCAGTAATACAAGTGATTACTTAATTAAAATCTTTTATTGAGTTTTACCCCGTAACACTTCAGTCCCATCCCAGGCTTCTGCGTCGGCTGTGTAGACCCATTTCGCATACTCTCCAAATAATATAGGGGCCGATAGACTTCGAGTTTGCGTGAACGCATCGCGGTGGCAACGACTTACCTACACCCCCATGCTCGCTTGACTTTGCACCTATTATTAATGCTATAACGCTTAGTTATTACTTTTAGTAGAATGAAAAGCAGATATTGCATCAACTGAATCATGTTAGGTACAATACGAATTCTATTCTATTATCGAGCTTGCTCCATTTTCATAGTTCCATCCGCGACCAACACAAGCCATGTGTCTGTGCAAGTGTGCACTTGTCTGTCACATATAGAAGACGTTTGTTTAATTTTAATTGAAAGATGACTACTGAATGGCTATTGTTCATTGCCCGTAAAACTCCACTGCTTAACATGGGTAGGTAGTTACAATGAATTAATGGTCCATCGTCCATGTCAATGATAACGATGCTTGGTATTTTGGTTCACGGTTTCGTGATAGTGCGATCACGAAGCTTTATTGAAGGTTTATTGTTGTATAGATCTGCAGACAGTGCAGTATACAGGACGTGTAGATGCAGTGTCAGTGAGTAGGTAGGTATAGCTCTCAGTCCATTGACCGTCGAGTCTTGTCAGCATCTTGGCTGATTTCCTATCTTTTTGGGACAGTTTCATATAATAGTTGAACTACTTAGTTAATATGTAGGTAGTAAATTATTATAGGTACCTAGCTACAATTATTTACCTAAACCTACTTACATTCAGTCGTAATAAGAAATATGGGTGTGGTTTATACCTCTTTAATGACTGCCAAAAGTGCCTACAAAATTATCTGTGCCGGTTGTATCCAGTGTTTTTGTTTATGTATCTGAATTATTTTATCTGCACACGCGGCTATTGGATGTAGTTACATATCTTTAACTTTCTTGTATGTTTCAATAGGAGCGAGAAATGTCATACTTTACGATATTCGCTAGCTGGCTCTGAGTAGGAAGCTACCATGCGGTCTAGTTTGTTGGGACGGGTCAACTAAAAGCTTCTTTATTTCTTCACAAGACTATTCCAGACGTTATATATTGCTACAGAATTACATAACTTATGTACAGTGTACTTGCACTGTACATAAGTTATGTAATTCTGTAGCAATAAATGTGGGGCTATAAAAGAGGCCTTGACCCCTGAGTTAATTCTGCGTTGATAGTCATTTAGAAAGGAGAATGCTCATCAAGTATGAAAAAAAAAAAATAATGTGCGAACAAATACAGTAGTAGCTCAGAGTTTTAGTGATGAGATACATATAGTGATATCATTCTGAAACTATGTCACTATATAGGTATAAGATTCGATGGCAAAATGTGTGATATTGCAATTTGTTTTTCATCAGGGGTAATTCTTTTTTCTTTAAGATATTTTCGATTAGGGTATACCCGACGATATAAATACAAACATACATACATATACTCACGCAGTCACCTGCGTGAGTATATGTATGTATGTTTGTGTTTGTGTCTTCAGTCTCTGCCGAGACTGACTCTGAGTAGGCAGAGACTGAAGATTGTCAAATCTTCAGTCTCTGCCTACTCAGAGTCTACGGCGCACCTACCTATCTACCTACCTTGCCCTACCTACCTACCCTACCCTGCCCTACCTACCTACCTACCCTGCCCTACCTACCTACCCTACCCTGCCCTACCTACCTACCTACCCTGCCCTACCTACCTACCTTACCCTGCCCTACCTACCTGCCTACCCGCCTACCCTACCCGCCTACCCTACCTGCCTACCCTACTTGCCTACCCTACCTGCCTACCCTACCCTACCTACCTACCCTACTTACCTACCCTACCTGCCAACCCTACCTGCCTATCCTACCTGCCTACCCTACCTGCTTACCCTACCTGCCTACCCTACCTACCTACCCTACATATCGTGAATTCATGCTGACCTAGTACTTTTATTAGGTTACTGCTCAGAACCGGGTTGATAAATCTACTTTTCCAGTGGAATTTAAAAAAAAAAACTGTCGTGAATTCATGCAAGCCTAGTACTTTTTGTTAGGATTTATGGCATTTATACCAGGATATCATAAGTGAAAAATTTATAAAAACATGATTTTTCTACATATCTTTTTTTTTCGTGATTCGTTCTAATGTTTTAATAATTATTCTGCTATTCGGGGTAGAGACAAATCCACAAAATCCAAAACCATGAAAATCGGTTCAGCCGTTCTTGAGTTATAAGTGTTCGAACAAACCCGACTTTGTTTTATATATATATATATATATATATATATAGATATAGATGATAATCTAAAAGATAATGATATCACTAAAAGTCTGAGCGACATCCTGTACCTATCTGTTCGCTCTGGGGGTTTTTCGAGCATTCTCCTTTATAGTTAAAATACCTACCTACCCAAAAAAAATTAAATTAAGTAAGTATCATCATCATCATCATCATCATCATCATATCAGCCGAAAGACGTCCACTGCTGGACATAGGCCTCCCCCAAGCACCGCCACTTCGACCGATTCTGTGCTTCCCGCATCCACCGAACTCCTGCGGCCTTTACTAAGTCATCGGTCCATCTTGTGGGAGGCCTTCCGACGCTACGTCTTCCAGTACGTGGTCGCCACTCCAGAACCTTTCGGCCCCATCGGCCATCTGTTCTGCGAGCAATATGTCCTGCCCATTGCCACTTAAGTTTGGCAATTCTTCGGGCTATGTCGGTTACCTTGGTTCTCCTGCGGATCTCTTCATTTCTGATTCGACTATCGGTACATCGAGGTGTTAAAGTGCCTATACAAAGACGCCACTATGTCAGTCCGACTCCACGACCAGACCTCGAAACCTATGCTTCTGCAGCGAGGTGTGAGACAAGGAGACGTTATCTCTCCGAAACTGTTCACCGCTGCACTGGAGGACGTCTTCAAGGTTCTGGACTGGAAAGGGCTAGGCATCAACATCAATGGCGAGTATATCACTAACCTTCGGTTTGCCGACGATATAGTTATCATGGCTGAGACCATGGAGGACCTCAGAATGCTCGATGACCTCAGTAGAGCCTCCAAAAGAGTGGGTCTTAAAATGAACATGGACAAGACAAAGGTCATGTCAAGTAAGTATAATAATTTAAAAATATTGTATTATAATAAAATTCATATATACATTCTATCTTATAAAAATAAATGTTAGTTCGTTGGAAAAAATCCTTAAGGCTTAATGAAAAATTCGGTGCGTTGTTACATCATGACGATTTCCTACAAATAACAACAAAAATTTTAAAAAACATAGTAAGTAGATTAAGTAAAGAAATTCCGCTAAGTTGTTTTTTATATTAAGGATAGGTGTAGGATTACGCCTAGAATCCTAGAAGAAAAAACAAATTAGCGGAATTTTATGAAATTTAAATAAAAAATCAGCCTGGTGCGTGTAGGACCACGCACAATGAAGGGTTTCGTGGTTGGGATCAATTTATCCCTATTGAAAAATATGTTCTCCCATACGGAATGTATGGGAGAACATGTTTTTGTAACTGAAAAATGTAAGTTGGTATTGACTAAGCTCTACAAGGAGTCTCTACACAAGTTAACGAGCAATAATCGTATTATTCGTGAAAACCTTTTTTAGCTGTGATAGTTTTCCTTATAATTTCGTTTTAGATACCTACTACCACCTTGAATTTTTTCATATATCCAAAACCAACCATTTAGCTTGCAGGGGGAGTGGGGGACACACTTGACTCTAACAAAAATATGCACTTTAAGGCTGCCTGTCCATTGAAGCGGAGCGAGGCTGCGGAGCGGGGCGAGGCAGCGGAGAGGAGCGGAGTTAACCCTTTATAAGGCAGAAGAAACGGCTGAAGGTACAGAAATGAAAATTAGTGGTATATATCATATTTGAGCACTTTATTGAAATTTCGGAAAAAAAAGTATATAAATAAAACTGTACATGGTGTCCATTATTTGGACAGAGCCGTACTACGGCTTGTGGAAGTTGGCAAAACATGGAATAATACATAGGGCTTCCTCGCATCGTATGCATTGTATCTTCGACTTTTTGCTGTCAGCATTGCTGCTGCAAGCCCTGCATCGTCTGTAAGAGTCTAGTGGACCAGGGAGGTGGGATCCAACGTCTGAAAGCCGCAGATCATCTGGAAGACCATACTTTGCCTTCTGCCGACTATCAACTTTTGGCCTTTTGCATACAAAAGATGGTAAATTCGATACCCTCTTCTTTCTGCTCGTAAAAGTGCCAATCATGTTTCTTCCGAGAAGTGAACGAAACTGTAAAGTAGACATTGGGTAAAATATCCTCAAGGTTCGATGAATTTGGTTGCAAGAATATGGCTTCACTTTCCCTTTCATCGCTTTCGTCACCATCTTCGGACTCCTCGCCATCCGATAACCCAAAAATACTCTCTAAAGTTTCCTCAATAATGTCTAATGCAATAACTACCCTCAGTAAAAAAAAAAAAAATGTTTGACTCAGACGGGCTCTGGGCAATATATGGACGTCATAACAAATCCCCAAATTAGTATCTAAAAGATTCGTATCCGCAGAAATATACTGTATTACATCAAATCTATACATATAATAAACTTTTCTACAATTTTATTATATGTATAGATTACATCAAATCTATACATATAATAAAATTGTAGAAAAGTGGTGTCTGTACAATGGAACTATATGAAAAAAAGTAGCAGGGGTTGTTATTATATCGATGCTGAACCCGAGATTGTAATTAATTTTTTTTTTGTCTGTTTGTCTGTTTGTCTGTTTGTCGGTTTGTCTGTTTGTCTGTGTGTTTGTGCACGCTAATATCAGAAACGGCTTATTCGATTTAGATGCGGTTTTCACTAATATATTGTAGTAAGCTTCACTTAACATTTAGTGTTTATTTCATGTCAATCGGTTCATAAATAAAAAAGTTATGTCAATTTAAAGAATCACATCGAAAATTTGTTATAGGTTAGGCATTTCTTTCCTTGATTTTCGGTATACTTATCTTAATTTTTTTTTAGGGTTTGTATAAAAATATTATAAGTATTTGGTATAGGTTAGGCATTTCTTTTCTTGATTTTCTTTATTAATAGTATAAGTTTATTAGCTCAGGTTAGTAATTAATTTTTCTAGCAATTCTTTTGTTTTATAAAGTTAGTACGCTTGGTTTACACGTCTTAACACTTATTACTTAAATTAAACTGTGATAATTTTAGACTGTATAATTAATAATCTGTAAGTATTTATAATTTAATTGTTTACGATAGTACGTGTTTACTAAATAACTGTGTGTTAAGTAGTAAGTACTATTTTATTGTAAGAATGCCTCGAAGAAGATCCAACCTCTCCCAATGTAGCAGAAATGAGGATGAGATTAGTTCGATCACAGGAATCTGAGGAAGGTCGTGCGGCAAGGCTCTCTGCAACTCGGGAACATCAGGCTAGGTTTCGTGCTGCAGAAACTTCGACTCAGCGGGAATCTCGACTGAGTCCAAATCGTTCTCGAATGGTCGAGGTCGCGAAAATTTTTTTTCATATTAATGGGGTCAAGTCATGAAAAAGTTTGAAAAACACTGCCCTACATTAATCCTACTATCCTACTAATATTATAAATGCGAAAGGTTGTGAGGATAAATGGATGGATGTTTGTTACTCTTTCACACAAAAACTACTGAACGGATTTTGATGAAACTTTACAATAATGTAGCTTATACATTAAAATAACACATAATCTACAATTTATAAAGATTTTATATGATTTGGCCATAATATAACGATATATCAAGTAAGTCGGAAAAATTCCTGCCCTCTGAGATCTATCTTTGCGTGCGCTGCCTTTTTTTTTTTTTTTGGGTTGTTAATCATCCAATGACTTCTCCCGCTCTGGGCGGAGCGGAAGGGCGTGTCAGACTCTTACTGACTAAAACCCACACGTGTTCCTTCGATCCTTGATATCTCTTTGAGGCGCGCGTGGATCACGATGCGCCGTCGACCCGGGCCTGGTCCTTATCGGACGGCGAGCTGCCCGTTGCTCTCCGTCCGCAGGCCCGCGCCTACGGTGGCCGGAAATCGGCTAACAATTCCCGACGCCCGGGACGTCTCCTACGGCGGCGGCGGCTAGGGTTGGTAGGGCGCGGCCTTTGCCAGTCCCTCGCGCGCTCCCTTCTCCTTCGCAAGCATTACTGCTTTGCAGAAGGAGGTGACGGCTTGCCATGCCCTCTCGCTCCGCACCATGGCCTGAACCAGGGCCGTACGCGAGAGGCCACCGCCGCCGATCGCCTCCACGAGGACACGACGGTGGTCCACCCAAGCCGGGCAGACCTCCACCGTAAGCTGCGTGCGCTGCCTAAACCGTTAGAGTTACATGAAGAAAATGTATTGTGGGATTGTTTGTCTTAAAGAGTTCTAAATAAAAGTCCGCGACAGCATCTATCTACTTTTTATGTGGAAGCCTTTATAACCAAAATAGTGAGCAATAAATACAGTTAAATTGAATACTTTTTTTACATTGCATATTTTAGAGTATTTAGTTAATTCTTATCAAAATAAATACCTTCATCGCTTTTGGTATTTAATGTAGATAAAGTTTGTCTTTTACACTAAGTAATTTGGACAAATAGTTTAAAAGTTAGATCGATAAGAATGACCTGCGATATTGAGTCGACGGCGCACTGAACGAGGGTGGAGGGGCGGGCCAGCCAGAGGATGACGCGCCAGAGCGCCAAGTGGAAGCTATTGCTTATTATTATGTTCGAGAAATAACGTAAATAACGCAATTAATTGTTGAACTGTCAAAATGAAACTCATTGCTATTGTAAGTGCTACGCAATTACCCCGCTGATTTAGGACATGTTACACGTTCCTGTGGTATAATTTCCGACATCCACGCGGGCGAAGCCGCGGGCAGAAGCTAGTTTAGAATATATCTAACAAATTGTAATTCAAATCTTACCTTTCCAGTAATTTTTTTCGAAGATATTTATTGATTTAGGTAGCACTATTAAAATCGACACAATTTTGACAGATGACATCAAACATCTGTTTGAATTTGGTCGCCTATACTTCTTTTTTTTCTATGTTCCGTTTCACAAAACTTTCAAGAAAAAACACTGCTAACGACAAACTGTGTTGCCAAAGTATTTTTGAAGATATTTCGTCCAACGTATGGTGTCCAATATATGGCCAGAGCCTTATAAAGGGTTAAGGACAGTGTCTGTCCATTGATGCGGAGCGAGTTAGCGGAGCGGAGTTACGGACTGTGTGGAGCGAGGTAGCGGAGCCAGATAGCGGAGCGGAGTTGCGGAATGTGCGGAGTTCTTTGAGCGGGCAGCGGTGCCAGGCTGCCTGTCACTGTCACGCACGAAATGTTGCGGAGAACAGACATGTTTTTATTTTATTTTATTTTATTACTTTTAGGAAAACTTACAGCTTTTTTTATTCTTTTTTATTTCTATAAAACTAGTAAAATGTTATCGAAACAAAAGTTGATTTGTTACTACCACGCATTGCTTGAGGAAGAAGAGTTGACTCGGAAGAAACCAAATTACTTACCACATATTACATAAATAATTCTATAAGAAAACATAGATTTTGGTTAAGAAATCATATCAAGTATCGTTCAGTGCACGGTGAATATTATACTTTTTCCGAACTGCTGATGAAGAATCTTTCGAAAATTCTTATAGAGTTTCACGATCTACTTTTCATGAACTGCACTCCCTGATTGAACCATATATAAAACCAGTTTTTCAAAAACTGACAGCGTGATTATAATGACAGGTAGAAATGATTCGAACCCTATTAAATTTATGACTGAAATGGCTGCAGCAATAAAACTACTAAAGAATTGTAATATTTTTATTGTAAATGTTAAGTACAATGCATTTCTGAATGAGCGTAAACTTAATTACCAATTGAAATTACTTTCACAGAACTATCACAACTGCAATTTCATTGAAGCAAGTAGCTACAACAGCGTTATTGAACAGCTCTTATACAAAATTAATCATGTCCAATACTACAACAAATATCTTCTTTATAACAATAATAACGTAGTAACAATGAAAAAAACAAAAAGTTCAGAGCATATTATACAAAAAAATAATAAAACTATATCCCGTCCGGTAGACGGTTTGTTGGAACCTGTAAATCTACCACTTAAGGGCACTATTCCATATTATTTTTCTAAGGCTCTTAAACCACAAATGTCACGTACAAACACTTCTTCAGATACTGTTGTGGTAAGTAAAGAACATTTTTTTCGTATCTAATAAAAAACATAACAAAAGTAGCAGTTTAAAATGTAGTAAAAGTAGCTTTTCAGTTCTGCATCAAAATATTGCGGGGGCTTTAAACAAACTACAAGATATTGATGTAACTATCAATGAGATGCACGAGTCTCATATAAATATAGACATTTTATGTCTGAGCGAACACTTTGTTATAAAAGGGGAAGAAAAATACCTCAAACTTAATAATTTCTATGTTGGTGCCATTTATTCACGGCCTGATCAGCGGCGAGGGGGAACATGCATATTATGTAAAAATCATCTCCAAAGTACTGAATTAAAAGAAGTAAAAGAATTTTCCATTGATAAACACTATGAGATTTGTGGATTAGAAATTAAATCTATACATGTGATCATAATATGTATATACAGGACACCCTCATCTAATATAAATATTTTTTTTGAAAACTTGAACAAAACTTTACTGAAACTACAAAATAAAAAAAGTAAGCTAATAATAGCTGGAGATTTTAATATTAACCTTTTAAGTAATGACACTAATTGTACAAAATTTAAAGAACTCATCTCAAACTATGGTATGCGGTGCCACATTCAAGAAGCCACTAGGTTGAACACATGTATTGATAACATCATCAGTAATATTCCAAATATAATAGGTAAAACTCATAATGTTTGTTTATCTGATCATAATACAGCACAGGTTGTTAAATTCGAATATGATCAAAAACCCATATCAGGCTATTACTTTATCACCGTAAATGACCTGAGTAAAGACAATGTCAATAAATTCATTGAACACATGAGTAAATTATCTTTTTCCGATGTTTACGTTTCCGACACTAATAATGCTTTTGATAACTTTCATGATACAATCACTTTATTTTATAAATTATGTTTCCCTCTCATAAAAGTTAAAAAACAGTTTAAATACAATAAATTAAAATGGATATCAAAAGGAATTAAAAAGAGTAGTAACATTAAACGAACATTAAGATTTAAATATTATCTAAACAAAACTAATGAAAACAAAACTAGGTTTAAGGTATACTCTAATATGTTAAGAAAATGTATTCATAACTTACAATCTATATGTAATTTGAAGCACATTGCGTACTCAAAAAATAAAGGTAAAGCTTCATGGGATATTGTTAAACACAGTACAGGTAACGAAAGATCTCGAGAATATATTAATAGTATAGTTGACGATGATGTTACTGCAACATCAGGCTTGGATATCGCAAACCTATTTAACAATTTCTTTATAGATATTGTTGAAAACAACGCAACCTCACTAAACAACACTTACGATCTAAATGTTAAAAGCAACGACAATAGCATATTCTTAAGACCTACTAATCCTACTGAAATTTTTAGCATCCTAAAAACATTAAAAAACACTAAGTCGGCTGGTTATGATAATATATCTACGGATCTTCTAAAACAAATAGCTCAATACGTCGCAGAGCCTCTTTCATATATTATAAATTTATCATTAGAACAAGGCTGCTTCCCGGAAAAGCTCAAAATATCTATAATAAAACCGATGCACAAAAAAGGATCTAAAACAGACAAAAATAATTATCGACCTATTGCGTTAATACCAATTCTATCAAAGGTCTTTGAAAGAGTTATGTACACGAGAGTCCTTTCTTTCTTGGACAAGTATAATATGCTTGCAAAACAGCAATATGGTTTTAGGAAAAACAAATCCACCTCATTGGCAGCATTTAACTTAGTCAAATCGATCCTAAATAATATCAACTCTAAAGTTACAACTTCGGCTCTCTTTTTAGATCTAAGTAAAGCATTCGATTATGTTAATCACTCTATTCTCATTGATAAACTGAGTAAAATGGGTATAAGAGGTCCAGCCCTAGAATGGTTCAAATCTTATTTATCAAATAGAACTCAGATCACGAGAATCACAAAATTTGATGACAAAGTAAATATTATCACCGACTTTAACTCCCAGCCCCGACCAAATTACTTCGGAGTTCCACAGGGAAGCATTCTAGGGCCACCACTATTCCTTGTATATGTTAACGATCTCCCTCAAGCTATAGAACAGGATTGTGTTCTGTTTGCTGATGACACAACAGTTATCCTTGATTGTAAAAATGAGGAGTCATACGAGTCTGATATAAATAACACTTTAAAGAAAATTATTACTTGGTTAGACAACAATGCTTTAAAAGTTAACGTAGATAAAACTAAAATAATCAACTTCAAAACACAGAAAAGTAAATATACCCAGTTTAAAATATCACATAGAGATCAAGTAGTAGAACAATTACATATAACAAAATTTCTTGGTATAACACTTGATGAACATTTCACCTGGAAGCAGCATATCGATGAAATATCTATGAAAATCAATAGGTTTGTTTTTGCATTAAAGAAAGTTAAAAATGAGACATCCAGACAAACTGCTTTGATGGTGTATCACGCCTATGTTTGCTCCATCATCCGGTATGGTATTATTGTCTGGGGAAATTCCTCTGAAATTTCTAGAGTTATGTTAGCACAAAAAAAATGCATACGAGCAATTTTCAATATGGACTGGACTGATTCCTGTAGGCCAGTATATAAAGCTCACAACCTTCTCACAGTTCCTTGTATTTATATATATGAAATCGCTAAATTTGTTAAAACAAATTATTCACTTTTTGAACTAAATAATAATAAAAGTAAACGAAAAGCTACACAATATCTATTAAAAATGCCTGTTCCTAGGATCGAACTATTCCGACGCAGTTGCGTATATATGGCGCCACTTATTTATAATTCAATTCCAAATTTTATAACTGATCTTCCTTACAGAAAATTCTGCGTAGTACTAAAAAAATGGCTCATTTCACATAGTTATTATTCAATAGGTGAATTTCTGAAAAAAACTTCTTGTCAGTCTTATCATTACAGGAATGCATTGTAGAGTAGACTTAGATCTTCCTTCCATTGTTTTCATTGTGAAGTTAGCGTAAGTCTTACTAGCTGTACCAATTCATAATTTGGCAAATTTTTCTAGGATTCATGACAGTAGTTTTTCAGATATACCCTCATTTATCATAGGTTGTGTAATTAAACTTGCACTTCTTCCAGGAAATAATTCTTGAATTGTATATTGTCATCATCATCCATGTAAGTCTTTTTCAATAATAATATTGATCGGATAAAGTTATCCATAAACACCTTTTTTTTCTTGTCTTTCAATATATTTTTATTTTTATTTGTTTATAAGTGTCAGTTCCATAATTTTTTATGGTATTTTGTGGACAGTTGTTTTAATTTGTACCTAAAGTCTAATTTTAGTTTGTCCATTTCTGTAAAATGTCATGTGGGTCATCTTAGGGGCGGATTTTTTATTTTATTTTATAAGATATCGTATAAACTTAACTGCGTTTCTGTAAATAAAGTAAGTTTTGTAAGTATTTTATTGTTTTACAAAAGATTGTTTTATAAAGTATGTACTTACTGCTTTACAAATATAACTTTACCTGTAAATGAAGAAAGAACATTCAAAGCTTTAATAATTAATTTCATGAGTATTGTCTCTTGATTAAATCCTCCAGGTATTTTATTTAACAATATAGGTAGTTTCTCATAACCTCAAAATCACATGATCACAATGACAGATGACATCACAGAATATTTATATACTCTGGATTGGGATAACATGCACAGTGTAAATATTTTTAGTTTACAAAGTACTCTGTGGTAAATGTGTAATATCTGTTCACCAAAGTCATTCATTAACCTGCCACGAATCCACGATCTATCTTATCGGTCATTTTCACTCGCGTTTGAATGAGCGCGGGTAAATTAAAATTATAGAAACGATAGCTACATTTACAATACATAAAATCTGTGATTGTAGATATTATTTTATTCTGTTAATTTTTATGTTGTGCCATATGTTTATATCATTAGGTATGTTATGTAAATTGAAGATTGATTTAAATAATCTATGTTTAGTCAATATTTTCAACTATAATATGTAAAGATAATTACTTAATTGAATGTGCCTTCCTATTAATATTTGCATGCCAAAATATGGCGAAATGTGTCATCGTTCAAGAATACTCGTATAACACCTTTATATAACCGCATTTAAAGCAAATAAATAACTTTGACTTTGACTTTGACTTTGATAAAGAAACAAGACACAAATTTCAGAAATTCGATCAATAGCTGTGAAAGGCTAGCAGTGTGTTTAAAGTAAGTACTCATTTTGAAATTAAAGTAACTTTTATTTTTTACATACTATAGTTGACACAGTAGTACATTTAAAATATTATTTAAAAAATTATAACCCGTATTATAATAATAATAATATATTCTTTATTTCGGACTACACATACAAGTACACACAATCCATAATAGTGTTAGTAACAATGACTTAAAAACTATGTTAGTGAACTTTTACAAACTAAAAACAAATTAAAACTGACGTGGCCCACGTTAGCACGTGTCTCCATACCCAGTGCCTTATAAAGGGACTGTCTATTTTATCGAATAATGTTTTTAGGATGCTGTTAGAGCTTCCGCGCAATCTACCCATCTATGTTCTATGTTAAAGGGTTTCCGCACTTAGTCCTTTAAGTGGACCATTGTGCGTGGGCCATGGCGGCGATTTGGGGGGTTATTCCAACCAGCCCACCTCCCTCCAGAAGTTAATTAAAACTCCCAGTCTGTTTAGAACGTCTGTGAAAGATCTGGGTGACCCGAGGGTTTGTGTTCTAATCTGGGTGACGCCTGTGCATTCAAAGAGCACGTGCGCGACGGTCTCCTCAGCCTCCATGCACGCCCTGCACAGAGGACTGTCCGTTATGCCTATTGTGTGGAAGTGTTTGTTTAGCGAGCAGTGTCCCGTGATGATCCCCGTCACCAGGCGCAGGCCGTTCCTGTCCGGGCGTAGTAAACGTCTGGTTAGCACACTATCCAAGGATGGCATAACTTCCTTGGACTGTCTGCAGCCGGGTGTCGAGGTCCACCAAAGCTCCGCTTGTGTGTGGGTGAACTCTTGTAGCCACCTGCGTATTTGGTTGAAGGGGATGGGTACGATAGGCTCGGGTCCACAGACTGCTGTGCTGGATCCTCGTCTAGCGAGCTCGTCTGCTGCGTCGTTGCCTAGCGATCCGCTGTGTCCTTTTATCCATTGTAGTGTCACCGTGTTCCGGCTGGACAACGTTATGTGTTCTAGGGCATTGTGACATTCTAGTGTTATCTTTGAGGTAATACATTTTTTCTGTAAGGATTGGAGAACTGAGGCGCTGTCGGAGAGTATACGTATATGTGTATCCGTAACCCTTCTGGCTTTTAGGGCATGGACCGCTTGTATGATGCCCACACACTCCGCCTGATAGACGGTGTTGAACATTCCCAGCGAGCTGGATATATTTATATTGAAGTCGTGTGAGAAGACTCCGACTCCAGTGCCGGAGTCGGTCTTTGATCCATCGGTGTATACTCTCATCTCTTTCGGGCCTGAGCAATCTACCCATTATTGACGCTGTTATTTTCCTCATAATAGCATGAAAATCGTCAACACGGGCTTCCGTGAACATCTGCGAAGCGCTGCAGAAGCGCGGAACCCCATCAAAATCCTAAATCCATTATTATATGATGACCGATCTCTATTACAAATATAAGGCAAGAGGAATGACATGGCGTTCTGGTATTTCCATTCCTTTCTTTGTCTTCTATCCTGTCCACTCCTTGTTGCATTTTGGCGTTTTAACGCATCTCGGTGATTGTCTCTCAGTTGTTTCCATCGCGACCTGGCAGTTTTAACTGAAACAATCATCAAACACAATATTACATTTATACAGAGTTGTCCATTTATGAAATTAAAAATAAAGATATTTTTGCCATACTTGTTATTTTACCATACGTATCATTTTTTGTCTTGGTCTTATTTTATTGTCAGTCCTGAACCTTAAAATTACACATTCACAACAATTTTGTGGATTGTGTGTCCACAAAACTTTTGTGCATGTGTAAATGTAAGTTTCAGTACCTACTGACAATAAAATGAGTCCAAGACAAAAAAATGTGAAAAGTGATTTTTTTTTTTCGTTTTGGTTATACTTTTTATTTTATAATTTTTCAGGTATTTAGCAACCGGCCAGTCATTCGCGACGATCGGAGAGAATTTCCGAATTGGATTGAAAAGTGTGGCGAGAATTGTTGAAGAGGTTTGCTATGCTCTTTGGAACGTCTTGCAACCTCTTGTTATGCCAGAACCCACAGAAAACGACTGGAAAGAAATCGCAAAAGATTTTGATGACCTATGGCAATTTAAAAATTGTTTAGGTGCTCTTGATGGCAAGCACGTATATATTAAGGCTCCTTCGAAATCTGGGTCTTCATTTTTCAACTATAAAAAAGATTTTCTGTAGTTTTGATGTGTTTAGCTGATGCCAGAAGAAAAATTATAATGGTTGATGTGGGATCTATGGGAAGATTTTCTGATGCAGGAATTTTTGATGACAGCATTTTTGGAAAGCGCCTTAAAGAGAGGAGCTTAAATTTACCTCAGCCGGTACCACTGTATCAAGGTGGAGTGTCATTGCCATTCGTATTCATAGGAGACGAAGCTTTTCCATTAACGGAAAATTTTATGAGGCCATACCCACGTGATGGACTGAATTCAGAAAAAAGAATATTTAATTACCGACTGTCACGAGCACGTCGCATTGTTGAAGCCACTTTTGGTGTATTGGCGCGAAAATGGTACGTGTATCATAAAGATTTCGAATGCAAAATTGAAACAGTTGACAAAATCATAAAAGCAACATGTGTGTTGCACAATTATTTAATTAAACGACAACCTGATTACCTAAACAATAACAAAAATAACGAGGAGCAGACATTAATCTCAGTGGGTAATGTTACAGACACAAATAATTCTAGAAATGTAGGTTTTGAAATTCGCGAAATTTATTGTTCTTACTTTAATAATCAGGGGAGGCTTCCATGGCAAGACACTCGCATTTTATCACGAATTTAATCAATAATTGGTAAAAAGTAAAATAGGTACAAGAAGAACTACACTTCAACAGCACCCACGGCTTCAACGGGTATCCTGACCACCAGCATGCAGCGAACGCGCATTCCTGGTCATCACCCTCCGCCTCATCAGCAACCTTGGCACAGCACCTGCACTTCCGGCCGGTCTCACAAGCAGAGCCTACAAGCAGTCAGCCACAACCCAGCGCTGTACCACTTCCGACTCACTGGATGACCGCAGACAGTTCCGACTCACCGTGAACTATGCGGCTCCCGGTTCCGACTCACTGGAACCACAGCTGGCACTGTGAAGCATCGCAAGATCCAAGACTCAGCCCACTACCGACCTCCGGTCTCCGGAGGGGAGTGATGTAGCGGTTACGCCGCCACATACGAACTACGCAGCAAAGACATGACGTCACACAATTCCTGCATCGCGCAGTTAGAGTTTACCAAGCGAAAAACATAGATAAGACTATCCGAAATCAACTTACGGGCAGTTGCCCGACAGACACAACACGCGTCTGGCCGGAGGATCCTCCCTTTTCTAATGAGGATGAGTAAACTTTACACCCTGTTCCTCATACCTCTAAAGTATACTTAAATTAAAAAATATATTTACCGTCCGATAAGTTCGCTTCAATAATAATTTGATGCCATGCCGCATCCTTTGTTTCATTGCATTTGTAAAATGTTGAAGTCGTGTCCCAAAGGCACGGAAACTTTTTTATACTTTCGATGAGCCTTTCATCCATTACGTCTTCATAACAACAATTCTATTATGTATTTTGTAATAGTTTAGTATCCCATCAAAACCAAGAATGTGAAAATGGGAGCCAAGTAATTAAGAATATGCGTACAATTTCTGAGCAGTAATCTAACAAAAAGTACTAAGCTTGCATGAATAGGTACACGATAGTAGTACCTTCAATCATTATGTTATGGCACTAATAGAATTTGGATGAAGCAGACAGATAGTTTATAACCTGGATTAATTAACACATAGGATACTTTTTATCCTGGTAGTACATTTCCATGGGATAATTTCCGACTTCCACGTGAGCGAAGCTGCGGGAAAAAGCTAGTTTATTTATAAATATTTATGTTGTATATAGAACATACAACATTCTTAAATAAATTTAAAACACAATTTCTTGTTTTTTCTGCTACAACCTATGTTTGCTATAAAAATATAAGTTTTTAAATTTGAAAAGTCGTATTATTTACACAAACCAAAGAGTTCCATTAATGAAACCTGTTCTCCTGCGAAGTGTGTGCTTCATCATCATCATTATCAGCCTATTAATGTTCCCACTGCTGGGACACAGGCCTCCTCTCTGTGAGAGGGAGTGGGCTGTAATTCACCACGTGGGCCCAGTGCGGGTTGGTAGATGTCACATGTCTTCGAATTTTTGGTCTAAGACATGCCGGTTTCCTCACGATGTTTTCCTTCACCGTTTTTGAGAGCAGTGGTGATGAAATTATTTACACAAAGTAAAGCGCCTGCTTGGGTTCGAACCCACGACCTACAACTCGTAAGTCGGGGCCGATACCACTGAGCCACCACTGCTCTCTGTGTGCTTATATAATTTCAAATCGTCAAAATCACCTGGTTTCAGATTTTTTCCTTTGTATACACACAATGTAACTTTGTCGCTCTGCAGTTAGGTTGTGCATGCGTACAGGCATGCGCGCTACTGTTTTATAAGGCAGATTGACTACCTACTGCGCAGTCATTTGTAGTCTACTTCAGAGCGTTAAAGTTATTTGCCGCGAACTGTACCCAGCTTGACGCCAAATTTCAACTTTATTGGTCATCTGGAAGTGATTTAGGTTTTTGATCTATAGGTACATAATCCCAGTCAATAAGTGATAAAAATGCCGATTGTTAGACGTTAATATCTCAATAACCGTTTGAGCTGTATTTATGAAATTTGTGGTTCTAGTTAATCTAAGGTATTTTAATAAATAAACCAAATTTCATGTGTTTATGTTAAATAGATTTTGACTTCTCCCCAGCCACTTTTGACCTCTTAGGTCAAAAGTGGCTCCAAATGGTTCGTGTAATATAACACGGTTCTCGGCTTGAACTTGGCTTGACACGCTACCGCGTGTCTAGATATTAATTTTGTATTCAATAGATTTAATAATATGACAGTGACAAAAAGGATAACATGACATAAAGAATAAAGAAATAAATGTAGGGGAGACCGGGTACAAAAGTAACGGCGGCTCGGAAGTAACAAACGCTCTGCAGTTTATCAAATCAATCGTCGAAACGCCGCCGCCGCCGCCGGCGCTGCCCCTCTACCGCCAGGAGATAACCGGCGACGCTCCACCCGCTTGGCGCTTGCATTTAATCGCCGCGCACCTTCTGCACCGTGAGTTTGTGCTAGAAGACGCCACATGAATTTACGAACCAAAAGTAAGAACCAAATTTACACGCGTTAGCTTGAAATGCAAGCGGAGCCCGCGGATGGCATCGCCGCGTCCCACGCGACGCTAAACGCAGCGGCGCGGGCGCACGCAGCGCTGCGGCTAGCTATTCTTGCAATTCTCCGTTCACGGTAAAAACGCAGCTACAGCGGCAGCGGCCGGGTACAGATCTCTTGCAAGGCTTTTGCAAGAGATCTGTCTATTGGTATTGCATTTCATATTTATTACACACGCCTTTATCATGTTACTTTCGACCCATACCGTGTTACTTTCGCCCTGGTCTCGAGGTCGAAAGTAACAATCGTTTTTTATATCTCTGTTTTTCACAATATGCAGCAAATAATGAGGTCAATTTAGATACAAAGTAGAGCATAATCGAAGTTTATATGTGGCTATATTCATATAATTAAAATCATATATTATGATAACTAACTAGAAACCAATGTCAAAGTATTAGTTTTGTACCCGGTCTCCCCTAAATCGAAACAAAGAGGCCACATATATAATTATATACGATCTCCCGCCCGGGGCACGCACTGGCCAAAAATCGGTGGCACACTACTCCCCCTCCCCCTGGCCCCGCGGCTGGTTTTTTTCCACATCCCATCTCCGTTTCACTGCTCCGCTTCTCCGCTCCGCTTCCCTGCTCCGCTTCCCTACTCGGCTTCTCCGCTCCGCTTCCTTGCTCCGCTTCCCCGCTCCGCTTCCCGGTTTTGTATGAATTTTTAAACTAGTTCGCAAATCCCTGTCCACTGAAGCGGAGCGGAGATTTTATGCAATTCCATTGGTTAATTTTGGCACGTCTCCGCTCCTCTCCTCTCCTCTCCGCTTCAGTGGACAGGCAGCCTTAAGCTTAATATTTCGCAAACGGATCCCTGAATCCAAAAATGGTTTTCGCAGTCTCCCAATATTTTTGAACAACCTTTCCAAAGATATCCCATAACATGGGATAAACGATAAAAAAACATCCCCACTTATCGTGTAGAAGACGTACCATAAAAAAAAAATATTACCATTTTATCGGCGTGATTAAAATGTACCTATAGGTACCCATGGCAAATTACAGTTTTCTAGTACTAAGAGTCTCTGAGCTAAGCCGCGGACAGACGGACAGACAGACAGACAGACAGACGGACATGACGAAACTATAAGGGTTCCTTGTTGACTACGGAACCTTAAAAACCATATCCAGGATTGACGCAGAGTATAGGAGTACTACCTTCTTATTATCCAGCTAACCTAACGTAGGTAGTTCAGTTATGATGCGAGTAAAACTGCGGGTAAAAGCTAGTATTAGTAGGTACCTACCTATTGATGTTATTGAAATTTCTCCATTCGAATAATGTATCTACATTGTTATTTGTCGCGGTCAACAACATCTATTTGGGGGTGAAAGGTCTCTCCTATTCTAGAGATAATGATAATAATATATATTTCTTAACGTATAGTATGAGCTTGTTCGCCATGTTTGTGCATATTCTATGAAGCTATACAAGTTATTAAAACGCGACCGGCTACTATGTGTTCTGGCCGTAAGAGCGTGGGCAGGCCACGCGCCAGGTGGACTGATGAGCTGCTCAACATCATCATCATCATCTGAAGCTTTCCAGCCGCGGGTGGGCCTTAGCCTGGTCAAGTATATTTCTCCAACGTGACCTATTTCCAGCTTTTTCTCTCCAGTTTCTTAAATCTGGACTACACCATCCAACCAGCTTCAAGCTTGCTTCGCCCTCGACTTCTCCGGCCATCCGGTTTACCATCCAGTAAACGTTTGGGTGCTCTCTCGTCCATTCTTGCGACATGTCTTGTCTATCAAAGACGTCCTATTTTGATGGTTTTTATTACATTAGGGTCGTCATACATCTCGTAGAGCTCATGGTTGTACCGCGTTCGCCATTGCTCGTTTTCCAGAACTGCCCCGAATATGCGCCTGAGGATTTTCCGTTCGAATACTAACAAAGAGACGAAGAGCAGTGGTGGCCCAGTGGTAATGGCCCGGACTTACAAGTTTTAGGTTGTGGGTTCGAACCCAGGCAGGCGCTTTACTTTGTGTAAAATAATTTCATCATCACTGCTCACAGAACGGTGAAGGAAAACATCGTGAGGAAACTGGCATGTCCTAGAACCAAAAATTCGAAGTCATGTGACATCCGCGCACTGGGCTCGCGTGGTGGATTACGGCCCACTCTCTCTCCCAGAGAGGAGGCCTGTGTCTCAGCAGTGGGAACATTAATAGGCTGATTATGTATGTATGTATACTAACAAAGAGTTCTTGTCTTTTCTGCTTAGTACCCAGCATTCTGAGCCATATGTCAGTATTGGTGTTAGTAAGGTCTTATAGAGTAGAAGCTTAATGCTTCTTGAGAGTAATTTTGAACGAAAATAATTTAGCAGGCTGAAATGGCATTTATTGGCCGCCATTATTCTCCTGGTTATTTCTGAAGATAAGTACATATATCGTTTTGTCCGTTACTAAGGATCCAAGATACACGTATTCGCTAACACAGGTCAATGGAAATATCCGGCGGCAGCTAGTACAGGTCTTTGGACACCCTTAAATATTTTGTCTTCGTCGTGTTGACCCGGAGACCCGCTTCCGCAGATGATTTTGCTAGGGCCCGGAAAGCACACTCCACTGCAGGTAGGTTCCTACCGATCACATCATCGAGGTCGTCCGTATAACGCAATACCGGGATGAATTTATAAAATATATGCCCGCTGTCTCTATATTTGAGTCTTGGATACACCTTGTCAAGAGCAATATTGCAATATTAAATATATACTATTCTTAACAAGGAGAGAGATTTGCAATGATTAGTTTCAGAATTATTCCTAGACAGAAAATTCAAGTCCTTCGTACATAACAATAACAGGTCAATTTAATCTATATACCTAAAACCTGTGGTCTACATCGCCTAGGCATTAAAAATAGAAATAGGTTTAAGTTTTTTCTTTAGGTAATAGGTTCATTATCTCAAAGAAATTGTTTGAAATTTTTTAGGTATATTAGAAGTTATGTAGGTACCTACCTACTGTAACGGTTGTTCTGTTTTATTCTGGGCTAACATTTCTGGCCTTGCAATTGTTGTTGTTGTCAGGCATCAATTAGTATAAAAATAACATACATTAATTACAAATTAATAAAATTACAATTATTTTCTCATGTAAATGGAAAAATTTGCAGCATGAATTATTAGCTTAGGTGTAATAATTTTGTTTCAAAGACGTATTTTGACCCTTGTGATAAGAGTGACCCAAAGGAGAAGATAATGCGTGTGGAAGTATCGCGAGCGAGCGGGCAGGCGGCGGGACCGCGGTATAGGCGCCCGCGCAGCGCATACTCAAGCTACTCACCCGAGAGGCTGGACCGCCGTACGACCACTCCCTGTTGCTCTAGTCTCTACCAATATGTTCATTGGCGTCACCTCAAGTGGAGACAACGTGAATTCTCATTACGACTACCTTATTTGAACGCCGAAGGTAAGCACAACTAACTCTCTTTTCAGATAATGAACTTACTGAAGGTCAACCCAAAAGTTTATGTAAATAAGTGATTACCGATAGACTGACGTGTAATCTCTCACAGAATGGCTATTCATTGTACAGTCCCCGGCGAAGACTATCATCCTTGTAAAACATGATTTTTAAATTAATGTAAACTAATTACTTATATAATCATAGCTTTATCTTCTTAGGTAAAGCACTCTTTCATACTTTTGGTGTCAAATAAGTAAGTTATGAATGGATGATTAATAATGTACCTTTTTTGCAGGCACATCTAGTGAAAGAAATTTTGTACGCTTGTAAATATGGCGCTAGATTTCGTAGCCGGATGTATAGGGGGTAAGATGAATATTTTAATTTCTTCTGTTGCATTGCTATACTCATCTGATGATATTGATATTAATACTTTGTGTTGGATTTCAGGTTGTGCGGGAATCATTGCTGGTCATCCTTTGGATACGTTGAAAGTGCACATACAGTCTGGTAGAGGCAGTGCGATGCAATGCACGAAAGCACTTTTGAAAGGAGGAACGTTGTCCACTGCTTACCGTGGAGTAGGTGCTCCTTTGGGTGGAATAGCGGCTGTTAATGCTATAGTTTTTGGGGCATATGGGAATACGAGACGGGCATTGCCCAATCCAGATGCTTTGAGGACACATGCGACGGCCGGCGCAGCCGCGGGCCTGCTCCAGAGTTTCGCATGTGCTCCCGTCGAGTTAGTCAAGACACGGCAGCAGTTGTCCAAGCCTGGAGATGGCATGCCGTCTGGTGCGTGGGCCGGAGCTCGCCACATCGTACGAACTGGAGGTTTCAAAGCACTTTTCCGGGGGCTCGGTGTGACGATGGTTCGCGATAGCCCTGCGTTAGCGATCTACTTCACCTCTTACGAGGCAATGACTCGAGGAGATCAATCTGTGATGAAAGTGTTTATGGCGGGAGGTACGGCAGGAGCTTTGTCGTGGGTGGTATTATATCCTATTGATGTAGTGAAATCGAGGTATCAAGGAGACGTGTTAGGGAAGTACGCGGGTGCATGGGACTGTTTTGTGCAGTCTGTGCGCGCGGATGGCTGGCGGAGCATGGGTCGTGGAGTGGGTGCGGTCACGCTGCGCGCATTCATCAGCAACGGTGCGTGTTTCTCGGCGGTGGTGTGGACGGAGCGCGTGTGGCAGCGCATGGCTGCAGACTCTAGTGTTACGACTTTGGCGCAGGCCACCGCCATCAGTGAAGCAGTTTGTGAGAACAACGACCGCCAATTTGATGTTTAATCAAGGTTCGAATTATTAAGCTTTATTAAATACTTTTTTATTGATAAAAGAAAGTTTTTGTACATAACATAATAGGAGACAAAGATAAAATATTGTTATTTATATTTGTCGTGTTTTTCTTACTTTACATGCCTGTATTCTACTAAACTACTGTGGCTCCAGAATACTCTACATTTTCTAATAAGTAAGCTTGGATATTCTAATCCCAACTCAGAACCGTTAAGAACATTTTAAATTTTTAATCTATGTTCACACATGCAATGTGCTCCAGCGCAATTCGAAAGTGTAGACTATTATGTCGCAGTAAGATTTTTATAGCAGTAACATAGTTATATCCCTAGGTATATAGCTATAATATACCGTTATATAGTTATATGAAAGAGGTTCATAACTATCTTACTAGGAATATAATTATGATACGAGCACGATCCAGTAATTAGGGCAAGGGGTTTTATTAGGGCACTCCGAGCAAAAAGGATAGGTTTGGTTCAAACTTTGACCATCTATGCGCGAGCCGAGCAAGCGAAGCGAGCGGTGCGCGGTGCCTCAGCAGCGGCCCGCGAACGCCACGTCGAATTTTGGTCGCAGAAACAAAATAAGGGCACTCAGACAGTTATGAACCACTTTCTACTATATTATGGTATATAGCTATATCCCTAGGAATTTAACTGTAGCACGGCTTTAACCATCTTACTGCGACAAATACATTTGACCCTAGACGTTAATAGTAGATAGAACCAAACATACAAATTTTGTAGTTAATAGTTTTAATTTAAATTTGAATCCAGAATGCAATAAAATAAAGGGTTCTGAAAAACAATTTTATCAAAATGAGTCTCGTAGGCAACGGCTACGAGACTGCTACGCGGCTACGCTTGCTACGAAAATGTGCGAAATGTTTATTCTATCTGTAATGTAATCTTTTACATTATGTAAATGTACTAGGAAGATTTTTAATATCATGATAAAGGAATTGAAACAACGAGAATTCTTTCTTATTAAGTATCATATACTTGTCTGAAAAATTTCATACAATTTTCAAAAATATTCCAAAAATACAGGAATGATTCACATTATGAAAATATCACAACATTATAAATATGCCAAAATTGCTATAATAAAGGTAAATATTTTTAAAAATAAAGGACGGTAACATAATAATTTTACATAATATTAACTTCACTATACTTTTTCCTAAGACTTTTATTTCTTCATCTTATTGATTAGGTAGTTTACTATAGTAGGGTAGGCTTTTCGACTAACAGAAAAGTTACTGTGAGACCTGGAAAAATAAGAGGGTATTATAATAACAACCAATACATTGTTAAATTATTGAGAGAAGAATTTATTGACTTGGACCTATAATATATAATAAGTTAATAATGAATCACACTGTACATCTACAGAGATTGCATAATTATTTATTATATGATTGAGTGCTCCGTGTTTTGTTTTTGTGAAACATTGCAGGCGTCATGCACGTGAACTAAACAACAACAACTTAGGATATTTTAAAATAATGTTTCACTTTGCTTCGCTTCGACCAAGCAAAGAAGCGAAGCAAACTGAAAAATAACTTTAAAGTCGGCGACAAAAAATAAAAATACAAAACTAAAGACACCGACTTGTGAAATTATTTTTTGTTATTTTTACTTTGTATTGTTTAAATCCGCCTTCCATCTTTTTGTGTACGAGAAGTTTAAATAAATAGGTAGCTAGGCACACCCACTATAGTTGACATTTTCAGCGGTAGCTCTTCTTCAGTAATTAGAGTAAAATACTTAGTATACAACTCTGCTTATCCACTCCCCTTTTGTCACGTGCAATCAACCGTTCAGTATTATTGATTGGCATGATGCGCGGGGTCAAACCTACAAAGATACGAGAAAACCTAAGGAGTTACCAAATAATACTTACCTACTTGATAATAATACCTGATTGATAAGAACTGAGGCCTGCATGTGTCTGAAACGAAAATGTTTGTTTCCCTCGGCGAATATCTTTTGTTCAGAGACCTGTGTACCGATGCGAAGGCCCCTACGTCATAGGAGACAACTTTCCACATTCGACACCTACTCATGTTCTAGTATGCTACCTTGGAGTGCACTAGTCCTGCTCCATAGGTTGCGGGGGAAGAGGTGGGGGCGGTGGCGGAGGCGGAGGAGGCGCAGGCGCATCGTTGTTCGCGGCCTGGTTCTCCATCAACCCCAGTTGCTCGAGCATGTCGTCGTTGTCTTCCATCAGGTGAACCTGCACCAACCACGGCCGGTTACTCTGCAAAGAACAATTTGAATATCCAAGACGGAAAAATCGTCGACTTTTTGGCGTCTAATGATACAACAGGTAGTGAAATTAAACAGAAAGTAGATGTGAATATGAGCATAATGTAGGAAGTTTTCAGGTGTTAAGCGAAAACTAGCTATATACCACGTGACCCGTAAAGATAGATACATAATACAGATACAGAAGCTGCTGCTGCTGTGTAAATACCTAAACTACAAAAGTGTTGTTAGTTGAAACTCTATCTACATAGTATTATATGACCCTACGTAGTTTGTTAGATAAAAAAACCTGAAAAATAAGGCAGAGGTGCGTCTTGTTTTTTTATTGCAAGCTACGCAATAATGAATCATAATAATAAAGAGTGAGAAAAGAAAAACATTATCAATAACAATGTACGGAATGTCCCAAGCGTTGAGTCCAGTCACGGTCGGGGCTAACTGCTAACTTGTAGTACTCGTATCAATCGCATTATGAGATTGCAATTTTTTTGCTGACCGTTAACCTTTCGGCTATCGCACTGTTTAAGGTTCCGTAAAAATTCGCTAATACGCTGAATATCATTGCCACTATTCAGTTAAAGGAAGAAACCAATCAAATATTAAATCAAATGAATGTTACAGACGAACTGAAAAATGCTCGGAAATTGTTGAGGCATTGTTTTTCTTTTTTTCTTTCAAGACCAAACAAAAACACGTAGGTGTAAGGAACCCTGCGGCAAAATGAACATAACTGTTTTTAAACTTGTTTCGCATGATAAAACGGTCTACCAAAAACATTACATTTATCAAAATATAAACAATTTTATTGTACTGATTATAATGACAAATGTCAAAGTTAAAAACGTAGCTTACATTGACCTAAAGATTTATCTGTCTCTTCAGCAAACCACTAACTAAAAACTTATCCGTCATCATCTCGTCCAGTCCTGTCTGGACCTATAAACTTGATGAAGTTTACCGCGAAAGCGCCAGGGTAGTCAAATTCCAATTTTCTTACGTTTCTGTAATTTGCAGGTGAGTAGGTTGTATTTTGACCAAAATATGATTCGCGACTGTAACAAAAATGTATTCAATTCACAGAATAAAATAATTAAAATCGTCGGTGCAACTCTCTAAGTTCACATTGAATGACTACATAATTTCATGAATTCATGACAACATGCCTTCATCATCATGTTCTGGATTTCTGTCTGAACGCGATAAACTCAAAAACTACCAAACGGATTTTCAAACGGTTACGAGTCGTCAGAAGCCCGAAAGTCTGACACCATGGCAGTCTAACCAAGGGGTATCGTATTACCCAGTTACTGGGTTGTGGAGGTCAGATAGGCAGTCGCTCCATGTAAAATACTGGTATCCAGCTGCATCCGGTTAGATCGGAAGTAGACCCCTAGCTAGGCTAGGCAGTTTGATTGATTCTATAAAATATGTTATTTAAATTGGGCATTTAATTTAAATTAAAATAAGTATGGCTTGACATCATATCATTTAAAAGATTATATCACATTACGCGTAACAAAAGAATTATGGTTGACGGCAGCGCAACGCTAGAACAGAGTCAATGACCATTTCCTCGGCTATTATATTACACAAGCGATCATCGCTTCGCTTCCTTCTAATCCCTGTAGTACGTTCCCGTGGGATATTTTCCGACATCCACGCGGTTCGCCGCAAAGCTAATTTTAAATGAAAGAGTTGTACTGATGATTCTAATTCAAATTCAAATTCAAAATTCAAATTCAAAAGTCATTTATTCAAATTAGGCTGAGAATCAGCACTTTTCGAACGTCAAAATTACATAAGACAGTCCCCCAAAAACGCCCGCCCTTCACCACTTCCTAGTGCTTTTGCTGGAGAGAAGAAGTGGCGCAACAAACTCCCCAGCAGCACAGCTGTCTGTTCAGTTAGAAAAAAAAACTTGATTCTATACAATAGTATGCAAATAATTTACATTACTCAACACAAAACATTCAAAAAAAAATATATGCCATAATGACAGCTAGCACGCGCCAATGTACCGACAAAAAAAAAAAAAAAAAAATCGAAATCTAAACTCAAGCAAAAATAAAAACTAAAATGGTTAACAGAACTTAATACCCGAATTATAAAGCCTCCAGGCATAAAGGGCGTGCCCGCTTACATATAGCTAATAAAGCTGTAACTCGAAGTCACATAATTAGATATGATAAACTAGGACCATTGAAGTAAAAATAAATCAACAAAAATAGATCAACAGTTAGGCAAGAATAATATATAATCTACTGTCGAGGTCGCTAGCTAATCACATATTGCAATACAACTCATACGAAAACATTGTAATGAGTAGATCATGTCAACAATAAATAAAAATAAAATAAATTGTATAATAAAGTCAAATAAATTAAACATTCTATAAACTCATATAACCTGTCAGTAGGTAAGCTAATTCTGGAGAAAGAACATAAACATTGTCTTGAGTTAATCACAGCGACCAACAATTTTTATCGCTTAAGTAGTCATTGATAGAATAGTATGCCTTTGAACAAAGGTTGGATTTTACTTTAGCTTTAAACGCATTAAAAGGCAAATCTAGCAGAGAAGTGGGTAGCTTGTTATAAAAGGTTATACCAAGCCCAACAAATGAGTTATGAACCTTATGAAGCCGGTGAAAAGGAGCTCGTAATTTGTCTTTATTTCTGGTGTTAATATTGTGGATATCACTGTTTTTAGTGTATACGTGTATATTTTGCCTAATATATAAGATATTGGCGAAGATGAATTGTGATGCCACTGTAAGAATACCAATATCTTTAAAAAAATCTCTCAGAGAGACTCTGGTACCTAGTTGGTAAATTGCTCGGACAGCTCGTTTTTGAAGAACAAATATATTTTGAATGTCAGCGGCTTTGCCCCACAGCAGAATACCATAGGACATAACGCTATGGAAATAACTAAAATAGACTAATCGAGCTGTATCAACGTCAGTGTATTGTCTTACTTTCCTGACAGCGTAGGCGGCCGAGCTGAGCCTTCCCGCTAGACTTGAAATATGTGGGCCCCACTGAAGTTTGGCATCTACTGTTATGCCCAGAAAAACTGCCGAGCCCACAGTTTCAAGCACTTCTTTATCTAAGACGATGTTGGGTCCTAGATTTCTAACATTCGGTAAAGCGAACTTTATACATTTCGTTTTCTTGGAGTTGAGAACTAAGTTATTTGTTGTAAACCAATCCGTAACCATTGAGAGTGCACTGTTTACATCGTCAAAATCTTGTCTGTTCCTGTCTACTTTAAAAATAAGAGAGGTATCATCTGCAAACAGTACAACTTCACAGATACCCTTTAAAAAGAATGGTAAGTCATTGATATACACTAAGAACAAGAATGGACCCAGTATTGAGCCTTGAGGTACACCTAACTGAACTGGTAACCCGGAAGATTTCACACCATTAATATCTACACATTGGGACCTATTACTTAAATAAGAATTTATAACATCGAGAGCTTCGTTTTGCACACCGTAATGACGCAGTTTACGCAATAGCGTGTCATGGTGCACGCAATCAAAGGCTTTGGAGAGATCACAGAAAACCCCAATAGCATTTTGCGAGTTCTCCCATGCGCTAAATATGTGTTTCAGCAGAGCAACACCCGCATCTGTAGTCGAACGACCTTTTGTAAAGCCATATTGTTCATTATGAAGGAGGCTATTTAAATTAAAATGTCTTAGTAACTGCTTGAGTATTAACTTTTCAAATATTTTACTAAATGCAGGTAAGATAGAAATAGGCCTGAAATTGCCAACGTCATTTTTATTACCTGATTTAAATAATGGAATGACTTTACTACTCTTCATGAGGTCAGGAAAAGTTCCTGAGTCAACACATTTATTAAAAGTAACAGCTAGATAGGGGGCTACGATGTCTATTATATTACTTAAAAGTTTAATGGAGATGCCCCAGTAATCACCAGTGTTTTTGGATTTGAGTGTGTTAAAAACATTAACTACATCACGAGGTGTTACATGTTCGAAGCTAAATAAACGACTACTTTTAGACACACTACTAAGCAAAAGGTTTTCAGCTTTAGACGGGGACGAAGTTAAGGAGCGAGTCGTAGTTAAAGGTATGTTGGCAAAAAACTCATTAAACGCCTCAGCTACGTCAGCTGCTTTAGTAACTAATTTACTGTCGACTATAACCTCAAGTTCTTTATCTTGTTTAACCGACTTACCCGTTTCATTGTTAATAATTTTCCAAGTGGTTTTTACTTTATTATTGGAATTTTTAATTGTATCGCTCAAAAATTTCGATTTAGCATAAACACTAACCTTTTTAAATAATTTTGAATAATTTTTAACATACTCTAGGAAAGGAGTATCAAACCTGTATTTTTTCAAACCATATAACTCGTATAGTCTCGCTCTACTTTTATAAATACCTGGAGTGGCCCATTGGTTAAAGCCAGCGCTGGTGCCATTAATTTTAATAGTTTTGGTCTTGAATGTAGATTGGTACTCTTTTTGCACGACATCAAAAAGGGCTCCATAGATTTCATTAGGACTCTCGAGTTCTACTATAGATGGTGTAATTCTATGAGCTATATTATTTTTAAACTTATTGCAACGACTAGCTGTATAGGGCCTGCATTCTATTTTACGCGGCTTTTTATGTAATGGCATGGGGAAGCTAGCTAATAAACCACAGTGGTCAGAAGTTAAGTCACTTAACACACATTTATTTTTGGCATCACAATCACTAAATATATTATCAAGACAAGTTGACGAAGATGCCGTGATCCTAGTAGGTTCAAAAAACAAGTTAATTAAATTATAAGACCTAAACAGATTAAGAAGTCTAATACTTAATGGAGTAACATCTAAAATATTAATATTAAAATCTCCACATAAAATTATACTTTTATTACTTGATTTTAACCTATTGAGTGAATCCTCCATTACCGATTCAAAACTAATAAAATCACCAGAAGGGGGTCGATAAACGCAAATTATAACGTACCGCTCGAGTTCAACACAAGACAACTCAATAGTGCGCTCGATAGAAAGATTAACTAAATCTAAACGTTGTTTACATTTCAACTTGTTTGAAACAAGAACTAAAGATCCACCGCGAATGGCGTTTTTTCTTACAAATGCACTTTGTACAGTAAAATTATCATTATTGATAAACACTACTTCATGTTCTTTCAACCAGTGTTCAGTCAAACATAACACCTGAACATCATAGTTCTCCATAAATAAACTTAACTCTAGCTCTTTGCCGGACAGACCCTGCATATTTTGATGAACAACATTCAATATATGGGGCTCACCCGTTGTCGCACCTAATAGTTTAAACTACTAGGCGTATCAAAAGTAGTGTTAGTATCACTACTAACAGTAATCGATGGTACACTACAAGTACCAGTGTCACTGTGTATACTGTATGCTAAAAGATTAGCAATTTGTCTCCTACAACTAGGTGGCAAATACATTGTATATTCTGTCAGTTTGTAATCAGTGATAAATTGATTACAATCAAAATATAAAATGGCATCGCTGTGACGACATGTCCTATTATAAATTAACATATTTAGATTATAAATATGCCTATTTTGCTCATCAGACAAATAATGAGAATAAGGCAAGGCACAGAAAATAAATTTACAACTATTGGTCGCATTGAGATGTAACATCAAATGGACACATTCAATTATTTCTTTTTTTCTTACAGATAAACTATCCCCATATAATAGTATAACAGTTGAACCGGGGTTTATTTTTGTCAATTTAATATTACAAATTAATTGGCTAACACTGGCACCGGGTAAACAATTATTTATAACATACTGTTGTGAACACTGATTAAATATTCTACCAAAACCTTGACCAAATTTGTCAGAAAATACATATGTTGTGTTAACCAAATTATTCATACTATTATTAACTTCATTAATACAGCTACCTACTGGCTGAGCCACTGAGGGTGTGGGTGTAACAAGTTGAGGCTGAGTTGCCAGGGAACAGGCACAGCTAAAAGAGAGGTTATTTGTCAGAGACTCATACCTCTCCGCATTGTGCTTGACCAAGTCTGCCAACTCATTGGCCTCCTGCATGCGCTTACTTAGATCTTGTTGACAAGCCTCATATTTACTAAATATGTCCTTTAGAGCATATTCCCTAACAAACAATTCATCCTGTAGATGCTGAGTGTCAGTGTCATACATAGTATTACATAGTTGTAATTCATTATTACACTGCTTTAAGTCTTGTTTTAAATTTATATTTTTTTGCCTTAGTTTTGTATTTAATTTATTAACTTTTAGGCGTTTTAATGATTTCTGAGTTTTCCTAATGAATTTATTAATTTTAATATATTTTTTAATCTTATTGTGACTAGTAAACAATTTGGTTTTATTGATAGTATCATCAGTTAAATCTATTGTTACAATTGGCTCAATACATGTGGGTCCGGACCCGCTACCAACCAACTCATCATAAAGACTGCAGGTGATCGCAGACTCTTCACCGGCTTTGAGAGATTCCAAATGGGTAATTGTGTTGTGGGCCCTGCTTAATTCCCGTTCTAGTTCAGATATGCGTCTCAAAGCCAGTTCGTGGGTGTCACTACATTGCTGGAAATTTGACACCAGTTGACGGAGATGTTGATGCTGGTCAAGTATGTCCATATGCTGTGTATGTAGTTCAGCCAACTGGTTCTTAAGCTCAGTGTTCTTGTTCTTGTTAATGAGAACAGTGGTGGCCCAGTGGTAACGGCTTACGAATTGGGTCGTGGGTTTGGGTCGTGGGTTCGAACCCAAGCAGGCACTTTACTTTATGTAAATAATTTCATCACCACTGCTCTCAAAACGGTGAAGGAAAACATCGTGAGGAAACCGGCATGTCTTAGAACCATAAAATCGAAGACATGTGACATATCTATACCAACCCGCACTGAGCCCGCGTGGTAGATTAAGGCCCACTCCCTCTCACTGAAAGGAGGCCTGTGTCCCAGCAATGGGAACATTAATAGGCTGATTATGATATGATGACGATTCTAATGATCATAATTCTGTAAGAACACATATGTTACGGTCGTCAACATAGGTACAACCTGATACTGACCTGCAAATTGCAAAAAACGTAAAAAGTGGCGATAGCCACCGGTGGTTGTGGCCGGTGGCTCGTGTGCGCCACGTTACTCTTAGTTTTTCGTAAAAAGGTCAAACCAGTGTATAATTTTTATTTGTAAAACTGATACTGTTTATCAGTCTTACAAATAAAAATTATTGGTTTATGGAAGATTATTCTCCATCGTAGACAAATTGCACTTTAGATAAAAAAGTTTTTTTTTTTTATTGCTGCAAATACTGCGCATCTAAAGTTGGCAAATATTGATAATCGAGCGTTTTTTCTAACTTTGAACATCTGGCTGGTGTTATGCTGATAACGAATTTAATTAAACAATAGCTTCTGATTCCGTCATATGATATCAGGCTTTAAATACCACTGCGTAAAATAGGCGTATTGACCTCTGCAATAATTTGGGGGGTCAAGTTACATCAGTGTGATGTAATTCATTCATAGGTTTACTGGCTTACTGCTACATAACATTAAGCGCCTGTAACCGAAATATAAATAAAAAAAATGGTAATCTTGTAGCGCGACGACACCACTCGTAGCAGGGGCTTACGACAATAATGAGTGGGTACTAGGAACAAATAACTTTGCACATAATTATATCAACGATTCGTAGTACCTACCCACAAACCCACCCTACCAGAAACATACCCATACCACCCACCCATACCCAGAGTATTTAACTAAACATAATAATGTATCGTACGCTTTTCCCGTAGGCCGCTACGAAAACCTAATTTTGGCGTAGCGGTGACAATATTTAGACTGATTATTGTTTAGTCATAGACCGTGCAGTTAGTTCTACTATTAAAAAAAAAAGTTGTGAATTGCGATCAACCGAACGGGTTTTAGAGGTATGAGGAACAGGGTGTAAAGTTCACTCATGCTCATTAGAAAAGGGAGGATCCTCCGACCAGACGGGTGTTATGTCTGGCGGGCAACTGCTTGAATGTTTTTGTCGGGTGTTTCTGTAATTATGACGATCGCGCGATAAACTCTAACTGCGTGATCCAGGATATTTTGTGTGATGTCATATCTTTGCTGCGTAGTTCGTATGTGGCGGTGTAACCGCTACAGGCTCGCATAGACAAGTGTATGGTCGCTTAGATGAATAAAAAGACTACTAACATCAGGCAAGGCCGTGCGGTGTTGTCCGTGCCTCGCCGTCTCTGACAGCAGGATCTTCTGCCGCTTCTCCTCCATTAGCCGCTCGCGGTGCTTGTGGATGTAGTCGTACACATTGGGCAGGCCCATGATCACGCACGCCGACAGCGCCGACCGGTAGATGTTCATGTCTGTCGCCTCGTACCTAGAGAATCAAGTAGCATATATCAGCCTATAATGTTCCCACTGCTGGGACACAGGCCTCCTGTCTGTGAGAGGGCCGTAATCCTCCCGCCCAGTGCGGGTTGATAGATGTCACATGTCTTAGAATTTTTGGTTCCAGGACATGCCGGTTTCCTCACGATGTTTTCCTTCACCGTTTTGAGAGCAGTAGTGATAAAATAATTAACACAAAGTAAAGCACCTGACAGGGTTCGAACCTACGATCCTACAACTCGTAATTTTCGGCCGTTACCACTGGGCCACCATGACTGTTGAGAATCAAGTGATTAGTGCTAATTATACAAATGTTTTTTTTCCATGTGTCACTTCAAATAGGTTTAAAATGGAAACCAGCAACGGCCACTACCTAATGGAATACCATCTATGTCAAATTCTGTGTTTTCATCAGGAGACTAAACTGATATTTGCGGACGAGGTTGTAATTTCTTCTGATGTTTGACTATCTCTAACAATCGTAGAAGATTTAACTTACAATATATAAGCACCTTACTCATATTTTAAGTTGCTAAGCAAATAATGCTTTTGTAGAAAAGCCATATCATACAATGTTGACAGATATCCGGGTTCTCGCCAGCTGCAACTTAAGTACCAGCAAAAAGTAGGAACTATTATGGTTTGACAAAGAAAAAGTTTTCGGTACAGACGGCGCCCGTTCACGAACATGATGCATGTATATTAGCACCATTTAGCTCACATAGACATATCATCACATATACACATCTCCCGACTTTTTTTTATTATAGGGACCTGCCCTCTACTATCACGTGTACGGTGTAGCACGACATCGCCACAGAATAATAACATGTCGCGCGATTTTATCAACAGTTTTTATTTGTTACAAATTGGTCATTTTGTATCCGGATATTGCCTATCTTTTAGATACTACCTTACTTGTTATTTTCGGATGCGGCAAGAGTAAGAGGGGCCGCCACTTGTTGTTTTTGTAACTCTATCTGGTTATAATTTATCTCATACTACTTACAAATAGGTAGGTATTTGGAGAAGGTATGTTTTTCTCCAGGTGTAGGTTCCACTTTTAGTGCAGAATTTTATAACCTTTAGAACTGGCGACGTGGACACAATTAAAATACTTGATTGCGCCAATTCTTTAATTTGTTTATTATTTAAGATTAAGAATGTCCATGACTTTAATGCAGTAGGTGAATAACATCAATTCGATAAATCTATTTACATATAAACAAAGACTCCATTTCTTCATAATAATTGTAGGTAGATTACAGAAAGAGGTAGGTACATATTGCAGCCACATGAAAACGTGCTTAAAACGTGCTAAGATATATAAATAAATATGCACTTTTGTTTGATCAAACAATTAATGAATATTGTTACTTTTAAATTACATCGTAATCGTAATCTAGCCTACCTACACCGAGTTATGTGAGCAAAAAGATCAGAGTCAATAAAAATTTTTGATTACATCAAGTGACCGTTATATTACACTCGCTGCGCCCCGCGGTTTCACCAGCATAAGTCTCGATCCCGTGGAAATATCGGAATAAAAGGTATTCTATGTCTTTCTCCAGGTCATAGTCTACCCATGTGCAAAATTTCATCCAAATCTGTTCAGCCGTTTTAGCGTCAAAGCGTAAGAAATAAACAAACAAACTCACTTTTGCCTTTAAATGCTATACATTTATAGTTATATCAAACAGGACCGTTCATACTATGGAGAGCATAATTATTCGCGAAAATGGTCTCTACTTAATAATAGAGGTGTGTCCAGAAGTGGAGCACTCGCGTGAAATGGTGTCACACAGGGCCGGATTTAGAGGTCCAGAGGCCTCGGGGCAACAAAGGAGCGGAGGCCCCCTCGCCCCAAATTATTTTCCAAATAAAGTAAAAAATTTTTTTTCAGTCGAGATTTTCAATAAATAATTTATTGTGGAACCAAGTAGATTCCCTTAGTATTGAACAAATACATATAAATATAAACGGAAACAAGAATTATCTGAAATTAAATTTTAGGGTTAACGAATGGAACCTTTCGAGCTTTTTTCGCCGAAAAATCGTAGATGATTTCGTTGAAATCCACTTCTCGGAGTAAATTGCTTTCAATGCTCAGGAGAGAAAGCTTCGATAGACGGTTTTGTCCCATCGTGGTTCGAAGCCTATTTTTTATAATTTTCAGTTTCGAAATTGAGCGCTCTCCAGTGCAATTTGTTACCATCAAAACCTGTAACATTCTCAATGTAATTTCGAGGTTTGGGAATGTAGCTCTGTTTAATTCCCCATCCGAACTGGCAATTTTTATTCTACTGGGGATTCACATGGACAGGCAGAGGGCAAAAAAACTCACTCTCGCTCGCTGGTTGAAGAAAATTATGCTTTTGGAAAAATATATCAATAAAAGAATAGACAACTACACGAAGACAAAATTACGCACGGAAACTTCAATGGACACATTCTTTTCTCGATCATGATTCACGAGTCGATTATTAATATTAGCTTTTGACTGCTTGTCACAATGAGGTGGGTTTTGTATGACAATCGGAATCAATATTCTTCAATAATTATACAAATAAATTATTATTGACCGACTATGATTTTTTTCAATTTCTTGCGTACAGTAAAGTTCGTGAATAATTGATGGCATTTAATTGTGTCACAATAATAATTATTTGCCTATCAAACTGCATCATTGCTGCATAAAGAAATATGAAAAAAATTACCAATTAGTCAATAATAATTGATTTATTTAAGAATTGAAGAACACCGATTGTTCATATACTTGATATACTGCAATTAATTTATATGTACATACATATATAAGAAAAAAAAAAATAGTCGAGACACGGAATCGAATACCCAATCTCCGAGGTTGCGGGCAAGTACCACCCCACTCAGCCATTAAGCGATTGGGGTACTCCCTCAAGATGGGTAGTGAATTGGAAGTGCTTATCAGGGCCATTTGAGATTTTTATATTTCACTGATCTGATTGCCTGATTGGAGTGAACAAATATAGATCAATGATTTCTGTTATTTAAGATTAATATAATCAAATAATCATGTATGTATAAAGTACTGTAGGCTGTAGGTAAAGGTGAAAGAGCAAAACAAAACAAATATCAAAGGAAAAGATGCTTACTAGTGTTAACTAGTTGGAATTTGAAAGATTTTTTTTTCCGAAGTCTCTATTGTGGGGGCCCCCCGTTTGTGGAGGCCCCGGGGCTTTCGCCCCGGTTGCCCTCCCCTAAATCCGGCCCTGGTGTCACACAATGAAGAAACTTATACCCATTTATAATACGAGGCAGAATAAAGTCTAGGGACATCGGCCAGAGACACTATTTTCACCCATATTATAGTTGATAGACAGCTTAACAGTAACTGTGTAAGTTGTGTCGACTAATATAAAGAATGAACGAAAACGCTTATTACGAGCAATTAAAACACTCGTGTACTCAGTGGCGTATTTTAATATTCAGCTCCCTGGGCCTGTAAGGTTTGCCGCCCCATAAATTAACGAAAAAATGCAAAAAGTTTTAATAAATTAATAAAACCCCAGTGTGTGTCCATTGAAAGACTTTTTCATGAAATCATGACATTTGAGAACAAATATAACTAATAAGAGTTATAATGATCCCAACGATTTTAATTCTGTAATACATATTTATTAGGAAGTGTATAGAATGTAGCTAGTACATTCTAGCAACATTCCTCACTATCGGATAAAGTGCCACAGCAGTGACGCTACCTAGACCCGTTTATAGTGCCGTAACTTTGTATTGTACGAGGTGGGCAAGCTCTGTGAAAGAGTCATTGCAGACCGTCTCGTCGGGCGGCTAGTGCGGTAGGGGCTGGATTTTGCGGAGAGCCAGTTTGGTTTCCGCAGGGGGAGCTCTACGGTGGACGCCGCGGCAGACAGGGAATGCTGTGGCCCGAGGTGGGGTCGTCTTGGCAGTGTCTCTAGACATTGCCAATACCTTCAATACATACCCTGCCCTGGAGTTGCATCAGGGAGGCACTCCGGCATCACCAGATGCCGACCTACCTCTTTCGTGTGGTCGAGGCCTATTTGACGGACAGGGCCGTCATCTACCACAGTCACGAGGGAGAATGGAACCGGCGGGCGACAGATGTCTTGCGATGTCCGACAGGGATCGGTCCTGGGGCCGCATCTGTGGGATGTCGGATACGACTGGGTGCTGCGCGCCGACCTGCTAGCGACGTCAGCGTGGGTTGCTACGCTGACGACACGTTGGTCCTGGCACAGGGGAGGTCGCACCAGGCAGAGGCCGAACTAGCGTCACGCGGGGTAGCGACAATCGTCGATAGGATCCGGCAATTGGGACTCGAGATAGCCCTGCACATTTCCCAAGTCATGTGTTTTCATGGTCCTCGGAACACGCCATCGTCGGGTTCCCAAATAACGGTAGGAGGGGTTCACATCGGCGTCGAGTTGACGATGAAGTACTTGGGACTCGTCCTCGACAACCGGTGGAACTACGTGGAGCATTTCCGACGTTTGGCTGCCAGACTGGAGCGGGCTGGGGCTGGGAGGTTTCTGTTCCAGATAAGGCGGGAAGAAACGCCCAGGTGTCACCATTGTGTGGATCGCCCGGAGGATACGGTGGAGCATACGGTCGAGGCCTGCTCGGCTAGGGCGGACCACCGCCGCGCCGTTTCCTCGTGGAGGCGATTGGTAGCTGTGATCTCTCGCGTCCGGCCCTGGTCCAGGCTATGGTACGGAGCGAGAGGACATGGGTGTCAAGGGAGAGGCAAATTAGGCGCCCTCATGCCCCTAGTCGCCGCTGGACACGCCCAGGGCGTCGGGAATCCGATTTCCGGCCACCGTAGGGGCGGGCTTGCGGACGGTGAGCAATGCTCGCTGCCGATAAGGGATAGGCCCGGCTCGACGGCGCGTTTTATTCCACGCGCGCCTTAAAGAAATGTCAGCACAACTGACGGGGTCCGCTAGGGCTAGGGCCAGGGTCGCGGGAAAGTCCGAAAGGGATACCGTGGCCCCTGGCAACAGGCAACTGAAGGAACACGGATGGGTTTTAATCAGTAAGAGTCTGACACGCCCTCCCGCACCGCCCAAAGCAGAAGTTATTCCATAATTTCCCACCCAAAAAAAAAGCATTGCATTGTCATTTGGTGTTTTAGTTGAGTGTTAGCGCAATAAAACATTTTGTGTATGGACAAAAGGCAATGTTACTACTGTTACTAGGAAAACTTTGCAAGAGCGAGCGAAGCGAGCTTGGGACTTGGGGCACCCTGACACGGACAGGATAGGCTGCTCCGCCCCTCGCAGCCTACCGCCCCGGGCCATGGCCCTTTTGGCCCTAGGGTAAATACGCCACTGCGTGTACTTATTTTACTTTTTGTGATTTTGAGTAAGTACCATGAAATGGTAAGTTACAGACGAAATTAGATTAGCTAGAATAGTTTACTAGTGAAATTCAAATAAGCTGTTTAGGCAAAGTACTAGTAGGCTAAATTAGAGCATTTTATGGTATGTCTGCAGAGGAACAAAAGTAGTAGGCATCGTAATATTTTTGGATTTCTTTCACTTGTTATAAAGACGGACAAGCGTCATTTATAACCGCAGCAGAAAAACATGTTCACGCAGCCATCACGATGTATTACAATAGACAGATAACCCACATACTGAACCCTTATTAATGTGATGATGAAGGAAACGGAAATTTTATCAGACGCTATCTTTGTGTTGTCTCAGCGCATTTTCTTCTGAACTTAGAAAATATTTGAGTGTTCACGTGAATGATCTTATTATTTCTTACAAGCTTGATAACTCATCAACTGTTCCAATGTAAGACAAAATACAAAAATATGCTCGAACGGATACAGAACAAATTCGTCAGATTTATTTATTTAATCCTGTATGGGAGATACCCGGGATACCCGTTACTGTATCCTACCTTATTCTATCTCGGTATGGTGGGCTACTACAAATTAGAAATTAGACGTGAAGTGGCACTGGCAACGTATCTTTTCAAAGTTATAAGAGGTAGTATACAAAACTCGGGTATACTATCAGAAATAGGGGCGGCGGGCGCAAGCCGTAGGTGCTGGTGGTGCTTAGTGCGCGCACTAACCTGCTGGGGCGCGCACCGCTGACTCTCAACACGGTGGCGGATGCCATAGACATATTCACCTGTACACTGGGTGAGTTCACAAGGGCCACGTACTGTGTAGCATGTAAGGTATAGTTAAGTATATTTTAAGTTACTTTGTCGCATTAGATTATTATTATCTGTAATGGCAAAGGAAACATGTGAAATAAATAAATAAAAAATGGAAAATGACTGTATGTAGGTCTATAAGTAAGTAGGTATCTACCTAACTGGGCGGTTGTTGTGGTATATGGCAACACTTTGACCTTTGAAAATCAATAGGAAAATCGAACTTGCGCTCTTGTTATAGACATTACAGATAAAATAAATATTAAAACTGACAAACAAGTTGGAGAACGTCTATGCCTATGCGACTATTTCTCATATTATCTTTGCGATTTGTGCATAAATATCCGTAAACATTTGCTGTACTAACCAAAGGAAATAATATTATGATAAGGCTATGAAAATAGGAGGAATGTCTGGATCAATCAGGTTTACTGCAAACTGTACGAGTGAGTTTATTATCTCAGCGCATACGCAACTCTAAGTTATAAATAGAGACTAATTGATAGATACCAACAGAACACATTACGAACATACGGCGTATAGGTACCAATTAGGTAGATTATTACAACTAGATGCAACTTTGTAGTCAGCCCCCCTGCTAACTACTTATTCAACAATAAGTACCTCACATTTGACCAATAGGGAATAATCTAGACATGGGCTTGTCCAGATTATGTATAACTTATGACTATGTATAAGATTATGTATGACATAGCCTTCGGGGAGAGGAATATAAACGGCTGATTACTCCTATCAAATGCTCACGCCACGTGCGTTTAGTTACGATAATAATTATACTTAAACGAAATTATATAAACTGTTGTGAATAACGTGATTAAAAGGCACTTAGTTCCTTAATTACATACTTAAGATATGTCTGACTTCAGAGCTGCTAACGGGATCACGAGAAAACAATTTCACGCTAAAGACGCGGGGTGAAATACGCATAAAAGATAAATAAGTATGGTGGGACTACTTTTCCGTAAAGCCTGAAGATCAGCTTATAATATAACACTGTCTGCACTTATGTTGCATGTCGCAAGTTGTCCTGTCCTGTATGTTGCATGCTTGTTTTTTTACATAATAAAGAAAGAAGCCCACCGCATTGGCGGAAACAGGGAGGGGGCCATGGGGGCCATGCCCCCCCCCCTCCCCCAAAGACCGCGGCGAGGAATTCCATACTTTCGACTCAACTTTTCGATTCAATTCAGGTGCACTTTTACACAGCATACTCATAGGTAGATATATCAGGAAACAGAAATATATTCTTTACAACAGGTGAGTTTCTACTTCTCAGTTAATATACGAAGATATAAAAAGCACATACTTATGAGCATAATAACAAGCAACCCACCTCGTACGTTCACTTGGGACTGGGACTTTGAAATGAACATAAATCCTTAAAAATGCAAATATTGATAGGTTTCCCAAAAGCGGCACAAGGTGTTTTACCATTATTTTGTGAAAATTCAAGCTAATAAAAGCTCTGATCCTTATCAGAATAGATCTATATCTATTCTGGATTCGACCCTTGCCCACCGACAATTATGCAACGCTTTTTTTTGCACGAAATTACCCGCGGGTCCCAAACCTCCGGAAAACCATTTGGTATAATTATTCTCAGTCTTCCATCGCTTTTCATCAGGCGAGATCGAGGTGAAGAGCAGGTTCATTCACGAAAAAAGATATAAGGGCTTTCATCCTCCGTATAAATATTAAAAAGTACTAAAACTCACCACTCATTGGTCCTCTCATCGTAGCACTCCACGTGGTATATAGTGGTGACTCCGTTGAAGCCTCCGATCGCGAAGATCATGTCGTCAATGACCTCTATGGCGAAGTTGCTACGAGGGTTGTACATGTCAGGGACAGGGGCCCAGGTGTTGGCGGCGGGGTCGTACACCTCGCCGCTACACATTCGGGAAATGCCGTTGAAACCGCCGATAACGTAGATCTAGGATAGAAATATTAAGTATAAGGAATAATTTTCTTGAATGTGATATTTTGTAGGATTGGTAGGGAATGGCACGAAAGAAAAAAATAAGTTTTTTTGCAGTTTTAACTATTGCCAGTGTCATCATAATGCTTGCTATTTGGAAAAGAAATAAGCAATTAGTAGTATTTGCACTGTATGGTATTTACTGGTTGATATTTTATGATAATAATGCAGTTATCTTGTGATTCCTTATCCTTATTATGAATCAAGTTTCTGCGTCGTAGACATTTGGCATACAATGTGCCGCTACAATGGCGACATTAATTTAGAAACGCGGGTAAGGCTAGTGGTCATTGCCATTGCAGTAATCATAAAAATAATAATAAGATAAAAAAAATTACTCGTAAATTAAAAAATCAAAATTTTCAGACGCTTGCCGACGTATAGGCTCTCTCTTTCCTTCAATTCCTACTCTTTGCACGTTATTCGTTTTAATTTCACTGATGCGATGTTATGATCTGTGACCCCTGGAAAATACTATACGCTACAGTTCTTTAATACAGGTTGCTCCAAGATGCTATTTTAGAAAAATTGAAATAAATCAATAAATAATAACTTAATGAAATTAAAATTTACGAGTATATATGTATATTATAGAGAGGAGGAGGAGCTCGTGGTTAAGTAATAACAAGCCGCCTGGGTCGATCCATCAGGTTAAGGTACGTCGGGGTTGGTCCGTGGATGGGTGACCATCTTTACATACCGAGACTCCTCCGTGCCTCGGAAAGCACGTAAAGCCGTCCGTCCCAGCTGTTATTCGTGAATCTTTGACAGTCGTTACGAGTCGTCAGAAGCCCGAAAGTCTTACTCCAGTCTTACCAAGGGGTATCGTATTACCCAGTTACTGGGTTGTGGTGGTCAGATAGGCACTCGCTCCATGTAAAATACTGGTATTCAGCTGCATCCGGTTAGACTGGAAGCCGACCCCAAGGCAGTTGGGAAAAGGCTAGGCCAGATTGAAGATTGATGATATATGTATATATTATACAGGGTATTAAACAAATGGCGCCACTAAAGCGGCACGCTACATAATAGAACGTTTTGTATAAATCTAGTTAAAACTATTGCTTTCTCCATAGCCCAAACTGGTATTCACAAGAAATATGAAGATATTGATTAAACTTTTTGAACACAATACTACAGCGTAATATTATGACCTACAGTGATCCTGAAATGATAACGTTAACCATTTTGAGTTAATAGCTCAAACATGTGATTTCAATTGTTATTTATTTATTAATATTATCTATTTGACTGTGGGCGTAGGGTACCTATATATGGAAAACAGAGTGTTGTACTACCAAGTTTAAAATTATAGTCAGCTTTCTGGGGTCCTAAACTAGGAGCCGGAGATTTTGCGGCTTCAATTTATAAAATACAACCGTGACTTTTCTATTTTTTTACAGTTGTTGTTAACACCGCAGTTGGAGTGAGTGATTGGCATGTTATATAAATATACCTATCAATATTTGATCCGTATCACAGTAATTGAGGTACAGCTACCCTTTATTCAGGACTGTCATACTCAAAGGTATTCACGTAGACGTACCACAAAGGCCCAAAATGATTTGATTTGAAGAATCTGCGTTCTTCCAACAATCTTTTCCTACTCTGTCCTTCTCATACTTCTGACTTTGTTCATTCTTCCTTTCATATTCAGTCCATTCTTCTCTGGAATGACCTACTTATTTATAAACTTGTGTACCTTTTTTATTCACAATTCATTATGTTATCTTTTCATTATTTTTCATTATTATTATCTCCTATAAGTACTTAGTCAATCAGAGCACCTGCCATCCTATCTCTTCACCACCCGTGCTTGACTGGTACAGCTTGCCTAAGGCATTAAGTCCGCTTTTGTACCTCATTGTTTGCGAGAAGTTTAAATAATACTAAATCCGCAAGCTATTGGAAGATGAAAGATGTTTACGATATTTTCGAAAAGCCTATAATAAGTACTACAGGCTATGAATACACAGCAAAAATGTCCAAAACTACCAAAACGGTCCAAAGCGCTGTGAACTAAATAAAGAACAATAAGATTACAAGCAATAATACCTAAATACCTTGTTGTGGTAAGCGATACACGAGACACCGGACCGGCGCGAGCGCATGGGCGCCAGATTCGTCCATTGATTCGTGTCAGGATCATACACCTCCACGCTGTTCATGCACTCCTGCCCGTTGAAGCCACCCGTTATGTAAATCTTATCTTAAACAACCAAGTTCAAATTAATTAAGACCTACCTACCTATTGAATAAAACAATTGTTGTAGGTATATATCTCGTATAAATTGAGTTGAGACACAATTTTTTTCTTATCTTCATGTTTGCTAACTTGAATGGGTATTCGAAAATTATATTATTTTTGTGTTCTGTTCTGTACTGACTTCAATTATTATATGGGCAATCCGTGCGCCCGACGAGGAACGCCGAAAATGAGTCTGTGAAGACCAACAGACACCGGGATATCCGATAAGAGAATTTCAATTTTCTTCACTGGACATGATTAAGGACTTCATGATTTTTACAGATCGGCTACATTGTCAAGTTCATGCACTTTTTGATCACAGAATCTGGATGAGTGGTTGTGGCTTTGCATTGACTTCTTTCTCTCCAGTTAGATTCAAAACATAAAGAACACTCACTGTCTAGCGCCGCTGCGCTCGCGTCGGATCGCTGCGCGTTCATGGGTGCGACCAGCGACCACTGGTTGGTGCGGTGGTTGAACCTCTCTGCCGTGTTCTGTCGATGATGGCCGTCGTATCCACCCATCGCGTATATCGTCTCCCCTAGCACTGCCACTGACACGTAGCAACGGCGTGCGTTCATTGGTGCGACCTGTATAGAGAAAAAATATATGCTAACGCCGCAATGACAGACACAAAAGTTTATTTTGTATTTCGCGTACTCTACGTTACACATGAGTGATTTAAAGACACCGATAAAGATTTTAAGGAAAGCAGGGTCAGTCTAGCATAGCAGCAGAATATCATGACTTTATTAGCACGATCTGCTTGTTTGTTTTTGCGTGGAAATTAGTCAATGTTAGCCGAGGCACAGAGATGTCTGCCTATATTGATATTCATTTATATTCAGCTCGTGCTTAACAATATTTAGTTAATTTGTAGTTCATTTTAGCAACTTGATAACTAATAAGTATCTCCTTTATTAGATCAAATACCTCTACAACTGTCAGTCATAGTGGACGATGTAGTGGTAGCTCTTTGTGAAAGCTTTCGTTTAGGTTTGAAGGGTATGAGTGTCCGCGGCAAATGAGACACTACAGATTTGCCTCTCAGATTTCTGATATTGCAGATGGTGAACATGAACCATCAGGTGGGCTAACTGCTTGATGACCACGCAATTTAAATAAAAACAACAGCCAATTAAGTGTTACCTCTCGCCAAGATTTGGTAACTGCGTCAAAACAGCGACAGGAATTGAAATAGTCCATGCCGTCGAAGCCACCGATGACGTAGATGCAGTAGCCCAGGACAGCTGTGCCGTGATATGCTCGAGGACCTGCAGGGTCTACTTCCTCAACCTGAGGAATACCACTTAGCTTTAGAAAATGAAAACTTTTTACTGTGACTGTGTTGAATAGTAGTACACTGGTAGAGCTGTTCGTGCTTTGTGTCTGGGATGGTGACGCATGCATTTAATTTGCGATGCCTCTTGTATTGCTATTGCTGATGTCCTTAGGCAGCGCCGTGATGACCTCAGTTTACCACCAGATGGGCCATTGGCTCTTTTATCATACTACTAGCTGCCCGCCCCGGCTTCGCACGGGTAAGCAATTATCTATGGCGCACCTACCTAGGTGCCGGTAGGTGCTTACCCGTGCGAAGTGTATGTAGGTATGTAGGTAGCTAGGGTAGGCACCCTAGCTACCTACCTACCTACTTACATACATACATACCTACTTATTTACCTACACCTACCTACATACATACATACCTACCTACCTACCCTACCCTACCTAGTACCTACTAACCTACATACATACCTACTTACCTACCTACCCTACCTACATACCTACTTTACCAACATACATACCTACCTACTTGCATAGCTACCTACCTACCTACCCTACCTACATACCTACTTTACCAACATACATACCTACCTACTTGCATAGCTACCTACCTACCTACCCTACCGTCACCTACCTATTCTAAGAACCAGCTCTTTACTATAACAAACACAACAAAAAAAGAATTAGCGAAATTAGTTCAGCCGTTCACGCGTGATGACCAAGGAAATAGGGATTCATTTTTATATATATGGATAGAATTTCATTTGCACAACCTTTTAGATGTGATGCAGTTATTTTGCACAATTTTTATTCGTTACTTTCCGATTCACTTTGCCGCTGTTTTACAATGAACATCAAAATAACATAGGCTATGATACCTTAATCCAGCGGTCCGCTCTTGTGTCATAAGTTTCGATAAAAGCTGTTGGTGAACCACCGCTCCATCCTCCAATTGCGAATAGAACCTGGATTAACAAACGGCAATTAGTTCTTTTAAATTAGTAGGTTTAAACAAAGGACACATGAGGAACACTTTTTGTGAATATTTCTTGAAACACGAAGATGATAATTATATAGTCCTCCAGACCGTATTTCGACCATGGCGGTCGATCTCAACGGAGGCTAGCCTTCGGCGCAGCAGATATTATAGTGGACAGACAAGTGTGTGCGCAGACACAGGTGCACTCTCTATTTCCTCACTCTCATAGTCCGATGGGACAGCAACCCGACACGACCGGAGAGAGATCAGGCGCAGATCGAATGTCTTAACGTACTTTCCGAGGCACGGGGGTATCACACCGCATATTTCCAAACTCCGGGGTGTTACTAAGAAATTCGTAATGGAAAAACCCAATAACATTTTGCCCGACTCGGGAATCAAACCCAGGACCCCAAGCCCAGCAGTCGCGCTTGCGACCACGAGACGCCAACGGGACAGTCGGGGCAGAAGATGATAAGAAGAATGCGAAGCACATATTTGCATGTAAAATTATTTTGAATAGGATTTAGACCCCCAATAAGGGGAACCGATGAACTGGTCAAGGTGGAGGCAGTCCGTTGGATGCAGGAGGGTTAGAACCTGTCGTTGAATGATAATAACGATAATGAGGATTTATAAAATAGTTATAAAATTAGAAACGAAGAATAGCATTACTTCGTGTGGGACTCTAGGCCGGGCAATCTCCGGCGTAGCGACTTCACCGTCTCTCTGAGCAATCATCTCCAAGTCGTACAGAAACTTCAAGGTTTCAATAATAATGGGTCGTGAACCTTCGTTACCGGTTACGTATGGATGGTCTTTAACGTTTTCTAAGAAAAACTGAAACAAAATGCACGTTAATCATTTGCCTGCAACGATGGTGACTGAAAATAAAAAAGCATCTAGAATCACAAAGTGACAAGATTTTCAGGCGTAATATCGACTTCTATTTCCGAGCTTCGCTTATTGACACTCCTAATTTCACCATATCAGCTGCTATGATGACCGATCATATCTATGCAAGGATTTAGTCTAAGGAACTAATATTTACTTGTGTGTCCAGTAGTCCGAGTCGTATACTGCCCATCAGTTTGACGGTATGCTGCCAGCGGCTGTCCGGGTCATAGTTGACCCAGCGCAGCACCGCTTCCCAGACCACTTCCTCGCTCTTCACGTTCAGTTCGTCTTCCAGTATAATAGAGTTGAGTTCTTCGAGAGGCAGGTGGAGGAATTCATCGCTTTGGGTCGCTACAGTCACGAAATAACGCAGCAGGTAACGTCTACCGTCTGCCTCAAGCTTGTAACAAAACACGCGTCTGAAACAACGCCACCTAGTGTTAGTTAGTTAGCTTACTTTAGAAAAGTAATTTCAGCTAACAAGAGCAAGCAAAGTTATAAGTGCAGCATACAGATAAATCTGCCAACCATAGACAGAATTTACGAGCTCGCAATCGAGTGTTAATTTATTAAGTCTTCTACTTTTGGTGTGTTTATAACTAGGTAGGTACAGTAGGTCAGCACTTCATTACATCTACAGTTGAACAATCCCAGCAAAGATGGTGATTATCTCGCAGTTGGAGACGGTAGTGCCGTATAACCAGCCTATAATTTTCTCATTGCATGCTGGGAAAGATAGAGGGAACGAGTCAGTGGCGGATCCAGGACTGTCGCTTGACCCCGCTGAGGGTAGGTTTTAGCAAAGTGAACACTCACACAACATTTTATTTTCTTAACGCATATCGCAAATTCTTCTATGGAAAAAAGGTACAATACCTATTGATTACAATTGTACCTTAGGTAGTGTAAACCAACGTTCGCACGGGCGTAATAAAATCGCGGCGATTTTTTTACGTCCAGCGCGTATTTTCGCGCGTCAAGAAAATACACTGTTGGATATTCAACTCGTGTCGAAAATCCGATACGCGAAAAAAAATCACCGCGATTTTATTACGTCCATGCGAACGTCGGCTAAGGCTTGATAAAAAGGTTAATTGGAATAATATCAAGTTCACTTTAAGATTTGTCACAGAAGAACTCAGATGCTGTTGGTGAGGGCTTGAGCCCCCTAGCCTCCATAGATCCGCTACTGGAGCGAGCCGTAATCACGAGCCGAGTGCGGGCTAATAGATGTCACAAATCCTGTATTTTTTGTACCAAGACACGCCGGTTTCCATAGGATGTCATATTATCACGCTAAAAAAAAAAACCATCCAACTAAATCCCACTAACCTCGCAAACATCATAATACCGAGACAGTTCTTCGGATTAAGAGAGACTCTCAGATGGTCGCAGCACAGCTGCAGCACGCCGAGGAAGGCGAGGTAATCGGCAGTCATCAGCAGCTCGTGAACATTCGTGTCGGTGACGTCGATACGGCGCAGGTACGCGTACTCGATCAGCAGCAACAGGATCTCCGAGCGCACGCCCGATATCAGCACGTCGCTTTGTTCGCGAGAGTGCAGTGTTGTTGTAAATAGTGCCCTGTTGAGTGTTTAATATGATTCAGTTTTCACTGGCAGATATAGCAAAAATAAATAGAAAAAAAATCGGCACATTCAGCGCTACCACTTGTTCCTAGATCTACTACGTGCAAGTAAGTTGTTCACAGCAGCACAAACACCTCATCCAAATTGTGACAGCACCAACCCTTTTCTTCTTCATCCTAGTAACATGGAGGAATTAGGGAGGTGCTACACTCCAACTAACCTATCAAGACACCTCGTCCTTCAGTCGTTTGCTCAATTCAAAGCACCGTGATGTGTCCGACCAAACTTTTTGGTGATCTTTGGCCTGTTTTAGGGCTACATTCCCCCAATTATAAATCTATTGTTGCGAAACTTTCGAGAGAGTTTTAATGGCTTTGCTAACTAAGTACTAGCTACTAGTAAAGAGAAAAGATCGTACAGGAAGTATGGGCTGCAGGCAGAGAGTATGGCACGGTGCACGGGAAAGGCGGCGCCGTCGTCCGCGCGCACTATCGCGTCGCAGAGCAACCGGCACTCGCGGAGTCGGTGCAGCGCCTGCATCGCCGCCACCGACATGCACCGTCCAGTCTCGCGACCCGCCGTCTGGTGTCACAACCGAAACGAATTCACTAACACAAGATTAAAATGAAAAGAAGGATCGGTGAAATGCGTGAAAGCTATCAGAGGTCTTAATTGTTTTCTATTTTGTCTATGTACAGTTGTTTGTGAGTATAAATGTTTACAGTATAAAGTAACCTCTGGATAAACTGAAACGATGCCAGACCTTCTTTTACTGAAGAAAGCTTGACCATTTTCGAGTGACATAGGATACCTTTTATTTCAGAAAAATTCACGGTGTCTTCATGCGGGTGAAACCAAGTTGGGGGGTGGGGCGCAAGTTTATAGTAGACAATAATACGTATAAAAATTAAACTCCCAATATGATTCTATTGACTAACTACGAGAGCGACATGCCGTGTGTTTATAACTGTTATTTTGCGTATGGCTAACGATCTTTGAAACCATGCATTTCAGACGGTTAGAGGCTCAAGAATTTAAGAATATTCAGTGGATGCGCGTTGCAAGGGACGCTATGTTTACCGTGTGCGGAACCTCTGCATCATGCCCGCTGATTGTTGTGATTGCCGCGGTCAGGGCTGCGTCCGGGGGGCGAAGCATCTTCGCCTCTACTACATCAGTACTTACTGTGTTATTCGGGTCGTTTTCCATTTCAGAGTGACTTTAACGTAAAGTCATCATTATTAAATTGTCACGCATTAAAAAAATCTTAAGTGTAAAATGGACGTGTCGACACAATCGAGATTTGGCTCAATAAATTTATAAAAATAACCGTAAAAAATAACTCTAAATAGCAGAATCAAGTCATTTGATAAAACATTTTAGGTTAGCAAAAAAATGATATAAGAATGACAATCATGTCACACCTTTTTTTTCCAGATGACATTACTGGACAATAGTATTTTCATTTTCAGCGGTTGTCTTGCTGAAATCAAAAACGTAATGATACTTTTTCAGTAGATAACGGCGTCCGTGGTGTTCATGCATGAAGGTGTTGATTGTGAGGTTATACTTAAAGTTTATAACTTTTTAGACAGGGTAAAGAAAAAACAATACAATTTAATTTTGTTTTTATTATGAAAATTATTATTTCACAATGCTGCCAAATTCTTACCCACACACGACATAACATTAGCAGAATATTTAACAATGACTCAATTAACATACCTAGGTACTACATTATATTCCTAATGTTACAAATACAAAAAATATTTACATAACATTCGTTTGCGCAATACAGAACTCAGTTGAACACATTCACACACTAAACGACAGTACATTATCAATACTTCTTTCACTATCGTAATGAGGTTCAGTTGAGAGGTGTGGTGGTTTCCTTCGCGTGGATGCCATCTGCTCTGAGCCGCGATAACAGTGACTTATACACCACTGGAGCGAATGGTAGAACAACACCGCGCTCTTGGATTTCACCTGAAAACAAATGAAAATGTTTTTAGCCGACTACTACAGAAACCATGAAGTACTTTACAGAAACCAGGCAAGTTTTAAAAAGGGTTACATAGAATTTTATTGATTACGTGTGATTCACAGATGAGAACAAGGGAAGTTATACTATAGCTTTACCTCAGAGGGCCTAGTATGAGTTTCATTTTACCATCTCGATCAAACGCATCGACCGCGTTTGGCGCTCCGATTGGCAGCCGGCCGGCCTTCACCGGTGAAGGGACAATCGGAACGCCGAACGCGCTCGATGCGTATGATCGAGAAGGTTAAATAAAACTCACACTAGGCCGTCTGATGTCGATCGATCTCTGAAAGTTGGGGAAAACGCGCGTATATAAATTAAAAGTCAGAACTGGGTTTTTTTAAAAATATCTTTTGTTTTTTTTTGTTTCAGTTTAGAACACTGATTAGCAAAAATGATTTTTAGACTATGGACATCAAGGTTTTTACCATCTAGCACCATCTTAGCGGCGATTCCGGTAGGGAGGCCTACGGTCCAGGCCATGGCAGTGTGTTTGGTGGAGTCTCCTCGCACGGTCATGGTCACTTCACGTCGCTCTCGTTTGCCGTCACTCCACGTCACGCCGAGCTCGTGGCGCAGTACCACGAGGTCTGTTTCGTCTTTTTCTGTAATGGATGATTAATGGGTATTATGAAAAACATTTATACAAACGACTCACAAGAGAAGTAGGGGAAGACCAAAGAAACGATGGATGGACTGTGTGAAAGATGATATGGAAAGGGGGCGACTACCGAGATGACGACTAATAGAGAAGTATGGAAAAAAGGGACATGTTGCGCTGACTACAAATAAAATAGGGATAAGGGCAGGAGAATGATGACTCACAAGAGAATGATAAAAATATACCTAAATCCGATTTTTTTTAGTTACGAGCAGTGAAATTTCGATTATAGAGGTAAGTTTATGGAGCACGGTGGAAAATTCTTCATCCACTATAGAAAAGGGAAGATCTTGCGACCAGATGGGTGTTGTGTCAGGGTGACTACTGCTCGTGCGCAACGGTTGTTGTCGGGACGTTGTATACATTCTAATCGCGCGTGATGTATAATGTGCATGTGATGTGAGGTTGTAGATTTTAATAAAAAAATCGATTGTGATGATTCAGATTATGCGGTCATCGAAAACAATATAGAAAAGAAAGACAGCGCATTCCTACACTGACTGTAATATCAAAACATCAACTTACGTAATTGTAGCCGCTTGCTCAGATAATGGCTGACAGTATCGAGAGGTGTCCCGCACTTGACTATCTCCACATCGTCCAGTAGCCCCAGGGACTCTAAGGACTGCGCCCCCGAAGGACCGATGCGCTCAGATAATCTGGTCCTAAGGTTCTCGAAGAAGATCGATGAGTCCATCAGTCCAAGGAGTTCACAGGCGAATTGACGCTGGACAAAGAAAAGTGAAAATTTGCATACGTCTTTTAAAACAGATACGTAAAAAAAACAAAACGTAAAACTAAGTAATTATAGTGTATTGGAAGTAGAAAAATAATGTGTAATGTCATACCCATGTGATCTTAGGTCCATCAGGATGCAAAGACGTATGAGGGTTGGGGTCCACCAGGCCAAACAACTGCATAGCAATCATATTTTCAGCGAAACCTAGTCACGAACAACATAAGTAGGTAAGCAAATAATATTTACCTTAATTAAATACAAAAAAAGTCCTACGTTGGGCGTAAGTTAACGACTTTGAAACTAGGTATAATTTCATTTTTATTTGTTTTTTTTTTAAACAAATGAACAAATTGAAGTGTCGGTTTGTAATGTCAAAATAACAGCATTTTACTAAATGCGTATGAAAGTAGGTATATTATAAACGGTACTTGTTTATATCAAAACACAATCATTAAAATTTTTGTCTGTCTGTTTATTCTAATATCCGAAACGGCTGGACCGATTTTGACGGGAGTTTCACTGGCAAATAGCTGATGTTATAAGGAGTAACATATATAGGCTACTTTAATTTTAGAAAAAGGAAATAGTTTAGGGTCCACGTCGGAAAAATCGCGAGCAGCAGCTAGTTAAAAAATAAATGACAACCATCTCAGATCTCAACCAACCATTTTACACGGGTCCTAAACGTACCTTTGTATCTAATAGTTCCTCTGAACATGGTGTGGGCGTCTTCGATGCCGTACAGTTTGGAGTACATGGTGCTGTCTCTGTTGGGGAAGCCCTCGAATGCGAAGCCAGGCAGGAAGTTCAGTTCCCGTGCCACTGACATCAGCTCTCCTCCGCTTAACACTTCTACGATCTGAGGAACAGATGAACAGACTAAAGGCGTTTTTATGTGAAACATCTAATGCGGCGAGTCGGACCGGTTATTCAACAGCGTCGCCACGCGCTCGTAAATCTGCGACTCTCGCAAAGTCACGAAATTAATTTTGTTATAAAAAATGTTAGTTTAAAATCCAAATTAATATTTTCTTTTAGGAAAGGTTTTTCTTTAAAAAAAAGTAAGAATATTTTGGTTTTTGATTATGCCATAATATTAAACCATCCTTTCATGCATGCTTGTTACACATCTGCCAGGCGTCCCGCGATGTCTCAATTTTTTTATGACTATTCATTGCTCGACATAATTTTAAGTTTTTCTTCTCGTGAATTCGTGACCCATCTATACAACACCCGTGAATCATATCATCTATTGGCTAATGCGGCTCATCGAAGCATACATGTAGATTTCACTTTAGGTAGGTAATTTTGGAATACTCCAGCTTAGCCTAACTAAAGCATGTCGTTACTTCTTAGTTTACGTGAGGCTACTTTATTTACCTGTCCTTTACTCAGATACTTGGCAGCAGAAATAGTGTTGAGTAGCACTCCTCGAGGATTCCATGAGAATTTATACCTAAGAGCGTTGTCGCTGAACTCTGGTGCTGGTAAACCTAAAAAGAACAAGAAAGTTAGTCGGTTTTCTGTAAGAGAAAACGCGTAGACACCTCTGATGGGCACTATATTATTTAAATGGTTTTCAGTATATTTGGGACAAACGAACTCTAAGCGCTGATTTCACCAATGATACTGAACGCGATCAGTATTTCTAAAACGCGTTCAAGAGCTGTCAGAGTCAAAATAGTTAAGGAATATTGTACACTGACAGCTCTTGAACGCGTTAGGTGTGCTGATCGCGTTCAACTTCATTGGTGAAATCCGCACTAAGTATTTTCTGATATTTATTTCAGTAAGGGCTTATTTCACGATGTCCGAATAGCCACTACTTACTATAAATAATATAAATATCTGCTAAGCAAGTTAATAGCAACTTAATTGTAGGCGGTGAAACAGGCCCTAAGTGTAAATTGTACTTTATTACCTCCGCAGTATGAAACAAATGAGTCGATTCTTCCTCCATGGTTCTGTATGTCGTGAATACATTCGAGTGCTAGCAAGTGGTCGATGCCAGGATCCAAACCAACCTCGTTTAGGAATGTAACGCCAGCGTCTTTGGCACTAAAAACAGAATATGGAAATATTATGTAAGACTATTTTAAGAATTAGATTAAGAATCAGAGCAGTGGTGGCCCAGTGGTATCGGCCCCGACTTACGTCTGAGAACGACTTGACGTCTTAGAACCAAAAATTCGAAATGTGACATCTACCAACCCGCACTGGGCTCGCGTGGTGGATTACGGCCCACTCCCTCTCACAGAGAGGAGGCCTGTGTCCCAGCAGTGGGAATATTAATAGGCTGATTATGTCATATTATGTATTTTAAGAATAGGAGGAACACTGTACAGGTTGTTTAACCACAGGCAACCAAGAGGTACCTGAAGGAAACACTGTCTTCGTAGACTTAATGTTCAAAACCTGCTGATTCTCATACTAATTATTTTGAAAATACCTTGTATGAATTTTGAATCGATTCACGTTTTACAAAGCCAAGGTGGATACTTACGCTTGATGCAGCTCTTGAACTTCAGGCCTCACATACGACGCCGTGACCATATGCGCTCCGGTACAAAGACAAGCCTTCGCCACATCACCGTGCATGTCGTAAGGCAGTAGTGACACTACTACTCGAGCCCGAGAAGTTAATAACTGGAGAGCTGATTTGTCTTTAGCGTCCAAATACTCTGAAGATACTCCGTAGCGCTCGGCTAGAGCGTCTGCTTCTTCTTTTACCGCTGATGCTGCAAATGTTTGAGAAGAATAGGTGTTATGAGATTAATTTGCTGGCCCAATAAGTGATATTTTTAAAGTATGTTACGTGTTCATTTTTAATAATCAAATTCGTCAGTTCTACGGAATACAGAATTCAATGAAATTATGTGGAGTTTACTCAGGTGCTTGTCGTGTTGTTCCTTATGATATGTAACATGATTAATGTTTTAATCATTGCCAATCCAAACCAAAAAAACATTTTATCATGGAGCAGATGTGTTCTAATGCTAACTGAAAAAATCTACCCTCAATTTCTTTTATGTACAATAATCTTCATACAAACCTATTGTGACAGCAATATTCTTGTCTCTAGCCAAGTATTCCACTACCGGAGCTGACACCAGTCCACTGCCAAGGATCAGGATAGGAGCCTGTTGGTCACTGCCTTCCACCTTATGACGGGAACGACTGGAAGAAACAATTCTTTCTTTTAATTACGTACGTTACAGTCAGCAACAAAAGTCGATTAACATATTATTTTATTTTATTTATTTTTAGCCTGTGTTGTCCCACTGCAGGGCAAAGGCCTCCCTTTCTTCTTTCCACTCCTCTCTGTTTTGAGCCAGTGTGGACCAGTCCTGTCTGTAGGCGTCAAGCTCGTCTCGCCATCTTCTTCTGGGTCTGCCTCGATGTCGACGGACGTTTTCTGGGACCCACATGGTGGTAGATTTGGCCCATGATTCATTTGACATGCGGCAGACGTGTCCGGCCCAGTCCCACTTAAGCTTGATCGCCTTTTGGGTGACGTCGGCGATTTGTGTTTTGGAGCGTAACACTGTGTTTCTAACACGGTCCGTTAATCTGACTCCAAGAATGCTGCGCTCCATTGCTCGCTGGCAAACCTCAAGCTTGGACCTCTGCTGAACCGTCAAAGACCAGGTTTGAGCGCCGTATGTGAGGATAGGGAGAATGCACATGTCCATTAATTTACGTTTATGGCAAATTGGTAGGTCTCCTTTCATAAGGTTTTTCATCGACCAATAGCTCTTCCAGGCGTTGTCGGTGCGTCTAGCAACTTCTTTTTCTTGTCTCGCCTGGAATGAGACTATTTGGCCGAGGTAGATGTATTCTGGAACATATGCAACCTCCACACCCTCTACATACAGTTTACGTTGGACGCTGTTTGTCATGAGTTTGGTCTTTGACATGTTCATACGAAGTCCAATCTCGAGGCTCGCCTTATTAAGGTCACTTAGCATATCGCTTAAATCAGCTGCCGAAGATGAAAACAGAACGATGTCGTCGGCGAAACGCCGGTTTGTCAACCTTTTTTCGCCGACGACTATGCCTTTATTTACCCAGATGTCAGAAAGACTTTTAAAAACCTCTTCAAGGGTGGCAGTGAACAGTTTAGGGGACAGCGGGTCTCCTTGCTTGACACCTCTTTCAATAGAGAAGGATGGTCCTGTGGTGTCAATTTTTAAAGCTGCTGTACTATTGCGGTATATGGTTTTCAGAAGATTTACGTAGGAGGTTTCTATATTTTGATTCAGGAGTGCCTTAAATAACGAATCATGGTGAATGCTGTCAAACGCTTTGGTGTAGTCAACGAATGCTAGATATAGAGGGATTTTGAATTCTGTGCACTTCTCTATTATTTGGTTGAGGGATTGTAGGTGGTCAGTAGTGGAAAGACCTCGTCGGAATCCTGCTTGTTCAGGTGGCTGTTGGGAGTCAAGTTGACTTGATATACGATTTTCAATTACTTTTATAAACGTTTTATATAAATGAGACACCAAACTGATGGGGCGATAGTTGCCAATTTCAGATTTAGAACCTTTTTTGTGTAGCAGTATTATTATGGAATGGCAAAATTGAGAAGGAAATGAACCAGCTTGTATAATTGAGTTGAATAAATTTGTGATGTGTGGAAGTAATACGGGCTCTCCGATTTTAAGAGCTTCCGTGGAAATACAATCTTCTCCGGGACTTCTACAATATTTTAGGCTGCGCAAAGCGCAATGGACTTCATAACCTGAAATCTGAGGTGATTCTTGTAAAAGGGTAACGATTAACATGCCAGTTAAAAAAAAACATTCAGAACCACGGTCGGAACAGCTATCAAAATAACACAAACTTTTCAATTATGTCATATGAATTGCTAGAGTTTTTTTTTCTTGTATTATGAGGATGTGGCTATAACGAAATAACAGCCGCACCGATCGGTCAGGCTGTTGGTCCGTGGATGCATGACAATCTTTACATGACATACCGAGACTTCTCCGTGCCTCGGAAAGCACGTTAAGCCGTTCGTCCTGGCTGTCATTCGTGGATCTTTGACAGTCGTTTCGGGTCGTCAGAAGCCCGAAAGTCTTACCAAGGGATATCGTATTACAGTGGCGGATCTAAGATTGTCGTTTGGGAGGGGCTCTACCCCGCTGTAGGGTAGGTTTTACCAGTGTCAATGGGCTTGTTGGGTTGTGCAATAAGTATCACGTCGTGTTGTCGGTGCGATCGGTATGCTGGCGGTGGAGGCAGAATGAGTGGCGCATGGATTCAAAATTCGTCACATAAACAAAACATATCTTCTTATAGAAATTTTAAACTTGAAATCATAATACTTATTATATGTATTATTAGTATAGGATAATTAACGACAATTGTACCTTAGGTAGTGTAATGCTTGCTAAAAAGTTTGATCAGAATAATATCAAGTTCCCCTAAAAGAGTTTTCACGGAAGAACTCAGATGGTTTTGGGGGGGCTTGAGCCTCCCCCCCCTGGATCCGCTACTGTCGTATTACCTAGTAAGTGGGTTTTGGAGGTCAGATAGGCCGTCGCTCCATGTAAAATACTGGTATTCAGCTGCATCCGGTTAGACTGAAAGCTAACCCCAACATATTTGGGAAAAGGCTATGCAGATGATGACGTAGATATACATAGATATTATGTAAAAGTAACAGTGTTAACTGACTTTCGTTGCTAACTGTACCTGTACCAAAGACAGCAGTAACCTAATTACATAATGCACGATTAATTAGAATTTGAATAGTTTTGAAACAGATTGCTAGTCCATTGTTTCATAAGTTCGAAAAAAAATCTGCTCAACAATGTAAAAAGCGCAATGAATATTGTTGAACTGTCAAAATAAAACAGATTGGTCAGAATCGTTTACGAAAATGTGTTGCGTAATTAGATAGCTGTTCATATAAAAATGATTAGATTTTTCAACAGAATAATGTTCTATTCACTTACGTGTTAGCCATTCTGAGTTCGTTGATGTATTCGAAAGGGGGCGTCAATCTGCCGTTGCTTGTTATGATAGCCTGAAAGATTAATAAACAATAAAATTTCTAAGTAGGTCGAGTGGACGTCATGAACACAAAAATATGTTTCCATTATGAATAAGTAGGTACAAATTAACTTTCAATTTAACTCTTGCTTTTCATTATTCCCTCAATCAACATACTCGTAATTACAATCAGTTTCGGTAGCAGCGGTCGTGCAGTCTCGCTCAGTCAATTATTATCATTGTTAGCCTATTGATAAATGGGACAACCAATCGCGTTACTTTTGCGTATCATTCTTTATAGATATAATATATTATTATGCTTTACTTTTACTTTTGCATGTGAAGGTCTAGATAATACATAGTATAGATCTATTATTAACTTACTCCTTGAACTACGGGCGAAAAACTGTGTTCATCCAGCGGTTTGGTAGCATCAGACTTCATAATGTCCTCTGAATACGGGTACAGCAAATCGCCGAAGAAGTCAGTGGACTCTCTCGGTAGCTGTGTTGGCATATTGTCTATGGAACAGACCAGAACTCCTGGCCCTTTGAAACTGTGGACAAAATTCAAATATAACTACATGCTCCCGTATGGTCTAGTGGCTAGGATACCTGGCTTTCACCCAGGAGGCTCGGGTTCGATTCCCGGTACGGGAAAATGCCTTTTGTTTATTTTTACTTTTTTAAGATGGATTAAAAAAACTATCTTCCCATAAGTTAATGTTATTTTTCTACATTTATTTAAATATCGAAGTGTATAGAGTGCCGCGAGTTTCTTGTGGCACTCTAGTGTCACTGCCTCGGCCCGGCTAGGGTGCCGTGAGCGTTGCATTGTCACTGTCACTTGTTATTTAGGTTAGGTTAGGTTAGAACTGTGACCACACAACGCACGAGCCGAGCGAGCGTAGCGAGCGGTGCCGCGGTAGCGGCCGGCGAAGTGCCAGGGTCCGTTTAGGCACAAGAGAATATAATGTTTTGGGAATGTGGTGTTTTACAGCGATCTAACCTCGACAATCAAACAAAATACCAAGTGACGTGACTTAGTAACAGTGACAATGACAATACAATGCTTGCGGCACTTGGGCCGGGCCGAGGCGGTGTTACTAGGGTGCCTGTAGTGGCACTTTATCCGATAGGGATAGAGTGCCAATGGTGGCACTCTATACACTGCCTTTAAATATTGTAAGCATCGATATTGTAAGACCATAAATAATGTTCATTTTCATTTTATGACCTATTTTGTAAGTATGTACCTACATAATTGTATATCGTTCGTAAACTTGGGATTACTTTACTTCCAGCTAAATGTCGTAGTACCTAAGGCAATATAAATCTGAAACCAAGCAAATCTTTCCGTACAAGCTAATTTAAGTAGGGATCTAAGTATTTAATACTGAAATGTTATCGTAATATGATTATTACAAAGATAATCCTTCATTCAATAATCTTTTGTTCCTTAAGTACGTCTGTTGTTTGTTATTGACAGTTGTTTTCCATACTTACTTAAAAATAAACAGCCAGTTGAATAAGAAACCAATAAAATAAATATTTAACCTTTTGGTGTCCTTGTTTCTATCAGCGTCGTAGAGACAGAAGGGTGTGTCGATGGTGGTGCACTCGTTCATGAATTCAATAGAGCCACCTGGATCCGCTGATATGTCGCAGATAGCCAGCATTCTGAAAATAAAATAAAGCTTCAGTTTTATTTACGTCAATCTTGATCGAAAAATCTTTATTTGATCTGGTTCTAACTTTAGGGATACCGAAAACCAGCTTGTAATCTACAAATTTTTGGCCATCATTATATTGAAATAATTCTGCACTTTTTTTTAAGGATAATTAAACTAAAGTCATGTTAAGAGAAACGAAAAATAAGCAAAAGAAAATATCTAAGCACCTACACTACAATACGAATACTTAGAGCTTTATCACACTATTCACACTACATTATTCGGCGTTTCAAAGTGTTCATGTCAAGAAGGAAAAGAAAATAGAAGCACACACAAGTGATTTTTTATCTTAATCCAAATTCTCAAAATCAGCGTCAGCTCGTAGCATACTCGTAGTCGTAGCTCGTAGCATGGTAGTATAGCGTAGTATGCTCATAGAACGTAGCATACTCGTAGAGCGTAACATACTCGTAGAGCGTAGCATGCTTGTAACCCGTAGCATGCTCCAAGAGAGCGTAGCCGTAGCTCGTCCGTATTTTGATGATTTGAAAATTAATCATTTTTATTTACCTGTGTGGTAACGCCGGTGCTCCAATACTCTTGGGCAACCACGGAGTATGTGAGGGAATTAACAAATGCTTCGCGTCTGGTATGGTCAGCAGCTTGGGACTGCCCACAGCCCAGTAGATGCAGTTCACCAGAACTGATGTGTATGGCGCTATCTGTCAGGAACAAATAGTTTTAAATAAGCATATCGATCAATTGAAGTTTACTAAGAGATGAAATGCTGGCTAGTACCAGAAAATCTCCGTAAATAAATAAATCTTATATGATTTGTTGGTCGATGTTAAGTAAATTATTCAAGTATATAAATAATCTTCATCAAAACGGTAATGTAGGTATTTCTATCTATTTGTTAATACGGATACCTATCACACATAAATCACACGTTTTTCCATTGGGGGTCCGTAAAAACTCCAGAATCTAATATTACCTAACTGAAACCTAACATTTTCCTTTTGTTTAAAGACCACGTTCTTCATACATCTGGGTTATAGTCGTAAAAACTGTTTGCATAATAAACATTATGATACACTTTAATGTTTTTAAATAATAAAAAACATAACAGGAAATGTTTATGTAGGAGAATGACCGGACGCTCATTTTGGCCGATTATAGGTAATTTGCAATCAATTGCTTTGTTATTCACATTCGTTGATTAGATAAACTTACAAAAACATTTTTTTAGAGAGCAGTGGCGGCTCAGTGGTATCGGCCTCGACTTACGAGTTGTAGGTCGTGGGTTCGAACACAACCAGCCGCTTTACTTTGTGTAAATAATTTCATCACCACTGCTCTCTGCAAAACGGTGAAGGCAAACGACGCGTCGTAAGGAAACCGGCATGTCTTAGAACCAAAAATTCAAAGACATGTCAAATCTATCAACCCGCACTGGGCCCGTGTGGTAGATTACCCCACTCACTCTCACAGAGAGGAGGCCTGTGTCCCAGCAGTGGGAACATTAATAGGCTGATTATGATTTATGATGACTTAAACATTTTTGCAACTTCTCTTTGATTCAGCTTATTAAAATCTTAATAAAAGATAAAACACTCGATATAGGATAAAATATAACATTATCATTTACATGTGACCGCACGTCACATATTGCTTACAACACTATAATTTGCGTTGCGGCCTATATTTTTTGTGTTCTTAAGTTATCAAAATGTACGTGTCATGATATAATTGTATGTATAATGCCTACTTATATGTAGGTAATAATTTTATCTAGATTACCTAAAGTATCTGACCTATACGTGTATCTACCGTCCTAATCTCTTTAGATTAGTAATTACCTGTAATAGCTTTTAGGCAATAAAAATTGGGATAGCAATAAATACTTAAAAGAATCATCGTAATCCATAAAGTTTATAGAAAAGATTTAGATACCTTCTGCGCAAAGGTAGAGATGTATCGTTCAGGATGCTCATCATATTCCTGGGCATCGTATCCTCCGCCATTTTTCCTTTCCAAGTGATGTCTTCTGCGCACTTCACAGCCGTAGATTTTGTTCGGACCTGAGAAAAACATGGCAGGTCGTATTAAGGGTATTAATATGAAGTAGGTAGATTTGGTGATGATAGGAAAACACTTACTTCCATGCTCAGCCACTTTCTTTAACATCTCTGGTGGAACATATTCGTGAGGCAACTCCTGGAATATTTCTTGACTTCCCTGAGAATAAAATAGGAAGACGGTTCTTTTAGAATAAGGCCAGCTATCTAATTGCGTAAACACATTTTCGTACACGAATAAGACTAATCAGCTATCTAATTTCGCAACACATTTTCATAAACAATTCCGACTAATCTGTTTCATTTTGACAGTTCAACAATATTCATTGCGTTTCTTACGTTGTTGAGCAGATTTTTATACGAACTTATGAAGCAATGAATTAGCAATCTGTTTCAAAACTATTCAAATTCCGATTGATCGTGTATTACGTAATTAGGGTACTGTTTCATTTTGACAGTTCAACAACATTCATTGCTTTATTTACGTTGTTGAGTAGATTTTTTTTCAAACTTATGAAGCAATGGATTAGCAATCTGTTTCAAAACGATTCAGATTGTGATTGATCGTGTATTACGTAATTAGGGTACAGCTTAACAAGACATGCAAACCGAAACAGAAAACTGGGTTTGAATGGGGTGGAAGCAACAATGACAATTCTGACATCATTTTGAGCTGACGTCCTTTTGGCATTTTTTTCTATAAGTTTAGTTATAAGGTGTCATAGATTAAAGTTGTTTTTGCTAATAATAAGCGTATATTTCTTTCTTTCTATGTTGTAATTTTCTTCTTTTCGGAGTGGAGCCCTGGATTTGCGCAAAAAGTGCTGTTCCATACCTTTTGATCGACAATTAAGGCGACGATATTTTTTAAGAGTTACCTGTTACCTAGTACCTTACCTGTTATACCTTGTACAAAGGCCCATATCTAAACCCTGTTCTTGTCATACTCCGTCAATCTCACCTGCGACACGTTGCCAGATCCAGTAAACACGAAGGTGAGGGGTCCTAGAGACTTGGGCATCATGCCCAACGCGACCTCGTAGCCCGCGTCCCTGATAGCTTGCCGCGCCATGCTCGAGTTGCGGTAGTTGTGTGAAGGGCCTATGTGCTGGATAGGAACACATCATCAGTCAGGCATTCATTTATTCATCAAACTCGTCTTAATTAAATGCCATCGCCACTTACTCACCTATACTTTAATGAATCTTAAGCTAAGTGTGGATTCTGTTTCGTAATCCTGGCTTAGGAGTGAATGACCTTCGTAATGGTTCTGTCTTTTAATAAAAAAAGAACCCGACTATATATTTCCCAAACATAAAAAAGGGAGTTCCCTGTTTGTTATCAGTAATTGAAGGCTAATTATTGCAATCGCGCTCTACAAAAACAATCATAAAACTCCGTCGACCCCACCTGAAGTATTATTCAAATGTAATAAGTACTCGTATTAATTTATCATGTTTCTGCCCACTGATATCAGATAAAGTTGCACACCAACGATATTATTTTTATAATCACAATCACAATGAATTAAAAGATATCCAATCAAATTTTCCGTACTCGCTCAAGGTTTCACAACCTCGCTCCTCTATTTCATTGCCTAGTGATTGAGACGAAGAGGGCATAGTAGAAAGTCGCAAGTTTAAAGGAACTTATTTGAACATCTCCACCAGGTAAACCAGGATTTCTTGCAGTGGACTTGACTGTACCTACAAATCATACTTTTCCCATCCTCCATATTAACTTGCCTCCCCCTGGGCCATCGGCTGGCGACGCCTTCGCAGTTACCGCCAGACTCTAAAGTGTTCGCCCTATTTACATAGCCAAACTATTAGAACAGTCTAAACAACGTTTAGACCACAGAACAGAAAAAACCACTACAATTAGACAGAGCAATCGTGCGGGGCGTGCGGGGCGAGACGGGGGAAGCGCGCTCCCGAACTGCTTAGTGCTTACGCTACCGTACCGACTACCGTGTTAGTCGTTCTAGCCACTTCTAGCTGTCGACAATGCGTTGTCGGCATTTACAACGAGATCGAAAGGCGTCGTCCTACTGTAGGTTTTTATACTGTGCTATTAGGGACAAAGTTGAAATATCTCATGCGCAATTGCGCATGCCTCATAATTTCACTGGAACCCATTGTAACACCAGATCCTAAAATTAGACAGCTTAGTTAGAGGGACAGAAATTTAGGTATGGCGTATTCCCTCAGATAAGTCCTCTCATCCTATCCTAGTCCTAACCTATCCTATATTAAACTCTTATTAAATGCGAATTTTATAATAGATTGTTTTTATAGTGGGTCACTTACCATGAAAGGTGTGTGATGGCCAAGAGCGAGCAACCTTAGCCCGATGCCGTGCAGTATGTTGATCATGCCGGCCACTCCCGCGTATTTACCAAACGCCACCACGCGGTTACCGGAGTCATCCATTAGCTTCTCATAGTCTATCAGTCGGATATTCTAGAAAAAAAAGAAGAATTTAATAAAGTTGACTAAGTATTTTTTTTTACTCGTTACTTCTTGCCAAGAGTAGTATTCAAAGTACGTAACAGCATCACAATTTCTATGAAAATAAACTTTAAAAACGTATGAACCACCATGTGCACATGTGGTTTACTTAAAATTACTTTGATATAGCACTGACAAACCAAAGTAAAGGAGCAAACACAGCAAATATAGTAGTAACACTTTATATTTCACACAACTGGAGTAGATGTGCATGTGCTCTTACCTTTTTCAAAATAGCATCCAACATTGGCATGTTCGCCTCCTGTGCTTTGATTGTATGTGAGAAGAAGCAGTAGGTCTTGTTTGGTATGAGCAGGTCGATGGGCGTCTGTTTCACGCCGAATATCACGCTCGCCTCGCTGATGTCTTCCCGGACTATTGCTCCTGCATTTATGTACGACTGCAATGAAATTAAAGAGGTTTATCCTAGGTTACTAATAGGCTTATTGGTGTAATGTTTCTCTCGGGGTTGCGAGAAAGTCCCAAAGAGATACCGTGGCCCCTGGCAACGTACAGGCAACTGAAGGAACACGGGTGGATTTTAGTCAGTAAGAGTCTGACACGTCCTCTCGCTTTGCCCAGAGAAGTTATTTGATAAATTCCCACAAAAAAAAAAGGTTGTAATGTTTAACTAATGCACAGCCTGTTTTTATTTTATACTGTTGGTATGTTAAAAAGACTATTTCATGAATACGTCATAAGGTCACACATGTTTCTTCTTTGGGACGGCTTATCAGGTGACAGTTCTTTAAGTCGTAAACTCCTTACCTGCATCGGATAAGCTCGTCGATTGGAAGGCTGCACGATGACCTTGACGCCCTGCCGCACCAGTCGGTTGACATTCGTCGGTGAGAATGGTGCTCTTCTCTCCCATACTGACTGGTCTTCTCTGCGTATTGCTATGATACGTCCACTCTGAATAAAAATAATATAAATATGATTAATAATATTGGAATAACCATGTACACTGTACAGTTTATGTAAATAGTACACCACGGACTACCTGCAGTATCGTTTTTCCTTCTTTCTTAAGTCCCTCCAAATGCACAGGTTGTCCGTATAAGATCGCTTTTAGCGACAAGACCGCCCATTGTGTCAGCCTATGTAACTTTAAAAAGGACAATTTGTATAATCCAAATGGTGTTTAATAAAGATAATTCCAGTAGGGCTTGAACATATATAGTCACCTAAAGATGCTTTATTTGCACACCTGTTAATGTAGGATATGATCTATAGAACTTTTCTTACATAGATGTCATGTATCACCTCATTATTAGGTAGATCTACGTAACAAGCAAAGTAAACAAATAAATGATTTGATTTTCATTAACACTTATGTTTTTTGACAGTTATACAGGCAGAAGCAACCTATAATCCTATCCTATCCTATTATTGTATTATTATAGGTATCTAATTGGTAAATCGCTTATCCTATCAAAAACATAAATATGAAATAGGCTTTGTTGTCGACTTCGCCAAAAAAGAATTATTGAGATCTAAATGTGTGCCAAGTTCTGTAGATAATCCTGAAATTTATTTATAAGAACATACAACATTCTAAAATGAATTTAAAACAGAAATTCTTGTTTTTTTCTGCTATATCAATGATGGTTGCTATTTAGAAATATCGAATTATTTACACAAAGCACTTAGGATAAATTGAAGCTGCGTGTCTTTGTAGAGTCCTAATTAATCTCTCGAGTAAATACAAGCTTCGGTATTTGAGGACCTGTCTTATACGCTTATTTATGCGGATAATTACGTAGGTACTTAGATTACACTTTTATCATGAATGTTTAAACGTTTGCATTCAGTACAACGCACTCGAATCATACGCAGATCTTTGTCATTGTTCGAACGCGGAAACGTGTCAGTATCGTTTTAGCTAAATATAGAAAGTGGTCAAAGTTTAAGTTGTGTTTATTTATCTAAGCTTTAGAAAACGTTAAACATTTTGGAAACGTATTGCTTGCTTATAATCTCTGAAATCTGCCAACCACGACAAGAAGTGTGAAAACCCCGGATAGGACATATCATCAGTGTTTTTTTTTTTAAGTACTCAGAAAAGTAAAAAATTATTTTAATTGTTATAAATCAACTTTTTAATATTTTTTTTACAATTAAATCAAACTAAATTTAGTCATCTAAAGAAACTAAACAGAATCTTCTTAAAGTTTTAACAAACAATTAGCTTAGTTTAATTTCGGCCGCGCATTTTCGCCGGACGCCCTCTAAACTAGGACAAATCCGGCAAATCTCGGACGGATAGCAACCCTAGGTTCAGGCGCATCCAGGGGGGGGGGGGGGGTCATGAGGGTCATGACCCCCCCCTGGGCTGTGTCTAGGTCGACCACTGACATTTTTTCTAATCTCATAGATACATTTTATCAAATAAATACTTTGTATGATGTTGCTGCGTAGGATATGTTTGCCACACATGCGCGAACGACACGCATAATAAGACTTGTACTGTTGCTGTTATTATAATTATGATGATGGGCAGTGGAGTTTTCTGCCGGTTCTTCTCCATAGGAAATGACCAAATGAAACCGTGCTCCTAAGCCTCCGTCGTTTCATAAGTGCCCATGTAGGTTTATCTGAAGCCTAAGCGGAGCCTCTGACGTTTCATAAGTGCCCGGTTTATCTGAAGCTACTAGACGTAGAAATTAAATACCCTAAAATAGGTTCAAGACAAACCGCCCCAGGCCTTCCGGTCCTGGCGGCCCCCTAAATCTTAAGAATATCCCAAACATGATCAAAATATATTCAGTAAGAAGCAGTTTAGAGTTGGAGGCTGACGATGAAAATTTTCGAGCTCGCTTCGCTCGGTATAATCTGCATTCTGCACAAGTTGACAAAAGAATTCCAATTTATGTAGGATTTTTCAAAAAAAAAACCTTCCCTTACACAAGGCGGTGTGATAAAAATTTTGAGCTCGCTTCGCTCGCTCTTCAATTCTATGTTCTTCTAATTCTCTAACTTTTCTGCATAAAGCTTCGTGCAGATAAGCGCGACGCAACACCGACTATTGTTATCCGTGAAGTTTTCTTAGAAATTGTAATGTTCGTGTCGCGTCGCTTAAGTCGACAAAGCAACTCCTATTTCCGTAAGGATGTTCAATAAAAAACTAACCGAGAATTCAGAGATGACGTGCAAAAAATTTCGAGCTCGCATTGCTCGCTCCCCTACATTCTTCTTTTCGTAAATAGCATATGGAGGCGATGAAAATGCTCCTCCCTCAAAACAAAATCCTGCGGGTTGCAAGATCCATGGTGTAGGTGGATTATAAATTACACACGTTATAGGTACTACTTTTTTTTGCTGTCATTTATTGATATATTTTTTTTTTTTCTTAATTATAAAAAGTTTTTGCAGAATTTTACTAGTAATACCTTCATAAACTGAGAAGACCCGGGCTTCATTTTGTTTTGCCGCTCCGGGCCCCCGACCGACTTAGTCCTCCACTGAGTGGGCCTGTCCTGACTGGACCTCGACTATGTGACCCCCCCAGACTCGAAGGCTGGATCCGCCCTTGGGTTCACGCGCAATACGTTTATAATCTCAGAGTTTTTAATCTGGATTTACTGGATACATTTAGACTTTGGATGGACTGCGAATTTTACCAGGACCAAGATAAAGGGGTGAAAAATAAAAAAATAAGAAACAGAGGACACCCCTAGGTCACCCCTTCACCAGTTATGGTCCTGGTTTATCCACCTCCGAGGATAACCCACAAGAAAATTAGTTAGGTATGGGCACTTTATGATTTCCTATTAGATTTTCAATGTAACGTTATTATCATTTCGTTTTACAATTCTCTATTTTAATTAGATTACCTAATTTAAAACAAACAAAGATATTACCTAGTTTGACGTAATTTTTTCACAGGGGAAAATACGTGTCAGACTGACTTCATTGAGCTCGTCTAGATACGTACGTACGTACAAAGGTAAGTAAATATCATTATCATTACATTTGCCAACCCTCGTATAAACATTTATAGACCGTTTATTATTACAGCTTATGATTCTAAATAAATCGAGAGTTCTTGACACACCCTAAAGATAGTGGATGTCAACAAGTTTAAGGTAACAAACAACGATAATAGAACAAATGACTGATACTCATCATGCATTAGGAAAATTATTCCATAATTATGTATTTTTATCTCTTTATATATGTTATAAGTAATGGAACTTGCCCCCGCCATTGTAAAATGTAGTTTGAAGTTAAAAAGAGTTTGAAATAAGTTTGACCGCTGTGTGTGTGTCTGTCTATGACGACCGATTTAATCTCAGATTTAATGCGGTTTTTTTTATTTTGAAAGCAGGGGTTTTAGCGATGGTTCTTTGACATGTTTTTATAAAAATTGGGTTGACCGTTTGAAGATTATCAGCTCTTTTCTTTTTCTAGTTGATGAATGGATGTGAGCGTCATTCACAGTTACTTCACTAATAATAGAGGAACGTAGTAACCTTGAACAGATGCTGCAGCATCGCCTGGAAGTTGTAGGATACCCAACTCCCTTACCAACTTACAGCACAGGTATCGTGTTTGGGCTCATTGGCATGATCTCAATGACTAGGTTATAGATGAACACGGTCTGGTGATGGAGTAGGAAAAAGAAATGCGGAAATGTTTGTGTCGGAGGTTTTCAAATTATAATATAATTTCACTTTTTGTTTTTTTGCCTCATGGGTAAAGCGTATCGAAAATACTCAACACACTTGCTTCCTACCCGAAACTAAACTGTGAACTACAGAGATGAAAAGAAAAAGTAATAATGATCAATTTAGTGCAAAAGCGCGCAACCGATATTTGCAACCACAAAAAAATCATAATTATATAGTATTCCATAGCAAGCGCTACGAACTTTCGTAGCACTAACAATGTAGCAATATTCCACCTTGAGGTCTCCTATTTCTCCTAAATTGGGAAGGAATGTGAACTATATTTACTAACCCCCTTACTAATAAATGTTGATCGCCTTTATAGTTACACACCGATTGCTCTCTTTCAGTCGTCAGTAATTTGAAATTCGAAAGAAGAAGACAAAGCGTTGTGTAACTTTACTATACAGAAGCTATACAACGTTTATTAGTAAGGAGGTTAGTCTTTATGTACTTATTTATTTAAGTCATAGATTGTCACTAGACCATTAACGACGAAAGAAATAAAAACCCATTATCATTTTTATAATGATGAAATTAATATTTTGCGTGAACTGTTAACAGGTTTACATAAAGGTACAAGCGAAGTTTTTATGTAGGTAACATTAAGATAAGTTATCTTCTATTAATGTGTGTTCAATGAAACGTAAGTAAATAAGTATATCGGGCATCATAACAATAACTACCGTTATCAGTTGCTACCTAGGAATTAAAATAACTCAGTATGTCAGGCCTACGCGAACAAATAGCCAATTTAAATCAATATTAACCTTGCTTCAATGTTACTTTTTCGTTATCATAATGTGACGGTATGAAATTAATGTTAATTAGATAATAATACTTATTGGTATAAGTACTTAGATTAAGAAAATGCTTCGAATCTTGTGGTTTTGTCAGTCAATAAATATCCAAAAATTAATGTTCGTATGGAATTTTTCTGCACGTGTTTTCTCAGATAATCACGATTTACACCTACTTGTAGTCTTTTCATTTGATTATTATTTTACAGGTGGCAGCCTAAACGATGAGGCAAACGTGATCGTAAAATCAAACTCAAGGAGAGCGGGAATAATCCGTAATAAAATATGAGGATCACATTCTTATTGGAATATTATCATGAATCTTACGACTCTCCGCATAAATAGTAACTAACACCTTTTGCATTATAGGTGAAACAAGAAACATGTTTCATTGCTACGCCCATGCTTTCGTAGGCCGTAGCAACTAGCTACTAGGTAAGTAGAATAACTATTATTACTCAAAAAAAAACATTTTGTTGAGTAATCGAATTAAACTGTTGATGTTTACATGACGTTTTAATTGGTCTAACCTATGATTGAATGAATGAAGCTTCAAGCTGAGAATTTTTTCGCTAACCTAACCTAACATAGGTTTCCTGAATTATTTGATTTTAATATCTTTATTGGGTAATTATTTATAATAACCTACTTAATAAAAAATAAATTACGTTAGGTTAGGTACAAACAAAAATCACCTGAAGATACCTACATGAAAACTGTCTGTCACTTTTCCATTATGTAAACTAGTATTTGTAAATTTACTAATTATTCACAAAAAAAAAACGATTCATTTAATAAAATAAAAACAGTTTTTAATATTTTATAACATTTTGTCCTAACTTAAAACGGAACAGGAAACCGCATAAACTGACGGGAAAACATAAAAAAGACTCACCTTAGCGGAAGAAAAGTAAACCACTTGTTTCAAATACAGGCTCCTCGTGCGAAGAGCCGCAGATTTGTGCAACATATTAACTAAAATATCACAAACAACGAAAGTGTACCTATTTAAATTAATTAAAAATTTATAAGTGTACACAATGAAAGCGTTCTGTTTCTTACGAGGCGTGTCGGATATCTATTTAGTGCTCCGAACTAAATTATGAAGCTCCTTTGAGAAAACATTACAATCGTCATGACGTTTTATCACTGGTGATAGTGATACCACGTTTGTTATTTGATTGTTACTTGCGTATACATACCAGATCCCACATTTATTTCGTACACAAATTATTGTCTTATAAACTTCCTATTTCTTTGATTTTGATAGCTAAGTAACAGTATAGGTAGTTATACTTTCAGCACTCTTCAATATTATTTATTTTCAATTAAGTACCTAAGTCGTTAGGTGTTATTTCATGTTCTGTGCTAATTACTAGTAATTAGTACAACTGCTTAATAGCTTATATAAACTAGAAGTAATAAAGATTTTATTTTCATAACGTTATATACGTTGAATCTTTTGATATACCTACTAAGCACATTGTACCTATAAGAGATACGCCTACTTATTTGGACTTAAATCTTGACCAGGGATTGGTACTAAGGTATAGATACTTCTGTTCTCAGGCACTCAGATTCCTAAGTAGGTATTAGCTATACATACCTACATATATCAGCATTAAAAACAAAAAAATCTAAAACGATCTTTACTAGTTAAAATCACAGTCTAATAGGTACCTACTGTGATTTTAAATAAAGATTTTGGGACAGACTTTATTAGGCAATAACTGTACCCTAATTACGTAATACACGATCAATCAGAATCTAAATCGCTTTGAAGCAGATTGCTAATCCATTGCTTCAAAAGTTCGAAAATAAATTCTGCTCAACAACCGTACGTAAATAACGCAATTAATGTTGTTGAACTGTCAAAATCAAATAAATTAATCGGAATCGTTTACGAAAATGCGTTGTTATCTGGTGCGTTAAAAATGTGCCTTATCCCTATTAAAGGCACATTTGTCTACCCCGCAAAATTAGGGATAACCTCCTGAAGGTGATAAAACGAGAACAATTCTTTTTTATTAACGAAAGTAAAAAAAAAAAAACATTTTCAAAGCCTAGTCAAATTGTTATAGCAATCATACCATCTGAAGTCGCAGGCGCTGCATTGGAATTACGGTTTTTAAATTCAACTAATGTCTTTAATATTTGACAACATGTTCTATACAAAGTAAACACCAGCAGTCAGCAAAGTATTGGTTTCGAAGGCGACGGTAGACCGCAGACGCAGTAGCAGCAGCAGTGCCGCCTGCCTACAGACCACGCCTATGCGGCCGCTGCTATTTCGCCCGTGCTCTGAGTGCCGCCCAACCGCAATGATAGATCGCAGCTGCAACCCTGCGCTGCTGTGCACGATGTGGGTGCTGTTTTATGTTAATAACCATCTTGATCTTAATTAATATCATCATCGACCACTGAGGTCAGGAATAGCAAAGGCTCTCTCGATTCGATTCGATTCGAAAGGGGATTCTCGACATGCTACCTATGTGTACAAAACTCGAAACAATACAAAAAAAAACCGCTCTTTGTTTTTATGATTCCGTAGTAAACAAGGAACCCTTATACCTAGTTTCGCCATGTCCGTCTGTCTGTCTGTCCGTTCGCCTGCTTAGCTCAGAGATTCTTTGTATGTACTAGAAAACTGTAGGTAATTTGGTATGGGTTTTTTTTTCTCCTCATCTATCCCATGGTGTGAAGGTGCCGTTTGAAAGGTCGTTTAAAAAATATTGAGAGTTTGTAAAAACTATTTTTGGATTCAGGAGTTTGTCTGCGAAATTAAGCGGCAAAATTAAAGTGCTCATTTTTGTTAAAGTCAAGTGTGCCCCAGCTAAATGTGGTTTGGCAGTAGTATATCATTTTGTTATATTATAACGAAATTAAAAGGAAAAGTATCACAGCTAAGTAGGCTCGAGACTAAAAACTAAACTACTAAATATAGTACTAATGAATATTGTATTTAACCACATAAATTATAGTAATTTTGTAAGTACTGATAAATAAAGCAATTCCTGCGAAATTATTCCCTAACCATTGCAAAATATTCAAAAATGCACAACGATGATGTTCTAGTTTTCACTTCTGCCGGCACTCCCGGAGGTTGTTTTTTTTTTATTCTACCCAATTACGGAACCCTTCATTGTGCGTGGTCCGACACGCACTTGGCCGGTTTATAAGATTTTATATCGTTTTATGAATTCATGCTAACATCATGAAATAAGTTTCCGCTACAGTAATCTTTTTCCGAAGACGATTTATTGTCTCTGGTTTACCGCAATTTTTCAGCTGAATGGAAATGTCAACAACGTCAAAGTAAATTTTAGTTGTCATTTTGAACTGTGGGAGTGTGGTTTTCTTGTGATTTGTATATAAATTACGCTGTTTGAAATAAAAGAATACGGCGTATTTTAGAAGTAATAACAAAAGTTGTGATCAACACTTAATATTTAAAAAATATGAGATCGTAGAAGAATGTATTTAATTTATATTACTTTCAAATAACAAAACATAATTCACCAACGTTCGTCATGGCTCGCTTCCTGTCGCAGGATAAATTAAAAGGTTTCGAAAAATACAAAGTAAGAGTTCCTCGAAATAAATATCAATGTAATGTGTATGAGCCAATGATACGGAAATAAAAGCAATCATTATAATTGTTTTCATCGATACATAACCATTTTGAAGTGTCAAATTATTATAAGTGAATAAAAAAATAATTTAATAAATAGCTTAAAAACATTTTTGTTACAGTACAACTCGGTGGATACCAGTGTCCTCAGTAACTATGTTATGCACCCATTTTGGAACTGGTGTGTTCAGGTAAGGTTCCAGTTAGAAATACTAAATATTGATCATTTATGTGTCTACCTCCCTTAGTTAGACCCCTTAGTCCAGCTCCGTTTTTTTATATTAAAAAAACCTGTTTTAATATGCTTAACACTGTTTCCTGCATCTTTGATTCTTTTTACCATAATTCTTAATGGAGTATGAAGTATTATGTTATTTATCACAATACAACTTAAGATTTTATTTAAAAACATATTAATAATTATTTAACTTGGCTTTAGTTATTTATTCAGTATATGTAATAGAATACCAGGTAAATCAAGAACAATTTATTAAAACCGTTTGTCTTTTCAGTTTTGTCCAGTATGGGTGGCACCAAATCTGCTTACATTTGCGGGGTTCCTGCTCACAGTTCTCAATTTCTTTGTCTTCTCCTATTATGACTATGGTTTCTATGCCTTGACCAAAGACAATACCGCTAAGGATTCCATACCTTCATGGGTGTGGGCTGTTTCTGGTGTGAATTTGTTTGTCGCATACACACTAGGTAAGCATATTTTTTTTCTATTATGTAAGTACTTTAAATTAAATTATATTCTTGTAAAAATATGGGCATCGGTATGAGTGGGTGCCTGGGTGCATAGGCGTAGAGAGGTACGGGCAGGGAGCTTCCCCCCTTAGAAGAGTGGTTGTTCGCTGGTAAACTGTAATTCTGATGAGCTTCATAGCTTGCGACCCTTCTTATAAGACCTAAGAAACTAACAGGCTTGAAGGCTGGCTTGTGAAATCCAACAATACGGGATGTGATCACTAATATAAATTTTTTTTTGTCTGCCCCCTATATGTATACAATCCTGGCTACGCTCTTGCCTGGGTGGGGTATGGGTATATGAGGGTGTAGTATCGGGACACCTCTGCCTAACCCTTCAGGGAATACAGGCGTGATGTTATGTATGTGTGTTTATGTGTAAAAATATAAAACATGGGAATGTCAGAGAAGCAATGTTTTGGCCTTAGCATATGGCACAAAAAGATATGTAGTAAAAAGTTGACTTTACAAAATATTGATGTTTAAAGTGAATGCTGCATAGTTTTCAGTGAAGTGCTGATATGTATGCTGTAGAATTAAATTAAATTAAACTTGACTAATGTATTCAATTTTAACAAAACTGTTTTAGGGAGGGAACGTCGGCCTTTGCCCTATACTGGGACACAATAGGCTGATATTAAATTTAAAAAAACCTAAAATAAAAAACGAAAAAACTATACTAGAACAAATGTTACCTCTTTATAGAGGTAAAAGTTTGTTTGTATGTAGCGTGTAATCTCCGGCACTACCAGTCGGGTTGTTTTTTTTTTGCATTCAATACCCTAATACTTGAGGAAGGTTATAAGTTCGCGGACCAAGTCGCGGGCAGAAGCTTTTAAAATAGTTTTATTAACACTTCCAGATATAAATCTTGTCGCGCGCGAATTTTAGACAGGCAGGGAACAGGGATTTTATTAATTTGTTTGTAAAACACCTGGTTAGTAGGCATGCATTAAAATTTCATGACACAGTATTAAGACATGCATCCTGTAAGGGCACTGCAAATGTTTCAGATCATATAATTAAATTACATAATTTGTCTAATACTGATTCTAATGATTTTTTTTTAATTTTCTTTAATTATTTACTTAATTAATACATTTTATTTCAAATAAATCATTATTATTAATTCGTTCATTCATTTTAGTCATTACAGGTAAGCTTATTATAGTACTTATAGTCATTTATTATTTCACATTCACAAGGTCAATTGATTCACAATTTGTCAGCTTTAAATTCCTCAACGGTATAGTAGCCTTTCTTTATTAACAGAGATTTCAACTGCTTCGAGAAAATTGAGTCATTTGGTAGAGATTTATGAATTTAAAAAAAAACGTAAAGCAATCGTTGAATATTTTCCTGAAACAGCTTTAACAGCTATCTAATTACGCAACACATCTTCGTAAACGATTCCGACTAATCTGTTTCATTTTGACAGTTCAACAACATTCATTGCGTTATATATGTTGTTGAACAGATTTTTTTTCGAACTTATTACGCAATGGATTAGCAATCTGTTTCAAACCGATTCAAATTCTGATTGATCGTGTATTACGTAATGAGGGTACGGGTTTGTTTTGACGAAAATATTCATTCCATGAAAAAGAACTCGCGAACCATAGCACCCTTTAGCCTTTGCTCAGACTCTGCGCCAATCGAGCCATTAATCTCAATCTACAGAAATATTTATAACTGAACATATTACATAATTACGTAATTAGGTGTTTCGCGTTTTCTATCATGTAGGTAACATAATTAAAAAAACAAATTTAACAATATTTTGTAAAGTTATTTAGCAATCAATCTTTAAAGTATTTAATCACATACCTACCTTAATGATTTAAAAACAACTCATTACGATAGTGACACGATAATACTACGGTGTCACTAGTTGATAATCAAAAAACATAGAAATTTCTATACCTATGTCAAAAAACAACCGACTTCCAAAGAAAAACTTTTAATTTCGGAAGTTATTGGTTGAGAATTTTGGTTTTGGCTACCGACTTCCGAAATTAAAGTTATTTTCACTTAGTGTTTTTTTATTAGGCGATTGTTTATTTTGTAAAAAATAATAATTTCACTTTTTAGTAGTAGCACCTACCTACTACCCCACACAAATTCGATTACCACTACCTGCTATGTAAGGGCTTGTACACAAAACTGCGAATTGGCGCGATGCGAAGTCGCAACGCAGAAGCTTCTAAAACAATTCTTACGGAGCCCTACAATTTTGTGTACAAGCCCTAAATAACAGTGACAGTTATTCCAAAAATAATAAATAAATAAATAAAAATAAAAAAGCCTTATATTTCTTACAAAAAAAAATTTTTACAAAACATACTTTACCTAACATATATGACAATTTCTTACATACTATGAAGTTAAACTTATTTTTATATTATAACTAAAGCTCTCAGTAAGAACCCCTCAGTTAATTGAAGGTGAAGGCCTCCTCTAGAGATTTCCATTCTTCCCTGTCTTTCGCTGTGTTAATCCACTGTTCGCCAGCCACTTGTACTATGTCGTCTGCCCATCGGGCATTAGGTCGACCTCTTTTCCTAGTGCCTGATGGCCCGTTCCAAGATGTTAGTCTGTAAGTCCATCGATTGTCTGTCAACCTAGCTACGTGACCAGCCCAGCGCCACTTTAATTTTTTACAGTGGTACAGAGCATCAGTTACTTTTGTCTTGTTTCTAATAGTTGTATGAGATATTTTTTGAATTTTTTTAATTTTTAATAAACTTCTCTCCATACTCCTTTGACATGATCTAATTTTTGATTTCATTCGGTATGTGAACTTCCAGGTTTGGCTAGCGTAGGTTAATGATGGTAGGATACAGGTATCCATGACTTTCTGTTTAATTCTGACCGGCATATCGCTCTTGAGAATTTCTTTCAGGCTCCAATATTTCTTCCAGGCAATTGAAGTTCGTCTTTCTATTTCGTGCTCGTTTCTCTGTTTTTTAAACGAAATTTGCTTACCTAGATAGATATAAGTGTCAGCATATTCTAGCGCTTCATTTTCTATGTATACAGGATTTTTTATGTAGTTCGTCATAATATTGGTTTTACTGCGGTTTATTTCCAGTCCTACTTGTAGACTTGCGGCGTGGAGATCGTTTATCATTGACTGCAACTCTGTTGTATTTTCTGACATCAAGACAATATCGTCAGCAAATCTTAAATGACTTATATATTGATTGTTTATATTTAATCCGACTTTCTCCCAGTTCAGTTTCCCAATGACCCATTGTAGTACTGCAATAAAAATTGTTGGAGAAATAGGGTCTCCCTGTCTAACTCCTCTTCTGATTGGTATAGAAGGTCCAGTCGTTTCCAATCTAATCCTGCTTTTACCGTTTTGATATAAGTGTTGTAGAACCTTCACATAGACGTTTTCAACATTTTGCGAATGTAGAGATTCCCATATTGAGTGATGGTACAAAGTATCAAAAGCTTTTTGGTAGTCAATAAACACAAGGTAGAGCGGCCTGTTGAATTCTTGATACTTTTCTATGAGGGTTTCGATCGAGTGGATATGATCCATAGTAGAAAATCCTCTTCTGAAACCCGCCTGCTCTATGGGTTGGTGCTTTTCAATAGTGCTTCTGATTCTCTTCTCTAGAATTGATGAGAATAATTTGTATATTGAAGGAAGCAAGCTTATTGGCCGGTAATTAGTTATATTATTTGGATCCCCTTTTTTATATAATAAAATTATATCTGATTCAGTCCATTGCTTTGGTGTAGTTCCCGTTTTTAGCACCAAATTAAAGAGTTGTGTTAGAGGGCTCGCTAAACAGAGACATCCTAGTTTCAGGGCTTCATTGGTTATTTTATCGGGTCCAGGGCTTTTTTCTGTCTTTAATTTAGCTATTCCTCTTGAAATTTCTACTTCATCTATGTCTTCTATTTCTGACGGTGTTCCACTTGATATAATTAAAGTGGATTCTTGATTTTCCGATTTATATAAATTTTCATAAAAATTAGTTGCGATTTCGAGTATTTCGTTTCTATTGCAGGTTGTTTTATTTGAAACTTTCAGTCCCTCTATCCAAGTTTTATGGGATCTTAATTCTTTGTTAGCTCGCTTTACGCTTCCAGACTGTAATATATGTTTTTCGATGGTCTTCGAACGATGGTTTTTGTAGTCAGAGTATATATATTTGCTTATAAGCTTATATAGAGCTTTTAACTCATTTTTCATGCTTCTTGTTTTTGGTTTGATTTTTTGTATATCTTGTCGCCTTGACATCAGTCTTCTAGTATTAGCTGATATAACAGAAAATTTACTCGTGTGCTTTGAAGATAGATGAGCCTTTTTGAGGCTGCTATCTATAGCAGCAGCAATTTCATCGTTAAGTTGTTGCACTGTGTACGATTGTTGGCTGTCAATAACATGTTCTAAACTATTGTGAAGTGACTCTTTATATATTTTTATTTCATTTTCATTTTCCAGGATACTTTTAACATTGTTTCCATAGGTTTTCCGACTCTTTTTTGAAGACTGTAGCTTGAATGTCGCTCTCACCAATCTATGGTCGCTAGGGTATTTAACATTGATCACTTGCATGTCCTGGACACTTTTTTGAAGATTGGTTAGTATGTAGTCCAATTCATTTTTTACCATGCCATTTGGTGACCTCCAAGTCCATCTTTTGCTGTTTTTCTTTTTTTTTAAAGTGTTTAAGACTGCCAACTTGTTTTCATACGCAAATTGTACAAGTCTAGCGCCTCTACTATTTCTGTTGCCATAACCGTAGTTTTTCATTATTAAATTGTCCTCCCGTTTTGGTTGGCCGATTTTGGCATTGAAGTCGCCCATCACTATTAAATTATTTGTTGACATTGTTAATGCTTTGTTTACAGTGGTGTAAAAAAGTTCAATCTCGTCTTCGCTTGCTGATACTGTTGGGGCATAGCATTGTATCACACTTATTTCAATGTTGTTGATATTTAGCTGAAGTAGAGCCACTCGTTCCGACAGTCCTTTAAAACATATAATATTCTTCTTGTGGCGCTTATTTACAATGAATCCTACCCCGTATAAGCCTGGTGTTTGTCCCATATAGTAGAAAATTAAATCTTCATGTTCTTCTATTGAATTTCCACATCGTCTAATCTCGCAGAGACCGACGACATCGTATTTGATATTTTTCAGGGCTATTCCAAAAATACGTACCTATTATTGAAACTGACTCAAAAACTACCCAAGCTAACTGCATTTGCACTGGCGAAACGTTCTCAACAAAACATGTTGGGATCTCTATTTTCTGTCAATTTTCCATACAATGTTTGACAGTAACTAGAGATTTCAACATGTTTTGTCGTGATGTTTCGCCAAATCGCCAGTGCAAACGCACAGTAAGTACAGTTAATTTTATATAGGACCACCGCGCAAGCTTCCTCGACCTAATGAATTTGAACATATTTATTTACTTGGACAATATGATATACGTATCTACCGTACCCCTTGACGAAATTATTAATAATTGATATACATATTTGTAATGTGCTCGTCAAGCCATATTGAATTTAACACAATCCAATGATACCTCATTTGTCAAACTATGATCAGTAGTTAAGAAGTTATGAGGTTACAGATGAACATACATACATACATACTTACTTACATACCGGTCAAAATCATAACCCTCCTTTTTGCTTCGCCGAAGTCGAGTAAAAATAGAACCACCTCGTTTTTGGAAGTCGGTTAAAAACGCACCGAATTATTTGTATCTCCTGAAATAAGAAGTAGGTCGTAGGGTAAATATAATGTTCAAATTATAATATTTTCCTGAAAACGTAGCTCTCCTCATGAACTAAATTGGTGTTATTTACAATTTTAACTACATAAATTACTTGCATACTTAGTTGCGTCTATTAATGGTCTGCTGTGCTGTGGGTTTTTATTACCATTACCTGTTATTAAATGCTATTAGAGTTGCCGAGCTCAAATTCACACAGGAGGTAAAACGTATCCTAATACTATTTCATGAAAAAAAACATTACTTCTTTCCTTATTCATCTCACAGTCGGATAAATAATAAATAAGTTTAATGCAGTTAACACATTATGAAGCCACGTCCACCATCATTCACCATTCTCACAATATTACAGCTGCGAATGTCCCGCCTTCACAACGAATTTACAATTTTGTAGACTCTATAAATAATACATATACTCGCCAATCTGAATGTGAAATGTTGACGTCACTTTAACACAAAAAACAAGCCGGATTGTATGACGTTGTAGGTGTTAAACATACCGAAATCAGTTTAATTGTTAAATTATGGCCTGAGTTTATGTTCCTCTTGTTAAATGTAATAGTAAAAAATGTGGGTAAAAGCCACTGGGGTGGGTGGCAGGTGCGGTCCGTCCCGGGCCCCCAGGGGGGTGGGGGCAGTATTGAGAAATACTTTTTAATCAAATTCCAAACAAGGCCAAAATATTATGTTCAGTAAGTCTTCTTTTCGTGTGGTTAGTGACTTAAAACTCTGACACCAGGTTGGTGTCAGAGTTTTAAATGGGCTATGGGCCTCTGACTTGTCTTTACATGCGGTCGAGAAATAACTGTTCAGTAAGTAAAAGGCAGTTTATAGTTGGGGGCCCCCCGCCCCCTACCTTGCTAAATATAAAAGTAGGGTGCAGACATTTTCAAGCTCGCTTCGCTCGCTCTTGCAACCTACAATCCCCTTTTTTTAACAGGCTTCTCTGCGTAAGTACAAAGTAACTCCTATTTATGTTGGTACGAATAGTCAAAAGAAAACCTTACCAATTCGGGGTGGTTCGGGGTAGGGTGCTAAAATATTCGAGCTTGCTTTGTTCGGTCTTGCATCCTACAGTTTCACACTTTACTGTAAAGTTTGACAATGTAATTCCTATTTGTGTATAAAAGTCCAAAAGAAAATTTAAACTATGCGGGGTGCAAAAAAATTTGAGCTCGCTTCGTTCGCTCTACCATCCTCTATTCATGTGATGTTCTAACTTTTCGTCTGTCGAAAAAGTAGGTATCTTCTATTTCTGTATCAACAGTCAATAAGAAAACCTAACTTTTCGGAGGCAGCGTGCAAAATATTTCAACGTTCATTCTTGGGCAAGGGGGCCCAAGTTTTACCGCCTCAGGTCCCGGAAAGGCTTAGTCCGCCACTGGCAAAAGCATCCTCTCTTCTCTTATGATTTAGTGAACAAGAAAGTGATGTGTGATGATGCGAAGATCGAACCTGGATCATTATTGCAACAGCCTGTCGTTTACTGCTGAATAATCATCAGGGTATCCGCCATGAGTGCCATGCTAACGATGCCTTGATCCTATTGAACTGATTGAACAATACCCTGGCGCAGTGTTGTAACAGTATGTACCTACTATGTGAGGTGGTGATGCAGTGGTAAGTAGGTACTCCCTATAGAGAGCACTACCCTCATTCCTTTGAGATAAGCTGTCATCTGAAAAGATAATGCTGAACCATTGTAGGTATACAAATGAATGAAATGTCACGACATTTCATTCATTTGCGACCCTGTGCGACCACTGAAACTGGCCCTAGGTTACAACAAAACACATAAATGGTTTCCATTTTTATCAACATTCGGTGGGACTATTTATGGCTAATATCAATGTAGTAAAACCGCATATTATCTACGCTGTTGTTCATGCGATAATAAGCATGCATTAGGAAGCTTGACACTGAAATAGAAAATGTTTGTAAGTACCTACCTACCCATCTATAGACTAAACAAGGCATTATTAAGTAACATGCCACTTTGTAAAGACATAGCTCGTGGAAGTCGTGGCGGTAGAAACATTGTTAACAACAGAGTTTAAATTAATCACTCATTTGCTCTGGTCATGTTATTTAACTGCTCATTATTACATTATAAACTACTAGCAACCGGCCTCTGGTAGCAGAGCATTTCATGCCTACATTTTCTAACCGACTTCTTCCAAAAAGGAAGCGGTTCTACTTTTGTCTGTATGTTTTTAGGTTTCCGTACCTCAAAAGGAAAAACGGAACCCTTATAGGATCACTCGTGTCTGTCTCTCTGCCCGTCTGTCTGTCCGTCTGTCACAGCCAAAATTGCTCCGAATCTAACGGACCGAATTTTGGTACACATATGTATTTCTGTGACCCAGACACGGTCGTGTAACGTAAATAAATCAATTTTGAATATAGGGGTCACTTTTGGGGATCAAATGAGAAAATTAAAAAACAAACTTTTGCAAACTGTACCTACGGTAGGTACTTTTTCAGTTTCATCTATCTATATACTAATTATAAAGCTGAAGAGTTTGTTTGTTGGCTTGAACGCGCTAATCTCAGGAACTACTGGTCCGATTTGAAAAATTCTTTCAGTGTTAGATAGCCCATTTATCGAGGAAGGCTATAGGCTATATATCATCACGCTAAAACATATAGGAGCCGAGTCCAATAAAAAATGTTTCAAAATCAGGGGTTTTTTTTAACGAAGTCGCGGGTTAAAGTTAGTGTTAGCCCAAAGTAAAATTATTCCACGCGGACGAAGTCGCGGGCAGAAGCTAGTGTTTTAATATTTTTAATTTCTGCATCATCTCTATGGATCGTCGTCGTCGTCGATATCGTCTTATTATGATTATTTGCAACCCTAAATCAGAACCCATTTATTAAAAAAAATATGATGGTAGTTACAGTACGACACAACTTAGATGTAAAATGGATTTGAAAATTTTCATTCATTCATTTCAATTTCATGAATGTATTTGGCTATAAGACTTTACAAGTTATTGCGTTTTCGAAAGATCATTTTCACCTAAAGCAGTAATAAAGATTGGTGATTTTGAAGGCGCACTCAGTTCGGATGGTGATCGGTTTTACGAATTTTGCCGATGCTTCATCTACTCGTAAGTTGTGTCGTATACTGTACCATCTCTCACTACCAAAAAATGTGGCCGTGTGGCGGATGGCATTATAATTTTGTTGAGATTTATGGGGCTATATAACACCTTCCATGTAAAAATGGCATTTACAAATTCGTTTCAAATTACCTCTTCATCCTGGAATAAAGGCGCAATTGTGTTTTATGAAACAAATCAAGTCTAAACACACAGTAACTAAGTGCGATTGTGATGGCTGCTTGATCTCTCATTCTTATTGTTGCCCTTTCTTATCTAATGTTAAATTTAATGTGTCGTGCGATAATAGACGTTTCATCACATCCTCGTTCGTAACTAAAGTTCAAACTTAACTATGCATTATTTGTATGTATTAATAGATGGATGATTATATTATTATATTGTTTTCGTGGCGGTAAGAGCAGGCCAAAAATAAGATTTAAATAAACTACCAATGGCAGAAATTTTTCGATTGACTCCTAAAGTCAGTCCTTCACGAGTAGTACATTCATCCACCTAAATAATTTATAAGTTAAAGAAATAATTTATTCATGTTTGGATTCAACAACAACTAGGTAAGTACCTACTTAGATGGTACTTACCTATTAATAATTATTGATAACCAGCTTCAACTATTATGTTAAGCTAGCCCACGAAGATACATTTTTAACAATAGGTATTTAGTTGTTTTCCTCATTTTTTTGGGTGAATCATGTACTTACTGAAAATAAATACAGTGTTATGTAAGTAATTACATAGCATATATCAGTCACTGAAATGATATTAATAAGTTTAGTGTCATTTAAATGATACTAGGTATATTGTCTTATCTTCACACGCTACGCAATAATTGTTGTCTTGGCTTCGGTAGCCAAATCTTTGGAATTATCTAACCCTTATAGGACATGGGCTTGGGCGTAGCGAGGTATGGGCAGGGAGGGGCAGCTGCCCCCCCTTAGAAGAGCGGTAGTTTGCTGGTAAACTGTTATTCTGACAAGACCTAAGAAACTAACAGGTTTGAAGGCTGACTTGTAAAATCCAACAATACGGGATGTGACCTCCCCCCCTATATACAATCCTGGCTACGCTGGCTAATTAATTTTTTATCCCAAAAATTATTAAAGCTACGTAAATTACAGTTACAGTCACACTTTCACTGTACTTACAGTAAAAAACAAACAAAAATTAACTAATTACCCTTAGGCCGCGCGCACATTGGGCACGAATTTGTATCGTACGAAACGTATGATCGTAGTCGTACGAATTGAGTGTATGTGGCTGTCTGTGTTCGATTCTATTCCGAGCATATCTAGCTATTCATTCAATCTAGTTAATCCTCAATGGAAAGTGGCGCGATGAGTTCAAAAGTACAAAAGACTTATCTGTATTCTGTATATAGTGGGCGTGCACTGCACGTGGTTGTGGTTGAGTCGTCGGCCGGCGCGGGCGCATCGCAGACGATGATCGCCGGCAATGCCTGACATCAAACACGAGTGTCACATTGGATAAAGACGTTGACCTTGCTTTTTGGAACCGTATCTACAATACGTTCCTAATTAAATCAGCGTATACGCAAATGATTCACATTAATTACTTACTAATTTTGCAATTCTTAATTACAAACATTTAATAAAAAAGTAACCGGCAAAGAGAGTGACCACTCATAATAATAAGGGTTCCGTAGTTGGGATGAATTTATCCCAAGAACAAATGTAACATTGTAGTTGAAAAACATATTCTCCCATACATTCTAACTGCAAATGTAAGTTTGTACGCATAATATTGAGAGATTTGCCATGTTATTTTAAAACCATAGACTTCTTCTTAAAGGTTGTCCTGTAATCTAGAAAAAGGTTATAGGTAAAACAAATTGTTGTTCTTTTTTTCAAAATTTTAGGCTCAGTAGTTTCGGAGATAAGATAGTTTATACATCTCTACACATAACACACGTACATAAATATGTGACTCTATAACTACATCTAGGTACATGAAACTAAAAAATAGATTTTCACAAGCTGCTTAGGCCCGTATTACTGGACCTTACTCAAGACTCTGAGAGCAGTGGTGGCCCAGTGGTAACGGCCCCGACTTACGAGTTGTAGGTCGTGGGTTCGAATCCAAGCAGGCGCTTTACTTTGTGTGAATAATTTCATCACCACTGCTCTCAAAACGGTGAAGGAAAACATCGTGAGGAAACCGGCATGTCTTAGAACCAAAAAATTCGAAGACATGTGACATCTACCAACCCGCACTGGGCCCGCGTGGTAGATTACGGCCCACTCCCTCTCACAGAGAGGAGGCCTGTGTCCCAGCAGTGGGAACATTAATAGGCTGATGATGATGATGAAGACTCAAGCATTAATTTAAAACTAGTTTCAACCAATCTACTTAATAGCATAATACGGGCCTTCGAGACCCGATGTTTAATATTAAGAGGATAACTAAAATCCATTAAAGTCGTCCTTTGGTCCTTTGCATCTCAAAAATGATAGAAAATGTCATACTATTCGTCCTGAGTTGTTAAATGTAAAGGCTTCTCTAATATTTTCTCGGAGCAGAGGGACTCAAGCTCATAGGCTTAGGTACTTGCTACCTACTTACCTACGTGTTGCAATTTCAATTTCAGACTATTCAAAGAATAAGTCGAGCTCCCTAATTGCGTAACACACTTTCAATAACAATCAGAATGATTTTGAAGGATATTGCTAATCCATTGCTTCATATGTTCAAAAGTCTGCTCAACAATGTAAATAACGCAATGAATGTTGTTGAACTGTCCAAATTAAAACCAATACTACTGTTAGTGTATCCCGCAATTACCCTGCAGGTTTCGGTACGAGATCCGCAGCATATAACACGCCAGTTAGACCCTTGCCAGAATAATGACACACAGGGCTTCTCTGATAATATAAATCATCCTAACAAGCCACTCACTGTTCCAGATGGTATCGACGGCAAGCAAGCCCGGCGCACCGGCACTAGCGGTCCCCTGGGCGAGCTCTTCGACCACGGCCTCGACTCCTACTCCGCGGTCCTCATACCTACCTTCCTCTACAGCATATTTGGCAGGTACATCATCTATCTATTGAATACATTTTTGAGGTCATGACCCGGTCATGTCCCTGACACGGCACATATGTGGGTGGTTAGATCTTTTTTGACAACCGGCAGAAAAAATAAGTAAAGTCTGTAAGTGGCACTACAAATTGGAATCCACGGGTACGTTCATTGATCTCTTTGTTTATTTTGTTTACACTTTCATCAGATACATTTGGAACAGATCATAGTACCAGTAACCTGAATGTAGCTATTTATAATAGTACATAATATAATCTGAGTAAGTAGGTACCTAGGTACCCTACTAACTGCCCATATTGTAAAGTACATAATTAGGACCAGTAGGTACGACCGCTGACCAGTAAGTACCTAACTTTCGTCCCGTGGTTTCACTCGCTTAAGTCTCGATCCCGTGGGAATCTCGGGATAAAAAGTCCTATGTCCTAACCCAGATCATGGTCTACCCATGTGCCAAATTTCATCCTAATCCGTTCAGCTGTTTTAGCGTGAAACGGTAACAAACAAAAAAACAAACTCACTTTCACATTTTATAATATTAGTTAAGCTGTTAAGATATTGGTTAGAAACATAATTGCTTACTTACTTACCTAAGTATTTCATCAGCTAGCTCATTCAATCTTCCTAGCCTTTTCCCAACTATCTTGGAGTCGGTTTCCAGTCTAACCGGATGCAGCTGAATACCAGTATTTTACATGAAGCGACTGCCAATCTGACCTCCACAACCCAGTAACTGGGTAATACGATACCCCTTGATAAGACTGGTGTCAGAGTCTCGGGATTCTGACGACTCGAGCCGTAACTACTGTCAAAGATCCACAAATGACAGCCGGGACCAACGGCTTAACGTGCTTTCCGAGGCACGGAGGAGTCTCGGTATGTAAAGATGGTCACCCATCCACAGACCAACCCCGGCAAGCGTAGCTTAACCTGATGAATCGACCCGTGCGGCTTGTTATTATTTAGCCACGAGCTCCTCCTTTTATCAGGTAGCTCATTCTTACTTAATATTAAGTAAGTAGCTGCCTAATTATGATGGCGATAAACGAAGGTTCAGATTTTTCGGCGCATGCCGAAGGTTGCACGCGATTGTTATAGTTCCTAAACTGAAATTACTAAGAAAATGTTGCCCAGAACGGTGAGGCTAATATGCATTTGTTTTTTGGGGTGAGACTTCATGGTCACGCGAAGGCAATTGTCACGCGATGCCTCTAGTTGGCTGAAGAAACATGGACCTATATATCTGCACCCTATTTGCGTAACACACGATCAATCATACACTGTTTCATTTTGACAGTTCAACAACATTCATTTACGTTACAAACTCAAAGTATTTATTTCAAATAGACCATTTACAGGCACTTTTGGATTGTCAAAGAGTCGGTCAGTTAGTCAGAAAGTTGAAGCTGTTGCCCATTCCAAAACTTAGATCTCTGTGGAGAAGAACGGGCAAGAAACTCCAAGGACACTCTTATAAATATAGATGTTACAAAATCCTGGGTACATTATTCTTGTTGCTTCTATGTGAGAACAATGTATTTTTTTTAAATAAAAAAGGAAACAATTCAAAATAAGCCCTGGCAGAAAAGAGATGACCCGTCTCAACTGACAGCGTCCGTCAGCTAAAATCGAAGTGTATAGAGGACCGTTAATGGCCATCTATCCGCCGTGGATTAAGTGCTACTAGTAGCGCTGCCTCGGCCCGGGTAAAGTGTCGTAAGAGTTGTATTGTCAATGTCATTGTCACTGTCATTTTGTTTGATTGTTGAGGTTAGTCCACGTTTGCTATAAACTTCAGTAGGTAACCGTAATGTTCAAAAATTCGAAATTTTGATTTAAGTAGGTACCTACTTATTTATCTTTACTTCTAAAACTATTCTGTCGTAATATCGAGTAGGTACTATAATAATTGAAACTCCTAATTTGAAATGAAATAAAGTCATGTGTCCTACTAGCTTTTACCCGCGGCTTCGCCCGCGTGGATGTCGCAAAATATCCGGGAATACATACCTAATAGCCGAGGAAAAGATCATTGATTAATTTTCAGCGGACGCAGTGGTAGGCTACTGCGCCGCGTTGCCGTCAACCATAATTATTTTGATACGCGTAATTTTAAAACTGGGATATCTCTTAAACTATTCATTTAAATGATGTGATGTAAAGGCATATTTTAATCGAAATTGAATGCCCCAATTTTAATAACATATTTTATTGGATAAGGATCAATATGATAACGGTGAAAATGGCTTCGAAAATAACAATGAAAATTTTATAAAAAATTTAAAGATAAAAATGGTTACTGTGGGTCATCCTTAGAAGATAGACATATGCTATCGCGGACTTTTTTGTTGAACTTTTTTTTAAGATATACAATACTCTAGAACATAAATTTTATTTATGTCTCACGGCTTATGCGACGCACGCCATTACTGGCGCTTCCAGTCGCTATGATTTTTTCCGACATCTTCAACAATAATCGTCATATTTCAGCCAATTTACACAAAACCTTAATGAATTATACACTAAAACCTTCCGCATAAATCACTCCGTCCAATGGTGAAAACCGTTTGAAAATCCATTCGATAGTTTTTGAGTTTATCGCGTTCAGACAGACAGACAGACAGATGCGGCGGGGGCCTTTGTTTTATACTAGCTTTTACCCGCGGCTTCGTCTGCGTGGATGTCGCAAAATATCCCACGGGAACGTTCTACCGGGAATACATACCTAATAGCCAAGGAAAAGGTCATTGACTAACTTTCAGCGGACGCAGTGGTAGCCTACTGCGCCGGGTTGCCGTCAACCATAATTATTTTGTTACGCGTAATTTTGAAACTGAGATATCTCTTAAACTATTCATTTAAATGATATGATGTAAAGGCATATTTTAATCTAAATTTAATGCCCAATTTAAATAACATATTTTATTGGATAAGGATTAATATGATACCGGTCAAAATAGCTCCGGAAATAACAACGAAAATTTTAAAAAATTTTGAAAGATAAAATTGGTTACTGTGGGTCATCCTTAGAAGATAGACATATGCCATCGCGGACTTTTTTGTTGAATTTGTTAAGATATACAATACTCTAGAACATAAATTTGATTTATCTCTAACGGCTTACGCGGCGCACGCCAGTAAAGCTCCCAGTCGGCATGATTTTTTCCGACATCTTCAACAATAATCGTCATATTTCAGCCAATTTTCTCAAAACCTTAATGAATTATACACTAAAACCTTCCGCATGAATCACTCCGTCCAATGGTGAAAACCGTTTGAAAATCCGTTCGGTAGTTTTTGAGTTTATCGCGTTCAGACAGACAGACAGACGCGGCGGGGGACTTTGTTTTATAATATGTAAGGATAATATACCCGCGGCTTCGCCCGCGTGGATGTCGCAAAATATCCCACGGGAACGTTCTACCGGGAATACATACCTAATAGCCAAGGAAAAGATCATTGACTAACTTTCAGCGGACGCAGTGGTAGGCTACTACAGCGCCCGCGTGGTCAACCATAATTATTTTGTTACGCGTAATTTTGAAACTGTGATATCTCTTAAACTATTCATTTAAATGATGTGATGTAAAGGCATATTTTGAATGCCCAATTTAAATAACCTATTTAATTGGATAAGGATTAATAAGATACCGGTCAAAATAGCTTCGGAAATAACAATGAAAATTTTATACAATTTTGAAGGATAAAAATGGTTATTGTGGGTCACCCTTAAAAGATAGACAAATGCCATCGCGGACTTTTTTGTTGCAATTTTTAAGATATACAATACTCTAGAACATAAATTTGATTTATCTCTCACGACTTACGCAGCGCACGCCAGTAAAGCTCCCAGTCGGCATGATTTTTTCCGACATCTTCAACAATAATCGTCATATTTCAGCCAATTTACACAAAACCTTAATGAATTATACACTAAAACCTTCCACATGAATCACTCCGTCCAATGGTTACCGTTTGAAAATCCGTTCGGCAGTTTTGAGTTTATCGCGTTCAGACAGACAGACAGACGCGGCGGGCGACTTTGTTTTATAATATGTAAGGATGTAAGGAAGTATTGTTTTATATAATGGGTATTACTCCGAATGTTCATTTATAATTAAATTGTTAGTCCTAAAACATTTGCTAAAAATTAGGTTTTAATGACAGAAACGAATCGCTGTAAATCCGATTCCACGCAGTCTTGTCTGCCCTACCCCTAGAGTGTAATTTAGAACCGCCTGCATGCTTGTTTACATGCTATAATATGTTGCATGCTTTGCTTACATCTGCATCATCTTGCTTGCATGCTGCATGCAAGTTGCATGCATGGTGTGGTTTTAAACATGTGTTTTGTGGTGGTTCTTTGTCGTACCGTAATATATTACCCGTTGCGTTTTTTTTAATAATGTACCTTATTTTTAAAAACATTCAGTTCACGTCACTAGTATGTCGCAAACTGACGGCACTTAATACACTGCTGAAATAGAGTGACGTTAACGGTTCTTAATAAACTGCGGAGACAGAGTGCCGTTAACGGCCCTCTATACACTGCCTAAAATTATTCACTTTATGATTGATCGTGTGTTACGCAATTAAGGTGCTGAATCGAAACAAGACAATAATTCACCACAATATCAAAATTACAAATTGAGTAAAAATTGCTGTCTGTGATTACTTTAATGCTCGTCCTTGACCGTTGACTTTTTGTGCGCAATCACAATGTAAGTAGGTACAAAGTGTACCAAAGAAACGTGGTATTAGACGCGACATCCATTGTAATAGCTGTTTATTTGAAAATAATAGGTAGGTATCTTTATAAACATTGCGTCGGATGAAAACGTGACACTTTTTTATTAAGTAGTAAATAAAACCGGCCAAGCACTATGAAGGGTTCCGGTTCCGTAGTTGGGATGAACTTATCCCAAGAACAAAATTAACATTATAGTTGAAATAAATGTTCTCCGATACATTCCAACTGCAAATGTAAGTTTGTATATTTCATATCAGTACAAAATCGGTCAAGAGCGAGTCGGATTCGCGCAGATGGTTACATAAGTAATAGGTAATCTTTTATTCAGATATGGAGGCACATTTATACACATAAATAAAAATAAAGGACAGAAATTGAATCGTTTGCGTTCGTTTCCTTTTCGTATTTATAATGGTGATTGTGTGAGTTTTTAAATCAACAATACGGGGTGTTAAAGTAATTGCGTGCCATAGCTTAGGGGTAGGTTCAGTATCGATAAAGGAAACTAGGAAAAATAAAAAATAAATCCACAAAAATAGTTTAAAAAGAAACATTTAAAAATAATTGTTAGGTCAACCTAATTTAGTTTGGAATCAGGTATTTACAAAGATTAAAAATCAACTTATTTACTCATGTTTTAAGTTGATTTGATTTCAATTTTAATGTAGTAGGTACTAAATTAGGTTTCCCTTGCAATTTTTTTTTAATGTTAATTTTTAAATTATTTTTCTGGATTTATTTTTTATTTTTCCTAGTTTCCTTTATCGATACTGAACCTACCCCTAAGCTATGGCACGCAATTACTTTAACACCCTGTATATTAAAAACAAAAAAAAAATTAAGTTATGTGTTTTTTTTTGTGATTGGTAACGTGTCTTAAGTATACATACTCGTATATCTCAAAACACAAGTTTTCAAAATAAAACTAGGCACATTGTGAGTTTACAATACAATGCTAGGAGCTAGAGTCCCCCACTCTGACTACACCCTGGACTGAGATGATGAACCTCTTTGCTGCTGGGTATATACCTCATATGTCGTCTGCCAGGTTTCACGGTTTTGTGCGTCCTTTGTACAGGTGTTTCTGGTAGTGTGTCGCTATGCTGTATGGAAATAAAAATGTCCTGTAGGTACCTAAGCTCTGGGAACTAAGGGCCAAAAGCTTCATACAATCGTGTCAATCAGAAGACAGAGCGTAGGTGGATCATTAGGTAGGTAATCGTTTTTTTTTTTAATGAACATAGATAAGTCATGTGAGACCCTTCGTAACAAATTAGATAGGATATCGCTAAAGGCCAGAGCTGTCCGATAGAATATCCTGCACTCAGCTAGATACTGCGTTATCGTACTGGGACCGGATTTTTTCTATCGATTCTGATTCCTTTCTGACTTTGATTAATGGGTACTTATTAGAAACTCTTGGACATCGGTATCACTGCCACTGGTCACGCTATTTACACGGTTATTATTTTGCTTAGTGGCAAACGACAACGATATAAATTCATTTTGAAAAAATAAAATCATTTTATGACAATATAAATTATTTTATTATTCGTTAAAAAAAATTGTAAAATTAAGTAGATCCGGTAACTCCAATGACTACATTATCTGGACAAGATTATCTACCAAACTACGATTTACGCTACCTAATTATACTGTTATCACAAATTAGGCCACATGTTTAGTTAGCATAATTATCACCACAAGCATTTGTAAGTAGATACCGGTAAATAATGACAAATTATGAATATTTATGATTAAACTCTTAAACATATAATAGGTGGAACTTATTTGGTAATTCGACGGGTATACCCTTTGTACATACCTACACGTTTTGCTTGCCGTGTAAAACTTATTCGCCTTGTGAAGCCAGGGTCGTCAGTGTTGTATGAATCACGGCGTGGTTTTACGCCATACCTCTGGCCGTACCGTAAAGGAACCGTGCCGTGTACAAAGGGCCTAAGGTGGTAATCTATCTAAAACTAATCTAAACTATTATAAAGAGAAAATATTAGATTTTTTGTGTTTGTTTTTACGCTTTCATGTTAAAACGGCTGAATGGATTTGGATGAAATTTGGCACATCGGTAGATCATGACCCGGAGAAGGAGATAGACATATTTTTATCCCGATATTCCTACGGAGTCGACCCTTATGCGGGTGAAACAGCGCGGCGCATAGTTAGTGATAATTTCGTATGATGTGCATGTATAGTTAATAAGCAAGTCGACATGACTGGGAACTATTTAAAAAATACTTAAGTAAGTACCTACTTAATTTAAAAAAAAACTACTGAAACCTCTTCTTGATTGCTCACAAAACTTTGAACATAATGGATTCTATTTACGACTCTTGAGTATTTTCAAATACCTACTGTCTATTTAACTAAGTATAGATGTCCCTGCCACCCCGTATTATTCAGTAACTACAATTTAACGGAGTAATATAGATAAATAAATCACAACAACACAATAAATCACATAAATCTTCCGAAACTACTGAACGAATATTACTTATTAAGATTTAACTGTCACATACCTACATGCCGTAAGTTAAACGGCCTCTATGAACATCAGTTAAAAAAACAAAAAAAAAATTTGCTTATAAATGTATCTTACATAATATAATTATATTCACATACTTAGTAGTATGTTATATAATATGAAAGTTGCTTTAACTTTCAATATTTTAGTAAATAAAGGGTAAAGTACCTATTAATTAGATATTTTTCAGCCTGATGATATCACCTATTACTTATGAACAGGGGGCCCAAAACGGCCACATTCAGCACTTCCTCTAAAAGCAATTCATTTTCTGAATTCCCTGCAATTCCTCTATTTTGACATAATTTGTATGAACGCAGATAATATTATGAATTGTCAGTTTGTGACCATTTATATGACTTTTAATATAATTCATAATAAGAATCATATTATGATTCTGCCAAAGTGGCCGTTTTAAGCCCCCTGCACCACTTATAGAGAAACTGCACAATAGTGGACTGTGAATCTACGATATCACTAGATAGACACTTCTAATTATGCAAACCAAAATCGTCTCAGTGGCGGTGGCAGTGTTATGAATAGTTATGACAATATTTCCCCATGGCCGTTTCCTTATCAGTTTATTTACAGAGCCATAACACATGTTTGTGGTCAATGTAAATAGTAAATGCTGATTGGGTTGCAGTTTCAATAGCTTTATGAATGAAACATTAGATAAAATAATGAGATACAACATAAACATACATACATAAACTCACGCCTTCTTCCCATGGGGGTAGGCAGAAACTACAGAACGCCACTTGCTACGATCCTTACATACTCCTTTTGCCTCGTTTACGTTCATACATCCTGGTCATACACGCTCGCCGTATACAACATAAACATCACTATTACCCGGAGGAGTAGGAAGAGCTGCATGTATTATGTTTATGTATCATATACATTTATAATAAACTAGCGGACCTGGCAGACGTTGTCCTGCCCGAACAGCGCCACCTACAGGGTCCAATTGTATTTTCAAACCATCCAGGGACCCAATCAAATATACACACTTTCATCCAAATCGGCCCAGCCGTTTAGGAGGAGTTAGAATTATAACACTGAACTTGATGTTGTAACCGTTTTAGGAGTAAAAAAGGCATTTGGAAAGTTTCCAAATACTTTTATTACTTACATCTAAAACGAAATATTCGGTGTTACGATATTAACTATTGCATTTCTTAATCAATATTTTAGTTTAGTTCACAAGTTAGATATGGCTAACTAATTCATAATATTTTCATACAGTAATATTGCCAAATTAATCAAAACAGCGAAATATTTGACAGCTATTTGCGACGTTGCCGTTGCCCACTTTCAGAATAAACGCTCAAACCCCCATTTCCCCAGTTGTGACTCTCATCAATGTAATAGAGGGCAACCCTGTCATTATAAACTTGGTACTATGATCATCCGATCGATTGGATCAGTCTAAAATTGATAATACCTAGTTTGTATTATCAATTTTAAACTCTGATCCGATCGATCGGATGATTTTTATTATCGTTAAAAAAAATTAACAGCGTCATCAACGTCAGTTAGGTAATAACATCAAAATATCGTTTAATTTCAGGGATGAAGTGAGCACGCTTCGGTTCCTGTTTCTGATCTGGAACATATTCTTCAACTTCTACCTGACGCACTGGGAGAAGTACAACACTGGCGTCATGTTCCTGCCCTGGGGATATGACTTCACCATGATCGTAAGTCAATCATTTATAGTAGTAATACCTAGGAGTAGTAGGTACTTGTCTAACTAAGTACAGACGCCAGCACATCAAGTTACTACAATCTGTCAAATTTCTTTAATAGATTTTTAACTTTATCGCTAAAAAATAAGGTTCAATGTTGATTGGGAAAATTTGACAGATTGGAGTAGGTTGTTGTGCTGGCGTCTGTACCTACATACCATTTTTGCCGCCAACCAGGTCAAAGTCAAATAATTTATTTAAATGGGCTGTATTTTCAATCGTTAGATAACTTGTATCTGAAGAATTTAAATTATAACGGTTTGACATATTTTGTATACAAAAGTCTCAATATGTCAAAACACAATTTTTATTCCTCTGATAAAATATATCTGAAGGTTGAAAAATTGGCCCCTAAAGGTCTCTCTCTAGATCAATATTATCTATTTGTCACTTCGAAAAGATTCGTATGAAGAAGTATCGGCAAGAATCTTCATAGGGCTGCTGAAAGAGCATGGCAGTTGAGAGTATGTCACCGCTGATGGTGGCTAGCATGGCGAGTGTGTAGAATTTAAGTTTTTGAACTGTTTTTGTTTTTTTTTACATTGTTCTCATCTCACATGTTCTACTGTACAAGCAACAAGAATAACGTATCCAGGATTTTGTAATATCTATATTTAAAAGAGTGTCCTTGGAGTTTCTTGCCCGCTCTTCTCCATGGAGATCTACGTTTTGGACTTCTGGAGTCTACTGTAGCTTCAACTTTCTGACTAACTGACCAACTCTTAGACAATTCAAAAGTGCCTGTAAATGGTTTAATTGAAATAAAATGTTTTGAGTATGAGTTTGCTGTGATGTGGTTTGAGGAGTGAGGGTGACTGCCTGTCTAATTAGAGGCATTAAACATTTCAGCCATTTCTATGAGGTGGTAATGCACCTGCGAATCCTGCGATGCTTCTTTCTCTTTCAGATATTTCATTTACATCATAGGGCGGCGGTGACAACGAACCATCTGAGAGGCAATTCCCCTAATTTTTACGAACGTTCGCATTCTAATCTCATTCGCAATCTGTCAAAAATATAATTACTAAAATATTTGACAAGTTTGACAGATTGCGACTTGAATGTGAACGTTTTTTAAGTACAAAAATTGGCCTTATGTCTTAGTGCTTGTTTGCCATCTGACAACAGAAAAATAACTTGTTTTGAAAGAAGCAGCACGCTTGATACTTGACTCATTCATTTGTTTTTCTTATTATTGAGGTGTAATAGTAGAACGGAATGTTTTATCAGCGTAGTAAGAGCACGTTTACCCCATCTGATATGTAAATAGCTGTGCCCTAGTGAAATGTTATGCACTACTTATGTCTCGCCGATATTGAAAGTAAACACAATCTGAGCGTACCTACACATATCACACAGTCACACTACATGATTTAAGAAAATTGTTTGGTCATGGTCATCATATTTAAAAAAAAACGTACCTACAGATGAACATAGAACGTCCTTCTTTTTTGAAGTCGGTTAAAAATACACGAACGCAGCAGTAATATCAAACTATGTAAAACATGAGGGGGGCGAGGGATTTCTGATTTGCCCCCCTCTGGCCCTAAAAGCTGGGTACGCCCATGCCATCTAATATATATATATATATATCTATATATTTTTTACGTTTAGATATTAATACTAATCACGTCTGCAGAGTTTCGCAATTCTCAATAACTCTACGATTTCTTGTAGGGGTCCTGTATCCTACTGCTGGTGACATCTGTGTTCGGGCCAGAAGCGTGGCACATCCCTCTGCCGGGCGGCATCACACCGGGCGTCGTGTTCGAGTTCGTGCTGTACTTCTCTGCTATGCTCACCAGCCAGACGGTCATCTTGTGGAATATTTACAAGTGAGTATAGTACAACACAACTTAGATGTAGCATACGTTTGAAAATTTTCGTTCATTCATTTCAATTTTACGAATGTATTTGGCTATAAGACTTTACAAGTTATTGCGTTTTCGAAAGATCATTTTCACCTAAAGCAGTAATAAAGATTGGTGATTTGAAAGGCGCACTCAGTTCGGATGGTGATCGGTTTTACGAATTTTGCCGATGCTACATCTAATTTGTGTCGTACTGTAACAAAGTTGTTACAGTTGTATCAATACACAAAACCACCCGCCCTTTAGCGACTACCAGTGATTTGGTAGGAAAGAGCGACGCAATAAATTCTCCAGGAGTTACCATTACCACGGGAGAAATAAATAAGTAATATCGCCCTCTTCTGGACGTAGGTAAGCTTCAATTAAAAAGAAGGTCCGACCACCCATGGGCGTACCCAGGGGGGGGCAGGGGAGAGCAGCTGCCCCCCCCTGGATTTTGTATGTCTAAGTACCTAGGTACTGTTGTCGATAAAAGTTATGTTACAGTCACGATAAGACTTCCTTTACAATTACAATATACCTATTATTTTGAATTAATTTTAGAAAAAAATCGCGCTGCGCGGCTTTTCATGTTGTGCTTAACTATTTGCGTAACCGACTTAAAAAGTAGGACGTTCTATGTTCGACTTTTTTTTTCTACTATGGTTAACGATATTTTCGTCAAATGTGATGCAATTCTGAAAATTCGTGTATCATTTAAAAACGAATATTATAATCGGTCCACAATTGACAAAAATATCGATGGAGTAATTTCTGATTTGCCCCCCCCCCTAGGCCAAAAGCTGGGTACGCCCATGCTCATACCTATTTATCAGGTTACAACTCCTCACTGGGTGGCGTAATTTGATCTTATCCCGTCAAATCCTTGCACAGATTTTAAGAAAAGGACCCTTCTTCTTTCTTCTTAGGATCTACGACCCTTTTCATAAAAGGTTTTAAAAAATCTGCTGTCCCACACATTTTGTCGAGTCAGGTGAGCATAAATGTATGGAACAGGGATGTTGCGAATATTCGCATCCGAATCCGCAAATGCGGAGCTTCCGCATAGATTTGAACCAGGGATGTTGCTGATGCCGATTTTTTCACATCCGCGGATGCGGATTTTTGATGGCTCACATCCGCGGATGCGGATTTTTGATGGCTCACATCCGCGGATGCAGATGCGGATGTATAAGATCTTATATAAATATAATATAGTATAATATATGAATGAAAAATTAAAACAATGATAAAGTAATTATTAACATTTTTAATAATGAAAATTTGTATTAAGTCTACTGCTCCTATTTTTTTAAATTTTACTTACAAATCTTATTAGCAGCGCAAACAAACACGTAATAATTTATTTACAAGAAACAAATGATACACCACAAGAAACGCGTCTGATCTTGTGTCACCAATTTTTTCGCTCCCATTGGTCATTGTCACGTGCGAACGGGCCATTCACCGGCCCCGCCCAATTTCTTTCTTGTCGCATCTTGTATGAGGAATGAAGAACATAGTCTTTAATTTGTTGAAGCTTTTAAAAGGCGATTGATAACGCTAATTATTCGCCTACAGAGATATTACTGTGTACACTGTAAGCTTTCTGAAGAATAAATAAGTAAAAAAACGTGATGTTATTCCCAGGTCGTATCGCGACGGCACCGGCAAGCTGCGTTCGTTCAGCGAGGCGGTGCGGCCACTGGTGCCATTGTTCATATTCTTCGCGCTGAGCTCGCTGTGGGCCATCTTCTCACCCAACGATATCATCAACCGAGCGCCCAGGATCTTCTACATACTCACCGGAACTATATTCTCAAATATTAATGTAAGCTTTTCTTTTTTTCTGCTAATTATTATACTGAGTAGAATGAGGTTATGAGTAACCAATAATTCAGGAATATTAAATCCTTGTAAAATAATGAATGTAAGGAAAATAGTGTATGGGGTACACCGCCACATACGAACTACGCATCAAAGACATGACGTCACACAAATCCTTCATTGCGCAATTAGCGTTTACCGCACGAACGACATAATATGTCGTTCGCACAATACACAACATAATATGTCGTGGCAACTGCCCGAAAGTTGATATCGGATAGTCTTATACATATATTATATGTATAAGACTATCCGATATCAGCCAGAGCCCGCCAGACACAACACCCGTCTGGTCGGAGGATCCTCCCTTTTCTAATGAGGATGGGTGAACTTTCCACCCTGTGCTCATACCTCTAAAATACTACCATGTTCCGGTTTGGGAAGTATGGATACCGGTGAAATTACAGGTCTAACACGCGGGACTTTTCAACTTTGTCTGCAATGCTGATATGACGCGTAGAGTGAGCTCTACGCGACTGACGTATAACAGAGGTGGTGCCCAGGGGCCAAAAGCATTGTACTTGCCGGCAAAAGGATATCTGCGCGTCGCTGATTATAAACGCGCCTACTACGTACATATATTATCAGAATCACTTTTTGTCCTGTGATTCACCACAAAACTTAAAAATATACTACTTATACTACGATTTTTGAATTCATACAAAACGTCAAACGACTGACATCCTTTTTGTCTCGTAGAAATTTATTTTAGTCATTTATGTCCAAAGGGTATTTAAACACATTTATTGAAAAAAATATTATGTCGTATGTAAATGACTATTTTAGCGTCTGGAAAAAAGGTATTATAGAAGAGCGGAGAAGCCTTTGGCGCAAAATTATTGCAGTTTTATTTCATAAAAATATCAACTGGTCTATCAATATAACTAATTTGAAGTAAAATTTTATAACAAAATAATAAAAAACAGACGGAACAGAATAGATTGAATAATTTGAATTGCTATATTAGCAATTCAAATTATTCAATCTATTCTGTGCGCGGAAATTATTTGTCGCATCACTGAACCATAAACAACTTTGAGCGGCCATTGTTGTTTACATCTTTGGCTGACAAAAAGATGCGTCGACTGGTTATATTTGACTGCTATTTAATATAAGTTATCATATCATATTATGTTATCATCTTACCAGTGTAAACAATTGTTGGTTGGCCATTAAATAAAAATAAAATATAAATAAATAAGCAAGTTTCTGATCAAATCTGTTACATTCTGATATTTTTTGCTTACTTTTCCAGTGTCGTCTAATAGTGTCACAAATGAGCGACACTCGGTGCGAGGCGTTCAACGGTCTGCTGATCCCCTACGCGCTAGTGATGTGCGCGGTGTTCTGGTCCGCGGTCTCGCCTGGGACGGAGCTCTTGCTGCTTGCCGTGCTCTGCGTTATAAGCTCCATTGCACATATCTACTATGGTACTAAAGTGGTAAGTGACATTTAAAGAATAACCCACTGTGGCAGCTAGGGCTGCACAGGGTAGGCTGCGCAGGCTGCCAAGAGATAGGTAGGTAGTTATAGGTAGATAGAATAATAGACACAAGGGATAGGTTAATACATATATTAGGATAAATAGATAGTAACACGGCTAGGTCGCGGATCAGGTCATGTACGCTGTCTGAGCACTCGCACTTATAGGTAGAGGAAGGGTACCGTCCTTGGCAGCACGTGGTAGACGTGGGGGCCTGTCAGCACAGGCTCCGCAGTAGTAGGGCGGACGGCCCTCGTAGGACGCCAGGTGGTGAGCGTCGGTAGCACGTGGAGACGTGGCCTGCTCAGCACAGGCTTTCGGCGGTAGGCCGTAGGTAAGCGTGCAGTACTGCTACGCGTTAGGTTGAGGTAGCCGGCAGGAACTAGTAGGTAAGGGGTCCTGCCCTCAACCCGTATGGTGAACCCTGCAAGGCGCGTGAGAAAGCGCATGTTAGCGGTGCAGTGCGAGTAGCGGCAGGCCGCATGTGATGTGTCAGCTTCACCCCATTTAGCGACCAAGGAACGGTATGGGTAGCGGAGTAGGCGGAAGCTTAACACATCGCAGCGGCTTACAGGCAGAGAGAGATAGTGCAGAGATAGCGTGGCACATTCGCAGATGGTAAGTTAGGTTAAGTATGAAACACAAGGTAACATGGTCATAGCAGATGACAGATGGCAGAAGGCACACTCAATAGATATACTCGTATACATAGTTTATAGAACACAGTAGAATAATGAGGAACTCACCCTAGATTCGGGGCTCATAGCTGACCTTAGAGGTTAGCTGTCACCAGTACAGTAAGCGGAAGTCAAATGACAGAGCAAAGAGCTATACTGAGATAGATAGTGTTGTGACATGTGTTTTAGTGTTGTGATTAGTAACTTACTAAATATCATTATAGCAACACTCGACTATTCAGTTGCACAACGTTACAGTACCCCGGCTGCAGAGAGAGGATTTTACCTATACCAAAATCCGCTAGAACTACCACTTCCCACTTGCTGTCTAATCCATAGCACAAGTCTGTATCCAGTCCAATAATAGAAAAGACTGGAACCATACTCAGCAGCCATGAGTGAAACTAGTTAGATAGATCACTCAAGATTAACAGACAGCAAGCAAAGAAATACACAAGTGTTAGAGCAAGTGTATCTCAGTCGGTAGTGTTCTATTAGTAGCAGGTGCCAGTGTTATTAGTAGTATTCCTACATGTGAGTAGAGATGTAGTTTACTAGATATTTAGTTTTGTAACTGGCTTTAGGTAAGTATAGGTAAGTGAGTTCAGTATGTACTTGTAGGTGTAGTTAGGTATGTATACACATGTAGTTAGAATGCCAAAGTATTAGATTTAATTTTAGTATGTACTTTGGGCATTTAGGTAACAGATAGACAACACAAAAGCTAGGGGTAGTTATAATAGTGAACTGCTATGCAATAATAAATAGACATCCCTTGGGATCAACAGCATTCCCTAAAATAGCGCCAGTGCAGCATATGTTAAGGTTTAGGTAGTAGATATAGTATATTATTAGTTATAGATAATAGTTTTATTTATATGTAGTAGTGTGTAGTATAGTTTTATTTCATTCATAGATTTAATAGTCCAAGTATTCCCATAATATCTTTAGATAATATCAGATAATAGAATAGTTGTGGGAGTAGATTATTCAGTAAGTAGATTACTGTTGTAGGTAAGTTCAATCTAGGTCCCTATAGTATAATCACACAAGACTAGAAATTAGGATGTAGTCCACAGTACAAAGTAGTAGCAGTTTTATTTCTTTTTATAAATATATTTATTTGTATGTTAGGTATAGTTAGATTGTATTATTTAAAATGATAGTTATTAGTGTTTCCATGATATCATTAGATATAATCATAGATAATAGAATACATATACTAGCAACAGATCAGATTTCAACAAGTAGGTAGATTACTGTTGTAGTTTCATCCAAAGTCCCAATAGTATAATGAAACAAGACTAGAAATTAGGATGTAGTCCACAGTACAAAATAGTAGTATATTTTTTTTTTTTTTTTTTTTTTTTTTTTTTAATAAATGTATTTATTTGTATGTTAGGTATAGTTAGATTTTATTATTTAAAATGATAGTTATTAGTGTTTCTATATCATTAGATATAATCATGGATAAAAGAATAGATATGCTAGGTAGCAACAGATCAGATTTCAACAAGTAGGTAAATTACTGTTGTAGTTTCAACCAAAGTCCCAATAGTATAATGCACACACAAGACAAATTAGAGTCTAGTCCATAGTACTAAGTAACCAGTAGTGTAGGTTTTATTCAGTACAAAATTCCCTAAACTGCATAGGAATACCAACAATTACATAGATAGACAGTTTACATAAATAGATAGTTTTGGTTTAGACTTATTTAGGGAGTAACCATTCGCTCCATAGAATATATTTATGTAATAGATAGATAATTTGGTTTTGGCTTATTTAGGCAGTAACCGTCCGCTGCTTATAGTATACATAGGTGATAGATAGATAGTTTGGTTTAGGCTTATTTAGGCAGTAACCGTCCGCTGCGTAGAGTATATATAAGTGATAGATAGGTGATTTGGTTTAGGCTTATTTAGGCAGTAACCATCCGCTGCTGTAAGGGCTTGTTTATAGAGTTACACCGCTCTTTAGAATTTATAGATAGTACATATATTATTATGTAGATAGGTTAGTAGAATTAGGTTGCTTAGGGTTACCAATGGTGTAGGGCCAATTGATAAAGCAAACCCACTGATCAATGGGGTAGGCCATCATGATCATTTGAACTAGACTGTTAGGCCGATAGTTATGGAAGGTAGGTGAATAATGGGGTAGAGCCATCATTCATTTTAAAACTATGGTTGTAGACCAATAGTTATAGAGGGTAGGTGATAAATGGGGTAGGGCCATTATCAATTACAACTGTGGCTGTAGGGCCAATAGTTAAAGAAAGAAGTATAAGATGGATGGGGTAGGCCATCATCCTATAGAACCGTTTGGATTTTCCAAATAGTTGAAGTGTAGATATTATATAATTGTTGGTTATAGTAGACACAGTAGGTAGGTAGGTAGTTGTAGTGGGTGTGTGCAATTTGTAGAAGTTTGTAGGGCATAATTGGTTAAGTGGTGGTAGGTTAGTATGTTAGCGGGGTTTGATCTGTTGTTTTATTACTGGTAGTCAGTTGAATATTTGATAGCATAGGTTTAGTTGATATTGAATTTAGTTTGGTTTAGTTTTATAAGTAATTGTTGTTTATTGTTATTTTATTATTTTGACAACAATTCAGTAAGTATTAGTGTTAGATATAGTTTTGATTTGTATGTATGAATGTATGTATATAGATAGGAAATAGTAGTAGGTATAGTTGGTTATAGATCATACAATGTTTAGGCATAAGTTCAATTTTTTGGTTATGTGTAGGTAGTTTTTTAATTTATTTATTAATATTTTATAGCAATTGTGCCAATTATGTTAATAGGCAATTGATTGTTTCCATGTAGTAGTAGTAGTATTGCAACACTGGGTATTGTTATAGTTTGTCAGTGAAGTGAGTAAATAAGTTGTTGTTAATTAGGTATGTAGGTAGACTAGAAAACAATTCAAGTTCAAGTTCAGTTTATTTTAACCAGCCATTGAATGTATTGTAGTATTAATTGGGTAGGTAGTGTTATTTTATTGTAGTAAGTAGTAAATAATTTAGCTAATAGTGATTGGACAAACAGTAGTAGTTAGCAATGAAGTTTATTTTATTTGGTAGTTTATTTATAGTGATAGCTGTCCTTAGTGTTTAATTTTGGCCACAGTAGTTATATATTTATGTTGATTTTTATTTGTGAGCCAGTAGATAAGTTATGTAGATTGTAATTATGGAGTTATATTGCATTTAAAAGATGTATGAAGGTTTATCAAGATTGAGTTCTGCAAAGTTAGAAGTTAGGTTAGGTTATTATTTTCATAATCGCAATGTTTGTAAGTAGTTGATTTTATCACAGATTTAGGTTAATTATGGTTTGACAGCTATCCATAGTTGATTTTAGAAGTCACAAGTCACTTTTTAGAAAAATATGCACTTCACCGCTGCCAGCACAGAGATAAAAGTTTTTAAAATTAAATTACACAAGAGTTACACATCAGGTGAGTTCCCATTATGTACAGAGGTAGCAGATACACATACATAGTTGTCACAATAGGTTATACAATAGAAAGAAGAACTAAAACTATACCGCTACGATGTGTAGCAAGGAAAAGTGAGTGCGAGGGCTCAGTCAGGTCAGCGTGTTAGGTTTGGTAGGATAGATAAAGAGTTGGGCGCCACCGTGGCAGCTAGGGCTGCACAGGGTAGGCTGCGCAGGCTGCCAAGAGATAGGTAGGTAGTTATAGGTAGATAGAATAATAGACACAAGGGATAGGTTAATACATGACGGATGTTCGAGCGGCTGAGACACTACGTGTCGCTGCTGGTCCATCATCTGTTGGTTCTCCATCGCGGGCGTGTACGTGCAGGTGTTTTAAAAATAATACTCGCAAAATAAAGCACTTAATTTACTTGCAAATATCGTAATAAAACTAATCCACAAAACTTAATGATTACAATGATTGACACTGATTAAATGATTTACAATAATTCTTAACCTTAAATTTAGAGCCAATGGATTTGTGTGCGCACCACGTGACAATCGCATCAAAAGTGATCGCCACCGCCGCCATGACACTCACAACCCCATTCGGTGTTACCCGCCCTAAATAAAAATACCAAAAACATCGACTAAATCATCGCGCGCCGACACGGCTATCCTGCATCTTCACACGTCCTCGTGTGTGTTTTCTTCATTATCTGTGGACAAATGAACAACCACTTGTACACACACTTCAAAACTCGGTCATTCTGACCAAACCACAACAAACATGATAAGAGGAGAATTTATCAAAATTTTACGCCAATAGTTAGTTCAATCGTCACTCAAACCGAACACACTACTAAAACCGAATGGATACTAAAACAGTGCTACACAAATCAATGCGCGCCTTACGAGCTAGTCACGTGAACAATTGCCACACAGAACATACTGCCACACAGGCTTCTGCAGGTGCCACACAGACATACAGGTACCACACAGACTACGATTGCCACACAGGCTACGGTTGCCACACAGGCTACGGTTGCCACACAGGCTACGGTTGCCACACAGGCTACGGTTGCCACACAGGCTACGGTTGCCACACAGGCTGCGGTTGCCACACAGGCTACGGTTGCCACACAGGCTACGGTTGCCACACAGGCTACGGTTGCCACACAGGCTAGGAGTGCCACACAGGCTAGGAGTGCCACACAGGCTAGGAGTGCCACACAGGCTAGGAGTGCCACACAGGCTAGGAGTGCCACACAGGCTAGGAGTGCCACACAGGCTAGGAATGCCACACAGGCTAGGGATGCCACACAGGCTAGGAATGCCACACAGGCTAGGAGTGCCACACAGGCTACGGCTGCCACACAGGCTCCGGGTGCTACACAGGCTCCGGAAAATCAAATAAACTACTTACTAGCTAAACTTCACTTAATCAGAGAGTACTTAATACCGGAGTCAAAACAAAATGAAAACGACTCACCGGATTAGGAAGAAAGGAGATCTGTAGGTGGTGCAGATATCTACTCGTTTCTCAACTCGACTGTTGCCGGAGTCAGCTCCTTCTTAGGACAGCGTGTGGCGATGTGACCCGTCTCGCCACATAAGAAACAGGTCACCAGCTTCAATACTTTCTTCGAAACACTGTCTTTGCCAGGTTGTGATCCAGTATTTCCTGAAAACTGAGATTGAGAGTTAGCAAAAGAATCGCAAGATCTTTTAATAGGCCAGGTTATTCCTGGAAAAGTATTCTGAGCTAGCCAAGTAGCCGCCGAACCCTTATGGGCTTTACTCATCGCAATAATCAACCTACTGCTAGATAATTGTTTTTCTTGCATGCACAAATCGACGGTATTGCACCAAACTCGAGCATCACTATCTCGAGAGTCGGTATTAAATTCAGGTAAAGCTAGCTTATTGACTTCTGACCTAGGTTCTTTAATCGTGCGAATCAATTTCATCATTTGGAATAACAATTTTCAACGGTTATTTTCACTTGATAAACAAATCAACACTCTGACCTGACTGTTCCTGCGCCGTTCCGTCGTATCCCAGTTCTGATGACGGATGTTCGAGCGGCTGAGACACTACGTGTCGCTGCTGGTCCATCATCTGTTGGTTCTCCATCGCGGGCGTGTACGTGCAGGTGTTTTAAAAATAATACTCGCAAAATAAAGCACTTAATTTACTTGCAAATATCGTAATAAAACTAATCCACAAAACTTAATGATTACAATGATTGACACTGATTAAATGATTTACAATAATTCTTAACCTTAAATTTAGAGCCAATGGATTTGTGTGCGCACCACGTGACAATCGCATCAAAAGTGATCGCCACCGCCGCCATGACACTCACAACCCCATTCGGTGTTACCCGCCCTAAATAAAAATACCAAAAACATCGACTAAATCATCGCGCGCCGACATACATATATTAGGATAAATAGATAGTAACACGGCTAGGTCGCGGATCAGGTCATGTACGCTGTCTGAGCACTCGCACTTATAGGTAGAGGAAGGGTACCGTCCTTGGCAGCACGTGGTAGACGTGGGGGCCTGTCAGCACAGGCTCCGCAGTAGTAGGGCGGACGGCCCTCGTAGGACGCCAGGTGGTGAGCGTCGGTAGCACGTGGAGACGTGGCCTGCTCAGCACAGGCTTTCGGCGGTAGGCCGTAGGTAAGCGTGCAGTACTGCTACGCGTTAGGTTGAGGTAGCCGGCAGGAACTAGTAGGTAAGGGGTCCTGCCCTCAACCCGTATGGTGAACCCTGCAAGGCGCGTGAGAAAGCGCATGTTAGCGGTGCAGTGCGAGTAGCGGCAGGCCGCATGTGATGTGTCAGCTTCACCCCATTTAGCGACCAAGGAACGGTATGGGTAGCGGAGTAGGCGGAAGCTTAACACATCGCAGCGGCTTACAGGCAGAGAGAGATAGTGCAGAGATAGCGTGGCACATTCGCAGATGGTAAGTTAGGTTAAGTATGAAACACAAGGTAACATGGTCATAGCAGATGACAGATGGCAGAAGGCACACTCAATAGATATACTCGTATACATAGTTTATAGAACACAGTAGAATAATGAGGAACTCACCCTAGATTCGGGGCTCATAGCTGACCTTAGAGGTTAGCTGTCACCAGTACAGTAAGCGGAAGTCAAATGACAGAGCAAAGAGCTATACTGAGATAGATAGTGTTGTGACATGTGTTTTAGTGTTGTGATTAGTAACTTACTAAATATCATTATAGCAACACTCGACTATTCAGTTGCACAACGTTACACCACAAGCATACATAAAAGATTTTATTTTATAGAACTTATATTCCTGCTCAAAGTGCGTTCAATTGCGCTTTATTACCCTGCAGTTTCTGGGCCTATGTTACGCCTAGTTTTGGTTAATGCTTTATCGCTTTTAGTCTAGTCAACTGTCCTAAAATTCAATCTAGATGCTGTACGACGTCCAAGTTGTCGTTTTGAAGCGTATGTAGCAGAAATAAGATATCTACTAATTTTGCTATTTAGCAATCTTTTCCACAAACATTTAAACAAAGCCACTGATTTTGCAATTAAGATGTACCTATTCACTAAAAAAAATTGGTTTATTGTTTTTTTCAGGTGCAAGAAATGTGTGATCATTTCAAGATTGAATGTTTCCATATCAAACCAAAGATAAAATAAGTTATTTATAAAATAAATTCCAACTGCAAGTTGTGAAATTATAGCAGAAATTAAAATTAATTAAGTACCTAATACTCTTGTATTGTGGTTGTATTTAGAGATAAAGGTATGCGATCATATACCCAGCGAATTTCCACGGAAATTGTATCAATAATACTTATTTATGACAATTATTTCCAATTGAATTTGAGTGGATTGTTTTTAGTTAGGTATTTATAGAAAAAACGTTTTTTTTTTGTACTGCCAAAATTTTTGGGCTTGTTATTTCTTGCCGTTTACTAATAAAATGTACATTCAATACATCTAATCCGAACTGGAAAACATGTTGCGTACATTGATATATTAAAAGGAGGAAAATATGTTACGCGCTATCATCGCAATCAGTAAACCTGGGCTCGGCGCACGACTACATGCACCAAAACTCACATATCTGTAATCAGTGTGATCACAGTCGCAAACCTACAGTTACCGATAGTGTCCGTTTCGACCGCGCGGCCACGGCGAAATAAAAAAAAAAAAACAATGCCAAGATTTTGTAAAAATTTGTAGAAGTTGATTCCCAAAACCATAAATTTGTCAAAGTTATGGTTAAAAAGTTATAAGGGTTTGAACGTGGCCGCGCCATTGAAACGCGGCGAACCGCGCGGCCACGGAGATCTTTAAAACTAAGCGTTGCAGAGATCTGAAATTCAGGTAAATAACAGATTGAATTTGTAAAAAATTTGTAAAAATATAGAAAAAAATCCTAGGTTTATATTTTGGGAGCTATAAGACTAAAACTCCATGGCCGCGCCATCGAAACGATGAAAAATACGTTATCGCCGATATCTCGCTGAAAAAGCATCGCAGGGGTCTGAAGTTTTTTGTAAAACGTAGATTTGAATTTGTCGAAACTTGTAAAAATACTACAAAAAATCCTAGGTTTATGTTTCAGGAGCTGTAAGACTAAAACCTCATGGCCGCGCCATTGAAACGGTAAAAAAACACGTTATCGCCGATATCTCGCTGAAAAAGCATCGTAGGGGTCTGAAGTTTTTTGTAAAACCTAGATTTGAATTTGTCAAAACTTGTAAAAATACTACAAAAAATCCTAGGCTAATATTTCAGGAGCTGTAGTACGGTATCGCGTAGAAATAAGTCGTGATTATTTATCGAAGAAAGTAATTGTAAAGCGAGTTTTTTTTTGTAAACAACACCTATTAATATGTAAAACTACCGATACTAGGCAAAAAACATGTATTTTTCGGTATTTATAACTTTCAATACGTTTTGAATATTTCGATAGGGTGACCATGGCTTTTTGTTTACAGAAAACTTTCCACCTATCGTTTTAGAAATTGTATCTCAAGGATTCTAAATTCAATTAAAATGAAACGGATAACATACAAAATCATATGTTTATTTCTTTTAAATTCACTTAACCGGTCAAGCCGGACCGAAGCCCCAGGCGCACGAAAACTCCCAATACCGTCAAGCCTCGTCGTGTCCCCGGGAACACGGTACGTTCATGCAGATTGCAGCTCTATTTATATGTAATATACGGGCTGATATGGTCTGTGGTTGGTTTTGATTTATGGTAGGATAATATACCTGTCGAATAAATCGACCATAACGTCAAAATATGCAGAAACAACTCTAAAAAAAAGTAAAAATTGAACATTTTTGGTACGGCAAAATGGCGTCCGCGCATGCGTGCCGTGCACTGCACTCCGCGTTCTATTTATTCATTTTCTATTGTTTTTTAAGTGTAAATCGACGGGAAATGGTGTTATTTCAATAATTAAGTAGTGTCGTCATCGTATATAGATAAAATTTGCACAAAATAACATCGTAATTACCTATTACGGACCCATCAAAAAATGTAAACAAACTCGGTAGTGAAAAAAGGTGTTGATGTGAAATTTTGAGTTTTGTGTGTGTTTTGTGTATGTAATCGCTGGTAAGTCATTTATTTTATATTCTTGAATAACTAATAAATAATAAAAATGCATAATACAGAAAGAAAAAGAGTTCAATATTTTTTTGTCAACTAAATAATGTTACGTAATGATACGGTTAACGATTTATTGAACTTTTTTATTTATATGTGTTTTTATTTATTATTATTGTCCGTAAATAATGGTTTTGACCGATAGTATATGTATTCATAATGTATCCTGCGAAGTTTCATGTGAATCGAACCAGTAGTTTTATTATAAATAATCAAAACAATGAACAAAGGAATTTCTTATAAGAATCTTATAAGAATGTTTATTTATCAATACTAGCGTTCGCTTACAAAGATTCTAAGTATTATAAAAAATCCTTTGTCTAATCAGGAACCCAAAACCATTAACGATAAGACTATTTACTTAACAAAAAGCTCTCAGTTTTTGTTTATATTAGCGAGCTCTTATCTCTGACGCGCCGCGATCGTGTCGCGCGGCTTGAGGGGTGTCGCAAAATCGCGTCGCGCGGCTTAACCGGTTAAATCATTTGTGACTGAAAGAAATATATATAGGGTGACTGGTAATTAGTGACCGATACTTAAACACGTGAATTAGCTCATCATTATGAACATGGCAACAATGGGACCAAACCCGAAATCGCGAAAAAAATATCAGCTGTTCCATACATGTTGACGAGTTATGCGATCGTAAATGTATGGAACAGCTGATATTTCTTTCGCGATTTCAGGTTTGGTCCCATAGTAAAAGTTGTTCATAATGATGAGCTAATTCACGTGTTTAAGTATCGATCACTGCTTACCAGTCACCCTATATAGTAGTTGTAAGTGTAAGCAAATAATCTGTGATTTGTGACTTTGAAAGAAAGTATAAGTAAATATAGATTATAAAAGAAATATAAATATGTTTTTTGTATCTTGTCGTTTCATTTTAATTTAATTTAGAATCCTTGAGATACAATTTCCAAAACGATAGGTGGAAAGTTTTCTGTAAACAAAAAGCCATGGTCACCCTATCGAAATATTCAAAACGTATTGAAAGTTATAAATACCGAAAAATACATATTTTTTGCCTAGTATCGGTAGTTTTACATATTAATAGGTGTTGTTTACAAAAAAAAACTCGCTTTACAATTACTTTCTTCGATAAATAATCACGACTTATTTCTACGCGATACCGTACTACAGCTCCTGAAATATTAGCCTAGGATTTTTTGTAGTATTTTTACAAGTTTCGACAAATTCAAATCTAGGTTTTACAAAAAACTTCAGACCCCTACGATGCTTTTTCAGCGAGATATCGGCGATAACGTGTTTTTTGACCGTTTCAATGGCGCGGCCATGAGGTTTTAGTCTTACAGCTCCTGAAACATAAACCTAGGATTTTTTGTAGTATTTTTACAAGTTTCGACAAATTCAAATCTACGTTTTACAAAAAACTTCAGACCCCTGCGATGCTTTTTCAGCGAGATATCGGCGACAACGTATTTTTCATCGTTTCGATGGCGCGGCCATGGAGTTTTAGTCTTATAGCTCCCAAAATATAAACCTAGGATTTTTTTCTATATTTTTACAAATTTTTTACAAATTCAATCTGTTATTTACCTGAATTTCAGATCTCTGCAACGCTTAGTTTTAAAGATCTCCGTGGCCGCGCGGTTCGCCGCGTTTCAATGGCGCGGCCACGTTCAAACCCTTATAACTTTTTAACCATAACTTTGACAAATTTATGGTTTTGGGAATCAACTTCTACAAATTTTTACAAAATCTTGGCATTGTTTTTTTTTTTTAATTTCGCCGTGGCCGCGCGGTCGAAACGGACACTACCGATAGACAAGAACAGAGATAGGAGACGGCGCTGTCGTGCGAGCGAACTCGCGTTAGCTGCCGAATGTTTTAGCTCTAGTACTCGTCGCCAATAAGTCTCGCAACTCGCGCATTATGTGCGTATCGCTCTCACAAACATGGTGAACCAAACATTAAATAATATTATACTTAACTTTCAACAAATTGGCATTTTCGGCTGTACTTACGAGTGGTAAGTAATCCCGTGTCCTATTTTTCTTCCTTGTATTATTTAAACACTGTTTAGCTGCACAAGAATCATTTTAATGCGTATTTATCACAAAAAAAAACTGTAATTATGGAGCTGTTTGATCAACGATATCCCGTGCGCGACTGAGTGCCGACTACGGGCCATCACGTAGTTTGATAGGACCAGGCGCTTAAGTCCCGTATCTACCGCTTTTAATACATCAATGGTTGTGTACCTATGTGTTTTTCATGAGTTATTGTAAAGTGAACGCGTACCTTTAATAAAAACTACTGTTTCGTAGTACTAGCAGCTGTTCAGTAAGTTAGAATAGCAAAAATTTAGGCCCTAAATAAGTGTATACTTACTTTTGGTTTTTGTAATCAAATATGCCGATTGAAGCAAGCATTTATCATACCTACTATTAATTCTTATTTATCCAATACTATTTTCTGAGTGATATTTCAAATATATTCCTTCTATAAACTGAGGACCAAAAAACAAAATCAACTGATTTTAATGCATTATTTACGATGGGTTTTCTTGTTCTCATTTTTTAAGTCTTGTAAATATAACTTTAGTCCAGGGTAAAGTTTCATAATTTTGTTATTATATGTTTGTAATAATATTGGGCGGGCATTTATTGCAAATTTAATTTAAGAACTTTTAGTCCTCATAGAATAAGACTAAATTGAAACGTTACTAGTAACGCTAGTCATGTTTATTAGGTAATAAATTGTTACTCATGCCATATAATATGTCATACAATAGTTGTGTAATTTCATGCCAAATGTTTCCATTTAGGTTAAAATTTAGTCAATTTTATCAAATTAAATACTTTCTATTAAGTAGGTGTCTAGTGTACATGTATTTTTATATAATACTGATCTTCTTGTCTTATTAACTCGATGTTATAGATAGCATGTAATGTTATATTGTTAGCTTGATAATGATCTGAAATCTAAATCTCAGGTTGATTTACGCGTTCCTCCTTTATATGCAATATTGTTAGTTTTATATGTGGGTCAAGGTGAGTATATTCCAATGTTTTGTGATGGATTTAGCATGTTTAGTTTCCTTTTCGCTAGTTTATACTCGATAATTTATTATAACTTCAGAAGCGTAATGCGATTTTTTTTAACCTTGGTGACTATTTATGGCTATTTCTTAACAATTTTATGGCGTTCTCAAAATAAAATTCGAAGTGTATAGAGTGCCGCGAGTTTCTTGTGGCACTCTAGTGTCACTGCCTCGGCCCGGCTAGGGTGCCGTGAGCGTTGCATTGTCACTGTCACTTGTTATTTAGGTTAGGTTAGAACTGTGACCACACAACGCACGAGCCGAGCGAGCGGTGCCGCGGTAGCGGCCGGCGAAGTGCCAGGGTCCGTTTAGGCACAAGAGAATGTAATGTTTTGGGAATGTGGTGTTTTACAGCGATCTAACCTCGACAATCAAACAAAATACCAAGTGACGTGACTTAGTGACAGTGACAATGACAATCCAATGCTTGCGGCACTTGAGCCGGGCCGAGGCGGTGTTACTAGGGTGCCTGTAGTGGCACTTTATCCGATAGGGATAGAGTGCCAATGGTGGCACTCTATACACTGCCAATAAAATTTCATGAAGTTTTCAAATTTATCTTAAAGATACAACAGTGATCGAATATTCGGATGCATATTTACCTAAAGTTACGTTTTGGCTAAGAAATTAATTATGGAAGTGGCTTTAAATATTTTTTTTTTCTTTTATGTAAATCTCGGATTTGATTGCATTCCGGGATCAGATACATGGTATGGAAACGACTTATCAGCCCTCTTATGAAGGTTAATTTTGCGGTGTTAATATAAAAATTTATATACCTACTGTAAACATTTTTTAACGAAACTCAAGGCTCCAAATTGTTTGTGGCTATGTGCTATGCCAATTTGGCAAACTACTTTACAACATTAGCTAGCTAGCATTTCTATAATCAAAAAGTACTAAACAAATCAATTCCGGAATCGCGAGATTTTTGCGATCGATGCAAAAAAGCATTCCATATTAGCCAACACCTGCACGTAAGTAAATATACATTCGATTCTATAATCAGAACTCAAAATTTGTCGATCCCGGTATTCCGGGATTTTTTTGGATACTAAAAGTGCTTAGCCAACACCTCAACTTTAGGTAAATATGCATCCGAATATCCGATCACTGTACTTATTAGAACAGCATGATAAGAATTATAATGTTTTCGCCCTAAAGCGTCTTTGGTATTTAAAATGAGGGTTGCTCAATATTGTACCTGTTTTATTTTTATAGTTATTACGTACACCTAGAGGTTTTAAACCGAAGGGTAGGAACTGTAAAGCGACTCTGCCTCATTTACATTTCAAGTCTTGTATTGTCAATAAAGGACTTTATTTAATTTGTGTTTATTTATTTTCCCCCGTTTACGAGTTGGAGAGCTGTCGTCAGTAAATTGCGAGACGCGTGTATCGACACCAAGGACCATATGCGTCGGAACTACACTCCTGACCGCCTAGAACAATGATAATAAGTCATTGTTCTAGACGGTCAGGAGTGTACAGTACGACACAACTTAGATGTAGCATCGGCAAAATTCGTAAAACCGATCACCATCCGAACTGAGTGCGCCTTCACAATCACCAATCTTTATTACTGCTTTAGGTAAAAATGATCTTTCGAAAACGCAATAACTTGTAAAGTCTTATAGCCAAATACATTCGGGAAATTGAAATGAATGAATGAAAATTTTCAAATCTATGTTACATCTAAGTTGTGTCGTACTGTACTAGGTGGAAAACCTAACCACTTAGCTATCATTATTTCAAGTTTCAAGGTAAACAGAAGTCAAGACAAAATAATAGTTTTACATTGTAACTGCAGAAAAATGTAAATAAATTGTAAATCATCTACTTCAGTTGTTTATAACTTCTAATCTAACTTGATCACATTAAGGCTAGTTACACTACTAAACATATCTAATAAATACATATAATAAAACACTCATTCTCAACGACATGCATAACATAAACAATCAGTATGGAGAAACAGATACCCCTTTATTAATTCTAAAAGAGCAGGCAACTATGCATAAATAACAAGCAAATGTTATAATGATAACTCACATTTATTTTAAGGAACAACAATAACATATTTTGCTCTTAGCATAAGGTATTAAGCGTTTCATTTATTTCATCACTCAATGACATCAGTTTTTTCCACTGTTCAGGTGTCATGCTAATGCCCTTCTTGCCTGGTAACAGATCACCATTCTTTTCATAGAACTCTCTTATATCTACATATACCTTTCCTTTGAATTCCCTGATCTTAACTAATTTCTTTCCTTGTATTACCCAAGTTGGCTCTTTATCCGCTGTTCTGCTGCCCATTTTGGCTTTCTTTTCTGCAGGAGGATTTCTCTGCAAATAATAAAACAATTTTTTTAGACGTAATAGTGCTATTTTTTTATTTATATTTGTATATCCTTTATTGTACAGCAACACCAATTTGTTCAATAACTATTATTGAACAAATTGGTGTTGGTGTACAATTGAAGTAAGATTTCCTATGAAATGCAGGCACCATTTTTCCAAGTCTGGTTTTTTAAAACTAATATTTGAAATTAAATAAGTGACTGGAATCACTGGACCTACTTGTTTTATAAATAACTCAATATACAAAGTTGGCAACAGAAGTGTAAACTTCAGAGATAAAAATAGATTACAGTTTTACTTCGAAAAGACAAATAATAAAATTGATATTCATAGGTATAATTTATTCTTATCTATTACAGACAGTTCTTTTTTTTGCAAAACTTTCTTTGACCGCCATGAAAAGAAAGAAAGAAAAATTGTTTATTCTGCATAAACAAATCACACATTTAAAAAATAAAATACATACAAAAAACTACTCAACTCAGAACATATTCATTAGTTTTCCTAATAAGGGAAAAATAAACAACTTAGAACCACTTAGAACAGAGTATTTTAGTTTTAACCAGCTGCTTGTTGGCCATTTGCATTTACACCTTACACGTGTATTAGAAACATGGACGTGCCTAACAAATTTTTAGAAACTTTAGAATGTATTCTGTACTACTTAACAAGATTTACGTAAAACATACTATCCTAGATAACTTACGTCGACAGGTCCATCATCACTATCAGAACTGCTGGAGCTTTCTTGCTTCTTGTGTTTAGGCATATTGTAGTCAAAACAGCTTATCTAAAACAGTATTTAATTAAAAATGAATACTTTGCGCCCTACAGAGTATCTTCTGTTAGCAACGAAATAAAGTTGAAGATTCGAAATAAACTTATTTTCCAAAATTTAATTCATACCGATACAGTACCTATAGTTTGTAGGTAACTTGCCGGTCAATCTCACCTGAACTCACCACAGAATATAAATACTCTACCTACGAGTATCTGTCTGAATCTCTTAAATAATGTACTCTGTGCACTCACTTCAGAAAACTTTTCTATTCAGTCAGTGTTGCTATATTATAGTCATAGCTCAATTAGCTCATACTCATAGAAAAGATTATGACTAAATAGAATTCGTTTTGACCATGGAAAGTGAACAATTTATTAGCAGGTATGATTATTTATACCTATTGGATAAGAAAATCATGAGGTCAAAGGGGTCAAGGGCTACGTGCAAAATTTCAAACCTGTTAGATCGCCGGCGAACTTACTCGGTGGTTTTAAAGTGCGCGTACTTAGTGTGACACACCGTGTGTCACTCACGGGCGAGTAAAGTACTAAATGGGCTGGCTGAAGCTGAACCATAAGACCGCGTACTTGCTCGCACGTCTATCATCACCCCTTATAAAGTAGGTAATCTGCACAGATCTGTGTCCATGATTTTTTGAATTTATAATTTATTCCTGACCACAGAGCACTATCACGGGCGAGTAAAGTACTAAATGGGCTGGCTGAAGCTGAACCATAAGACCGCGTACTTGCCTACTTGCTCGCACGTCTATCATCCATCACCCCTTATAAAGTAGGTAATCTGCACAGATCTGTGTCCATGATTTTTTGAATTTTATAATTTATTCCTGACCACAGAGCATGTAACCACAGAGCACTATTATTCCTGACCCGACTTAGAGTTAGAGACGTCAAATTCAATCACAAATTCAATTTTATTCAAAATGAAATTTTGACTTTTGAGGTTAAGTGAATAATAAACAATAAAAACTTCAGTTTTCAATAAAATTTTGTATTTTCGAGAATAAAGTCTTAGGATAACAATTTGTTACTATAATGTTAGAGCCATGGAACTGTGCTACACTCTTATCACCACCAGTAAACATGTTTTTATGTGTAACCAAATTTGGTAGGCATTCGTTGTATTATTCGTATTCATCATCTTCTATCCTTGACTCCTTGTTTATTTGGGGTGGCTCATCATCATCAGGGAGCAATGATGGCTCAGTGGTAACGGCCTCGACTTACTTGTTGAAGGTCGTGGGTTCGAACCCAAGCAGGCGCTTTACTTTGTATAGGTAAATAATTTCATCACCACTGAGTCGGTGGGTAGCTTTAGGGAACTGCTCTCAAAACGGTGAAGGAAAACATCGTGAGGAAACAGGCATGTCTCAGAACCAAAAATTCTAAGACATATGACATCTACCAATCCGCACTGGGCCCGCGTGGTGGATTACGGCCTACTCCCTCTCACAGAGAAGAAGCCTGTGTCCCAGCAGTGGGAACAATAGGCTGATGATGATGATGATCATCATTTTTAGTTATTTACTCAGTAACTATTTATTCAGCACCACGCCTAAACCTCAATTACCTGATGCAGAACATGTGAATCAATAATTCCAATAAATAAGTCTTTTTGCTTTTCCAGATGTATCAGCATTAAAACATATATTTAATAACATTATCAAAGTGTTGTCAAAGCAGTCACCTCTACACAAAGAAAGTGCAATTTGCTCAAGATTTTTATACAAATATGATAAGAAATTCCGCAATGATATAGGCTACAGAAATTTAAGAAAAGTAAACACAGCTCTGAAGAAGTACTTGGCTTTAAACATCTTGAAAGAGATTGAATACTTTTCATTATCTCTGCCATCAGAGAGTGATGATGATCTTTATTTACCAACAAGGCAGATGTTGGAATATGTTTTATTAAGAATTATGGCATTTGCAAAGATAATGTTGAGGGTTTGTGTTTGCTCAAAACAAGCAGCAGTGTTTTATTTGGACAGGATAAAGAGAGGTGAGAGTCACTGGATGAGCTTGTTACCATATGCCCTTTTGAGTAGACTATGGTCTATGAGTATGGTGCTTCTACAGCATACTACAACCTGGTATTCAAACCTGTATCCCTATTTAATTAAATTACAATTGAAAGGCCTCAATTTTCTACCAGACAATTATAAACTTCCTGAAGACTTTGACAAATGGTTGGACCTGAAGCATGTTGATGACTTTGGTAGATTTGATTGGGCTCAAAAGAAATATATTGACATTGATAATACATTGATTGATGGTGATGAAAATGACTTGTTTGATAATATACTTGGCTATGTAAACCAAATTAATGAAGATCAAGCTGAATCAGATCAGGCAGAGGTCATTAAACCATTGCCATTGTTGGAAAATAGGCTTGAGAGCCCATTACCAGTGCCAACTGTAACAAAAATAGATCATGGTGTAGTGTTATCTAGAGAAAGTTTTAAAGTTCTTAACTCTAGTAAAAATATTACAAAGGACAACAAAACACCACACCCTCTACCTGCTGTCACAGTGATTGAACATTCTCATGAGAAAATAACAAATTCTAGCTCTTTAAAGAAGTTTATTGAAAGAGAGGAAAAGTTCAGGAATGAATCTGATAGTAAATCACTTACAAGCCATTTGAGCCTCATGCAATGGCATGCTCTCAAAAATGCTTTACTCAAACTTAGTGACACTCTCACCAACAGGAAAATAGATAAGAAGTTCAATAAAATATGGAACCAAAAATGTTTAGATTACATGTAATAAAAGCTTTTATTAATAATATTTGAGTTTTATATTGTTTAAATAATATTTACAGATACAACAATTGTTACAGCACCATTTTTAGATGAATAACTATGCACATAGTTAGGCATTTAAATTAACATAATGCATTAAAAACAGTATATCAGGTACAATTACATATGTGCAGGAATACTTTATGATATTCTGAATAATACATAGTTTAAGTACCAATTTATTATGATATTTAGGAGTCCCCGCACGAGTCCATTAATAGGAGTTCCCCGCTCCCTCACAGTAGCTCTTGTACAATAACTATATTGTGTATAATATTATATACAACACTAGTGATCCGCCCCTGCTTCACACGCATCTATTGGCGGCATGACAAAATATCGAGATTTGTGTGCTATATTTAAGTTAAATATTAATGTATTACATATATACAAACCTTCCGTAATGAAGTGCTCTAACTAAATGATGGTGAGCCCCGTATTAAATTCTACTTTAGAGTTTAGAAGATCTAAGAGGTCACACAGACAGATATTTTGCATTGTCTTAACTCATCCCTCAACCTTCTAAATTCAACCAACTTTGTATGGCTCTGCAAGCTTGAAGCAGATAAAGCACTATAGCTCCATTGTCAAGTGTCAATTATTAGTTATAGGCTTTAATTAATGTAATACAAGACCCTTAAAAAAAAAAAAAAGGAAAAGTAAGAATTCTTTCAGGAATAGGCAATAACCACCTTGAGTTGAAAGTTAGGCCTTTCTAGAATACAATATCATATATTACACAAAACCCATCTTACATTACAAAAATAAAATTTTATTAAAGGAATGTACCTACATGGTGTAGTTAGTTTCTTGTTATTAGATTTCAGTGGAATTGTTATGTTTGGAATGCAAATAAATAATAATACATTGTTTGTGCATTAGAAACAAATTAGGTCGAAGTATTATTTTCTGGTACTAGACAGCTTCTGTAAGCGCGCCTTCAAGCCGCCTTCCTTTTTAGGCTGAGTGAGTGGTTTCCTTTCTTCTTGAAGTTTTTTGGCTTCTTTTAACCTGAAACAATACAGTTTTAAATTAAGTGATCCTTACATATTATAAAACAAAGTCGCCCGCCGCGTCTGTCTGTCTGTCTGAACGCGATAAACTCAAAAACTGCCGAACGGATTTTCAAACGGTTTCCACCATTGGACGGAGTGATTCATGCGGAAGGTTTTAGTGTATAATTAATTAAGGTTTTGTGTAAATTGGCTGAAATATGACGATTATTGTTGAAGATGTCGGAAAAAATCATAACGACTGGGAGCTTTACTGGCGTGCGCTGCGTAAGCCGTGAGAGATAAATCAAATTTATGTTCTAGAGTATTGTATATCTTAAAAATTGCAACAAAAAAGTCCGCGATGGCATATGTCTATCTTCTAAGGGTGACCCACAATAACCATTTTTATCTTTCAAAATTGTATTAAATTTTCATTGTTATTTCCGAAGCTATTTTGACCGGTATCTTATCCAATTAAATAGGTTATTTAAATTGGGCATTCAATTTCGATTAAAATATGCCTTTACTTCACATCATTTAAATGAATAGTTTATGAGATATCACAGTTTCAAAATTACGCGTAACAAAATAATTATGGTTGACAACGCGGGCGCTGTAGCCTACCACTGCGTCCGCTGAAAGTTAGTCAATGATCTTTTCCTTGGCTATTAGGTATGTATTCCCGGTAGAACGTTCCCGTGGGATATTTTGCGACATCCACGCGGGCGAAGCCGCGGGTAAAAGCAATATTGTATAAAGCATCTCGCATAAATTGCGGAGACGCGTCGTACATGGTCGTGCTCCTTAGCACCCAGGGAACAACGTGACAGAACTAGAAGTAGACGTAACGACAAGAAGAATAAACATAAAGCATCTCGCTCATAGTACACATTGGATGTCGAAAAAGCACGAGACACGATTAATAAAAATCCATGATGGTTCCGTACCATCATAATATAAATATTGTCAGAGTATTAGAACACTGCGGTATAGAATATTACAGTTTTAGATCAGCGCCATCTCTTGACCGACAGTGGAACTAATGTAATTTTTGTTGATGATTTGAGAAAGTTTGCTATTTAGAGACATAGTTTTATTTATCCTGTAATTTTTACATAAACTTCTACTTCTTCACATAGAATAATTTTAGTTTAAAAAAAAAAACTGTCTTATTTGCAAAATAGTTGGGCAAACATCATCTAAAACTATTCCAAATTTCAAGTTGGTTCAGTTTTCACCATAAGGCTGCCTATCCACCGGAGCGGAGAGGAGAGGAGTGGAGATGTGTCAATATTAACCAATAGAATCAAAACTCCGCTCCCGAGGTGCGATTCTTTTGGTTAATTTTGGCACATCTCCGCTCCAGTGGACAGGGTGCCTTAGGGTTCCTCTTTACCAATTTGATACGGAACCCTAAAAACCGCTGTATACTTGCGGCAATACTCACTTTTCTTTAATCGCAATTTGTTCTTCTTTCTTATAAATATCTTTGAAATCACTACAAAATGAGGTCCACAATGAAAAAAATTCTTTCGGTTCACAGTCTTCCAATTTGCCGCATTTAGGAGTGTACTGGTAAAACTTCACAGTCGCGATGAATTTCGTACGGCATTCGTCTAAGTTTTCGTTTTCAGTCTTTAATTTCTCTTCGGCTGCGTTTAGGAATACGGACATCTTGTCTTTGAACACCTCTAGCCTTCTCTTCCCCTCGTCTGTCGGGGAGTCTTCGTTGAGATTACGTGTTTGAGCGTCGGTCTCTATCACTTTCTTCATTTTATCCTTACAAGCTGTTGGAAAAAAGTCGTTATCAATTTTACTGTCGAAATTAGAAAGAAATGTCTTACATTAATAAATGTCTATGTCATGCATTTGGCACTATAAAAACAAACATAGAGCTCTGAACTCCCAACTTTAATCTTCAACGTGGACACAAAACACTGCTTACCATCAAGTTGGTTCCTAAGGGTGGTAAGATGCGTGGCCACATCGGCGAAATCTAGGGTAGCCGCGCGGGCGACGTCACCGGGCTCGGGCACGGGCATTGCGCAGCCGTCTGAAAGCGCGCCGCCGCTTGACCGCATGTACGTGCGCACTATGAAGTGGAGCAGCGTCACGTTCGACTGTTTTGACTGCGGACAATACCAATAAGTCCAAATAAATTATTATTAATAGGTACTAGCTTTAGCCAACGGCTTCGCCCTCGTGCATTTCGGAAATTATCCCATGACCCATGGGAACGTACTAACGGAATAAAAAGTCAAATTCTATGTTCTATTCCAGGTCATGGTCTACCTGTGTGCCAAATTTCATCCAAATCCGTTCAGCAGTTTACGCGTGAAACCATAACAAACAAACAAACTCACTCTCGCAATTATAATATTAGTTAGGACTAGCTGACTCTTGCCCACTTCGTTGGGCGCTATACATAAAAACAGGGTGTCAGGGACATCGACGCGAAGCCTGTTACCATGGATTTAGTACATGATTCTGAAAATCTGCTGTTTCATAGAAAAGTGCAATACCTACGCGGTCAAAATGTATGGAACAGCTGTTTTTTTTTTTTTCAAATATCCGACGGTTCAGAATCATGTACTGAATCCATGGTAACAGGCTTCGCGTCGATATCCCTGACACCCTGTATGTAGCCTATGACACTCTCACAATAACGTGGCTTTCTATTGGTGAAAGAATTTTAAAAATCGGTTCAGTAGATCCAGAGATTACTCCCTACAACCTCAGAAACTTTACCTCTTTATAATATTAGTATAGATATAAATTCAAATTCATTTTATTGTTTGTATATTTGTATAAATTACGATATAGCGGCACGCCCCTTCTTCACAGTGTTTCTACGACTTGACGTAACATCGAGATTTCTTCATTATATTTAAGTTAGTTTAATATTAATCTATGAAACACTTAAATCTTCCGGAATTAATTCTCTAAATGATGGTGAAACCGCATCAAAATTAGTTGCGAAGTTTAGAAGAACATCGTGGTCACAGACAGACAGACGAAAGCGACTTTAATTTATAATAAGTACCTGAGTGAACGAGCTAGCGAACGTGCTGGCGAACGAGCTGGCGAACGAGCGAAAATGGAGAAAACGAATTTTCCCAGATATGAGACTTAGCTAGATCGATTTTTCGCTCCCATAAACCCCTATATTGCACTTTCATCGAAATCGTTAGAGCCATTTGCGAGAACGTGATTACAAATATTGCTCATTTAATAGTTTGAAAGGCCGTTTGAAAATTAATACATATATCCAGATCGTAATGGTTAAGCTAGATAAGAGTACAAATAATCTGGGCTAAGTCATCTTAGAATAGTAAAATATGTGTCATGGCGATATAACATTATAATGGCTGTTATCAATATTGGATGCGATCTAGGTATAAGGGACTATAATTAGGCATTCTACTACCCTTGCAAGCCCAAGTATGATATCTACTGAACAGTTTTCAATAGTTTATACTTGTAGCATGGACAAGCTATGTTGGAGCGTGGGGTGTGGGTTGATCGTAACATTCGTTTATAATACAGTTTTCATATACTTTTGTATTTATCACTTATTATATTTTATTTAGTTTTTATTTATATTTTAAATTCCTTCACTGGATTTATTTTATGTCCGTAGGTGTGTCCGTGGCATCACAGCGGACCCTATCAGAATACCAGAGCTGCGGTATTTGTGTTTTTTTTAAATCTCAAATATCGTAATAATGCTACGATATTTGAGATTGAAAAAAAAAACACAAATACAAATACGCTGAGATAGGAGCCTTTTTGGCCTAGTACAGGTCTTCTTTTTATTGTATTTGTGTTCACGATTTTGTTAGCTATAATGTTCTTTTTTAATTTTATTTTTTGTGTTGTATTTTCTGTGCGTGTCCCATATAAAATATGTTTCTTCCTTTCTTTTCTTTTGCAAGTTGACTTGCTAGTAGACAGAGTTTTAAATAAAAGTATCGATAAATTAGGAAGGCTTACCTTGACATCCTTCAGTTTTGAAAGAATCTCAAGACCAAATCCATCAGCTTGTCCCCTCTGACCATTCCCACCATTCATATAGTTGCCGAGAGTCAGGATTATAGCAAACAATCTCTTCAGAGATTCACTGGTCGTCAGAAACTGGAAAACAAATGACTAATTTATTCTAACAATAACATTCATAAAGCTCTTTAAGCTCTCGTTGGGCAGCTGAATTATGGGCTTACTTCAGAAAGCGGTACTTCTGGACACGGCTCGCATTGTTAGGTTTCTCTCTCTAGAGCCCTGACCGCCGGTTGTTTGCATCCTGTTCCCGATATCGGTGGGCTAACCTTTTTTATATTTCCTAAGCCTAAGTTACTCCTTATAATATCAGCTGTCTGCCAGTAAAAGTCCCGTCAAAATCGGTTCAGCCGTTTCGTAGATAAGCCGTAACAAACAGATACACAGTAAATCATTAAAAAAAAAAAGTTTTTTGGTTATATACTTTCTGAACTGTCGATCGAGCCTTTAGAAACCGATAACAATAAAAATTCTATTGTGAAGCCGTTAGTGACAGTTTAGCTTAAATGCATTTAGTAAAAAGCTGTTACTTTGACATTACCAACAGACACAAATGTTTATTTATTTGTATAGATATTCTAATATTTAAAAAGGAGGAGCTCGTGGCTAAGTAATAACAGCCGCACGATTCGATCCATCATCATTTTTGTTAAATTTTGTCGTAACTACAAAAAGAAAAACAAAACAGTTATTAAAACCAGGTTTTCTCACCTCACAGGTATGTTTCAAATTATCTAGTTTGTGCATTGTTGTGCTAACCGCATCTTCAAACTCTGCTTGGAACATAAAACAGGATATTCGTTCCGCGAAGTTTGGTATACCAGATAAATCCTGGAGAAATGCTTCAGGTCGGTCCAGCGGGATCTCAGGTTTGCTCTTTAGATGTTCTTTGATCATTGATACCTCCTCGTCAGTGGCTCGCTGGAATTAAATAGAAAATACTAAATAAAAAAATACAACGATTCATGTTTATAAATCGATGTTCAATCTTTACAAATGTCCATAATTCCATATTGCATAATAAACATACTAACCAATTCGTAAATCTGATTCAACGCTTCTAAACTAACTACCGACGTATCAAAATTGTAAATAGCATTCTCAATCTCTGAGAACTCAACATGTAAGCTTTGTGCAAGAATGCCGACGTTCTGCGATCTCTTGCTGTCCAATATTTTGATCGGTTGAATCTTCGTCTTTACTTCGACCTTTTTCTTGACTGGCGCCTTCACAACTTGCCTTGAGAACAGATCAGTAAATTCCTCAATATTATCTAGGTTGGTTTCTTCTATTTCCAACCACAACGGTTTAAAATTGCTTGAAATTGACTCTGCCTGGGCAGCAGGCGCTGGCGGAACTGCTAGTATTCGCGTCCAATATAACGGTTTCATGGGTGCAGCAGGTTTCACTGGAGTTTTTCTTAAAGCTAAAACAAGAAGAATGTTATTCACAATCTTGGTAAACCCTTACCCCCTATTCATAACCACTTATCTTATAAATACAGCTATTTTTATCGTCTTTTCACGTAAATTAAGTTAATGAAAAGCAGACCAACACCAATTTAGCGAAAAGATGTTTATGAATAAAGGGTTGTATTTAAAATGAAATCGTTTTACAGAAGTGGCCGCTACTTACTTGCTCTTTGAACATTCCATCCTCCGACAGGCGGCGCTGGGAAAGGTACAGGCCCGCTAGACAGGGGTGGCGGGGGTGGCGGGGGGCCTAGGCCCGGCATACCGGGAGGTGATGGGGCACCCATACCCGGCAGAGGAGGTGGGGGCGGACCCATCCCTGGCATTGGTGGAGGCGGTGGCCCCATTCCAGGCATTGGAGGCGGTGGAGGTCCCATTCCAGGCATTGGAGGGGGCGGAGGACCCATTCCGGGGAATGGAGGGGGCGGAGGACCCATTTCGGGCATTGTAGGGGGCAGAGGCCCCATCCCTGGCATTGGAGGGGGCGGAGGACCCATTTCGGGCATTGGAGGGGGTGGAGGACCCATTTCGGGCATTGGAGGGGGCGGAGGACCCGTCCCGGGCATTGGAGGGGGTGGAGGACTCATTTCGGGCATTGGAGGGGGTGGAGGACCCATTTCGGGCATTGAAGGGGGCGGAGGACCCGTCCCGGGCATTGGAGGGGTTGGAGGAACTACTCCGGGCTTTGGAGGGGGTGGAGGACCTAGTTCAGGCACTGGAGGCGGTGGAGGACCTAGTTCAGGCACTGGAGGCGGTGGGGGGCCGATGTCGGGCATTGGTGGAGGACGTGGGTCCGTATAGGGCACTTTCGCAGGTGCCGACTCGCTTATTTCAGGCGTAAGCTGTGGTTCGGTTGGCTCTGGAAATTTAGAGGAAAACGAGTCTAACTCAGGTGAAGCGGGAGGTGTTCCTGGCATCGGAGGTGGAGGAGGAGGCATTCCTGGTAAAGGGGGAGGTTGGAAAGGTACATTTTGACTAGGTTGGCTAGCTTTCACGGGGGAAACTTGCGCTAACATAGTTGTCTCTGTGGTCTGTACAGATTTCGCAGATAGGGTCAGTTCTGGGGACCTGTCATATATTGATAAACATGTTTTATCATCTGAATCAGCTACACTGCTCAAATTGTCATGGTCCAAAGAGATAGTACTTGAATGTCCCAGTGATGACGGACTAGTTGATATTGGTTGCTTTTCAACTGCTGTGTATAAAACTTGAGTATGTGGAACATGAAAGGTATTTGCATTCCCTAACCCTGGGGGCTCTCCATGTTTATCTAAATCTATAAAACTTTTTGCACTATATGTAATTAAATCATCGGATTCGTAGGTGCTGCGAAATGATACATCTGATGAACAAGCACTGATTTGGTCAACATTGTGAAGGTATTGGTTGATATCCTTCTTGGTATCTTCTGTAGTGTTGAGCTCTGATAGATCATCTTTACGATAACTCTTATTACAATCTCTACTTTTATTCAACTTACAATAATTTACTATTTTTTCAGATCTGACATCAGGTTTACTTGTAATAGTCATCTCACTTTTATGTTCTAAACTACTTAAATCTAATGTTTTATCAATATTTACATTTGTTCTTAGAGGGTCATATTCAGGTATGTTTATCACAGGTTTATTTGATAGCTTGTTTAGTTCACTGGCAAAACTTGAAGTCTGTACTTCTTTGCTTGTTAATTCTGTTCTGGTTTTTATAAGATTATATTCATTGATGGAATCAAAACGTTTCTCTATGTTCTTATTAAGTGATTCAATTTGTGTGTTTATTCTATATTTCTCTATTTGATATTCTAGCTCTTGAAGTTTTTTCTTTAGTTGAGATATTACTACTTTAGCTTCATCAATGTCACTTATTTCTTCATTATTGTTTTGGCTAAAGAACTTATTGTTTTCTAAATCCCGTTGGTTGTCCTGCGTGAAGTAGGGTGAGTCCTTATCAGGTGGCCACACCGATGTGTGTAGTCTGCCTGGTGTGACTGGTTGTAGTGCCGGCACCTCCATATGAGCCCAGTAGTACATCAAATTTGGCTGGAATGAGAATACATTTTATAAATTTTATTTATTCCGTAAGTCAAACAGTACAGTGTACAGTGAGGATTTCATAATTATAAAATTAAATTAAATTTAAGGAAATCACAGTACAATTATGATTTTACTTCAGTTTTATTATGATTTTTAGTTATACCATAATTAAGCATTTCTCTTGTTTTACCTAATTAACATGGCAAACATTAATGGTATTTCTTTTTCTAATAAATACTTACAATTAAAAAAAGGTAGTTATATATGTAACTTAGTACTTAGTTGTATACTTATGTACTCTGTGAGCCAATTTTATACTGATTATTTTAGTTTTCTTTTCTTCTTTTTGGAAGCATGCACGCAAATCTTTCAAAAACATATTTGTCGACTATAAATTTAATTCACAATAAATTATTATGAATAAATTGTAAGTACTATTAAAACGCACAAAAACATTAATCAAATCTAGAGCAGAGCAGACCATGTTTGGTTAGGAATTAGCTATAAGTGCCACACTAAGATAGCATTCTCTCTAAATAGGAAAGTAAGTACCTTAAATATATTTTCCGTGGGCGCATCCTTGTCAGATATTTGCCTAAGGACGCCAGCCGCCAGGAGATTGGTACAGTACTGTATCCCAAGGTTCCTCTGATCTTGAACACTTAACAAGGCTTTCAAGTGACTGTTCTCCGTTATTGATGATACGTACCAGTTCAGGAGCATCTGACCTGGAAGTAACACAAACGTTTTGCTTTCAAGTTTACACAAAACACAATGTAGAAGTAATTTTTGAACATAAACAAGATTGGCCACCAACCATTACTAGATTAGTTTGACAGGTAGTGCAAATAATTAGTGACGCGCAACCGGCGCAACCGCATCATGATCATATCGATAAATATGCATTGTTTTACATCGAGTAGTATAGCAATACTTTAGTTTGGATTTGGAACTAAAACGAATTTGTAAAATGTAATAAAGAAATTCGAATATTTATCTAAGCACTTCAACGGTTTTAATAAATGTCAAATTTTATGGAGAGCTAGAACTTGAACTAACTTGAACATGTGCATAATATGTCATTGCAAACAAAGACTGAAAATGGTTAATGCTAGATACACACGCAGCGACTTGATCGCTGGTGATTTCAAAATCCCACATCCAAACACCTAACACAGATATTGTCAGTCCATAATAATATGTCGCTGCGAGCAACGGATACAACCAGACCATTTCAATCACAATCCAAGAGTTCTGTAGGATATTGCTAATCCATTGCTTCAAAGGTTTGAAAAATTCCTCTGCTAAACAACGTAATTATAGCAATGAAGGTGGGTGAACTGTCAAAATGAAACCCATTACAATCAATTGTCATTGTGTGTTACGCAATTAGATACCCCGCAGACTGTGGTTTATCGACAACATCGTGACATATTTTGAGGCGACAAATTGACGTTCATCGACCGCTGCCTAGTTGTATTCGAGTTGGGCTTGCACTCTATTTCTAATGCCGGCTTTACATGCTTGCCAAGCCTTGGCAAACGTCTTCAAGCTCCAAGCGTCCACAATTAATCTCGCTTTGCATTTGGAAGTCGTTTTCATGCTTGTGAATGCGTCAGTGTGCTACGTACACCATTAGGTAGGTCCATAAGTACCCCGATGTTTCACATGTAGGCACAAATTGCACACTATTTTGCGCAATACTTTGACAAATGGTGCTTTTCCATGCTTGCCAAGGATCGGCAAGCGTCCGCCAGTACAGTTCGCGTCAAATAACTTTGCCGCTCTGAAGTTAGGTTGCGCATGCGTACTGGCATGCGCGCTACTGTTTTATAAGGCAGATTGACTACTGCGCAGTCATTTGTAGTCTACTTCAGAGCGGCAAAGTTATTTGACGCGAACTGTACAAGCGCGTAAAGAGGGCGTTTGGCTTGGCTTGCTTGAGCTTGTGGACGCTTGTCTCCGATCCGGTCTAGTGTCGGTTTTTGGACACAGATCAAAGGGCGCTTGCGGCAAGGGCTTGTGACGCGTTTACACGTTGGTGCGCCTTCAGTAGCCACTGTGATCTCACGACGAGCGCATGTTTAGTTCTTTGTTTAAAATGAGTGGCTGGTCGAACGAAGAGAGTTTATCGTTTCTGGAATATTACCAGAACGAATCGTCAATCTGGAACCCAAAAGACGCTAATCAACGACACAAGTTCGGTGTCCGCCATGTTTGGGTGTACGTAGCACACTGACGCATTCACAAGCATGAAAACGAATTCCAAATGCCAAGCGAGATTTGTGGACGCTTGGGGCAGACGTTTGCCAGGGCTTGGCAAGCATGTAAATCCGGCATAATGGTGCCTTTCCATGCTTGCCAAGATTCGGCAAGCGTCCACAAGAACAAGCGTGTAAAGAGGGCGTTTGGCCTGGCTTGCGTGAGCTTGTGGACGCTTGTCTCCGATCCGGTCTAGTGTCGGTTTTTGGACACAGATCAAAGGGCGCTTGCGGCAAACGCTTGCGACGCATTCACACGCTGGTGCGCGTTTAGTAGCCATTGTGATCTCACGACGAGCGCATGACGAGCGCTTTAGATTAGGGGGATGATGAACAGGGTGTAAAGTTCACTCAAAGGGAGGATCCTCCGACCAGGGTGTCGTGGCTGGTGGGCAACTGCTGGACGATTGATGTCGGGGAAGTTATAAGTATACATAGATGCTGATCGCGCGGTAAAATGTGTTTGTGCGATGCAGGATTTTGAGTGACGTCAGGTCTTTGGTGCATAGTTCACATGTGGCGATGAAGATGCCGCCACAAGCCTAAAAAATAAACGTAAGGCACCAGTCTACCGTCGGTCGCCATTGTAGGCATAAGGCAAAAAGATCCTGTTAGGTTCCTGTGACCTAATTGATGCGCGTTATATTTCCAAGCAGCATGGGCTTTCGATTTAGTGTAGACTAACTTTATCTTTGCTAAAAATGATTGGTTAATCATCCAACATTTCTTGAAATTTCACACCGTACTTATACCAGATTTTTTCTATTGGGTTGGGTATCTAACGCTATGTTAAGTAAATGCACATTGATGGGGTTTCCCCTCAATTTCCAACTACTTACTAGGTACATTTCTGTTGATAGAATAAGATAATAACAATTGGTACTCCTTCGTTACATATTAGAAATGACGTCACTGCATACATTCTAAGTCTAATAAGTAAGTATGTGGCTTAATATGAGTGTTTGAATAGATAATAAATTGGTCTACTTAATAACCTTTCGTCAATGACCGGATTTTAACCTTTACGTAACGAATTGAGATTGAGTTTGTACCTACTATAGGTACTTACTTATCGTAAGTTTAGTATGAAAGGCGGGTTTTAAGCCTAAAACGTACTTGTGTGTAGCACTTCCTTTGACGTAAGACACCCTCGCGACACATTGATTGTACACAACACAGTTGTTTCACTATAAATATAAACTTTTATCACAATTACTGACATTTTCAAGTCGCACTCTAAATGAACTTTATAATTTTCTCTATTTAAAACCAACATCTGAAAACGATACCATTGCAACGTCTTTGGCACATTCATTCTTAACTTTTTCGGTGGCACATATAATACTAGAGCACGATTGTTTATTAAACACTTTGAAACAGCCCGAAGTAATTTAATTTTAGGTGTAATTTCCGCTCTTAACAGCGCAAAGTCATCGTTATGCAAACGTACTATGTTCCCGATGTCTTGCACCCCTTTTCTCCTCGACCGAAACTGACTAAGAAACGTAACATAATTGAACTGTGCTACTGACGAGTTGGTGAAATTCACACGATTTGTTGACAATTGCATAGCTTTAGATAATAAGAGCTCGCGCTCTAGTCACGTATGCACACTAGTTACTAATGGCGAGTAGGTATCTCAGCTACGGCTAATGATTAACAGCGATAAGAAATTATGGGCTATTTGTTAATAAGAGATAACATTCTTATCACGATGTTCATTAACCTGTTAGCGCCTTGATAAATATAGACAGATGATTTTTGATTGTATTTTTAAAATCAGTCTCGCCTAATATAGTCAACGGAGCCTGCGGGTCAAGAAAGAAAGAGACCTTTGATTGACTAGAAATCAACTCATACATTGGTCAATAATATAACATTGATGATTATTATTGATTATTCTTTAGATACCACGGTATGAAGGACTTTTATTTATAGTGATTTAATAACTTGTAGGATAACAAAACTAATATACCTAAATATAATTTATCAAGATCTAAAAAGGGCCGAGAGTTCATGAACGTAGAAGATAGGATGCTATTATATTAACATAATATACCATCACGTCTATTTTCCTCAAAGGGGTCGATAGAGGTGTAATTTTAGTAAGTACTATTCACATTTCGTCAGTTAACAATTTTTAACCGACATCCAAAAAGGAGGAGGTTAGGTATATGTTCGTCGCGTATATTTGTTTCTGTTTGTGTTTTTTTAAGTTTGTCCACCGATTTCTCCGTCAATTTTGGACCGATTTTAAAAAATAGTTTTTATGTTTGAAAGAGTATGCACCTGTACCCTAATTACGTAATGCACGATCAATAATAAATTGAAATGAATTGAAACAGATTGCTAGTCCGTTGCTTCATACGTTCGAAATAAAAATAAAGCAATTTTTTTTTCGAACTTATGAAGCTATGGACTAGCAATCTGTTTCAATTCATTTCAATTTATTATTGATCGTGCATTACGTACCTAATTAGGCTGCGAAGTGGTCCCATATCAATTTTAGTAACTTTGCTTGTTTGAGTTAGCTTCAAGAATAGATACGTATTTTTCCCACTTAGTTTGTATGGATGATAACTTCCTGTCACTGTTTTTTGGATAGCAGGTCCATTACCTGCTACTTATTCGAATTTGTGGTAGGTACCACAACTAAGAAGAGAAAAATAAAAACTTTTTACAAAAAAAAACACTGCAAAATGAAAAATAACTTTAATTTCTAAAGTCGGTGGCAAAAACCGAAAATTCAAAACGAAAGACACCGACTTCCGAAATTAAAGTTATTTTTCACTTTGTAGTCTTTTTTTTTGTAGAAGTAAGGTTTTTTAAGTTCTATGTTACGTGGCGAACCTGTAGCGATTAACCAAGCCAGGGCCGTCTTAACCATATTGGGCGCCGGGGTGCGAAAATCAGCCTGCGCCTCCCTTGTCAATTAACAATAATTTTGTGTTCCTTTTTTTATTGAAGTAATACTCTAAAAAAAAAGTGAGATGGCTGACTTCTGAGCCATGTCTACAGGCTGTTTCCAAGAGTCATCACGAACCGTCTCGCGCGCAGGTATGACGAGTTCCAGCCTCCCGAACAAGCCTTTACGGAATCCCGCAGCGTATGTATGTGCATACACTGCGGCAGGTTAAACAGACTGAAGAGTATAACCTGCCTCTCTGCTTAGCGTTTGTGGACGACTACGAGAAAGCTTTAGATTCGATTTTAACTTGGGCTGTACTGCAATATCTGCAACGGGGCCAGATTGACTATCGGTACATCGAGCTGCTAAACTGTTTGTATGAAAACGCTACTCAGGACCAGACCTCGAAACTTATTTTACTGCAGCGAGGGAGACGTTATTTCTCCAAAACTGTTCACCACTGCACTGGAGGATGTCTTCGAGGTTCTGGACTGGAAAGGTGTTGACATCAGTATCAATGGCAAATACATCAATCACCCGACTTGGTTTGCCGACGATATAGTAGTCATGGCTGAGACTATGGAGGACCTCAGTACAATGCTCGATGAACTCATTAGAGCTGCCGAAAGAGTGGGTCCATGTTCACATGAACAAAACGAAGATCATGTCGAATGCCCATGTAACACTCTCACCCTCATAACGATCGGAGTTGAGACACTCGAAGTTGTGGATGATTATGTTTACCAGGACAAACTGTCCAGTTAGGTAGGTCCAACTTCGAGAAAGACGTCAATCGTCGAATCTGACTCGGCTGGGCGACGTTTGGGAAGCTGCGTACTATCTTCTCATCTCAAATAGTACAGTGTCTCAAGACGAAAGTTTTTGACGAGTGCGTGTTGCCAATGACGTCCTATGGCTCTGAAACGTTGTCGCTCACAATGGGCCTCATTAGAAGGCTGAAAGTTACCCAAAAGGCAATGGAGAGGGAGTTTCCCTACGTGACGAATCAGAAATGAATATAGATCCGTAAGGGAACCAAGATAACCGACATAGCCCGAAGAATTACCAAACTTAAATGACAGTGGGCAGGACAAATTGCTCCTAAAACAGATGACCGATGGGGCCTGAAGCTCCTGGAGTGGTGACCGCGTACCAGAAGACGTAGCGTTGGAAGGCCTCCCACAGGGTGGACCGATGATGACCTGATGAAGGGCGCATGAATTCGCTGGATGCGAGAAGCACGGAACCGGTCGAATGGGCGGTGCTCGGGGAGGCCTATGTCCAGCACTGGACATCTTTCGGCTGAAATGATGATGATGATGACTCTACAATAAAATTAATTACATTTTCAAACATCGAATTACATTTTTCTGCCTTTTAGTTGGCAATTTTGTTTATGATATCGTCTGTTTTGAAATCTTCCCTATCAATGTCCGATTTTTTTTCACGTGTAAACTTTTAAACATTGTGCTTTTTTTGGTCAACACTCTTTGAATTTGCCGCGTGTGTTTGTTGGAATATAAATTTTATTCTTGTAGTAATAAGATCTAGATTGACTTGCACAACGCAAGTCGCAAGGCGAATGTGCCGAAAGCTGCATGAGGCGTATTTTTTGTAAACAATATTGGTGCCTATATTTTTATAGGTACCTACTTATAAAGAATATTAGTTAAGTTTTTTTTTTATTGTGATTACGCATGGTAAGTGTAGGTATTAGGCGATCGGCTTGCGCCCCCTAAGATCCAGCGCTCGGGTGCCACGCACCCCTTGCACCCCCGGGTAAAGACGGCCCTGACCAAGCACAGGTCATGACTCCAACTGCTGCTAAAACTCCTAATTGTAAAACCTGATAGCACTGCCCTATACTTGAGGCCACGACCTACAACTCGTAAGTCGGGGCCTTTACCACTGGGCCACCACTGCTCTCTAGCTAGGTAGGAATTAGTACAAAGGATACTTTTAATCCCGGATAATTTCCGACCTATAAGCAGGCCGCGACCAAAAGCTAGTTATGTATGAACTTATGAAGCAACGTTAGTGGTTTATACCTTCAAACTTTTCCAAGAGCTTGAAGTTGAGTTTATCAGGCACGAACTTGGGGCGCACCACCCTGGACTCAGTCAGTTTGTCGAGTGTGAGAGATGCCACCTTTCTCAGCACATTCGAATCGGACATCGGGCTGTCACTAACACTCGAACTCCTGCGATCTTTCTCTGTTACAACTGAAAACAAAACAAACAAAATCTATGTTAATAAGCATGCAAATCTTATACTAGTTAAGTGAATTAATTAAAATGTTAGGAACAGTAAAGATTAGGTTGACTTTGAGATCATAAGTGTAGTATGCTGTTTTGTTCCATCAGGCACCAGGAGTGAGGAGAGGAGCCGAAGAAATACCTAAACAACCGATAGGTTTGCGTTATTTTCATATGTCCACTTATTTTGAACGCACCAACCTTATTAGTTTCGATGCAAGTTTATAGATTGCAGGGAATAAACCGTAGAGGTACACTCTCTAACAAATTTCGAGTTTCTACCTTAGTATTAGTAGTACAGCTGTTCTATGAGTAAGTTGAGTGGAATAGAGTACAAAGATCTATTCAATCAATGCTTTGATAATTACGCATAAAAAATTTAACGGTATCAGACCGCACCTTTTGTTAGTAACTATGGGATTCTTTGAGAAAATCAAAAGAGATTTTCTCAAAGAAAAAACGTCAATGATGTGTCTGTATCTGTTATTCTACAACTGTTGTGGATAGTAAGATAGGGTCGATATTACATATTACTAAGTTTCATCAATTCAAATTAATTTGGGTTAACTTAGACAGAACTACAATGGTTGCACTAATGCAAAAGTCTGTTTGTCTGATTACTGATGTCAGAGAGGGAGAAACTGTTAACTGATCAGCAAAACCTATAGCTTCTATTACTTTACTTACTATTCTTCTTCTTAGCAGTTTTCTTAATAATGTTTTCATTAGGTTGTGTGACGTGTGTATTTAAGTTAGGTAAGTATACCAAACTTCAACATAATTTGTTTTTTATTCCCATCATAACATAATTACACTCTCAGGCAAATACCGAAAAAAACGCCAAAAAAATAGTAAATTGCCCACATGATGAGATCTTAGACGTACCTACCTACCTTTATACATTTAAGGTTACGCACGCCAAAGGTAATCATGTTTCATTAGTTGCAAGTGCGGGAAACTGTCTTATGTAAGTAAGTACTAAGTACTTGTTGTTATGTATGCTGGTTACACATCGATTCGCCGTAACGACGTTGAATCGCTGTAAATAGAGCTGAAAATTGATTGTTTCGGGCTTGGTATCCTTCGGGGCCGGTGCGTAAAAACATCAACAAACTGGTTTGCTCGCCCATTGTGAAAAGTAAGCACTGTATGTCAGCAACAGGTACTCAAGAGAATAGAGGCTCGTATACGAATAGCATCTAGGTATGTAGATGCAGAGGGGCACTGTGGAGCATTGATTGATTTGTACGAGGATTTGCGATAAGCAACTACGCAAATAGATAACTAACGTGGATCAACTTTTATCTGTATGCTCTCAGTGTACGAGGATGATACGTTTTACCTAAATATAACGTTTCAGAACTAATTTCTTTTGTTATGAAATATCTTGTGTGCTAATATTCGTCATGCATAATATGCGTGTATGTAATATTATGTGTATTTGGAGGAGATCTCTCAGTTTTGATCAACAATTGTAATTGTTGATCAAGCCTCTCAGAGAGACATTCAAGGAGTAGAGATGAATGTAATGGTTTATTAGTAACTGACCGTTGTCTAGTAACGTGAGAGCTGGCTCGCAAGCCACCGGAGGGAGCTCCACCTTCCGATGCTTCGACAGCGTGAACGAAGTCTGTCCCGGGCAAGCTTTCACCCGGTTTTCGAGGAAATCGTGGTTGCACTCGTGGGTGGCTCGTTCTATACTCCGTTCCGCTTGGTGGACGCCACACCAGCCCGAAAATGCAGTGCCCATAACCTTTTCATTCTCGCTTTTGTCACCACTGTCATCGAATACGTCATTTTTTTCTTCTTTTTCTAAGTCATCGGTGGAGAGCGAGGAGGCGGCATCCTCGTGCGGCATGTCTACGGTCATGGCTACACTCTCGGGCTGCGCGGCCGGCAGGGAGGGCGTGAGGGTGCGCGGCAGCTCCTCGGGCGCGCTGTCGCTCTCGGCGGAGTAGTAGCACTGGTTGAGCTCGACGGCGAGCGGCGTGAGCGGGTCTGTAAACACTGACTCGGAGGTGGAGTCGTTGGCGGGCGAGAGCGCCGGCGGCGGAGCGGCGGGCAACTGGTCGCGGGTCGGTGACCGCGGCTGGGCGCGCGGCTCGCACCTGGTCACCGTTACCTCCGACTGCACGCTCTCCGACTCGGCGCCCTCCCCCTGCCGCAATGTTTTGAACACGCACTCGACCGTATCGTTATCTGATATTTCGATCGGTTCGTTGATATCTGAATCTGGCGTTTTATCAAACTCCCTGTCGATGGCGTCACGTTTGGCATCGCTCTTCTTCCGTCCATGTTTTTTGCTCTCTCTTCCCGGTGATTTTCGGTTCAAATTTCGCATAAAATGTTTACCCTTAGCGGGGGACTTTCCAGTTTTGGATTGTTTGTCGTTGGTTTGAGTGTTCCCCATGGTTTAACGGATTCTATAACACTCATTTAATAAACTTTATAAACTTTAATGAGCTCTAATGGTTACAAGGTGGTTACTGGTACAAGTTTATACAGCAAAATATAAAAATCTAACTTGAAGCAGTTTCACAGCCCTTGGTTGTCTGATTCCAACCCTCAACCATCTTCATCCCCGAGCATGCGCAGTTCAAACGAGGATGATCAATATTTTCGGTGCGTCCAAAATTAGATAGTTTGTAGATACTACCTTCATTTTTTTTCCTACTACATTTCCAATTAAAGTTCCTATTATTATAATGTTTTAATTGCATTGCGTTTAATTGTTTGTTATTTTTCAATAATAGTAGATTAAACTCTGCAAGCTTGAAAAGTCGGTAGAGTCGGGCAACTTTGCCTAATTCTGTGTTATTTCGCTAGATGGCGGAACCGGTATGCTATATTGTAGATGGCATTAAACATTTTGTACGCAGAAGAGCAAAACATGTTTAACGGATACTCGGCTGTAGCTAATGGTTATCCTGCTGATGTGTTAATTGCAGTTTGGTTTGCTGATGGCTAAGATAGCTTTGAACGTAAGTCAGATACTGCTAATATTATGTTAGAGTACCTAACTTTAGTTCAAACTTTAGCCCGCATTACAGAAGCTAACTCAAAACATCAAGCATTACTTTAAACTAATTTCAATTCAACCGAGCAAATATCTCTAAACTAGTATTAAGTAAGTACCTATTGCTTGAGTTTCACTGGCCTTAGAATAAAGGCTTTTGCAGACCAGCGCGATTTGTCGCGCGACGCAACACGAACAATACAATTTGTAAGAAAAATTCACGGTATAACAATAACCGGTGTCGCGTTGCGCGACAAGTCGTGCTGGTCTGCACATAGCTTAAAAGAAACGTAACTAGTGTAAAGAAAAGTCACCGCTATGGATCTCATGTCACAAGGGCGGCTATCGAGCATCGGGTCGAGGTTTGATCCTAACATAGGATTAAGCTACCGTAATTCATTCCAATGGTATACGAGTAAAGTAAGTAACTCTAATTTAATCAGATCCGTGACTACTAACTAACGCACATGTGCCACAGAAGATAATATATTACATAAAGAAAAAACATATTCTTATAGTATTGAACAGTTTGGTAGGTTTATAAAAAAATATAAATCCACCAAACTGCATAACAATTTTACGGCGGAATTCAAATAATAAAGGACGAGAATATATTCCATAGAGCGAGCGGTGCAATTAGGTAACGCAACTATAACTTATCAGTCTACTGTTGGATAGGCCTCTCTCGAATACCCACCTTACCTTTTTTTACTCTTTCTCCGTTTTCCGCATTTAGCTTGTTCCAGCATGTAGCCGCCTTTTAAGATGCATGTGAGCTTTACAACTCTATAAAAAAAGGGCACTAAAATCGATTTTTTTAAGTGAAAACTTCTTTAGCTTCGTTGTGCACTTTTTTTGGGATGGGTAAAAAATTTTAAACTCGCGTCGGGACCGTAAGACCCGTTGCCTAGCAACCGACAAAGTAAATATTAAAATATATAGTCATTGACATTACGTAAAGATTGCGAGGTAAGTTTTACCCATATTGATGAGTAAAAAAAAGCAGTAAAAAATACTTCATGAAAAGTGTTATAAATTGTTTATTTTTGTTAGACTATATTTTGAAAATAAATAAATTTATACTACTGTACTGTAATTTATACTGATAAATAAAGCAATTCGTGCGAAATTATTCCCTAACCATTCCAAAATATTCAAAAATGCACAACGTTAATGTTCAAGTTTTCACTTCTGCCGGCACTCTCGGAATGCAACTCGTTGTTTTTTTTTTTATAGGTACACTTTTGAACGAATCAAACGAAGCATTGTAGTTTGTATAAAATTGTAGCACAACAGCTATTCTGACTACAAATTAAAACACATACTAAAGCGCAGGCCACACCGCCAGCTAGCGGGCGGGCGGGCGGGCGGGCGAACATCGTTTCACCTCTTTACATACTTCGGTTCACACCGCGAGCTACAATATTTCGCGTAGTTTGTATAGTTTCCTTCGTTCGCTTCGCCCGCTTCGCCCGCTAAGCTGGCGGTGTGGCCTGCGCTTTAGTAAATTGTATTACAGTGTCAAATCGTATGTTTTTCATTACGAGAGATTTAGCGAAAAAAAAGGTGTCCTTCGCGGGTCGGGATCTTTTGTTTGTTTGTTCTGTTTATTCATAAAAAATAAATTGTATCTGAAATTACATGTATAGAAAAGAAAATTTAATTACATAAGGAAAAAACACATTAAATATTACAACAATGCCTATTAAATACAACACATAGGAATTTCGAAATGATCTTCAACAGCATAAAGACACTTATTCAACAGGAAAATTTTAAGTTGATTTTTAAAATTGATTGTTGGTTAATAATTTATAAAATGAAAATGTATAGGGTGGTGGGATACAAGTATCCTGAAACACAGCCTAGCTTAGGCACAGGATGTAGAGCGAAAATATCGCCAAGCGAACTGTAGGTCTTACGTAAATCTATTTAGACAGGTTTGTTTAGCACTTCCCGTCACGTGTCGTTCCCTAGATTTAGTTCACTTTAAATATCCACTTGCGCTTTTTTCTTTAACAGGAACAGATTAACTGGAGCTGTGCAGTGTTCTATGATATGGGGTTTGGATTGCGAACTTAGTCCTTCAGGTGGACCATTGTGCGTGGGCCATGGCGGCCATCGGTGGTTATTCCAATCAGCCTAACTCCCTCTAGAAGTTTATTCAGACTCCTGGTCTGTTAAAGATCTGGGTACATCCGTGAAAGATCTGGGTGACCCGAGGGTTTCTGTTCTAATCTGGGTGACGCCTGTGCATTTAAAGAGCACATGTGCGACGGTTTCCTCAGCCTCCATGCACGCCCTGTACCGAGGATTGTCTGTTCTGCCTATTATGTGGAAGTGTTTGTTTATCGAGCAGTGACCCGTATTGGACCCCGTCAACAGGCGCAGGCCGCTCCTGTGCAGGCGTAAAAAAGCCGTGAGTGTTTCAAAGCTGCACATAACGTTTAATATGTTTCATTATTTATACAGGTGGCAGGGACATCGACGCGAAAACTGATACCATGGATTCAGTACATGAATCCGAAATCTACTGTTTCATAGAAAAGTGCAATACCTACGCGGTCAAAAAGTATGAAACAGCAGTGTCTTTTTTATAACTCACGATAAATTTCAACTCAAGGGGGTTCAGAATCATGTATTGAATCCATGGTATCAGTTTTCGCGTCGATGTCCCTGACACCCTGTGTAATAATAGGTTCATTTATACTACCAACAATATTAAAAAATAAGAAATAAAACATAGGTAGATAATTGAAGAGGCTCTACAGTGGGATGCCTATAACTAGGATGATGAAGAAGATAATGTTAAAATTCAGAAGCCTCGAAAACATATAATAGTCCAAGTGAACACCAGTAAAAACTGGCTCTAAATAAAATCAAACTATAAAAATTTCCCTGAAAACATTTGAAGCTAAATCAAAAAGTAAAATCCCGTTTTAGGTCAAGTACACTATAGTAGGTAAGTAGTACGTCCTTCAATTTTCTAATCAATTGACTTCGTTTTCGTTTATTACGCGCGAAATACTCTAATGTGAAAATCCTGAAAAAAGGATTGCTTATTGAAAATAATAATCTTAGGAACGAGGCGATTCCCCCTTAGGAAATAGATAAACGATTGGCGAAGTACTTAGGTACTTGTACAGTCACGAGCACCTGCAATAGGTATACACTTAGCAACTGCTACTGTGTGGATTGTTATTTTATGTTATTACGAATATAGTATTTTGGAACCCGTATTAATATGAAATGGGCCTGATCTCAAAGTTGCAATCAATATTACACAAGAAAATCGCTTTTGAATTTTGCTAAGTGGATACATATTGGTGCTCGTGGCTGTACTTGATTCCTTTTTACATTAAAATCTAAGACCCAAGTTAGTTACGTAGTTATGGCGTCTGCCCACACTTTGCGCCCTTTAAGAGAAAAATTATGCAAACTGAGATACTTGCTAGCTTGTTGGTTGTTATATGATTTGTTATAATATTTAAATTTTGCCCTTTTACCTTTAATAGCCCTCGGATTTCGTAAATTGTTCAAAACTTTGTCTTGAGGAGAAATATTTTATCCGATAATATTTATCCGTAATTCTATTGATAACTTTAAGTTTGTGGAAGTAGGTTAACTAATTACGTAGACACTTTAAGAACAAGATGCGTGAAGAAGCAGTAGAACTATGTAGTTATAGCACTCCACTCCACTCCACTTCATTTGGTAACCCATGGGAAAAAGTCTATGCAACTACATAATTATATACAATGTGTTTGGTCTCGGACTGTAGTTTGCTCTATTTTATCAATAAAATTATTCTACATGGGGGGGTCGGAACCCAACCCCCCCTAAACGGCAGCCATTTTTGTATTTTGATCTCATTTGATGAAGCGTGCATACTAAAAGTACTTTAACTTTGGAATTTAGTGTCCAATCATCGTAAAAAAAACTTTTAATAAGCGAAAAGTATTAACAATGGGTTAAATAACTCAAATACTGACAGTAAATGCTGCATCATATTGAAATAAATGCTAAAAGATCAATATCACGTTAAAATTAACATTGTTTTTTTAGTTTATCAACGTTATTACAAAATTCACCTCCGGGAACTATCTTTTTTTATCTACTTGTCTAACAGATGTTTAGTTTATCTAAATAATGATACCAAAAACTCGATTCTATGACAATTGGTTTAAGAGATATTGGTGTTGGAACATAGGCTTGCGTAGGTAGTGAGTTTTTAGGTAGTATTATTTTATTTTATCTTGCATACTTCCTTGACATAATCCTTTTATTATTTGACATTATATACCTTCAATATATAGATTAATCTTTTTTAAATTGTATTTTTTTACAGCTGTAGCTACAATCATGCATTTGGTTTAAATAGATTTTTATTATTTTATTTATCTTTTATATGGGTAGATTCTTTTCCTCTAGATTTTGTGAATGTGAGAACCTTGTAGGCTTAACAGACTGTATATCTGTTGTCCATTTTCTATTTTGCTAAGTATCTGGTACTTTTTAATAGGCCTACACTGTCCTCTCATACCTATTATCACTGTAATTTAAAAAAATCCTTTGTAAAAACCAATTTATTTTTAAAAGAGTAACCGTGGAGTTTCTTGCCGGCTCTTCTCCATAGGAAACGACCATTTGGAACCGTGCACCTAACTTCTGACGTTTCATAAGTGCCCTTGTTGGTTTATGTGAAATAATATATTTTGAATTTGAATTAATTATAATTAAACTACTTTGAATAAAAGAACCATTTTCAATAAGGTTCCTTCTATGGGTGAAACGAATGTACAAAAAAAAATTACTCAATTAATTGATTTTATCGCAACTTCGCAAGCTACAATGTTTTTAGGGTTCATAAATTGACGGACAGGATTTTTTTTTCAACTATTTTGATGCTTTTTCCATTTCTGCTGCATTAATTAAATCAATTGTTAAAAAGTACAGTATTAATCTCCATTTAATCATCTATACAATGGTATATAAATTAAGTAGGTTCTGTGTACTAGCAGGAGTGTAACAATAAAAACAGTTACAGAAATGGGGCAAAAAAAAATTTTCGATCGTAGAGCACACTCTAATGCTTCGCATTATGAGTCGTGCAAAAGATAGTTCCCGGGGGTGAATTTTGTAATAACGTTGATAAACTAAAAAAACATTGTTAATTTTAACGTGATATTGATCTTTTAGCATTTATTTCAATATGATGCAGCATTTACTGTCAGTATTTGAGTTATTTAACCCATTGTTAATACTTTTCGCTTACTAAAAGTTTTTTTTTTACGATGATAGGACACTAAATTCCAAAGTTAAAGTACTTTTAGTATGCACGCTTCATCAAATGCGATCAAAATACAAAAATGGCTGCCATTTACGGGGGGTTGGGTTCCGACCCCCCATGTAGAATAATTTTATTGACAAAATAGAGCAAACTACCTTCCCTTAAAGTTTGTACAGTCCGAGACCAAACACATTGTAGATACCAAAGAAGAAAGAAGAAAACGTACCTACTCTCTATAACTTAAAAAAAAAATTGTTTTCATCCGCATTTCATATGCATTAAATTATTTTTAACTTAAGAAAGTTGATAGAGGTGGTCAGATAACGAAAATTCATGTAAGAGGTCGAATATCCTAGCAAACTTCGTCTGGCTGTTTCGTAATATTATATTCAACAAACGACACCTCTGTTCAGGCGACGAGGAACTCGCGCCTCCCTCTTTTGCAACGAAAATAAGATTGTACAAATTATTTCATAGCTGTTGTTATACCTAGGAGATATACGTTCTTATCACGAACAAAGCCTTGCGGATTTAATTCGCATATCATGTAGAACAAAGCTATAACACCCTGTTCAATGGCGCACAGGGCTCACCCCATGAAATTATCAGCAAAAGGGAACCACCTTTTGTACCCTACCGGTGTTATCACTGTTGCAATGTATCGGCGAACAGATGCAAAGGTAAGCTCCACGTAATCTAAACATAATATTTGCCAGACTAGACGAACATTATTGTATCTACATGGCTGATTAAAATGCAGAATATTGTATAAATAGCTGCTTAAAATAATAGCAGTAATACAAAGCAAAAGCATTTTTATGTTAAAATTGTGCTGAAATTGCTAGACGCACGATATTTTGCCGTCGTCTGACATTAGCGTGAAAACAATGAGGGGAAATAATTCTGTTGCAGCCCTATTTCACAATTTGCTCTGAAACAGGCATGTGAATAGAGGATTTTGTTATTGACTGTCAGATAGGTTTGACTGTTGAAAATGTTTAACACTTCTTTTCACTTTAGTAAGCGGCAAAATAGTGTGAAATTCGTAACTACATATCCGCCTAGAGATAGCTGTGAAAGCTGTGGAGTACGCGGATCAACGTCAGTTTTAATTTAGCTAGTAGCTACTTTGCATTATCCAGTTCTCATAGTGATTTATTTATAAGCACACCACGGTACCTACCTATAGGTAGGCTGGTGCTTCTTTCTGGCTCACAGGACCAAACTACCTAAATGTATTTTTCTCTGTCTTTTCTTATTAGGAGGAACACCTTATTCCATTCTCAATTGTGTCCCAAAGTCTGTTTAACCGTTTCGATTCCACCCATTTTCGTCGAGCTCATACGCCATGCCGCCATACATATTGCAAGTGGACTCTCCGGGAGGGTTCCCGGCATTACGTTTGCGCTAAACTTAACCATCGCGGATGGTCAACGGCATTAGGTTTAAATGATTAAAACCGTGTTATAAAACACTGTAAAACGAAGTGAAATAGTGTTTTCTAGGGGTCTTGTCGCTATACGTAGTTTCCAACCTTTTAATTTTTTTGTGAATATTTGTTACAGTGAACAAAAAAAAAAAAATCGAATTCTTTTATTTGAAAACCAATGCATATACTAACAAATCTTGTTAAAATATACATCTGATTTAATTTTCACGGTTTATAATGCTTTATTCGCTAAGAAAAACCTACATTTAAAATGAGCCCTCCGCGAGGGCTCCCGCCATCCCATATACGACTAGGTGAACCCTCCAGGAGGCCTCCCGGCACTGAACATGTTAAGACCTTTAAACTTCTTTCCTTTGCCTCGTTGCAGTGGTTCAACTTTTATAATTTGCATGAGCATAATTTGTAGTATACTCTGTGGTAGAATTGTACCGCTGTCACACTCCAGAGTAATTAATGCGCTCCAGAACTGATGCTTTCGGAGTTAGGAACTTCAAGAAATAGTTGGTAGCGTCTTGTGTCTCTCTATAGAGTTGTAAGCAAGTATGTCATTGAGGATACCACATTCAACGTTGTATAACTGATAGCTAACTTCGATGTATGGCGTGTATGTACTAGGTACATGTGGTATCCATTTCGTGTAAACTTAGTTTTGTAATACCTACTACTCTCTGATCTGTGTTTAGCAAGAAACATAATTATGCAAGAAACCCTTTTTGTAGAAATTAATCTAAAATCTGTCTAATCTATCAATATTACCTATATTGATAGCACAGTTGGCGCAGTGACTGAGGCATCAGAGGGAGCAGGGCCGGCAGTCTCGACATAGATAGCGATCGTTATACAACCGGATTCGGTCGCAAACTCCTAATGGCGTCCCTAGACGCGTGCGACGCGCTTGACAAGCACGTGATTTTTTCGTGCTTGTCACGCAATTTTGACCGTCTAGGGACGCCATTAGGACTTTGCGACCGAATTCGGTCGTATAGCGATCGCTATCTATGGCGAGACTGCCGGGCCTAGGTTTGGTTTCTGCACGATAAGCACGACGCGACACAAACAATACAATTTCTAAGAAAACTTCACGGATAACAATAGCCGGTGTCGCGTCGCGCGACAAGTCGCGCTGGTCTGCACAAAGCTTAATGGCTACTGATGATTCCGATTTTGGGTGTTGGTGCACGATGGTTAGTTTGTGGAGGTATTAGGGTTGTTATTAGGTGTTTTTAATTAACCGACTTCCAAAAAGGAGGACGTTATATGTTCGACTTTACGTATGTTTTTTTTTTATGTATGTTCACCGATATCTCCGTGACCGACGTGGATTTTTTTTTTTGTTTGGAAGAGTAAGCTCCCGAGTTAGTCCCGTATGAATTTTATTAACTTTGCTTGGATAGTTTTTAAGTTAGCTTCAATAATACATATTTTTCCCACTTAGTTTAAGTATGTTGATGATATGATCATAACTTCCTGTCACTGTTACTTGCATAGCAGGAAGCGGTATTCGAATTTTTGTGGGGTACGTACAAGTAAAAAGTGAAAAATAAAATCCGACTTTTTTCTGACTTTTTTCTTTTTTTTGACGGTTGCTGTAACTTCTAGTAATTATAGATCAATAACTATTAATTAATTTCCCTAACTTTACATAACGTTATATAAACATTACAGTTACAGTAGCTTCCCATCCCAATATAACGCATTCCTATTTAAACAAATACCAAAAGCAGTTTCCTACAGTTCCTTGTCTTAACAATGCAAAACGCAGTTTCCGATAACCAACTCTTTGTGACAGTTATTGGTACCTAGTCAAGGTACATGGAAACGGTTGCAACTCGGACTACAGTTCACAGATCTGCAGTGGCGGACTAAGCCCGATGGGGGCCCGGGGCGCCAAAACTACATAAATGGGGGCCCACATCCAGGTATGCAGAAAAGTTTGAGAAGTAGTATACAAGAGTGAGCGCAACGATTTCGAATTTTTAATTTTAGCACCCTACCACCTACGTTTATATTTAGCATACGCAGTAGCAAGGCAGTTTGTAGTTGGGGGCCGCCCAACTACAAACTACATTTTACTTACCACAATAAAATAGTGATTAGTCACTAACCACACGAAAAGAAGAAGAATAAGGCTTACTGAATATATTTTGGCCTTGTTTGGGCCTTTACTCAAGATTTGGGGGCCCCGTGGACCGGGGGCCCGGGGCGGATAGCAGCTGCTGCCCCTCCCTTAGTCCGTCAGTACATATAGTGTACCTATGTAAAACAGTCTTGCAACAAGTTTCTGCAGTATTCACGGCGTACATACGTAAGTACTAAGTACTTAGCTAGTGAGGATCTACATCACCATACATTTATTCCGCTACTAGCGGCTTCGCCCGCGTGGACCCTATTTATTTACTATTATTTTCTAAAATAAATGTAGCCTAAGTTACTCCTCATAACATCAGCTACCTGTCATGTAGCCGTCAAAAACCGTCCAGCCGTTTCGAAGATTAGCCGGAACAAATAGATAGACAAAAATATATTTAATAAAAAGCAGTTATTTTGACATTACAAACAGATACTTTAATTTTATTTATTCGTATAGATGTGTTTAGATGACTTTAAGAACAAAAGAAAGGCTGTAAGGAGAGGAGAGATAACTGAAATAAAGAATAGAAGTGGCAAGGGAGGTATAGTGATCCTGCCCAGTGCTCTATCTCCTGTGAAATTTCTTTATAAAAGTGAATGCAAAAAACCTTGTTCACAATTTTTTTTTTTTTGTTGTATATAAATAGACAGAACACCATGAAAAAGCTTTCAGTGGACAATTCCGGTAACTTATTTAAAGGACCCCGCACAAAATGTTTGGAAAAAGCCGTTCGGCCAAATTGGCTAAAATTTTGGTACAATATAGCCTGTAATATGCTGAGTAAAAGTCTATATGGGCGCAAAAAAAAATTATGGCCAGTTTTAGAGATATTGCCATTTTTATGTTGAAGTCAGGAAGATGATCTTTATGTTATAGTTGCTGCTAAAGAATAAACAAAAAGCCATCACATCAATCACAAGATGTTCCAATTCATATTAACTCTTTGTCTGTATACCCTGAAGGGGTAGGCAGAGGTGTAATACATACATTTCGCATAGTAGACAAGTTCGGCCGATTTTACTGAAACTTTGGGATCTTACATTGAAAGTCTTTTTTATTTCCATGGAGTATTTTTATTTGAAGATTTTACAATAAATATACAACATAAAAAAACAAAGTCGCTTTTCATGTCTGTCTGTTTTAACTGTGGCCACAATGGATTTCACCCTCATTTTATAGAATATTAATATATTTATGAAGGAGTTGTATGTGTTCCTAGGTATGTGTAGCCGCTATCTATACATTATGTACATCAAACTAAGTAACATTAAGCAAAAATTATTACTGGGAAACGACTTTTGGTGTGAAACATAGCTGTTTACGGCAGCACGCAATGTAACGTACGCATAACATTATGCTATTGGGTAACGCCACGAAGTATAAGTTATAACATTGAAAACTTGGTTTTTGACCTTTGGCCTTCAATATCTCCGTAACCAGAAGGTTCCCAGGTACGGTCTAGAACAAAAAAATGTTCACAACTGCGAGGAGTACAATTGACTGTCGGCTTCGTTTAGCGTCTTTCTTTTCACACCCGTTATAGCACAGAGCACAGGTATCTCAATGTTTTGACATGTTGCCACATCAGCATATTGCACCTGAACGAAGCAGGGGCGGGTTGCTAGTCTGATGTAAAACTAAAATAATAATAATATCCCCACCGTCGTCGTATCTCTCCGTTGCGTTGACGTCGTGGTGGGCCGCGCTCCAAAGTCTAGGTCTGTGCCGGTAGAGTTTACTTTGCCGGAGCGTGTCTAAAATGAGGAGCCAGACCAAGAGAGACACAGAAGCCAGCAGGGCAGCATGTGGCGAGCTGTTGGGCAGTAGCGACCCCACGAACCCTATCTCCTGGGAGAAATATTTTTCCTCATCTCTGGCTTGCTTTATTGACTGGCTGGAGTGAACACTGACGAGGAACAGAGCTCCCACCTCATTCTTGCCTTAATAATTTTTGCCTCATTCTTGGTTTGGGTGGAGATTCGCAAGAGCAAACGTGCTCGGAGTAAGGAAGTATTCCAGTAAGTGCTCGTAGGGATCTTGACCATCTTCCGGGCTCTGGGATTGTTCTGAAAGCCGTGGAATACCTATCCACTCCTCAAGCACCTCAGGATATGTTGCCCCCTTGTCGCTACGTCACTAAGTATGTGTTAGCGATAGTTTTCGGGGCTCCCCCCCCAGCCATTTTATCCGTGTACATATAAAACATTGATCAGGCAGGGGCCATAGTCCTTCCATAGTTTCAGGTCACCAGTAATATTTGTTTCCTTATCGTGCAATAGTCCCGCATCAACCTGGGGTTGTCCTTGGGTGCACTTGCATAGTACATATCTACAGGGATAATAGTCGGTTGGTGCCTCATTTAATTAAAACGTCTAACGGGCCACGCGCGACTTGGTTTCGGCCCCTCGTACGCCTTCCAAAAGTCTGGGACCACAGGGTCCAGAGAATAGTCAAAAACATAATAATAATAATAGTAGTAGTTTCGCCTTGGTAGGTACTATAATCTTTTTTTAGAAATAGAGTATTAATTAATCACATTTGATCACATTACTTGATCACCACGCTTGCTCAAGACGGGTTGGTGATTTCGGACTTATATAGCTATAAGTCCAGGTTTCCTCACGATGTTTTACCTTCACCGATATCAGTAATGTCCAAGATAAACTCAGAAAGTACATATGAATTGAAAAAGTCACATTAATAATTGCTTTTACTTAAGAGCGTGCATCCTAAAACTTGGCAACGTCGTAAACTCGTTGTTACATATTTACCTGTTTTGACTCATTTGGAAATAAGAAATGTGACTAACTAGCGATCTAGAATATTGATAATGAAATGCAATAATTAATATCATATATTGTAATAAACAGTTTTACAGAAAACTGGTCATTATTTAACCTGGTGTTCAAATAAACTTTCAGTCAATCTTTCAGTACAAGGTTACAGACTATAATTATTTTCCTAAAGTTGAAACTTTGCACGGCCGAACGACTTGTCTACTATGCGAAATGTGTGTATTACACCTCTGCCTACCCCTTCAGGGTATACAGACAAAGAGTTAATATGAATTAGAACATCTTGTGATTGATGTGATTGCTTTTTGTTTATTCTTTAGCAGCAACTATAACATAAAAATCATCTTCCTGACTTCAACATAAAAATGGCTATATCTCTAAAACTGGCCATTATTTTTTTTTGCGCCCATATAGACATTTACTCAGCATATTACAGGCTATATTGTACCAAAATTTTAGCCAAATTGGCCGAACGGCTTTTTGCAAACATTTTGTGCGGGGTCCTTTGCGGGTGCAGCTGCAGATTCGGGCGCCGTATTTTAGAAACGATAACACTATACAACTGCAAAATATAAACAAGAACAATCCGGGATCACTTACTGCATGTAAAGATATACACAAACTGCACGTCGGCTACCGTTATTTACGGCTTGTTGAAGTTGGAATATTTAGTTTCCTCGTTCGTTTATTTTCAAAGCTAAGAACAAATCTTCTTTGCACTTACTGTACGTACTTAGCTACTTTTTCTTGCAAGATCATCATCATCATCATCAGCCTATTAATGTTCCCACTGCTGGGACACAGGCCTCCTCTCTGTGAGAGGGAGTGGGCCGTAATCTACCACGCGGGCCCAGTGCGGGTTGGTAGATGTCACAAGTCTTCGAATTTTTGGTTCTAAGACAAGCCGGTTTCCTCACGATGTTTTCCTTCACCGTTTTGAGAGCAGTGGTGATGAAATTATTTACACAAAGTAAAGCGCCTGCTTGGATTCGAACCCACGACCTACAACTCGTAAGTCGGGGCCGTTACCACTGGGCCACCACTGCTCTCTATACTATTTCTTGCAAGATACGGTGAATCAAGTCACTCGTGAAATGCTGTATTGTGTAGATAAGACGCGAATGAGTTTCTGCTCTTAATTTGTCGTGTTTTAGCATATAGCAATAGCGATTTCAGCATTTGTTATTTAAAAAACGCGACATCTATAGAGCTAAAATGATACATCATTAATTTTTATGAGCACAGATGTACCTGCTTAGGATCCTTCATAAAAATGTATAGAAAAGATAAATCATTCGCTTATTAAGGTTTACGTAGATATCGTCTAAGGTTTATGTAAGTATGAAAAATATATCGTAGATAATAATATATTTTTTCATAAAAGTAAGGTCTCGTATTCCTCGATATTTTTATTAGATTTTTTGCATAACGATATGAGGATGTTTTCCGAACCGTATAACTTTTTGTTCCTTTAAATATTTTGCTTTATTTATCTTGTTAGTAAATGTTTTTTATATCCAATATTTTTTGTAGCTTAAGTATAAGGTTGCTTTTGTAACTACTGTGGAAAATCTTTCAGTATGATATCTAATCTACCCCTACTATGATGAGTTGATGACAGTATGATGTCTGCCCTTAGTTAGGGCTACATTATTGCGGGAGGAAACGCCCGGATGTAACCACTGTGTGGATCGCCCGGAGGACACGGTGGAGCAAACGATGGACGTCTGCCCGGCTTGGGCGGAGCGCGTGACGGAGAGGCAAATTTCGCGCCCTCACGCCCTAGTCGCCGCAAGAGACGCCCTGGGCGTCGGGAATCCCAGGCCGATTCCCGGCCACCATAGGCGTGGGCTTGCGGACCAGGCCCGGGTCGACGGCGCGTTGTGTACCACGCGCGCCTCAAAGAGATGTCAGCACAAGAGACGGGGTCCGCTAGGGTCGATGCCTGCCGGGGTTGCGAGAAAGTCCGAAAGAGATACCTACCGTGGCCTCTGGCAACGTACAGGCAACTAATTTCAACTGAAGGAACACGCGTGGGTTTTAGTCAGTAAGAGTCTAACACGTCCTCCCGGTCCGCCCAGAGCGGGAGAAGTTATTTGATTCCCACCCAAAAAAAAACGGCTACAACAATCCTATACCTACTATTAAATGAGCAATATTTCAATATTTTTTTAAGTATACATATATATATACTTAAATATATTTATAGGCATATTTGTAATAAAAAATACATTCTCCAAAACGGCTCTAACAATTTCGAAGAAGTGCCAAAATAGGGGTTTACAGGAGCCAAAATCGATCTAGTTAGGTCTCATTTCTGGGAATATTCATTTTCTGTATTATCACCCGAGTAGAGCTCGGTGGACCAGGTACTACCTAATTAACTAATGGACTGTTCTGTTCACCTGCACGAAACTTGATGCCATTGCCTTGTTTGACTTGCAGTAAGCTTGTAGCTCCCTCCCACAGAGAGGAGGTCTGTGTCCCAGCAGTGGGAACATTAATAGGCTGATTATGTAAGCTTGTAGCAGATAAAACATGCGACGTAAGAAAATATGAGCTGTGAAATTAGGTAGAACGTTTAGACGACACCTCAGAATCGTTCAGTCGCAGAATGTACCTTTCGCAAAATGTACCCCATCCGCAAATGTACCATTCTCAATATGCAATAAAGAGAGAAAAAGATGGCGATATTTCCAATAGCTGGAAATAGTGCCATCTTTTTCTCTCCGCTTAGCATGATCACAATAGAAACGAGTTTTTTCGACCGAAGAATAGACAAGTGACCGAAAAACAATCACAATCTGTCATTTTGTCTATTCTTCCGTCGACAAAACCCATAAAAACTCATTTCTATGATTGTCATGCTACGCGTGCAGCTTTAAGAAAAGAAAACTGAAGCCCAATTCTCGTGCTCAAAAAACGTTCACATTCTAGTCGCAATCTATCAAAGTTGTCAAAAATGTTGGTAAATTGTTTGCATTTTTGACAGAATGCGAATGCGAATGCGAACCTTCTTAAAAATTACGGAAATTGCCCCTCTGTTGTCTTACTATAGTTTACATGGTGCGCTGAAGAATCAGCGCTATCATTAGTTCAATTAGTAGAACAACCTCTTTGAGCGTGTATAAGATCATGTCCGGGAACCCTCATTACTCTAAATAAGGGACGTTGTCGTGGAGGTCAACATTAAACACGGCCTATTGCAGCCACTGCTGGACAAAGGCTCTTCCAAGGTGTGTCAACAAGACGGTTGTTGCTTTGCGTTAAAATTAATATAAGAAAAGCTTCCACGTAGACGGTACCTACCAGCTATTATTATCTATGTTGTACTTTCGCTATAGGTTAGATAATATCTCAAGCAACTCATATAGACACTGTAGTACCTAATTCATCAGCATGTGCCAAAACTACATAGTAAGTACAACAATACTTACGTAGGTGCTCCCCGATTTCTATGTTCCGAAGTGTTTCGTTTCCCAATCGTAACATTTGCTAATAATTATGTAACTACTAGCGTGGAAAAACCCAATAACACTTTGCTTGCCTTGGTAATCGAACTCAGAACCTCATACTCAGCAGTAGCGCTCGCGACCACTAGACCAACAAGGTTGTCGCAACTCGCAATTAAATGAAAAATGAGGTAAAATGCAAGATGCTAATTCTGTATGTGACCAATAGCGGGAAATAGTTATTTATGTAACAAGGGGACAAAGTAATATTTTGTTCTTCCAGGGCGTTATTTTGAATTCAGAGCGAAGCGAAGGATTCTAAAGTAGAATCCTGAGCGTAGCGAGAAATTCAATATACGCCGCCCGAGAACAAAATACTTTGTCCCCGAGTGAGACACACTATTTTTCATCACTACCTATGAGAAAAATAAAAAGCTACGAGTACTCGATTCCGACTACCTACTCGATTTTTTTTTTTACATTAAACTTTCACGCGATCGCCTCCAACCTAACTACGCAAATCTATCAGAAGCACGGAGCGGACCAATCAGAAGAGAGAAACCTCAAACTCCTATAGAAGCAAAATTGAATTTTGCTCCCGCTATCCTCTATAGGCAATTGTCGTTTTTCGAATAGGTGTGATGATTTGATGAAAATATTATTTTAATCAGCTTCAGGCCAATTCACATTTTCGACTCCACTCACTTTTCATAGAACTCATACGCCATGCCGTCATACATATTGGAAGTGAACGCACCGGCAAGGTTGCCGGCATTACGTTTGCGCTAAAGTTAACCATCGCGGACGGTCAACGGCATTAGTGTTTTAAAACCGTGTTATAAAACACTGTAACACGAAGTAAAATTGTCTTTGCAGGGGGTCTTGTCGCTATACGTAATTTCCAAGCTTTTAAATTTTTTGTGAATATTTGTAACCGTGATTTTAAAACCAACGCATATACTAATAAATCTTAAAATACAATAGACGACGTATATTTAGTAATCTAATCCGTTTAACTGTTCTTAAAGAGTCCTAAAGAACCCTGTTCTTAAAGAGTCCTAAAGAACCCTGTTCTTAAAGAGTCCTAAAGAACCCTGTTCTTAAAGAGTCCTAAAGAACCCTGTTCTTAAAGAGTCCTAAAGAACCCTGTAAGAAATCGACACGTGAATCGTTACAGGGTTCTTTAGGACTCTAAGAACAGTTAAGCGGATTTGGTTACTAAATATACGTCGTCTATTGTATTTTATAATGGATTTCCGCAAAGTTACGCCTGAGTCAATTATTATTAACTATCTAATATATCAGATTTTACATTTTATCACGGTTTATAATGCTGTATTCACTAAGAAAAAGCTATATTTAAAATGAGCACTCCACGAGGGCTCGCGGCATCTCATATGCGACGAGGTGAACCCTCCAGGGTGGCTCCCGGCACTGAATGTGTTAAGTAAGCTAGTAATTAACGTGCACAGTATTTACAACGCCAGCACACTCCTGTTTTGGCTCTCCTTTTGTGCACGTTCACTCTTGCTTGCAGGTGTGCAGATGTAGGTCATCATCACCCTGAACATAAAGTACCAATAACATCGTGAGCGAGGATTTACGCGAGTCTTCACAATATGTGCTTCGAAATCGAACAGCAAAATATTAGTTTGCCTCTGTAATTGGCGCACCACGATTTTTATTAATAGACTTGAAAAACAGCTCGACTTCACTGTTTTAAGTGTTTTCCTTTTTTTCTGTTCATGTATATTTACCTAATTAATGAGAACATTTGAAACTAGGCATCATTCATGAGTAACATACATCAATCAATCTTCCAACTATCTTGGGGTCGGCTTCTAACCGGATGCAGCTGAATACCAGTATTTTACATGGAGCGACTGCCTATTCAGATAGGCAGTCGCTCCATGTATTATCCAGTTACCTACTGGGTAATACGATACGACCCCTTGGTAAGACTGGTGTCAGACTTTCGAGCTTCTGACGACTCGTAACGACTGTCAAAGATACACGAATGACAGACGGGACCAACCGCTTAACATGCTTTCCGAGGCACGGAGGAGTCTCGGTATGTGAAGATGGTCACCCATCCATTGACTAACCCCGGCAAGCGTGGCTTAACCTGATGGATCGACCCGTGCGGCTTGTTATACTTAGCCACGAGCTCCTCCTTGAGTAACATACATATATTCATAATTATTTATCCAATAAAGTAAGTATACTTTACCAAAAGTAGATAATATTTCATGTAGAATCCAGTTAAACGTTGAATTGTAGGCACTAACATTATAAAAGTAATTTGGAGGAACAAATTACTCTGTTAACAATAGCCGTGGTCGTAAAAACCATTGAAGAGCTTGCATATGTGATATAAATTCATGACTACTTGCTCGCTAATTTCGCCGAAAATTTATAACGTTTACCTTATAATAACAAGCGAGACATAAAAAGAGCTTGAGATGAAATTCTGCCTACGTATTTTACTCCTTTGCGCTTCACACAGCTTCACCTCTGGGAGCTATAAAAGAAAACAATTGAAAACAATTTTCTCCTCGAAAAGCTTTTTCATAGCGCGGAGGCATAAGATACGATACTCATATTACACAAAAATTCGCATAATATCCATGCAATCTAGAAAATGTACGAGTAAAAGTAAAAATAAAACCTGTCAAAATTGGAAGCGGCTATTTATAAGTCGGTGAATGTGTAAGCTTGGTGCAGTCACGCAACCTGGCGAGCGGCGAGCGGCTAGCATGTGTGTCAAAATACCTAAAGCGTACCTGCCGTTTGGTAGATTTGCTGACGACTCGGACACAATATATTCGGACCCAGCGTCCGACACACGCAATTGACACATTTTAATATCAATGCTTTTACCTACAATTCGGACACTTTCAAATTATTTGAGCTGTTGTACAGTCTGATAAAAAATAAAAAAAATATGTGGGAAAAAAGCGTTACCAAAACTATTTAGATACCATACGAATACCAAGTTAAAATGACATCATAACGACAACATCAAGACATATTTAAGGTGCACTAGTCGCGGGCTCGAACTCAATGGTGGGCCTGGCCAAAAACCACACTGTCTCACCTGGCATCGTGTCCGACAGAGATAGTATCAGTGATGAGCAGTTAGAAGCTGATCTACATGGACAACGTATAGTTCGCACGCACAGAAACACCGTACCGACCAATTTTAGTAAAACGAGCGCGTCAAAAATTACGAAAAGGCCTTTGGAAAAAAGGTTTTTCTGAAATAACCACTGCATAAATCAATTACAAATAAAATTTATTGAAATCTTCGTAAATTTTTCTGTGTCGGTACGGATTTTGTTTTCGAGATTTCACACTTCTTGTATTACTTATTTACGCCCAAAGTTGCGTTAAAATTAGCAAGAAAAACGAATCTTTGTTGGCTCATAACTTTTTAATGGCTTTTTATTTTACTATTCTGCTTCCGTACAGACAATTTTAATAATGAGACCTAACGATATCATGTTTAACTTTGAATGTACGATGTCAAATAGTGGAGTAAAACCCCTCCGAAGTTTGTATGGAAAAAATATCAAATTGTTTCACCTTAAATATTAATTTTCTCAAAATGTTATTGTATTTTGATAAGGTTTGACTCAATTTATGTTAATTTTGTTCACAACAGCAAATCTACATTGTGTTTGTGAGTGCCTGTCAGGGTTCATTACAAAAACCAACAATAATAATGTACAATCAGACAACAAACATCCATAGGCACGATAAGAGTGGTTTTCCTGTGCGCGGTACAGTAGAGTCTGTAGCGGTTAGACCGCCACATACAAACTACGCAGCAAAATGACATGACGTCACACAATTCCTGCATCGCGCAGTTAGAGTTTACCGAGCGAATAACATAGATAAGACTATCCGAAATCAACATATATGGGCAGTTGCCCGCCAGACATAACAACCCGTCTGGTTGGAGGATCCTCCCTTTTCTATGGTGGATGAGTGAACTTTACACACTGTGCCTCATGCATTCATCTATGTGTTGACAACACATGCACCACAGAGTCGCACTACTCGCACTCGCACAAAAATATATTTCCGTCGCTTTTGTTAGGATACCGTTAACATACGCATGACCTTGGCCAGTATATGGCATTGCTAAAATTCAAACAAAAATAATATGTGCTCATAGCAGATAATTGTCAGGCATGGACTTACAATGCAGATGTCCCAGGTTCGAATCTCGTGTTGAACAGCACGTTTTTTGAAAATATTATTATTTTTGTTTGCAATGATAATATTTATTTTTTAAATGCTGCCTTTTTTATAATGTTGTTATTGCAATAAAGGTTTTAGAATAAAAAATGCGTGTAGGTAATGTAATATTTATTAGTATAATATTTATTTTACACAAAGTTAGCTACAATTATTTATTATTACTTCAGCTGAATAAGATGTGAAATAGATGTTATGTATTATTTTGACATAATTAAATTATGAAATGTTTTAAATGGATTTATCATTTACCATAAACATTAAGTTTCGATCATGATCGAAGTAATTAAGCAATAAATAAGAATATTAGACGACTAATAAAATGTAAAAGAAACTACTTATCTTATCTTATCTTATCTACTTATCTAAGTGATTTTAAGGTTAAATATATAGTTTGTTTACATTAAGTATTTTTTGGTTTTAGTAAATATTGAGTTGGTATATTGAGGTTATAGCTTAAGTATTCATTTTCTTTACGAAAAGAAGATTGAAACTAAACCTCAAATTTTAATCCTTAAATAATAATATTACTAAAATAATGTAAACATTTTCGGTCTATCTGCAAGAAATACGACAAAAACCATGTTAAATCCTACATGCTTAAAAATTCTGTTGTTTATACATTACAGTTAATATTTTAAAGTCAATAAAAAACAGTGTCCCAGTTGAAGTCTAAATAATTATTCTCGTGCGAAACTTAAACGTTCTTGAAAGGCATTACCTTTCTGGTAAAAACGGGTTTTAGCTGGTCTTCGGAAGTGCAAGCCTCCGGAATGCACGGCAGACGGTTCATTATGACGTGTTTAATTATTCAGTAAAATGTCTCGTTGATATGAAACCATTAATTTGTTTTCTTATTCATTATTTGAAGTCGCAGCTCCTTATGACTCACAGTATTTCTCTAGAACAAAGAAACACAATATATTTATTACACATAATAATTATTTAATCGAATTAAACCTCATAGTGAATTTAAAACTTTATTTATCTAGAATGGCATCTTCTGAATAAAAGGATTAACAATACCTTTGATTGAGATTTATGTTTAGTAAAATATTGAAATGATAATTGATAATAATACTCACAGTTAGTCCGGGTTCATTAGATATTTGTGTAAATTAAATCCACTTTTACGCAGCGCAAAAATATTTGATATTGCTTCAATATTGTTCGACTGCATTTTGAAAATACAAAACTACACAACACTAATAACACAACGCTAATAGATTTAAATACTCGTCACCAACAATAACCACGAACCAACAAAGTTCTATTAAGATGTGAATACTCGTAACGAACAGGATCTGTCTACCTCACAGAAATCGAAATGATTTACTTAGATTTTTTATGGTCTACCCAGCTACCCACTAAACTTTATTATTTATGTGAACAAGACGAATGAAACAAAAAACTAATGATTCTCGAACTACTACTAGAAAAAACGACTAAAAAGAAACAATGAACTATAAATAGTAATTATTTAAAAAAAAACGAATTAACCGCGCTGGTGAGATTCGAACCCTCGACTTGTCGTAATCATACTTTTATCAAAGCACGTTAACCACTAAGCTAGCATGCCATTACGTAGATAGTTGAAATTATGAAGTACTATGAGTTGCAAACAAAGTGAGTGTGTGTGCGTGTATATAGTATTGGAACAAATTATAGAAGAAGGTCGTAAGTCAAACCGAACCGTCAGTCAATTGCTATGTGAAATCGCTTATCGACTTATGAATTCTACTGTACTTATTGTAAAATGTGTAATGTGCATGAGAGCAAATAATAAAGAAATAAATATCCATCGGGTAGTTCTACCCAATGGATAACTACCTAATTTACTTCAGTACAGACTATACTACAGAATATACTTAATTTTAGATTTTCGGGCAGATAAAATATTTATACGGGCACTCTGTTTGTAAATATTTTTTTGTGTAAAGTAGTCAAGGCTGTTTGTTTTATTTTTATTTGACTGGCAAAAGATAAAATGAACGAAAAATTCGTTACCAGGATATTATTACCAATGCAATAAAATCATGAATGAAATATTAGTTTGCCAATAGGTACTTAATTCGAAATTCATTTGGATAGCGTACAAATTCAACATTTTGGGATTCAACATTTTGCGAATTCAACATTTTGAGAATTCAACATTTTGCAAATTCAACATTGTAGTCCAGAAGGGTTTAATTTGCTACCTATAGGTACCTATTTTGTAGTTGAGCCTGCACCTTCGATCGACAATGTTGGTATGGTTGATCGAAGGCCTGCACTGTACCAGTTGAACAAGAGACGTCGTCTTAAGTCTTAAGGATTACCCATTCTCAATCCGTTTCGATCGAGGGTCTTATCTACAGATACTCTTCACGAATATTCTTAAATTGATTTGTAGGTCATCTCTTTTTTCCAATTTAGATTAAAACCATTTCAATCCGGATTATTTGCAAAGTATAGGTACCTACTTGATTAAAGCCTTCTAAATATAAGTAGCGTTGCTTATCCGTTTTCAAAGATAGTTATTAGTTGATTTGAGCATGGTTGCTTAGAATACTTGCAACACTAGCAACAATTATTAACACATGAATAATTAATTGTACAATTATTCAAGGTGTCGCGGGGATGGTATACAATTTAAATTGAGGAACAATAAAGAGTTTTCCAATTAAGTGAACGCACAAAGTGCTTTCATTTTAGTAACTGGCGCTAAGCGATTGACTGACTGATAAATGTAGGTACGGACTATACTGCGGGCATAATAATTATGAGACAATGATTGAGTAAAGCTTGTCAAGTTGTCAACAGATCGATAGATCCCGCTCAGTGCTCAGTTCACCAGAAGATTATATAAATGGCTACATAATTATAGGAATATAGGTACTTTTAAAACTTTCCACGTCGCTTCAGAAAAACAAACAAAATTCTCGCCTCATTTGTGAGAATTTTACATAAGTTCCAGACGGAAATGTTTGCTAAGAAAAATAGCAAGCACCTAAATGACATGTCAATATTATGAAAAGTCACTGTGACGAAAACTGAAACAATTTCAGTAACACAATTTGAAATATCTATTTTATTTGGAAGGGTGCTTGTCAAATACCTGTCATGTGTAATAAATGTCCTTCCCTCGTTTACGTTTTCAATAAATGAACCGAGGACCTTCGAAAATCTCATTTGGACCTTTGCAAACGTGCCGGGTATGTAAAAGTAGAGTTTGCCTACCGTGTCAACTACTATTCTTTGCGACGGGATAATTAATTCTAATTTGTGTGTGGAACAGTTAGTTGTTTGTAAACTAAGGCGGCTAATTGTTGGGCTGGTGTACCTAATTCGAAATACAACGATATTTTTGCCATTTACTATGCTAATCGAGTACAGAGCAAATGCGATAATAACACGGCGCAATTGTAAATGAGGAGCGTTTTATAACAACGATTAATTAATATTCAAATATGAATGCTAACAAAAAGCTCTATGAAACTTTAATGAGTAAAAATATATTAGTTTCATTAATTGGTTTCGAAAATATGATTGATAGGCTCATTTATTAAACTAAGAGTCAAATGGGTGACACGAGCAGTTGTTCGATTTCCGTAAATTAATGAGTCTCAGATAAATCTATAATGTTTGCCTGAAGGAACCGTCGTTGCCGAGAAACAGCTTTTGTTGTAATAAGTCATCGTTTATTGATAGGTACAAGTTAAATACCGCTTCATTTGCCCAGCCACTTGCACATAATTAATATAATGTACCGTCAAACGGTCCATTGTATTTGCATTGCTTTGTTTGTATAACGCGATTGCTATTAATGGTGTTTAGTAACTTCAGTTATACAATAAGACCTCTACTTGGCGAATGGCGATCGATATTGTTATTATAACCAATTTTGTAATATTCTGTTATATAGTGAGATACAGCCAAAGGTGTTACAAAGAATGGGCCAGAGGATAAGCAGCTACGTTCTTATTTCTACTTATAACACCAAACTGTGATCACCAATGCGACTACCAACTGTGGTTATTCCAACAACCATCGTGTCCGGTTATCATGGATAACAAGACAGCACGAATGTCCGGCGCACTGGCTGAAAATATTGGTTTGTGCACTACCATGCAGAAACCAATATTTTACCCGCGACTGACTAGTCGCGGGTAAAATATACATATAAAATTTTCGCACGGACGAATACATATTTGGTAGGCCTATACATCTATAATATAATAGATAGGTAGGTATTGGTTCCGGGTTAGACTCTTTGTTGTGAGATTTATGTTTCTAAATGTAAACACGATATTTGTATTGTGTGGTAGTCAGTGTGTGAGGCAAAAAAAAATTATAAAAAAAAAATTGGTGTACAAAAATCTAGGCGCACTCGGATGATCCGATTCTGAATGTAGTCGACTAACAACCTGACGCCTGTCAGTTTATTATTTTTTCATATCCAATAATGGATTTGAATCCGGTAGACCTTTCCAGTACTCGTAACACTCGAGTCGTAAGTATTGTCGATGCTTCGTATTCACGCTAACAATAGACAAGTTTCTCTAACATGTCGTACGCAACCCGTTTCAGTTCCGACGCGGGTTTTTCGTGTCGTTTGTGGTTTAACATGTTCCCTAAGTTAGAACCTTCGTTGGGAAATGGCGACAGTCTCGTAAAAGTTAGGACAGGAACAGACACGGTTGAGTTTCATCCCTAGATCTTGGTACACTCAAAACACGTAAAAGGTAGGTAGCAGGGAGGAAGGCAAGTACTGCTAGTTTTGAAGACATTACTGATCATAAGCGGTAGATGTTGATACGTAAGAGTCGTGATTAGGTGCTTTATGATTTTTGTATGGTTTAAACAAGTGAAAAAATAATCTTAGCCATTGATCCTGTTTGTTTACTAACCTATGTGGTATTCAGTTCCCTTGTTCAGCCCTCCACTAGTTGATATCAATAAACTTTCACTGGGAATTATATTATCATCATATATCGCTATGGTTGGCAGGAGTGGCTTTTGTAATGTGGAGCTAACACGCTTCAATAGCCTCCCGTTTTAATCTCCGATATCCTTTAATTAGTTCTCTAAGGTTCAATAGTTCATAAAGGTCTTTTCGTTCGGGCTTCGAAAAACATTTATACCATCCTGCCTTTGAAGAAATGAATCCTTTAAAATGGGCATAAGTCAGACGAAATATTGGCCTCTTTTAAAAAAAAAACTGAAATACGCTTGTGCCTGAATTTGTAGCTTATATGCTGGAAAGCTATAGCGTGGCTAACTGGGAAACAAGGGGCATGACAGCAGAGAAACAAAGATTTGTATTTGTATGTCGCCTGTTCACGAATGGTTTCTCCTGGGATTAACTTGATTAGTGCTGAAATATTTTATCTGCTGATGCAAAAAATTTTGTACCTCTTATCATACACTGGCTATTGTAGGTAAGTAGGTACCACTACTTGTATAGGTATTGTATTTGGTATGCCCATAGAGAATTTATTTGCCCGCGGCTTCACCCGCGTTGATGTCGAAACAACCGTTCTGCCCTTTTTGCGCCAATCCGTACATCCCGATAAACGATAAACGGACAGAAAGTCTTCGTTACTATTTTAAATGTATAGATGTACGAGTATTACATTTTGACGTTTTCGTGTGTGATATCTGGCTCATGTCCGAATGAAGGTGTGATTATGACGTTTAAGCTTACTTATCTAATTAGAATTATACAGTTAAAAATAAATTCTGTCATTGAAGTAGGTAGTAACTTCCTTCATCATTTATTTTTAATTAAACTAGTTTACCTCGCCAACAAAACACATTAAAATACCTCGTACTGGATGTTTCGTTTGACATTTCGACCCTCACTTGTAAAATACATGCCCCTAATACGTTTCCAGGAAGGTAAATGTAACCGTCTCTCTATCTTATCTTACGTGGAGTGATAAATGAACCAATTCACCCGATTCACGTACGTATAATAATCATTATATAATTCAGTTACTGGTAAATTAATTTTCTCGAAAATTCGATTCAGGAAATTCGAGCATTATTGTAGACAAACTTCTTCGAGATAAATTGAAAATGCTGTACCTACATGGTCAAATATATTATAATATGCGATCAGCGGCCGGCAATGTTTATGAAAATCCATAACTGTAGTGTTTAGCAGTCGATTAAATTACTATGAAAACTCATATCTATCGTGTAATATATATAAATGAAACGAACTTTTTACTTTTAAAATATGGGAACCAAGGAGGTAACTTATCAAAGATTTTATTTCAAATTCGAACTGGCTTGCAAATAGAGCTGATAAAAGTAAAAATTCGTTCGTCATTGATTCTGGAATTTATAATTAATTTACTTAGTTTGAATTTCCGCGCATTATTTGAGACAAGTATTACTTGCCACCAGGTGTTGATGGACTCACGTTTGTATGCCTCGGATTTACCTCGGCCTGCAGTCTCACGTTCGTCCATCAATTGCAGGCCGCTGCAGGAATATGTTATATATTACAGGTATGTCTCTCTATTTTCAATTCAATTTTCGAGCTGTTAGCTGTTGCTGTTACGTCTATCTTGCAGAACATTCGTACGTGAACATAGTGACATAATAATTAAATTGTTGCTCTACTTATAATTATTTTTTTGTTGCCACATAAAGCTTTGTGCAGACCAGCGCGACTAGTCGCGCGACACGACAACGGTTATTGTTAAGGGTTTTGCACACCAGCGCGACACGAACAATACAATTTCAAAGAAAACTTCACGGTATAACAATAACCGGTGTTACGTTGCGCGACAAGTCGCGTTGGTCTGCAGAAAGCTTTATACCGTGAAGTTTTCTTAGAAATTGTATAGTTCGTGTCGCGTCGCGCGACAAGTCGCGCTGGTCTGCAAAAGCCTTAACACATTAGGTATATCACGCCTTATTTCTCCGAAGGGGACATATAGTAGGTAGGTACCTACACCCATATTTCACCAGTTATGTTTAAATCCCATGTAGTAGGGGGTTGGTTGTAGGGGGTGGGGGTGCTTTCGGTGTCGTCTGTCATATCTTGTCTTTATAGTGGCGAGATACTAAGAATGTAAGCACATAGGTATTATAATTTTTCCAATTTTCTCCTCAAGTGTCTTAAGTAGTAAGAAGTGACTAATTACAAGTGAATACTTAGATGAAGTTTACTTTGTAACTCATAGTCATAACTTTACACTCTTCAAACCTGCATGGGCTCTAAACATGTTATCCTGTAGGTACGTGTATTACAAGAGCTTCAACAAATGCCGATCTGTCTGATCGATATATAGCAGGCAGTCTGAAACTGAAATCCCTGCTAACGGGTAGATCAGAATTTTAGAGCCCGTCCATTGAGAGCAGCCCCACCATGAAACGCAAAGATATTATTCCAACTCGGTCGCAATCCTTTCGAAGAGAGTTCAGTCTTGACCATAGATGTATTATTAAAATATCTATGGTCTTGAATTGACACAAACAACATTAAATAAAGGAAACAGGCAAATGAAAATGGTGTCATTAGCACATAACTAGACACTCTTGACATAACGCCAAATACTTAACACGACATAAAATAAAAAAGCAATGTTGTTCCTACATTTTTATGATGCACTTCACTTCGTAAACAACATGAACTAAATCTTTATCTTCGCACAGACTCTAACAAAGGGCTTAAACTTATGAGTAAAGGAGAAAGAGCTTTGTAAAGTTTATTTTTCTTTCATTCTCAGTTCAGCGTGGATGTTTGTAAGTAAATTGTGAATGCGAGAGACTGAGGGTTTACTTAGTCAACATAATTTTAAGGAAACTCTAATGAGTTCCATATTCTTCTTTGTTGTATGTCTGTACTGAACATTATACTTAAAAAAAGTTCAGTTTATTTTATTTTTTAAATATCAAATACCTATCGGATTTTATGTAAAACGGTACTACAACTTATTATTGTTCTGCGAAAAAAGGATTTTTTAGCTCAGCATCTCAAACTAACAGGATTTGCTAAAATTCGATTTTACTGCGAGCGTGAGACTGCACTAACATTTGAATTTTTATTTTTAAATGCCGAGAACAGTGCTGGGTCTACTCACAAAATTCAAAGATTTGAACTTCACTTTGTTCTGTTACTTTCACTTCGATAGGAAAAAAGCGAGAGATAGAAACAAGTCGATACGAAGTTCGAGGTATTCCTTGAAGCTCACCAACTTTTAAACGCACCAAAAGTATTCCTCGAAACGCACCAACGATGAAACATAGAGAAGAGCATGAAGGATTCGTAATAAATAATATCGATAGACGTTTTAAAATTCAACTGCCCTAATTGTTTATTTATTAAAACTAGCAGGAAAGTAGTTAGCGACTTACTACTTAGCTCAATAATGGTAAAAATACAGGTTTTGAAATTGAATCTATAACTTGTTGTTTTCAAAAGTACCAAGGTGACAGAAATGAACAGAAAATAGGCGCCTAAACGATTTCACTAAGTTGTGCACCAACGAAAAAAAAGGAACTACAGTTATTAAGATTAAGATATAGAACAGTTTTGACAGTTTTATCTGTTCGTTAGTGAATAATAACGAATACTTTATATTCCTTTTTTTATTTCACTTGACACACAAGTGTTTCACTTGATGAACTAAAGTTCTTCATCAAGTGAAACACTTCTGTGCATCCATCCATTTAACGTGACATGTGTACCTACAGTACCTACATAAGACTATTTACCACATCGGTCACATTTCAAGTGGCCTCCTGTTGTCAAGTGCTCGTAAATAATGCTACTAAGTAAGGGTTAACTTGTGTGTAAGATGCACGTGTTCGTAATAGCACTGTCCATGTATCACACAGTATATCAGTGCACAGCCGTGTAGTGTAGCATCTAGTGCGAGGCAGATTCTTGTAAATTATTTTATGTAATGGCCGTGGGTGCACCGGAGAATTTAGTGCAATGGACTTTGAAATAAACTACACGAAAATGCTCAGTTTTGTGTTGTTTTTAATCGTTTTAAGGGTTCCAAAGAAAACAAAGGAACCCTTATAGTTTCGCCATGTCCGTCTGTCTGTCTGTCCGCCTGTCCACGGCTTAGCTCAGAGACTCTTAGTCCTAGAAAGATGTAATTTGACATGGGTAGGTAATTGGGTATACATATTAATCACGCCGACAAATTGTCCATTTTTTAGGGTACCTGCCCAGTGCCCTACGCGTAAAGTGAGGATGTTTTTTTTTCTCGTCAGCCATCGTGTCTTTGGGAAGGTCGTTCAATAATATTGTGAGTGTGCGGCACAACTTTACAAATTAATTTCACTATGAAATATAAACATAATCTAAAACATTCGTATATAAAGTTATTAAGAAAATGCTCTAATTTAACATATATATTTTTTCCAAACGATTAGCTTCGTGCAGACTAGCGCGACGCGACACCGCGAAGTTTTCTTAGAAATTGTATTGTTTGTGTCGCGTAGCGCTGGTCTGCACGAAGCTTAAAAGTGCAAATTTTTGTTAGGGTCAAGTGCTCCCCCCTGCAAGCTAAATGGTTGGTTTGGATAATTATGTGAAAAAACTCAGTGCAGTAGAACATAATTATAACGAAATTAACTGGAAAACTATCACAGCTAAGTAGGTTCTACAAGTTGACGAGTAATAATCGACCAATTTCCATTTGCAGTTGTAAAAACATGTTCTCCCATACATTCCGTATGGGAGAACATGTTTTTCAACTACAATGTTAAGTTTGTTATTGGGATAAATTCATCCCAACTACGAAACCCTTCATTGTGCGTGGTCCGACACGCACTTGGCCGGTTTTTTTTTAACTTTACAGTCTAGGAAAGGAAAACATCATATTTATGTAGATCTTTTGTCTCTTACCTATCCACTAAATAGATTGTAAAGCATTTAAGGGTTAAGTTACGTTTATAAGTTAGTCATGAAAGCACTTTAAAAACAAATTCGAATTTAAGCCTCTAAAACGATATTTTGTAACTTAAAATCAAAGACTGAATTAATTTTGCCAAAGTTCTCCGTAGTATGAATGACCTCCTCTCAGGCCGCGCGGCACGCCCGCGGCGCGTCAGAGATAAGAGCTCGCTAATATAAACAAAAACTGAGAGCTTTCTGTTACGTAAATAGTCTTATCGTTAATGGTTTTGGGTTCCTGATTAGACAAAGGATTTTTTATAATACTAAGAATCTTTGTAAGCGAACGCCAGTATTGATAAATAAACATTCTTATAAGATTCTTATAAGAAATTCCGTTGTTCATTGTTTTGATTATTTATAATAAAACTACTGGTTCGATTCACATGAAATTTCGCAGGATACATTATGAATACATATACTATCGGTCAAAACCATTATTTACGCATAAACACAATAAATAAAAACACATATAATCAAAAAAGTTCAATAAATAGATAACCGTATCATTACGTAACATTATTTAGTTGACAAAAAAATATTGAACTCTTTTTTTGTCTGTATTATGCATTTTTATTATTAATTAGTTATTCAAGAATATAAAATAAATGACTTACCAGCGATTACATGCACAAAACACACACAAAACAACAAATATCACATCAACACGTTTTTTCACAAACGAGTTTGTTTACATTTTTTGATGGGTCCGTAATAGGTAATTACGATGTTATTTAGTGCAAGTATTAACTATATACGATGACGACACTACTTAATTATTGAATTATCACCATTTCCCGTCGATTTACACTTAAAAAACAATAGAAAACAAATAAATACGACGCGTAGTGCAGCGCGCTGAACGCATGCGCGGTCGCCATTTTGCTGTGCCAAAATGTCCAATTTTTACTTTTTTCTAGAATTGTTTCTGCATATTTTGACGTTTTAGTCGATGTATTTGACAAGTATATTACCAAATCCATAGAATAAAATTAACTGTAGACCATATTAGCCCCTATGCATAGTACAAATACAGTTTGAATCAGCGTGAACGTACTGTCGCTAATCGTCGACAGCCCGGCTTGACGGTATTGGCAATTATTGTCCCTAATTTTCGACGGCCCGGACTTAGAGATAAGTCTACTTTACGATTTTGAAATTCTCTTAATTTGGCTTAAAATTTTGATGTTTTTATCAAGTTTTTCCAACTTTTTGAAACGAATTTAGTATATTTTATTCATTTCATTATTAGATATAGCAAGGTCAACCTTTTTCAAATCACTGTCTAACGTTGCCAGAAATATCTTAATAATGAAATTAACCGCTCTCCCAAGGGTGGAATCCATCAATATCCAATGCGCTAAAGTTAATCTATGGTAGTGGATCAGACGGTGAGTGAGGTTGTATTGACATGTCTATGGTATGAGTGTGCGATCGGTGACTGAAAGCCGTTCTCAGAAAATCCAGCCCCATTATACACTTCTCATCAAAAGAATCGAAACACTTACACAACATTATTGGTAAAATATTGTAATACACGGAAAAAATAAAAATAAAATTGTCACACAAGTATAATGCGGGTTCCAGACCAAGAGCTAAGCTAAGTTAGTTTAGCATAGCTGGCATAGGTAACGTAATTTCACATACGTTCATAGTTTGCGGTTTGCACATGTGAGAAATTGCGAGCTATGCTGAACTAACTCAGCTTAGGGAGATTTTATGAAATACTTAAATAAATAAAAAAATATTCAATAATTTGTATTCCCTCCCCGAGCCCTTAATTATGACTGCTTTCATCGGTTCTTCATGGATCGGTGAAGTCTACAAAGGTTTTTTTTTTTTTTTAGAATTATTCTTTTTTTTGGTTATTGGTTGCCACCGCCAGAAAGAAAATGTTGGGTTTACCTTCTATCTAAAATCCAGAAGTAAAAGCGGCGAAGCGTTAATTAAGTAATCTGATGTACCCGAAGTTGCAACCGAACATTCGTAGGTCGCAAATACCTGCTCATATTAGTAGGTATGTGGTGCTACCTACGAATATTTGGTTCTCACGGAGTTCTCCTTTACACTCCAAGTGTTAGTAGTCAAAGTATGAGAATTTGGGCAGCGATAAGAATTTTAAAGCAACTACCAGAACTGGGGTAATTTTATTGAAAACTGAAAGTTTATGTTAAGTGTAGGTTATTGAGTCGATAACCTATAATTTGAAAATTCAATTCATAATTTCCAGCTTATCTTTCACTGGCAGACCTTTTCTAAACCAGGTTTATTTCAGCTTGTGGTGAAGTTAACTCTAGCGTATAGCAATTCATAATTGTAACTAGCATTCCAGGACCACAGTCCATCACCACAGACAGCTTTAAGGTATGACAATAACCTCGACTCAACCGTCGGCGGAGATTACCGACATCCCGACATCCCGGTCATCAAAGGAATTTTTGATGTCAGTCAGAACCTAGGTAACTAAGTTAGTACGTTACTCCACACAAATACAGGTGCCCGACAGAGTTCATAATTTTACTAACCACGTCTAGGTACATTATGGATTGCAATAAATATTAATTGAATTGAAAAGACATTGAGTGCTATTGTTGTCCTCAGAATATAAGCAAGATATAATATTCGTACACCGTGGAATCAATAATTATAATAATATATTTAACTACTTTTGTTTTGCCCACGCTCTCGTTCGCGTGGATTTTGCCATGCAAACTTCAACACCTCATTTCACATTATAATATCATATTATATTTTTTTATGGTAGAGATACTATAGCTTGCTTGCTTGTTTCTCTCTGATTAAGACAAAATAGGTATAGTTACATAACACAAAAAGTGAGCCTAAAGGGTTAGGCTCACTTTTTGTTTTATGTAACAAGCAACCAAACTATAGTATCTCTACTATAACATAGAAATATTATTTCTTATAGGTACCTATGATCTCTACCTTTCATACAGATGTTCAGCTATCCATGGAAACCTTACAGATATACTAAAACATACAGATATATACACACACATACACAGATACACACACTACACACACACCTTACAGATATATTAGTTACTTTTACATTGGAATACAATGCACTAGGATAGGACAATGCTCTGTTACAAGTTGCGAATAATAATATAAACCGTTGAAAAAAAGTCGTTGATATTGGATACTATTGATACGCACCCACTTATGGAAATGCTAAAAACTCTTCAGCTTATCGGCAATCGATAGATGTTTTTGAGACTTTCCAATAACCTTTTACTTTTTAATTTAATCACGATTGTATGTTGGTACTATAGCTGTGTAGCGGCCGACGTTATCGCGGTGCAAGCAACTTGTCTTTTGTCATAAGATATCGCCTTTCGTGGATAAATAGATGATGACTTGCTTTGCAATTCGGCAGTCGACACCTCAGCGGGAGTGCTACGTGGACGGCCTTATGGAGGAGTGGCTTTGTTCTGGAGCAAGAGCCTATTTTCATCTGTCACGGTAGTTGATAGTGTGGCAGGATCGTTCCATACACATTTTCTCGGTGTACATACTCGTACACCGTTCGAACAATAACGTAACTGTGTTTACAGATTATCTTAGTGAAATTCGTGCAATAATAGAAAGTAATAATGTGCAATCAATGATCATACTTGGCGATTTTAACGCTCACTCAGGCGAGCTGTTTGTAGTGAACGGTTGAGCTTATGTGAGGAGCAGTGGTGGACCTGTGCGGACCTGGACTTACTTCCGCAGGGTACAAACACTTTCGTGAGTGACGCGCATGGTTGCCACCGCTCGCTGGGTCGACCACTGAGTTACCGGGGCCGCGAAGCGTCTGCTCGTTAGTGCAACTGTGTTATATGATACGTATTGGTCGGATCACATGCCTCTATAATTACAGTGTAATTTTAATATGATAAGACCTACAATTGTGACACCCAATCTGAGTAAAAGCTTTGCGATATATGTATAGGGTAAACGAAATGCTAGTCAAATAAGTCAATACAAAAAAAGATGTCATACAATGTATTTATTATAGATTAAGGGAATTTCATTTTCCATTAGAATTTAAAGAATGTGCTAAGGAGTGCTGTGAGGATTCCACGAAACTACAAATTAACGACCTTCGGACGTATTTCTTTACTTGTGCTAGTTGTACTGTGAGACCTTGATTCTTGACAAATTTCATGATTCTAGTTAAACGGGAAGTACCCTAGGTTTTAATTTATTTGGGAGTATCAAAATATGTTGCGTGAAGTAGGTACACCTCTGCCCAACCCTTCGGGGAAATAAGCCTGATGTTATGATGATGATGATTTCCAGGGGTTTCTGAGAAAAAGAGTCTTGAGTCAAGACTCTTGACAGACAGGCGGACAACGAAGTGATCCTATAAGGGTTTCGTTTTTCCCTTTTGAGGTACGGAACCCTAAAAAGTGTTTTTTTTATTGGGTTGTTATGTGGCATAATATGAAAACCAGTCTTTAAAGTAATTTCCGATATCCTTGTTTAAAACTTGCATGTGTTGAAATAGTTTTCTTTTATTTGCCTTTTTAAATACACCTGCATGCAGTTCTCTAGTTATTATAAATGCGGTAAAGTTAGAAAACATAAACTAAGTAGAACGTGTCATGAAACTCTTTAACAGTGTTGACGTGTCTACCTACTGTAGGTACAGCAAAGTTCCTATGCAAATAACTTGGATGTAAATGTAATTAAACTATTGCCGCTTTGAGTTTCAGTAGTGTCTATTTGAGACTTCTTTTGTCGTTCTGAAAACGTTTATCGAATTCCAACCGTTTTTCAACCAAAATTGAATATTCAATTTCGATTGAAATTAAGAAATATTCAATTTCATTTGAAGTTTGGCGGCAATATCTTAAAAAGAATACGTAATTACATATGAATGCTAATCTACTGTATAAGGAAATTGCATTTGAATTTCTATTATATGTGGCGGTAATAACAATAAAATCATTAAAAAATATTCATCCGTATTATATGGCTGCGGATAAAGTATTCCATAGAGACAACTGCTAACGTATAAACAGTTAGCATGGTGTAAAGTTTCGAAGTGGGCCGGTACCTACTACTTTGTATGAACCAACTTGCCAACTTTCCTAACAAAGTAGTGTGCCTCTGTTCAAGTTTTGAATTCAAATCTTTGGTTCGCAGAGCAGTGAGCACCTATGTCCTCACTGCTCAACGAACTTACAATAAACTTGAGGAATAAGAAAATGTTTTCAAAACCTTCGTGTGTCTTAGCTTTACTTGAAAATTGGCTGAAATTTTTCACCGTGATTCCGAACGTTGCTGATGCACCTAAAAGCGGATTGAGATAGGATTTTTACTAAAGCCTTGCAGAAAACGAGCGTGTAGATAAATCAGGATTCTATTATAGGTGTCTGCAGGATCACTTACCAATAATATAATAATGGAACGAGAAGTTCGGAGCGGGGCAGAAATACCAATTGTAGGAAACTGCTCTATGAAAATGACTATAAGCAAGGAGATACAGCGTGTTAAGGGTTTCACTGACGTTCATACAATAGTAGCTGTCACGTGGAATAAGCTACAACACGAAAATGTTAGCAAACGAGACACTTTATTGACATTAAAGATACAAGGAACAAAGCTGTAACGAACGATATAGGGGCCGTGAATATATGGAAAGATATTGGCCAATAACTTAGCACCAAATAGTCGGATTGCCCTTGGGACCGAGGATTTTATTTGTCAAGCGTACAATGAGAATAATAATATAAATAATTTTATCTCATTTTTATTTCGGATAACGCAAAAATGGATCGGTCGATCGGTCCAAATGTGGTTAACATTTTTATTAAATTGAGAAACATAATTTACAGTCTGGTGGTAATTTGTACAATACAATCGTATTGTTATTAAAAGGGCTAACCGGTATTTCTAGCTATTCCTGTAACTCCTGTTACTCTTACAAATAAGTTTAATATTCTAGTGATGTGACCACTCCCATCACTTGACTGCTCCGTGCACTATTGTACCTAGTGGGTTCACTAGGTACAATAGTGCACGGAGCAGGCAGCAGGATTTGATGGTACTCCCTTGCTTCTCCTAAAATTGTTTGTCTGAAAATCATTATCCATAACACGTTTGCTATAAACTTCAGTAACCATAATGTGCAAAAATTCGAAATTTTGTTTTACATAATTACTTCTAAAACTATTCTGTCATAATATCGATTACTATAATAATGGAATCTCCTAATTTTGCATGGTATAAAGTCATATATGTCCTAAGTATTGTATTATATAATGTGTATTATTCCGAATGATCATTTATAATAAAATGGTTAGACCTAAAACAATTGCAAAAAAATTGGTTTTAGTGAACAACAGTGACAGAAACGAATCGCTGTAAATCCGATTCCACGCAGTCTTGTCTGCCTTACCCCTAGAGTGTAATTTAAAACCGCGTAGGCGCGGAGGGGCGAGGTGGCCCGCGAGTTGAGGAGCAGGTGGATGTAACGCACGCCGCCGTGGCTGTGCAAGATGAAGCTGCGGTGGTGAGCGTTAAACCATCTGCGACGATAAGCTCGCGTGGGACTGCCGGAGCCCCACAGCGCCGGAGCCGTGACAGAAACCATGCCTGATGCATGGTTGCTTGCATGCTGCATGACATGTTGCATGCTCGCTTGCATGCTTGCTTACATGTTGCATGCTTGCTTACATGTTGCATGCTTGCTTGCATGGCTGCTTGCATGCATGGTGTATGCTTGTTTGCATGCTTCTTACAGGGAAATAAAAACCACATGTTCACAATCAATTAACATAAATAAATAATAAAAATTAAATAATTTGAATTTAGGACTTATAACTTTTATTGAAAACAGTTTTAAGTCTTTTGTATATTATTGATTGTAATATTTATGATAAAAAATTGTAGGGCTTATTGTATTTAGGGATTTCAATTTTATGTGATGTTATATTATGAGACATTAAATTCGGGCAAGTTATTATTCGGACAAATGATGATTAGGACAAAAAAAATATAGCTTTTAGATTATGGATAAAAAAGTTAGGTAACACAATAGAGAACCATTTTTTATATTTTTAAATGTTTTTGTTTTATTTTGTTTTTATAAAAATATTTAAAAATGTAAATTATATGGAAATAAACGAAATAATAAAAAATATTTTTAAACAATTAACGAACGAGAACTTACACAATTGTTTTAACACAATGAACAATTTCTGATATATCTACTTACATTACATTGGATGTAATCAGAGCCAGTCAATTGTACAAATTAACTAAGTAGCAAAAATGTATCCGGGAGAGTGATCCAATCTGCGAGAGACTGAAGGCTTCATCAATCATTGTACCATTACCCAGATCAGATCGGTCAGGCTGTATGAAAGAAATAGGATGAAGCTAATCACATAGCCTTTACAAATCTCGTAATTACACCTTTGTGTTTTTCGAAATATGTAAGTACCTATTAGAAATTACCTAGCGTAAGAAATTAGCTGCAGTAGGTAGAGTTGTTTTTGAAGTAACGGGGAACTAGTACAGACGCCAGCACATCAAGTTACTACATTGTGTCAAATTTCTTTAATAGATTTTCAACTTTATCGCTAAAGAATAAGGTTCAATGTTGATTGGGAAAATTTGACAGATTGGACTAGGTTGATGTGCTGGCGTCTGTACTTCCAGCAGATTTCCCCCGGTTTCAAGGGTATTGGTGACGGAGTTAGTAATGAGCTGCATGAGACATTTCAGGTTGCAGGATATCATCGTGACCACGTAGGGCGGCTTGTTTGTTTTCCTCCGAATAACGTAAGAAAGCCTTTTCAATTTATTTATTTATTTTATGTATATCTTTGTCCGAGGAATAATATTGGATTTTTGAAGTCATCTATCAATTTTATTCAACTGATGAAAAATTCAACGTTGGAAAAATCAGCCCATAATAAAAAAAATCTTTGGAAAATCCAAAAGTGCACGCCTCATACATAACAGTCATTCATAAATGGAAAAGAAATTCAAAACATAGCTTCTAACAAAAATGAACAATTTATCACTTTTCATGAAGTATGTTTTTACTGCTTTTTTACCCATTAATATGGGTAAAATTTCTAACCTCGCAATCCTTACGTAATTTCAAAGACTATTTATTTAGATATTTACTTTGCCATTTGCTAGGCAACGGACGTCAAGTCAAGGTTGGAAATATTTAGTTATAGATATTATATTTTAGTTAGTATTTTATTAATTTTAATTAAACTACTTTGAATAAAAGAGCCACTTTCAATAGGGTTCCTTCAATGGCTGAAACGAATGTATTAAAAAAAAAAATTACTCAATTAATTGATCTTATCGCAAGCGACAATGTTTTCAGGTTTCTTACATTGACGGACAGGATTTTTTTTTCAACTATAGATCGAGCGTGCCCAGAAGATGCCTGTTCATTCTTGCTTTGAAGGCAGATGGGCTATACATATGTGGAAGGACACGGACGCTGGTAGAGAGTTCCACACTTTGGCTGTGCGCATTATAAATGTGGAGGAGAAGCGCTGAGTACGACTGGACGCGATATTTACCAAGTGCGGACTATGGATCAATATTTGCTCAAAATCTAGGTAGGTACCTACTTATAGTAGGTATCTATTGTTGTAGGTAACTTTAACGTATCAATTCCTGCCAGTCTTCGGCGGTATCATAATATGCGAGTAAGGGATTATGTAGAGATGAGTATCGGCGCCTATAGCTAACATACTGCGATGTAGGTAGGAGTAACCAGTAATCTGATTGCCAGGTGGCAATATGCTCTTTATTAGCAGAATCATGTTTAGCAGTGGACGTTTACGGGTAACATAAAGTAAGAATGATATCTGTGTTCACTAGGTTTTGTATAATTTATATGTATTTTCATTGTATTACATTTGTATTTAGGTAGTTCATTAAAACATAGAACCTTATCCAAAAACCTGCATTTTATAGCATTTTTACTGTATATTTTATGTTATAGATAGAATCTAAATGTAATTCGATGTGAGGGCATTTAATTAAACTAAGTAACAGTCGTTAAATGCTGAGAATTTGTCTCTATCTATACTTGATATTCAGTGGATTTTATTGGAACTATGTGAAAATAGCAGATAATGTCGATTGTCGAACAGTGCATCATTGATCTTGTTAATTATTCATGACAGAGCGTCGCGTCGAGATGCACCGAGTGCTAAGCACTGACTGATGCTCTATTAGCAAACTCTGTTTACGTTAGAAAATATATTTACACATTGTAGAATCTGCGCTCTGCAAGCACATAGCGCTGACTGGTCAACATCAGCAATGTTCAAGCAAAAAAAGTTCTAGCTCGTCCTCTTTTTTTTTCTGACATCTATTACGACAAAGGAAAAGCCTTTTTGTAATTACAGCTCCAAACGAAGACTAAACTTTTTTATATTATATGTTAAGCACGGTGCTACTTCGTTTAAATAATTTCAACTTGGACGTCTCACTTAGTATACCTAAGTTATAACCCAGTTTTGGCGGTTATGAAGAAAATGTTTGTACTTTAACAAGTTTGCTAGTGGAAATGCTAAAACAAATTAAATTAAATATATAGCCCTCGGCTAGGATTATGAAATATGGAGTCCACGAGAATTTTAATTATTTGTGCTTTTTATTATAACCACGATTTTCAACAGAATGGGAAAAGCTTGGCTTTTGATGTAACCACTTTTATTTACAACAGATTCCTTTATTTATTCTTTCACGTATTTTTTAATTTATTCCAAACCAGTTCTGACAGTTTTTACAACAAAACATCGAGATGTATTCATCATCATCATAATTATGTAAGTTTAACATTAATGTTTCGTACGCATAAACCTTCCGGAATAATATCTCTGATGGTGAAAACTGTTAAAAAAATATTTTGTCAAAGTGTAATAATTTATTTCAAACTACCTGACCGCCCCGGCTTCGCACGGGAGCACTAAGTCCTTATCTACCTACCCTACCCTACCTAGCTACCCTACCTACCAACCCTACCCTACCTAGCTACCCTACCTACCTACCTACATAAGTACATACCTACCTTCCCTAGCTACACCCACCTATAACCGTGTCCTGAGAATAACGAACACAACAAAAATAGAATTATCCAATGTGGTGCAACCGTTCACGCGTGATGCCGTGACCAATGTGACCGTGACCAACCGTGGGAAATAGGAATTCATCCTAATATAGAAGATAGGTATATAGAAGGCAGGCCCTTGTACGGCACTTTTGAACGTCAAAATTTACAAAAGAATAGAACTGATTCTAGTTGCCCCTTTTTATATTTAAATTACAACGACTTAATTATGTGATAGATACATGGTACTCACATATTTACAAACATTGTAAAAGTAAAAGATTTTCCTAAAATTTTACAATTAATAAGTCAGTGCGTATGCTGGATATGAATACAAAATTCTATCGAAAACTTCTAATAAATTATAATGTACGAATAGTATAAAGGAATCACTGTAGGTTAATTGGAAAGGAAGAAAATTATAAGCATTGAAGGTAACCAGACTCATGGGGAAACAATTTGTTGCAGACAAAGAAATGTCGTTATTACTCTAAAAACAACACAACGTTGCCTCAACTTAATGAAATAATATCAGAGAAAACATTTATTTCTATATCGAAGAAGGAAAACTTGTTTATTAAAACGGTTTCTGCTATGAAAATGAAAAAGCTATGGATGGAGTTATGTGAAGACTCTTTGAACAATTTACTTACCTCGAAACTATCTTAAAGATAACTAGAGCCATCGACAAACTTACAGACTTACAGAGTTAGCAAGCTGAAGAGGATGTGAGCTGACCATAATAACGGTGTCGCAAAATAGAAGTATACTATTGGCAGGCCTATCTAATTTGTTTTTCTTATAAAAACAACAGGTAAGTAAGTTGCTTTGTAAGTAAGTATTATCTCATTATTATCTGTTTTATTTTATTAAGTGAATTGTTTTGATTTTACTTTCTCTCTACTCTTAGGTACAAACGGTGTCTACATCTCTTTGTATCCCCCCTGTCCTATCGCAGGTATGGTGGAAGAGATTTCTTTAGAAATAAGCATCACCTTTGTGTACGTATTTTTCTGTTGTTTTTTTCTTGTCAGTTTTTAAATGTGTGTACATAAATGGTTAAATAATAAATAAATAACAGGCCGCGTCCTAACCAAAGCAATTGTCGCATTCATTTTATTCGGTGAATCTGAACCGTGAACGCGCGGTCGCGCCTATGAAGGCCGCCTACCATTTTTCCGAACAAATAAGTGACATAATTATGTATGCGACGATCGCGCATTCGCACGACCGATCTTTGGTTAAGACGCGGGGACATAACGTTTTTCGTATTTAATAATGACAAACGGCAAAATGCGTGTTATTTTCCTTATAAATAAGAGTATATATTCGTATCTCGATATTAAAGACGCTCAGTATAGAAGCCGCCTTCATCATTTTCATGACAATAAGGCGTCATGATGGCGTATAAAAATCTCTCTACTACAAAAATATATCACAAAGCTTAACATGTTATATCGTAGTAATTTTAGTACTAAGACGTTTATATAAACTGTTTTTAAATAAGTGGAATGAATTCCAGGATACGTAACGCTGAAGAGCGCGTTTTCGTTTGCCTACGAGACTACGAGATATAATTATGTTACTACGAAATAGGTAACGTTTCGGTAGCACGTAGCCTGACGTAGCGTACTGGCAGTATTAAGTGGTTACTGCATCCTTCAAGTGTAATGGTTTTAATTCAATCGTTCCTCTCTCTACCTAGGCCACAGAGCCCACAGACTTGAAACTTACGTAAGGAGTACGTAAGTTCCAAGTCTGTAACTAATCTCTTCCTATATCCGTTTCCTTTTCATTTAAAAATGGGAAATGTAGAAGGAAGCAATCGTTATTGCGTATTAATAATAAGTACTTTCCTGGGCGACCGGGCTCTGCTCTGGTAAAAATAGAGAATGCTCATATTTTAATAGTATAGGAAAGTTCATACTAATGCCATGCTGTCATGATAGTACATACTAATTTCATGGTGCGTGTCATTATTCTATTCTTGTTCTAATCTTTGTGCGACCGAGGTGCTCTGGTGAAAAAAATACAGAGAAAACGAATTTTCCCAGATATGAGACCTAGCTAGACCGATTTTTCGCCCCCCTTTAATCCCTATATATACACACATCAAAAGTGTCTAGGGATCAACTTATATTTTTGCAATAACTTTTCTCCTGATTGATATTAATTAAAATTTTCTTTAAGGATTCATCAAATAAAGTGTTTTCGTTTGTCACAGTAACGATAAACCAAGTCACCTTTGCATTAATAAAGAAATTTGCCATTTTCCTAATAAAGGGATTTTTGACATTTGAACCACTAACATTAAAGTTCGAAAAAAAGACTGAAATAACAGTTTTCTTTAAAATTTTATTGGGTAACTTAAACAATTAATAATCCGTGTTTCTACCGCGAACACTAACAACACAAGAACATCGGTTTGGCATACTCAAAATGAGTTCATCCAAATCACGCTGTGGAATGGCCGCCCATGTTCGTTGCAACAACAAAAAAAGGTCTTCTTGCGACTGGATACCCTCCATATTCGGCAGAGCTCTTCTCTGTAGCATATCCCATGCATGCTCAATCGGGTTCAAGTCTGGCGACTGAGCAGGCCAGGGCAGGACATTGATGTTAGCTGCGGCGAGAGTCTGTCTTACAACTCTTGCGGTGTGCGGTCGTGCATTATCATGCATTAACTGAAATAAGGGACCGATTTGCACTTGTAGAGGAACGATGACGTCTGATACAATCGTCTCAGCATAAATTTGAGCGTTGAGGTTGCCTCTGATCCAAATCAACTCAGTTCTTCCGCCGATCCAAATACCCGCCCATACCATGATGGTTCCACCACTATAAGGATGGACTTCCTGGCAGGATTTTAATCGCTGTTGGCGTCCAGGGGTTCTCCAGTGTCGTATACGTCTTGTATCCGGTCTCATACCAAAACGAGACTCATCAGAAAAGCACACGAAACGCCATTGTTCTTCTGCCCAATTTCTGTGTTCAAGAGCCCATTGATATCGAATCCTACGATTGTGCATTGCTATAGGTGGTACCCGTAGCGGTCTTCGGGAATGAAGGTTCACTTCATGCAAGCGGTTTCTGACTGTTTGGTCGCTAATTAAGTTCCCTGAAGAGTGATGAAGCCTCACGGCTAACATCATGGCGGTTATTGTTGGAGCTCTTCGAGCTAAGATTTGAATGTATCGGTCTTGTCTCCGTGTGGTGCAGCGATACCGTCCTCCATGGCGCTCAGCCACGGTACCAGTGCTTCGGTAACGTGTCCAAAGTCGACTGATAACACTCTGACTTGTATTCAGAGCTAAAGCCACAGTACGTTGCCGGGAACCAGCTTCTATCATTCCCACGGCTCTGAGCATTTCTTCCCTGCTTAAATGACGTCGCTGCTCCATAATAACGTTGGTTTTAATCAGTAGTAGGGAATCAGTAGCACTAATAATGTCTTCAATGCGTTGTATGTTTTTATAGGGAAAATATTGACAGCTGATTTTCATCTTTTACTCGAATTTGATTCACAGTTCCTGATTCAAATTATGAAATGCACCAAAAAGGATCCATATAAATTTATAAAATCATAAATTTATTACAAAGCCACATCTCAATCTCAAGAAATCCGCATAAAAATGCTTGATCCCTAGACACTTTTGATGTGTGTATATTGCAACTTTTATCGAAATCGTTAGAGCCGTTTTCGGGAACGTGATTACAAATAGATATAAAGGGTGACTGGTAATTATAACCGATACAAACACGTGACTTTACTCATCATTATGAACAACTTTTACTAAAGAACCAAACCTGATTTGTTTTTCGCGATACCAAGATTGGGCCCATAGTAAAAGTTGTTCATAATGATAGTAAAGTCACGAGTTTAAGTATCGGTCACTAATTACCAGTCACCCTATATATAATATAAATATATGTACACAAATATTGCTTGTTTAATAGTATATGATTATGATTCATTTTAAACTAGTGACCCGCCCTTGCCTTGCACGGTTTTTACGACTTCAAAATATCAAGATTTCTTTTTATTATAAATTAATAATTATGTATGTACCTATTGCTTGGATGGTGAAAATGTCATCAAAATTAGTTGCGTACATTTCTTCAATGCTTTTACCGGATTCTACTGATTTATTATATGTACACAAAATATGTAGATATGGAAGAAGAGTCTATTATTTATTTTTTTCGAGCTCCGGGTTGGTCAGTGTTATTGCGTTACTCAAGGAGTTTTTCAGTAGCCTATAGCGACGTCGGAGAATACTAGGGTGATAGGCTTGAGCATTCATTTGTAACAGAAAATCGACCATTCGCCGTTTTTTAATTTGTCGAACAGAACAACGAACAAAGCCAAGCATAGAGCCAAATATCGATACGAATATTTTCACGATCATTCTAGCGAACGCTCTAAACAATGCTCGTCAAAATAATATTTTCACGATGATGGAAACGGAGCAATGACAGAATGGCTCGGCTCGTCAGAAAGCTCGAAGCAAATTCACTGTCCTTTCGCTAGAATGCTCGCTAAAACGCTCCTGTTAATTTTTCTGTAATGTAACATTCGCTGGTAACAATGCTCATTACAAGTTAATGCTTAAGTCTATCAGCACCATTGTGTATTTTTTCCCAAAAGTTGTTACCAGTAAGATAGTAGTACCATTACTAGGAATACAGGTGTTACGGTATGTATCCAAAGCGTATTAATTCGATATAATGCGCCTCACCTCAATCCAGGGGCCATATAAGTGCTTTCGCAATGACCAATTAGGTACATTATGATTCCCCTGACCGGCCCGCATCCTGTATTTGCAAAGTTATTGACTAGGTATTGTAATTGAACCAGAACAAACTAAGTTAACATTAGGTGAGTTTACACATTCGTAATATACATAATATTATATCCCAGAACCCTTATTGCCATTGGGATTTCAAAATTGATTATCATTGATTGGAAATAAATGAGCTTAACTAGTTTCATCAATGCCTATTCCTATTATTGATATAAGCACAATTTTCTAAACATTGCGGCTTGAATTGTACTGCTTGACTACTTCATCATTGTGACATATCGTTGAAGGAAAACATCGTGAGGAAACCAGTACCCTAATTACGTAATACACGATCAATCGGAATTTAAATAAAATTGAAACAGATTGCTAATCCATTGTTTCATAAGTTCGTAAAAAAGATCTGCTCAATAACGTAAATAATGCAATGAATGTTGTTGAACTGTCAAAATGAAACAGATTGGTCGGAATCTTTTACGAAAATGTGTTGCGTAATTAGATAGCTGGACAAAAGTCTGAAAACGTCAACCCGCCTTGAGAGAACATGGTGATCAATCTGTACGAACGATGGTTTTTGATAAAAATAGGCTAGTGTTATAGTAGTACCAGACAGTAGAAGTTGTTAGTCAACTATCAATCGTGATCCAAAATAGGTAATTTTATAGATATGATAGAGCTCATGTAGAAGAAGAAGAAATCTAAAACAAAAAAAGTCAATTAATAAACTCAACCATTATTGATTGGATTATCCACGCTTCAAACTCCTCTTTCACGTAGTAATGCCATTAATCACGGGCGACGCTTCCTGCTAATTCAAAGACGGGTGCACTCCCTAAGTGAAATAGATTAGTGCATGGCTTTACTAACGAAAGCAAAAAGTGCATGTTTAATAGCCACACGTTAAGAATGAATAGCTAAACTCTGAAAATAAAGTGTATAATTTTAGCTAAATTATTATTTAGAGGCCAAATTGTTTAAATCATAACAGGGATGTGTTTATAGAAAGTTTCGACTGTTGTATCTCGTTATAATATGGATGTTTGTTACCTAAAGTTATTTTATACTTTCCTATTTTGTGACAGAGGTTACTGAAAGCTATAGGTAGGTACCAACTTCACGTTTCATCTGACAATGCTTGCTTCCCAAGGGGCCTTTCGTCCGGGAAAAATGCAAGCTATTCAGCCGAGCTGCCGCCGAGACTCCCATCAATATCTGTGCTGCGTCAATATAGTCCTATAAATAAACTAAAACGGAACTAAAACGTTCCATAGTAATCACCAAAATATTTTAATTTAAATTGTTTCATAAATGTGAATCAACACGTGTCGTTAACACATGCGATGTTATAATTAATAGTCATGTACAGTGTGCATCGCTAATTGAAATCTTCGTATGAATGAAATGCGTTATAATGATGATACGAATTTAATTTCACATTTTACGGTGCTTAATGATAATATAATAAACGGTGGCTTTGGCCCACTGCAGGACAATTAAGGTCTCTTCTACTTAAAAAAGAAACGAGGATTTGGTAACCACTTTTGGTCACTGCCTGTTTACACTTCACCATAGCCCTTCACTGACTCCGTATCAAAGTTGCGACAAACAAATGCGCGACAAATGCTGGGGCGACAGTACGATAGGTCGACCATCAGCGGTGGGACATACAGTCACATCCATTGGAAAATGTGGTTTATTACAGTGCAGGCGGTACCAGGATTGACTTTTTTATCCAAGCCTCCTCGGATTACTTTTCGGAAATTCCTCAGTGACTTCGTCAGTTTTTTATAGACTACAAGAGATATCTCGGTAAATATACATGGTGGCCAAACCAGGCAGCGTAAGTGGTAAAATGAGTGGTGCGCGCATTCAATAATCGCCACGTAAACAAAATATCATTAAAAAAAAATGATAACCTTAGGTAGAGTAATAAGATTTGTCACGGAAAAACTCTGATGCTTTTGGGGGGGAGGCTTGAGCCCGTTAGCCCGCCCCCTCCCCTGGATCCGCTACTGGTTTATTACACCACTGGAATAAGTCACATTGGCATGTACCCGGTTGCAAACCCGCAAGCTAGTGTTGTTATTTACCGTGTAGGTACGGCTACGAGTATCTTGAGTGGTGTTGCGTAGAGGAGGAAATTTATTTGAATTAATATAATTAATTTTGTGTTTGCCGGCGGTACCCTAATTTTACCAAGATTAAGGAAAACCAGGCGAAATTCCTTTATTTTTATTTTGGTGGCTACGCACTGTGTTTATGTTACGATTATATACTTGCGCAAGTATCAGTAACGTACCGTGTGTTGGAAGACATACATACATTTAATTTTCAGTTCATTGCATACTTGTGAAAGTCTCTAAAAACTGGTGAAAACTACACTACTAGTCTTACTTTACTAAACTTGCGCAAGTATATCGTAACGTGTACCTATGGCTACCATTACGCCTACGCCGTAGGCCGCGTAGCAACAATAATGAAGTCAAAACAAACTATGTAGATACTTGAAGTTAAAAAATGAATAAGATTAGCGCTTCGAAAGTTCTCTTTATGAGCTGGAATATTAAGTGTAAGTACTCAGAATTGCTCTGAAAATATTTTAGTATTTCCTTAAAGAGAGTTATCATAATAATCTCAGATTAGTCTTTATTCATTTCTTAGTAGCGGGTCTTGAGTCCTATATCCCTAAGAAATAATTGTTGTTTGTTGCATTTAGAGGATCTGCATCCTCTAAATGCAACAAAAAACTATTATTTGTGTCACAAGTGATATCATTAAACACCTGATAGGAGGCTATATTAGAACCTTCGTGGGGGTGGCGGCGGAGTGAGAGACGGACGTGATACCTGTAACCTCAGCATGAATAATATCTGGCAAAATTGTATATTCACCACACGTCATATTGGAATATTCTGTAATATGGCTTATATGTAACTTTTTGGTAATAAACAAGTATTCATACAAAGATAGCTAATTTAACCTTGAGCATATCAAGGTTAAATTAGCGATCTTTGTATGAATACTTTTGTGACGTAGTTCCAACGAGTTTTACGTAAATTGGCAATCCAAAAACACGTAATGTTTGAGCTATGACAGGGCGGTTATTAATAGGACGAAAATTAAAGAGAATAGATTCAATTTGTTTTCTCTATATTGATTATTTATTCATTTTGTGTTGTTTCTATTTGTTGAACCGCATTAGATAATCCATGCTGGCACCTAAGTACCTTCTTAAATAATATTTTAATTTTACTACCGGTATTTTTTTCATGCCAACCTTAAGCTGTCACGTATACCATCAAAGGATCAGCAGTCAATGAGGAACAGGAAAATGCAAAAAAAAAAACTCATGCTTTTAAAATGTAAAGTAACTCGCTTCATGATAAGGGATGATTTTGACATAGACAAAGGAGCTTCATTCATTATCGTTTAAATGTTAAGAAATATAAAACGGTTTAAGAATTACCAATGAGTTGTTTTATTTATTATAGTAAGTTCATTTATTATTTTTGCACGACTCGTAATGCGAAGCATTAGAGTGTGCTCTACGATCGAAAAATTATTTTTGCCCCATTTCTGTAGCTGTTTTTATTGTTACACTCCTGCTAGTACACAGAACCTACTTAATTTATATACCATTGTATAGATGATTAAATGGAGATTAATACTGTACTTTTTAACAATTGATTTAATGCAGCAGAAATGGAAAAAGAATAAAAATAGTTGAAAAAAAATTCCTGTCCGTCAATTTATGAACCCTGAAAACATTGTAGCTTGCGATTAAATCAATTAATTGAGTCAATTTTTTTTTATACATTCCTTTCAGCCGTAGAAGGAACCCTATTGAAAATGGCTCTTTTATTCAAAGTAGTTTAATTATAATTAATAAAATACTAACTAAAATATAATATCTTTAACTAAATATTTTCAACCTTTGATGTGATGTCCGCAAGTTGCCTAGCAACCGCCAAGTAAATATCTTTGTCAGTCGTTGACATTACGACTTCATGAAAAGTGATAAATTGTTCATTTTAAAACTATGTTTTGAATTTCTTTTTCGTTTATGAATGAGTGATAAGTATGAGGCGTGCACTTTTGGATTTTCCAAACTATTTTACTTTTCATTTATGATGTTGAATAACTAGTTTATTGTTCGAAGAAATAAAGCGTACCTATATTTTAGCAAACTATCTAATGTAATGTAATAGATATGTATTTATATAATAGTCGACCAACTTCATCATCAGACCCTAGAACCTGAGTATTTGTTAAGACGAATCAAACGAGCCCAAACTCGATGGGGTAGCGTCGTTTTATTACAGAGTTCCCATGGCCACCTTTCAGCTCCATCCTCAGATCAGCTCAATTTCATAATAATATTGCATTGTCATCAGATTTACATGCATGCAAAACTTCAGCTCAATCGGAAACCGGGAAGTGGGACAAATTTAACTTGCAGAATGTCATTACCGACAAACACCAGAACAAGTGAAAAAAGCTTGTAAAAATAATATACCTAACACCTCATTAGCTTAATTCTATGCATAACAAAATCACTTACATTAATACTTCTGATGTTGGCTGTAGGGCCTGTAGGTAGAACACTTTTTCAAAAATAATAAATTATAATATGTGGTAGAGGTACAACCACATTATTATTTTCTATGTTTTGCCATACACAACATTCCCCTGCTTAATTATTTATACAGGACAACTGGCGTGTAGCTACCAGGCATACAGGAAATGACAGGACGTGTAGTAACATTGCGCAGTTTCCTCAATTATCGAGAATAGACACATCTTTACTACATCCCGTGATCGGTAAAGGTCACATCCTATTCATCTGAAATAGACGAACCTTAACTCCAGGAACTCGGAATACCGACTCTTTTTGGTAAATGACATTTTGCCTGGGTCTTAGTTAATTTTAGGGCCTTTTTTACTACGAAAGAGTAGGCACAATTGGTAACATTTTCAAAAATAGAATGAATTTTTATTATTATCTGCCAAGTTTAATCGGAAGTATAGGAAGAAATAGATCCTAAGTTATTTATTTAAGTTTGAACAGTCACAAATTTATTTTCGAATTAAATTCAATTAGAATTAATTCCGAAAGAGTTGGGGAAAAGCCAGCAACAGTGAACAGTGTCACTCAGAAACTCTCATGAGCACTTTACAAAAAGCTCGAACGAGACCAGCGAGGTAATTACTAGGACATGATACGTCGCCAAGTTATTGCCTGTTTTATTTTAAGCCAGTTTTGTTTATTTTTGATACTAAAAATAAATTTCATCCAATGAAAACTCCGCAACGGTATTGCTAGACGGAACGAGATTTAGATGTTCATGAAAACTTCATAGAAATTGTTCTATTACCTACAGTCGCGTCTTGCTGCACGTCACGCCTGTTTGCGGAGCCTTTAGCAGAAACGAACACGTAAAGCACACGTTACATACAGTATGGTTAGTGCGCTGTATCTGTACAGTGAAGTATGAAGGTAATTATGATAATTTCTTGCAGTTCATTGAATAAATTAGTAAAGCTCTTTCCACAAAAAATATCAAAAAAGTAAGTAGGATTTGTTACAAAGTACAATTATTATGATGAATGGGTACTTTACACTGGATATTTAATTTTATCGGACAAGATTTATGAAATTATGATTGATAACAAGCTACCCATTGGACAAACTTCGAAGGATAAGGCTGCCTGTCCACTGGAGCGGAGATGAGAAAAGAGGAGCGGAGATGTGCCAATATTAACCAATAGAATCTTGACTCCGCCCCTGAGTTTAGATTTGATTGGTTAATAATGGCACATCTCCGCTCCTCTCCTCGCCGCTCCGCTCCAGTGGACAGGCAGCCTTAGAGTTGTCAGACGTAAAGCGAACTGTTATTGAAAACCATTCTCTACTTTACACTGTTAGTTCTATAAAACAACTAACATTTTAAAGTAAAAATTATGAGCCTTACGTGGATAACTACATAGTTATTATTTGAATAGCTTTCCAATTTCTTAAAAAAGTCACACCATTTCCTACTAACATTTTGCTTAGCGATAGAGCAAATATATCCAGGTAAGTGAGCTCGTTTTACTCCGCTATGGCGTATTCAAAAGGTCCATAATTTAGACTGGGAGGAGGTGGAGTGTACGTACAGTTAGGCTTTAATCGCTTCAGCTGCGCTAGCCATTCTTAATGGAGTTTTAAATAACACGTTTATCGTGTCTCTGTGTGGGTTCTATTAAACAACAGAGTAACGGAACACAGAATTTTATGTGTCACGTGGTGATGTGAATTTTGTAGACACAAAGGCAACACTGCTTTCGTGTAGAGTGCCGAGAAACCTTACAAAAAACTTAGTAAATATAGTGCATTCGGTAGGTTCCGCGCCGGTGAACCGAAAGTCATAGCAGGCAATAAGTAATTGGTGCTGATCCCCACACTACCAGGATGTCAGGATGAACTTGATAGTTAAATTTTACGCGATCGGCATGCAAACAGGAAACGCAAAACATTCCTTAAATAAAAGTGGTAATAATCCGTGAAAGTAGTTCCATGTCACTGTTTAATAGTAACACACTCGCGTATATTTCACAACTTTCTGCGGCTATATTTCATTTCCCGCATTACCCCAAGTTGTAGCTGTCAAATAAGGGTAATGGATTATAATAGTATTCATTTGTAATCGGGTTTCGACGTGGGACCTTATGAAATAGTGATCTTCTAAGTAAATTCACAAATTCGAGTTAGGACTGCGATTGCGAATAACGTGGAGACTCCCTCTACGTATTTGTGGACAGGCCACGTCAAAATAAAATTGATTTAGTGCCAGATGATAACACACATGTGCTCAGAAAATCCTGTTATTTAAGTCTGCAGGAGGATGTTTATCTCTTTAACAGACTAATGCAGACTGATTGGCATCGTTAGGATAGTTAGTATCACTCGGAGTTAGGATTTATTTGCTGTTAGATGGCAGTTGCTATCGGATTTCAGAAACTCTTTTGTTATTGCTGTTCAAGTTTGGATATTGGTCTGAATATGAGCATACCTAGTATGTCTCTCTTCATATTTCCTATGTTTTCAATAAAATGATAACGCAATAGCATGAAACATATTAGATATAGATATTTACATAGAAGTGTACTGTAGATAAATGCTGTTGATCAGTTTAAATGAATTCTGGTGGGTTACAGCCATGCTACAACTAACCAACGTAATATAGTTCCCAATGCGTTTTTCACCAGACTGTATTAAACTTTGATAAAAGAAGTCGATGAACCTTTTCACAGTACTGACGGTGAAAAATTCTCACTACTTATAGCTTCTATACCAAAGCTATGGAGCGTGTCACCCCGGGGAACGAACTGAACAACTCGCGTTACGTGTATTATACCAATACGGCCTTGCTCTTTAATACTTTTTACAAGTTGCTATAAATTAAAGTGGGTTCCATTGCGGGTTGTTGGTTATTATATTTGGAGGATAAAATGATTCCATTTTTGTACTTATGTATTTGCCACATTTGATCACTAAACAAAATGATGAACTTGCGCGTGTTTCTATAAATATATTTTTTTTTAAACCCCGGACATAAACAAAATAAAATATACGGGCCCTTTGAGTTTAATATAATTTGTAGTTAATATTTTGTCGTCGCGTCGGGGGACGGGGAATGAAAATATCTTTTCTACAATAGCATGCCGTCCGTTTTAAATTTTAAATTTAACTTGATCCTTTTTTTTCCTGCTTTTTAAACTTTATTGTAAGTATACTAATTACTAGTACATACGCTACGATCGACACGTGCCTCGCTTAGATCTGCGCAGCTGTACGTATTTTTCCCACAGTAAAAAGCCGCGATTCCATTAAGCAAGTCTTGCATGCAAGTATGACGTCACATTTGCGTACAAGTTGCTTGCATTGGAAACGTATGCATGCAAGTAAAACCTGTATGCAATTTGCACAATCTCGAAAACATGTTTCCAATACAAGCAATTTGTACGCAAATGTGACGTCATACTTGCATGCAAGACTTGCCTAATGGAATCGCGGCTTGTATGCAGGTTTGTTCAAGTTGTATGCAATTTGCAACTTGCATATAAGTAACTTGCCTAATTGAATCGTGCCTTAAAGTTAGTTACTAATTTACCCTGATTTACTTTTGCTTCTCCATCATCAAACCCTGATAAATATATATCTATAACCTATTCATTGGACCATTCCAATGAGCCCAAACACGATGCCACTGCTGTAAGTTGGTGAGGAGTTGGGTATCCTGCAAATAGCAGGTAATGCTGCAGCATCAGTTCAAGGTTATACCAAATTTAGACTAAGTCAGACCTGTGAAAGATGCTCAAATCCATTCATCAATTAGAAAAGACCTGATAATCTTCAAACGGCTGAATAGATTTTCTTGAATCATAGCTAAGAACACTCCCGATCAAGTCACCTTTCAAACAAAACAAAAAAACACTAAATCGGTTCAACCGTTTGGGAGCTATGAAGTTACAGACAGATACACAGATACACACGTTAAACTTATAACACCCCTTCGTTTTCCGTCGGGGGTTAAAACCAACTGGAGAAATAAAGTAAAAATAACTGAAGAAATTATCGAAGTGCAGGGATCTGGGTTTAAAATTCTAGATCTCAAAGTTATGAATCATGCTGCGTCTTGTATATAACAAGCATCTTGAAGTTTAATTGGACATAGGTCTCAAGTTGCGCCACAACACCCGGTTTTCAGTTTTTCGCTTTCAGTTGGAGCCCGGATGCGTATATATAATATTATATTCTTCGGATAGTTGGCGGAGCTTTTTGAACAGTGATCTCTTCCTTACATCAATTATAAAACGCAACGTATCTCTGATCATCCGTCTGTTACTGCGTTTTTAAGCCGAGAACCACTTATCAAGTCGAAGATATTTAAACTCTGGCCAAACTGAAGCGAGTCCCACGTCAATTAACTTGTATGGAGGTTCAGACTGGCGCGAATACTGGCGTGACTTTCTTATTGTAGACAATCTACGCGCACATTCGCGTCCCGCGTCCCGTGCAGGATTCGCCTCAGAGTGGTCAGAGCTTTATAACCCCTGGCTGGATCGTTGTAATAGTCTGCCCGAGCAGAGCCGAGGCACGGCTAGTTTCATATAGGTCAGTCTTCTTTAACGCCTGGTGGTTCTTCGGCAGATTTAGCCAGCAAACTGCCACTTCAGTGATTCTTAAAGCTATGTTCCGGTTCTTTTTCAGACCATTTCGTTACTAATGTTTATCTTAAAGAAATTATAGCATAGCTCGCTAAGCGGCTTAGATATTGTGGTTTAAAAGTTTGACCCGTTTTTCAGTACCCACTTTAATTAGTAGCGCTTTAAAAATTGTTGCCAAGTTGTAAGAATTCGTCTTGTCCCTAAATCCCCTGGCGACATTCTTGTTCTGAAATCTGACTTGCTGATCTCGTAAAGCCGTAGGTTCCTATAGTCTACAAATTATCGGTTAACATATTGTATGTAAACATTCGGTTAACAATGCAGACATGTCACTCAACTACACCGCAACCGCATATTAGAAACTGCACCTACCTACGTAAATGTAAACCAATGGGTCAATGGTAGTCAGATTACGGCTAACCGTTTCTGGGCATTACTAGTAATTATTGTGTACCTAGATTCAAGATATTCATCTTCATTAAAAATCGCTTTGGAGGTTGAATCTGGTAGCCCATGTAGTCGGTGTACCTTTGTTATATTTTCATACCGGTTTACTAGTATTTTCATAGTGAAAACATTGTTCCGAGGTAAGTACTTTCTTCGTAATTCAGACCTTTTCTCTCAGTTTGCTCGATTAGCATCTTGATGAATCAACTCGAACAGTAATTTTGTTTAATGTCTGTAGACTGCTATCATTATTTATTTAAGTTACTGCTACTGTTGATAAAGCTAGATATTCAATGTTTAATGTTATTCCCTCTTGCCCAAGCGTTTGAACTGTTTTAAGTTGGAATTCATGTGATTGGTTCATCACATGTAGCAATTAGCGTAATGTTAACAACACACAGTTGATGTATTGCTCTTTAGCAAATGTCAACTGACCAATGATTCATGGTGTTTGTCGAATCTGTAGAGCGCAAACGATCCAAAACCACTTTTACAAAACTGCCTTTCATATATTTTTTGTATTCATCCTTGTGGGACTCGTCATACAATGAATGTTCTTATTCCAAGTCTCATTATATCTTAACAATGTAAAGATTAATTAGCAAACTGTTTGTACGCGATTGTCTTTTGAAGCTTGCTATGGTCACTACTCCGGTGCATGTGTACTAAGGATTGCAGTATTGTTGCTCTGCTACGACGTAGATGACACGATATTGTTACGGCCGCATCATGAGTTGATACTCAACAAAGACCAAGTTTCATACAATCGTCCTGCGATACAAAGGTAGGAACGATAGCTAGCGCTTTGTAGGTTATCTACTCATTCGGTTACGTGCTACGGCTACGCAAGCTACATTTCGTAGCATCGTAGCAGATAACCAATCCGCTACGAGTCTTCTCATCAATTCTGAAACTTTGTTGTGTTTTCATGTGTTTTGTGGTGTAATTCCGCAGATCTGCAGAGTAAACTTTGCTAGTGAATAGTAAAAAAAACAACCAGTTATTATGGACAAAATTTATTTAATAAGTCTTACTTGTGGTTTAAAGTACTATTTACAAGTCGTAACATCAATTGTAATACTTATCTATAATAAACAATGAATTTACCCATTGCTGTAATGTAAATCTAAAGTCATGTTTCCACTTAGTCAGGTATTGCGTTTAATTTCAACTACATAGACTGTTAAATGTGTAATGAAAGAAACTTGTCGATGTGTGTAAACTAACGCTCAATACTTGAGAAAATGGAAACACGCTTGGAAATTAATTCAAACTGATCAAATATCCATATGGCATATATTTATATGTTCACTTAAGTACTTCAAATATCATTTATTTATTGTAAATTACAATATAATTGTAAAAAAGTCCCTATTTACAAAATATCGATGGTCACTTTTTAATTTCACCTTAACTAAAAATAATAAAATTATGTGTTGCGTTTCTTATTAACAGGCAAAAGTATATTGGCAGTTCATAATACGAGTATGCTTATAATTTGTGTCAGTATAGTTATTGAGCATTCAGCCGTAAACCTTACGTGTACAATAATACAACAAAGTACCAAATATTTTATAACGGCAGTGTTCTAAACGGTCAGACGAAGTGAGAACACGACCGAGCCGCGACAACATAATGCTCTCGCAAACTGCAACAAAATATTAACGAGCAGTTTGTTACATCTTTTAGACAATGCACAAAGACAGAGTGAGTCGGAATATCAATTATTCGTTTCCATAAAATGCAGTCATTTAGAGCGCGTACCGGTGTCAAAAGACTTTACAAAAGATTTATTGAGATCAGAACATTTAGCATAAATCTGTATATGCGGCGATGAGCGCACGTTTTACGGGAATCAATAGATGCCTCTTTAATTTATCTTTCCACCTTCGGCCTGATCATCACTTACCATCAGTTGAGATGCAGGCCAAGAGCTGCCCAGTTGAGGGTCAAAAAAAAAATTGGCCAGTGCAATCAGACACAGAATCAACACATGCATTATTACACCTATATTCATCGTCCATACAACACTTAAAAAAAGTTAAAGTATCGATACATTTATGAAAAATTTGAAGTTATTAAAGTGAGATTTGAACCTTCCATGCTAATAGAAGTAATTGACGAGTGATAAATGTCACAACGACTTTATTAATAACCGTCTTTACATTGAACATTGAACACGTACACAAAACATTTAATTATTGAATAAATAAAAAATAAAATACCTGCCACTAATGTCAATTCGAAAATAATCATACATTCAATACAAAAATGAAAAAATACTCTAAATTCTACAACTCATATTATTTAATATAGAAAAACAAAATTCAAGATTCTTTAAGGTGGGAATTTCGTAATTTTAGTCTAAATGAGTTTATCGTCACAACACAATGTATGGTATGGGTGATTCTGTAATTCAATAAGGGTTGAAAATAATAGTGTTGAGTACCTAACATTACTTGTAACATAATAGTCGAGCCTACAGACCAAGCTCCAGTGATGCTATTACCTAATTACGAAAGATTTGATTGAACAGCAGATTTTTTTGTAATAATAAACATCATAATTTATTAATGATTGAAATAAACGAAACTCAAAATCTCGTGTTTCTTATTTAAGTAGTCGTTTTGAATAATGGTATAAAATATGCAGTAGATTGGCACTAAAACATAGCTAGCAAATACTTCTCGAACCGTTCAAATTCATATACTTCTGTAGTTTTAAGCCTAAAAATAAGCTGGCTTTTAAAAGCGATGTGCTGTAGTTTTTAGCATAAAATAAAAATATCAGTTGTATTGCATATAACGTAATCTGAGATCTATTATATATATATTCTGCTGAATAGTTAAAATATTAATCTCGTATGTCGCAGGCACCTTCCATAGACCATGTTTGTCTAGAGATGCTTAGCTACATAAGAACTACACTATGAACTAAAAAATAATCTTAATGCTTTCGGCTAGATATCTTGTAAGTAAAAATATTTATATAAGATGCCTATGTTACATTACAGTGCTTGTTAGCTTTTAACGTGAATACACTTGATAAATTCGTGGAATTAGCACATAATCTAATAACATTTCCTCTTCATATTTCACCATAACCACATAGAAATCTTAGAAGCAGTGATGTATGTTTATTTATAGACGTCATATTTTGCTGCAAACGAAAGTAAACTTGTTTTAAAATATTTATAAGGGACTTCTCAACGCTGAAGTTAGTCCTTTGCACTCATATATCATAAACCGTATTTTAACTCAATACAAAATATACGGTTTTAATGTGGGTATAAATATTTGAAATGTATACAGCATTAAAATTCATGTTCTATAATGTATACGTGGAAATAGGTAATACATTAAAGGACCCGAACACACGCCGCGTACCTACTACATGAAATATTACACAGACATGTCCCCGATACTAGTTTGATATTCTTTTGTCGAAGGCTATAGCCACGGGAGTAGGGTAAACAGGGGTTGTCTAGCAAAGAGGAGATTTGGCTTCGGGGTCCTCAACCCTAGACAACCCGAAGACACTTATTAAAACATACACTGTGGTGAATCTGTACTACCCTAATGACGCCCCTGGCTACAGCCACGTTGTTGTTTCGTACATCTAGATCGTTACACTTAATAGATTTTGAGTCCTCATACAAAATTTAAGAACTCTTTACTATTACAAAAGAATATAATCAAGAGAATCTATCGAAAATTCATCCAGTCAAATATAAACATTGACATAACACGAGTACATATTTACAATTATCCAATATTTATCTTATAGTATTAATTCTGAAACCAATAACCTCATTCTCATAATAAATCTTATTCTATTAAAGATCTGAACTCCTCAATATTCCAATAAAAATGCATTGTGATGAATGCTGCTTGACTTCACCTCAAACATAAGAATAGAGTTTATGAGACTAGAAATTACCAAAGGACATGACATGAGATCACGGCGCTACAGAAGCTTCATAAAATAATTATGTTTAAACAGTTTAAGTCATTTAACTTGTGTAAATGACTTGAAAAGTTAAAATACACTGATTAGTTTAGCGAGCTTCGACATTCCGGCTCCCTCGTTCGTTAAGGCAGAGATGGAAAAGTTAATTATTTTTCTACAAACACCATTTTAATATGGAATAAAATGTAATTACGGTCGTTACTAAACAATGTTCCCGGGGAGTCGTAATATTCCTCCATCAGTGCAATTCATACGAAAATTTCGGCCATTACCAGATCAACCGCGTTACAAGGATTTGAGACTTCGACAAGATTATTAGGGCTCAGAATATTGCTTGGAGATTTAAATCTGCACATATTCTTTTGTCCAATAATGAGTTCTCGTAAAATTTGGCTTGGAAAATATTAATACTGCGGATTTATGAACCGTATTCCATTATTATTTGATTCGAATATACAACTACATGTATAACATAAAATTGTATTTGTTTACTCTTCGTCGAAATTGAAATTTATAAACGACTGAACTATTGATTAAATCAGAATGAAAATATTTTGGACCGACTGAGTCGTGCGTCGCGTCGGATCTCTGTCGTGCCAAATGGAGGCTCCATTACTTCAGTGCTCGTAAACTCTACGAACGCTCACACACATACATCCTAGCATCACAATTGACAATGTCGACAATGATCACTATTCTACACTTCGATGATTTATTTACACCACTCGCACCATACTTGCATTAAGTCAATAATAAACCACATTTACAAAATATATGAGCTATGGAGATCACATGTCATTCGTTATCGTACGAAACCTTAGTTTCGAAATTTAGATGAAGGACGAAAGTAAAAGAGATTTTACTTATAAGAAAAACAAGAGCTTACTTAATACATTCTATCGCTTTTGTACCAGTTCTTCGCGACAGATAGGTATTTTAATTTTAAGAACTAAGCGATTTTATGGCAACTGGCTCCTTATCGTAAATACCTTTGTATTTTTAAACAGTACCTCTTGATGTAACTAATTATAATAAAAATATTGATACAAGAATAGTCAATCCAGATTTTATCTCAATATTTATTGTTTGAGAGAATAACTGGATACAACCATAATGGGGTTTTATTTCATAACTAACGATTCCAATATAGGTAAGTATACCTATACGCTGCCCCTTAAGTAAGCATGACTTGAATTAAATCTAAAGATTCATTTTCTATTGATTAAGATGAAATTCAGTTCACGAAATGAAAACAAAATTTGCAAATTAAATCACCTGTTAAATACGCAATTTGGTTTCCGTTTTACGAGTTAATTATAACACTTCAAGTTCCACGGCACTCGCAAAGTTTGTAAGTCTGTTACCACCGACTTATTTCTAGTTCAATTTTCCTTCCCTGTATAAAAATATTTTACTCGACTTATCACAAAAAATTTACTGTTCTCACGCACTAGTTACACTTAACTTGTTATGAAAAGCAACAGCTGCACAAAATTCAGGTGTATTACCACCAACTTCACTTACAATACGAGTTTCGCGCAGTAACAGTCGCTGAACTGACTGGCAACGTGAGTTCATGTTAGGCCTCCAGATAGGGGTAACAAGTTGAAGTCAAGAGCGACACGGGGGCGCGACGCGTCACGAGCGCGGCCGAGTGCAGCCGAGCGTCACGCGCCGGCGTCTTACAGCCGTGTTCATACGATGATCTCGCGGATGACGCGGCGCGCGCGCGAGTTGGGCGTGGAGTAGCCCGACTCCAGCGACTCGTCGTAGCCCAGCGACATGTGCAGCGGCTTCTCCTCGGCGCCGCCCTCCTCCGCGCGCATGCCGTAGTCCGGCAGACCGCTCACCTCATGGTACGGTGATTCTGATGAAAGACAAAATGCTGTAGGTACCTACTGACTGCCATATGTTTAGGGATGAAGAGTATAAGATTTCTTTAATTTCTGACAACTTTGTTCGGTGCACCTTGCTTCTGAGACCAAGGGTCGGGCCACACCTGCCGAACGTTCCGCGGCTGAACGTTCGGTTGAATACGCTCCTAATATTTTTCAAGTTACCTATGACACATCAGCCGAACGTTACGTCCATAGAAATATGACGCGACGGAGCGTTCCGCCGCGGAACGTTCGGCAGGTGTGGCCCGACCCTCAGACTTTGATCTAGATATCGGTTTTAATATTCTAGACTAAAGATCGCAGTAGGTACCTAGACTAGTTAACTTTTTCCTTGGCATAAAGTCTAGCTTCTACATTTATAAAGTAAATAAAAAAATATAATTAATTTTTTTGCCAGTTTTTTAGCAGAAGCCACGGTGTTTTGCAAAAGTGTGGGCGTAAGGTCATTACTGAGCGGCTACGCTCCACGAAAATTTATCGTAGTAATTTATGAACAACTTTTCGAGCGCAAGAAAAACTCGTTGGGAGCACAAAGTGTTTCTATTATTAATCGGTGGTGAAGGGATAAAACACTTACCGATGTGTTGATCCATCCGTTTTTTGGGCTTGTGTACTGAGGCGTAGGGGTCGGAGCAGTACTCCTGGCGCGAGGGGTTCTGTGCGGCGCGCATGTCGTAGTCGTTGGGTGCGGGCGGCTGGCTGGCGTGCGGCAGGTGAGAGTAATGCGCGTAGTCGTCGATGTTCCGGTAGCCCGCATGCGAGATTGGATCGTAGTCATAGTTGCTCTGACGATCAAGCACCTGGTGAGCTGGCAACGTCGCAGCATTGTTAGCCGCTGCCATCTTCATCTGCCACAACGAGTCCTGAGAGTTCACGCTGCCCCCGTTGTTACTGTTCGTGTAGCTGTTCTCTATGAAGCCCATGTTAACCCCTGCGGACAATTTCCTCGTTTAACACCGGCCAGTGAGATATTGAGAGGATCAAACGCGACATGCAAAGCGTGCTGTCCAGAAATAGGTTGTTTTTACCTTCTATGTCGACAGTAGTTAGTCCTTAGTGAATGCATATGAGAAAAATAAATCAACATAATAGAGTGGAAATCAAAATGAAATTATATTTATATTCTGTGTTCAACACAACTACGAAGAAACGTAAAAGTACACAATAATAAGATGTCATGATGAGAAAACTGTGAAAGTGTGGACACAAAGATCTAAGACGCTAATATACTTACAATCTGAATTAGGCATCGTTTGTCCGGGATGAGGCTGAGTGTGCGGCGGTACGTGGTAGGAGTAGCCCCCTTGCGTCGCGTATACCGCAGTCTTTGAGTCATCCATGGACAACGCCATGTCCATTGAATGTTCGAGAGCTTTGTTCTCCATACCAGAGCTAGGATAATATGGTGGTGGGGCCTGGTTCTGTGGTGTCACTTTAGCTGGTCTCATCGAGTCCATTTCATAGTCTTTGGATCTATCTTTCTTGTTGGGCCTGCGTCTGCACTGGTAGATTAGTAACAACAGTCCCACGAAGAGAAGGACCACAACAGTCGTGACGAATATTCCGACAATGGCGGCCGTGGTTCTAGCAGACGTTTCCTTGATGTACGACGTCCCAACTGATAAGAGAAACACACATTAACCACATGTTTTACTCCTATTCATAATTAATCAAAGTTAATCTCAGCGGATTTCTGTATCACAATTTGTTAGCTTTAGCGCTTTTAAGGTTGCTATTATCCGAAATAATTTGCTTCAGCGAAAAGATTAAAGGCATTTTAGTCAGTCTTTCCTTGTTATTAATGCTTTCATAGAAACTGTTTATTACATCATAATGTCCGTTCATTCAGCCGGGTACAAGTTAATAAAATTAGCCGTCGGAAGGACGTCAGATTTAAAGTGAACAGCTAAAAATAAATCAGGTAACTTCAGTGAAATCTCACAAATGAAACCCCTAAAATGTTGTTATTTGTTTTGTAATTTTTCTTTCAATTAATAGGTATTTGGTACTTTGCATTTTATTTTTAACTGCCCCTAAGAACTCAATACAAATTTAAATTACGTAGGTAGTCTACAAGTCACTCACTCTCTGCTTCCGTGTATTCGCTGCAAACATCTTGATTGACTTGCAAGCAGAGCTTGAGTCGTATGCGAGGGTTGAAGTCGTCCAGGGGCGGGTCGGTGACGTGCCGGGTGGTCGTACGCGTTGTCTTACTGGGCAGCTCGACTGTGGCCTCCTGCACTGTGGCTACCGCGCCCGAAAGGCGGAGCGTCACCGTATCCACTACCTGTTACGCAAGAAATTATATTAACCTTTGTTCGTAGTGAGGTAAAAAAGTAATACTTCTTTTTCTGTGGTTTTCTAAACAGTTACTTGGAAAAATACGGACGACAAGAAGTAGACAGAATTTTGCTCGACGAGTACGCTGTTTGTCAATATTTCCTAACAATATACGGGGTGGCTGGGACATCGACGCGAAGCCAGTTACCATGGATTCAGTACATGATTCTGAACGCCCCTGCGTTGAAATTTTTCGTCGGTTTTTGTAAAAAAATCAGCTGTTTCATAGAAAAGTGCAATACCTACGCGACCAAAATGTATGGAACAGCAGTTTTTTTTTAAATAACCGACGAAAAATTTCAACGCAGGGGGGTTCAGAATGATGTACTGAATCCATGGTAACCGGCTTCGCGTCGATGTCCCTGCCACCCTGTATTTTTATTCTCGATGCTAAATTTATTTTAGATACAATTTATACCAGTGCTTTCAACATCCGCAAAGTTAACAGCATTTATATAGCATCGAAAAATGTTCACTAATAAACATGGGCTTCATCCACATTCAGCCAAAACCCACAGTTTGGTGAATATCGTCAGAATCGTTACGCTTGGCAGAAGTTGTCCCCAAACTTAACACACAGTTTAAACTTCAATGTAATTTGTATTTTCATTCACATTCTGCTGTAGAGTAATTATTTCTCGGATAGCATTTCTGGCATGTTGTATCCGACCCGGTTGAATCTAATGGCAAGCGCATTTCTGGAAAGTATATTTTGTTGGAAGGAATAGAATATAACTTACTAATGAAGACGAATAATTTTAGATTATTAATTTAAAATAAAATTTAGTTCTCAAAATTCTATAGAACAAGACGATTATTAAATGGAATCTGGACAGACTACCTAGATACTAGTTACTTTCATAGTAGATTTTATAAATTAAATAAGTAAGTAAAAACCTCTAGATATCTGCTCTGTAGGTATGTTAATTTTTATTATCATTAACATACTTATGATACATTTAAATATTTTAGGCACCTTCTTCCAAGAAATTATTCATTACTATACTATTTCCAACCATTTATTTATACACGCCTATATACACGCTTATGAAGTTCCGTAATTATTACATTAAAAACCAAAGTGAAAAAATGCAATGCTTTATGGGCACTTTCTTTTTTTCATGAATTCGATGATAATAATATTATTTCAATTATTTAATTTTAGTTAATATTTAAATTCGATTGTTTTCGAAATCGAGTCAGAAATGCAATTTGGACATCATTACTTTAGCTGTCAAAAGTTAAATAAATGTTTGAAAGATTATAAATAAGTACATAAGTACTTACTAACACAAATATGGATGACTCTGTAAAAGGATAGTCTGAAATAAAGTTATTATATATATAAAGGCACAGAAAGGCTTTGTGGTATTTCATTTACACTGCCTACTGCCTACGTCTTTGCGTATTTATTCTCTAGGTTTATAATACTCATTAAATGTAGGTAGGTACAGTCACGTGCGTAAATACCTTTCTTTTCTCGTGTAATAACGATTTCAACCTCAAGGAAAGACCCATTTCATAATAGTATGGTTTCGAGAAAAGTTTGTTCGTAACCACCATAAAATTTCTTTTTACTTTAGGAGAAAATCGGTTGCCATGGTATGGGCATGATGCGGAGGAATGGGGAAAATGTCTTGAGGAAAGTTTCGAGTATGAATATCGATGGCTATAAGAGTGGGGGAAGACTAAGGAAACGATGGATGGACTGTGTGAAATATAATAAGGCTAGAAAAGGGGTGACTACCGAGATGACGACTAATGGAAAGAAAGAGAAGAGAGAAGAGAAGTAGAGAGGGGAGATGTTGCACCGACCCTAAATAAATTAGGATAAGGGCAGGAGACTGTTAATGACTAGAGAAAATCGCTTTTAACTCTTGCGCATGTGTAAGGAATGTACCTACGCTCGTGACTATAAAGGGACGGAGTTATTTTCGCTCTTTACAGTTTCGATGATTACTTATGTTTTTATTGAATCAATCGGTAATCGACATAGTGTAACAATGTTTCATCGTCCCACTTGCTAAGCATAGTACTTCGCGAGTAATATTCTTTCCAACTTCTTACAAAACAATTATCTACTTGTTACAGTGTGATTGAAAAACGCCTACTTATTTATCTATTTTTAACCAACATATACCTAAAGCACATGATATTAAAATGCAAATTAAACAAGGTACATTACACCTGAAGCTTACACGTAAAAAGTAACACGTGAGCTAACATCAAAGAAGTGTGAGGGTGTGTTGTGCAGGAGCATTAAATATTTACATAATATGAAAGAAGAAGTTAATAGGTGCAATTACCTGCCATCCTGCGGTACCTCCCATGGACGCAAGGCCCTCGACGACCCCCACCAGCGACAGGCAAGTCGGGGTGACGGTGAAGGCTATCGCTTGCGTGCTCGGGTCGTACGTCACTTGCTCCGGAGGATTGATTTTATCGACCTTCGTTGTCACCGTAATCTCATTCGAATAATTACTCTGCCCCTTAGTATTGACCGCTTTCACCTGCAGTTGAAAATTCAATTTAGAACTTCGAAGAGGCGAACGACACAATTGTGAGCATTCTAAAGCGTGTCGGAAACCATAGCGACGGCACAAAACGTAAAGAGAACATTGTTAACGTAAATAAACTAACGGCACGCGCCGAATGATTTACCTTGAAAACAAATGTGAGTTGCTGTCGGTAGCGATAACAATGAAAAACAAAAATGTAAGTTAATACCGTATTTGGGATAAATCCTAACTGAAATTACAATTCCTACAATGACTTGGGGCGATATCTGAAACCAAAGTTGGCCTAATTTACTAGTGATGGACCGAGGCTAAATGTAAATTCTACCGAACGTCGAGTTCGCCGGAACATTCTGTGGGGAAGCGATGGTTTTGCCGAATTTCGGTTTTTTAATTGCACGCGCTTCGATAATTGTGACACTGACAGGTTTATAAATAAGTTCACTAGCGTGCATCTCAATACCTCGCCACTATTACGAGCCATGTATGTGTCTATATTTAAGTGCACTATTTTTCAGCTAATAATGCGATTTTAAGCGATACTTTTGGTAGGGCCCCGGAGCCCAGGGGATTTTTGGGCAAGCATATGCAGGACGAAAAGTTTATAGCTGAGTAGATGCATGATGAGAGAACACCGAAAATATATTTGCATACCTGAAAAACTTTGGTGTTTTCTCTCTCATCATGCCGGACCTACTTAGCTATCGACTTTTCGCCATGCATATGCTGGCTCAAAAACCCGCTTGACTCCTACCATTGGAGTCTGTGGTTTAATTTCATGCAACTTCATGTTCATCAAATAAACCGGAAGAACTCAGTGGAATCACAAAAAAAAAAAAAAATCAAATTCAAAATTCAAATTCAAAATGTGTGTTAGTATGTCTTGCTCTCATTTTTATTATTCTTTTTGTTGTGTGTTCTGTATTTGTGTGTACTCCGTATATGAGCTAAAGTTGCTTGAAATAAACGTATTTTATTTTATTTTATTTTTTTTAAAATCATTTATTTGCTAATATCGGTAAAAAGCTGATGAAGTTGGGTAATAAACTTATTTCGGTCCATCACTAATTTTACTAAGACAACAACTGGTTTCTTTGAAAATAGCTAATGATGTCTATTTGGCACTTCAGTAAAAAACTAAGAAGCTTTTCCATTTACCATAAAACCAAACCATTTACCCATTTTACCTCAAAATTCTCGTTTTAGAAAATATTATTGGTATATCAGAGACAATCGTAACTACGTAACCCAAGAAACTACCAGTCACTAGCACACATATTATCATTACATCGATGTGATTGTAATAGAAATAAAACATGATTTCCTACTTTCGATGACAAAGACTTTTCAAAAATAATATTCAGTCCACATTACTTAATTGAAAAGTGTGTTACCTTGAAAGAGTACGTGTTGTGCTGGTCGATCCTGGTGACGTTGCAGGGGTTGATGCGGCCGCAGTCGTACTCCATCCAGTCGAACTCGGAGGTGCGGTCCGAGGCGCAGTGCTCGGAACTGGCGGATGCGCCCGCGCCCCGAAGAGTCTCGCGCCGGTAACGCACGAAGTATTTCGTGCTCGACAACCCTCCATCAAACCCAGCCTCCCACTTCAAAGTCACGTACGTCGGCCCCACTTTTTGGCTCTCCAACAATCTAGGCGTCTCCGGAGCGCCTTTTGGCTGTAACTTGATCTGAGGTCGTATGCTCCCCAGCGAGTTCTTCACTTTGCAGTAGTATTCCCCGTAGTCTTGCGGCTTTACGGTCCTTATTTTAAGAACACTGCGGTATGAGTCGTTGTTGTCGGTCGTAGTATTTATTTCGTAGTGTCCGTCAGAAGACATCTGCAGCGGCGCAGTGTTAGATCCGTAAAACCATTGGAACTCTGGTTTCGGGTACGCTTGAACTCTGCATACTATTTCAGCCATTTCCATAACATCGTATGCAACTTTATTATGTTGCCGAATTGATATGGGTTCGTCTGAAATGAGGATAACAAGCTTAAAAATAATGTAGTTATTAATTAACTTGTATTATATACTTTCTAATTTCCTTTAACCTATTCACTTCCTTTTCCTTACAATTTCTTTTATAAAGGAAGAGAAGTAAAGAAAATTATAATTAGTTCACTAAGAAGAGCTAATTTCTTTTCTATTTATTTGCTTATTAAAGTTATGAGATTTCAACATAATTATACCATATTTTCTTGTATACTTACGTTCTATTCGAAGATGCATCGTAGACTCGACTTTCTTAACCTCGTTTTCGAATGCGCAGGAATAAATACCCCGATCGTCCGGCAATAGGTCATTAGTACTCGGTCTCGCTTTTCCGTTGAATTTAAGAGTACTTTGAACAGTGTAAACGGCGTTACTGCTCTCGGTTATATCAGTTTTGACTTCGTATAGATTCGTATCGGCTTTAATCTCTGCGTTGTCCTTGAACCATTTAACATTAGGGCGCGGTTTGCCGTTTGCACTGCAAGTGACCGCGAAATCTTGTTCTCCCGAGCGTTTCGTCATGTGAGTTTGTAATTTGGTTTGGAAACGAGGCGGCTGGTGAACTTCTAGTGTGACGGAGGCTGCCTCGCCGTGACCTAGTTCATTTGTAGCTTGACAATGGTAAACACCTTCACTTCCAAGGTGTGCACTAGGTATAGAGTATTGATTGCCTGTAGCGAGCACTGCAGGCTTTACGTCCGAAGTAGTATCCATATCTCGGAACCAGCGGTACTGCGGAGCGGGCCAGCCCGGTGGTTTGGCGCTGCAAGTGAGAGTGACCCCCGCCCCTTCCTGGGCCACTGGCCGGTCAGGACTGATGTACGCACGACCAGGTTTGTGTCGCACTAGCACAGCCACTGATGCACTGTTAAAGCGCTCTGTACGCTTTCCGTTGCTAGATGATATAACATTCACAGCCCGACAAACGTAAGTTCCGGCCATCTCAGCGTTCACTCTTGATAAAGAAAGAGTGTTTCCGCTCTGATGGAAGTCAGGTTTTCCTTCCATCGTCCACTCAATAGACGTAGGCTCAGGATTTGCAGAGACCTCACAGCGGATTTCGACATTTCCGCCTTCCTCGGCTTCATAAGTTTTGGACTCTACTGTAACACTCGGAGGGAAGAGTACATCGAGATACATTTCTTTCTCTCCGGTGCGGCCCAAGCCGTTGTCAGCGCTGCATGTATATTTTCCCGCATCCTGCACAGTAACTCCCTGGATAGTATGAGTGAAGGAGTTTGAGATGTATTTGCCGTTTCTAGTCCATCTCACGGTGCTCACTTTAGGCTTGGCATCGACTTTACATTCCATGGTAGCGACACCATCTATTTCTACTCGCAAAGGATTTTCAGGAGCAACTTCAACGCGAGGGAAATCTAAAACAAAACAAGATTACGTTAAATGCGAAAATTTCTCAATATAGACGAATAAAACTGCAAGGAAGGTTCACCGCACGTGTTGCTGTGGACGGTTTGTAGTATTAACATTGTACAAAGGAAGCGGATGTGCTGGTCCGGTTAGCTGGTCGAAGCACACCAATAATAAATTTGTTTACAGAATCTGTCAGAATTAAAACATGCACTGGCGCGCATACGCGATGCGTGTTCTTCAGCTGGTGAAAGATGTTGCTTATTCAGGTCAGTTCATAATAAACAGTATCCAGATGCTGCTGCGAGATGAGAGCATCGATCTTATCATTTATCGTTTCTTCTTAACTTTTTATTTCAATTACCTAACCCAATTTCCGAGCATTGAACACAGACATGTGGTTGCAGTTGCATCTTGGAAGATCGACTCGAACAAAAATACAACGGGAGTTCAATAGACTTTGACAACAGTAACATTTTGCGTTATAGACCGCAACAATTAACTATGTCATGCACTTATAGCCCGGCATTGGAATTGTGCCCGAGAAATAACTATAGCCTCCGTTCGAATCTCGTTACTATGTCCTATATAAAGATAAATATAGGATCTATTAAAGTCAGCTTCATCTGGTTCAGCTTTTCCTCGCTTTGTTTTTTCTTCAATTTATCTTTATTGCACTAGCAATTCCGAAAAGGTGATTCTAACCCTAAAAATAAATACCGTTTATTGTGGAGCAAGTCTACGTAGCGTTTAATGCTAAGCGCAGGAAATATAAGAATTTTAATGAGATAAGACTTTAGGAGCTTCTTTTGAAAATCCTTCAAGAGACAAAGCGCTGTTTTTCACAAATATAAAATGGTGTAAAGAGTATGACGTTAAAGTTGAAGTAAAAAATGCGCCATGCTTACATTTTTTCCTTAATAATTTAAAAAAAGAAATCCAACCAGCTACTACATTACTACAGCGTAGCTATGTTTAATATCATATCACCGTTCCTTTTTCATAGGAACCTACCACACCTCTCCTTTGAGTAATTATTGACTAACCACAACAAAAACAAAGTTTTCGCTGGTCGGTTCACCTGGCAAACTTTCGATTGCGGGATTTGTCTTAACGTGTGCGCTCGCCTAAACCAACTGGAATTACTACAAATGCTACTTGCTTTGAACTAAGCTGCTACAAAAGCAGATAGAACGGACTCGGAATTAATTCAACAAAAGCTTAAGGTAAAATTTTAAAAGTCCAGTTTAAAGTGTAATTTGGTTTTTCCATTAGGAAAGCCTCAGTAGCCCGTCTAGATTTGTGCTCGGTCTAATGGGCTAGAACTATTGCACAGACCTATAACATCTAACTGATGGAATGTACAATCCCCATTGATGGCGATTGTCAATGGGAATAGTGGAATAACTTCGTGTAATACATCCATACACCTCTTTTTTCCGATAAATACAAGCATGGTGTAAAAGCCCAGATCATTTCCATTAAAGTATTATAAGCAACTTAGCTTCTGACCGCAACTTGGTCCGTGAGAATTCGGCTATCAAATGCAAAAAGAATTTTTCAAATCCGACTGGTACCTAGTTCCGGACATTACCCCCTACATACAAACTTACAAACAAACAAATTTTACCTCTCTATAATATTAGTATAGACTAGTAAAGATTTGATCCAACCAAAACAAGTTAAGGTTCAACAAGTTAAATTTGATCGGAGCGGTTTTACTCCACTGTTTGATATCGTACATTCAAAGTTTAACATGAAATCGTTAGGTCTCATTAGTAATTTTGTCTGTACGGAAGCAGAATAGTTAAATAAAAAGCCATTAAAAATTTATAAGCCAACAAAGATTCGTTTTTCTTGCTAATTTTAACGCAACTTTGGGCGAAATAAGTAATACAAGTCTGAAATCTCGAAAACAAAATCCGTACCGACACAGCAAAATTATCGAAGATTTCAATTAATTTTATTTCTAATTGATTCATGCAGTGGTTTTTTCATAAAACTCCATTTTCCAAAGGACTTTTCGTAATTTTTTACCCTCTTTTTTTACTAAAATCGTTCGGTACGGTGTTTCTGTGCGTGCGAACTATACGTTATCCATGTATACCAGCTTCTAACTGCTCATCACTGATACTATCTCTGTCGGACACGATGCCAGGTGAGACAGCGTGGTTTTTGGCCATGCCCACCATTGAGTTCAAGCCCGCGACTAGTGCCTAATTAAAAGCCTGGCTTCAGTCAAAGCCGCAGTCTATATATAATAAAAATGAATCCTTATTTCCGTGACAAAGGCATCACGCGTGAACGGCTGGACCAATTTCGCTAATTCTTTTTTTGCTGTGTTTGTTATAGTAAGGAGAAGGTTCTTAGGATAGGTAGGTGAAGGTAGGGTAGGTAGGTAGGTATGTACGTAGAAAGTAGGTATGTAGGTATGGTAGGTAGGTAGGTATGAATGTAGGTAGGTAAGTAGGTAGGGTAGGTCGGTAGATATGTATGTAGGTAGGTAGGTATGTATGTAGGTAGGTAAGTATGTACCTATGTAGGTAGGTAGGTATGTATAGGGTAGGTAGATAGGTAGGTGTGCCGTAGATAAGTATTTAGTGCTACCCGTGCGAAGCCGGGGCGGGCAGCTAGTAAATACATAAATGTGATAGTGACAACACTGGTTTTTAAAAATAGAGCTGTGATATTTCAGAATAAGTATGTAAACTAAGTTCTAAGACGTATGCCGGGAGTGGGAGTAACTCTAGCAGCAGTCTTTAAGAAAGACAGCATTTCAATGACTTTTTCAACATGATTGTTATAAAACATTGATCGACTCAATTCGCATCCGTACCAAAAACTGTAAAAATATTAGCTTAATTTCGATCCACAGAGAGAAAAGATACTCAAAACAGAACGTACATAGGTTAGTAAGTAGGTAGGTACCTACTCAAACTTTAATTAATTTAATTTTAAACCTAACCTAAGGTAAATTACTAGTCTGAGCGAAGCCAAAAGGCTTTTGAGCTTTGCAGTCTGGCAATTTTAGTAAGAGCGACGTAAATTACTTTCTATAAAATAAATAGTAATATATCAGTTCCAAAACAAACCTAGAACTTTCATATAGTCTTGTATTTACATAGTAGGGTCATGTAAATAATAGCGAGCAGGATTCTATTCCCAAGGTACAGCGGGAGCAAGTTTAGGTCATTGAGGTTATTTGCCGAGAGCTTTTGCGCTTCCTTGATGGCCGCTGGCTTCGCTCAGGGATTCCTATGGCCGAGATGCCGTCTACATTTGAACGCGCGAAAGGAGTTCGTACAAACACTATCTGCCAGTGCTTCTTTACACACGACGTACGACTTTTATGTAGCAGTTTTAGAAATATCGACTAGCTATTAAATGCTGGCTAAACTTAACCTTTTTCTTCTAAACAGCAAATAATTTTTGAAAGACTAGTACCTACCGAATGAAGTATTAATTCGAAGTAAGATTATTATTAGGGATGTAACGGTACATAATTTTCCCGGTATGATAACGATACCGATTATTGTAGTAAATAATCGGCGATACCAATACCGATGCCTATATCGATGGCTTAATATATAAAAAATATTGAAGTATGAATCTCGGGTGTTTGTATGTAAACTCGCACTAGGCCCTCTGTTTAATAGTGCTCACTGTGTGAATAAATAAAAACACGAAGAGCGGTGACGTGAAACAGGCACGAAACAATACATCGCTCAGCCGACGCTCAGCAAACTGCAAACACTGCCGTTTGCCGTGTTGCCATGTCGCTGCGGAGCGACAATGTTGCTCGAGCGTCGTCATTTTGCGCGTTTTTCGAACTGTTTGATATCGGTTGCCGATATATCGCATCGGAATAGGAATCGTTACATCCCTCTCTAATTATTATTAATTACTAGGTACTTGTCAGTGATACAGAATTAATTACAACAGGATTAATAATATTATCTCTACTCAGATACAAAAGGACTTCAGAGACGTACCTAAATGGTGGACTTGAAGAAAACATCAAAGTTTTATGAGCAGCAAATCATCAAAGATTTATTGTACGAAAATAAGATTTTACTACGAAGCTTTACCGACTTCGAAGAAATAAAACAGATGAAATGAATTAATTTAATTGAAATAGGAAATCCCACAACTGATAATAAGTCGAATATGTTAATAATATAAGACGGATACCTACGAATTCCAAAAAAGAGAAGAAATATAAACTTTTTTATTTTGTACAAATAAAAAACCAAACTTATCTACTTATTCGCGACTGCTTTTTCTTTACTTAATCCAAATAAAAAAACTTTATAAATGAAATAACAAGCAAATTTATAAGCATTCGGAAATATTCAGTGGATGTACAAACAAGTTATTGTTACACTTGTTTTTCAGATTCGCGACACCCTTAGCCAAATTCCTGAATAGGTTTATTCGGAGCGTGAAAGGAATTGGATGACGTAACTGGCTTAAATATAACACTACAAATGTGAACGAAGAAACAAAATGTAGGTAGTGTATACGTGATGAATGAACCTGTTGTTTACATACGGTGGCGTAATACAATTTTCAATTATGTATTTGGCTCAGTCCCTAACATTTGGGGTAAGTCAAGTCGATGTTGGTCTGTTTTGTCTTATTGCGTGCTTATAATATTCAAAGCTTGGTTTGAGAATAATTGAATACATTATAATCCTTAAGGGATATATTTCAATGTGAAGTATTGGTACTCGTAATGTAACCAGTTATTCAAGTAACGGGTGACCACTATGGATGTGCCCAATCACACACCGGGGACAGACGCTCGCAGTGCGGATTCCAAACGTGATAAATTGCATCGATATTGATTTCAGTCTCTACCTACAGTACCGAGAACGTGATGTCTTCATGACACAGCTACCTACTAGTTTTGGCTTAGCATTGCCGTTTCTAGGTTAGTACCTAGTACCTATTCTAGTTCGTATAAAAAGCTTCGTTTCTCGAAAATTGCGATGAAAAAAGAGCTCTAAATTACTTTAAACGACTTGAGGGAGAAGAGCGTTAAAATGATATAAGGAGTGCTGGCTATAAGAGTGTCATAATGCACTGATATAATTCAGCGACATCGTGTCGCCGAACAGCCGTGTTCCTTTTACGGTTGACTTTTACAATTCGCGTGAGAATTAATGCAGCTGATAGATAAAAACAATGTTTTCCTTTCATTTCCACAATAATCGGCATCCTGGTAATTGTTGATGTGTTCATATTGCACCGTTCTCGGAAGTAAATTATAATGTGCTTAGATTATTTTATTAACAGTTTTAACGAACATCGATTTCGCATTTTTTACAACTCGTTTATATAAAATTAAAACGATTAATTGCAAGTGGCGGTAGTACGGTGGTGGTAGTCGGTGGTACTAAGATGCGGCATAAAGATAAATATTGTTATTGAATTCAAAAGGCCTGTTAGAGGAATGGGGGAAGGGGATGGAAAGAAATGAGATGCGACGGCCCCTCCCTATCTGGTTAGATAGTGTAAAAGGTCATCAATAAAGACGAATAAAAAAACAGTAGCATTTGCAAAGGTACTTACAATTGACACTAAGATCGACGGAGGCATCGAGCTGCTGTCCCTCGGACATGGCTCTGTTCCACACCACGCATCGGAAGACCGCCCCATCGTCTTCCCTCGTCGGCATGAGCGTCAGGGTCGCCACAGTCGGCTCCGAGCGAGTCTTGGCGTGCGCTATCGTCGCATCCAAGGGGTACGTTGAACCCTCTCGGTACCATCTGAAAAATGACACTCGTTAACATTTTGCATGAGTACATTTTTGTCACTCAGTCTTTTACTGCACGCTCTAAAGTGGCTTACTGATTTTCCCGTGTGTACATAAAGAGAGTTAACGTTATTACAAGCTTTTTCAAAACTCTATGTGATAATGGACTGAGCTTAAAATTACATTTTTTCCTCGACACTTTATTACTAAATAAATATGGAGCGTGTGAGTGAATTTACATTAGTCGTGAACCTTTCGGTATTCGGCAAAATAATGTTTATTGCTTTTTCCCATTGAAACACAGCAGTAATCTATTTTCTGTTTGAACCACTGCCACTGGGCTTTTTGGGCTGCGGTTTCTCAAAGAGCGATTAACAAAATTCTTCTCTAATTTGCGAAAATTTGATAAAAGACTCCATTTTAATAGTACGATTACAATACTTAATTCTCATTTACAAACCCAGCTGTAACTAGGGTTGCCAACCGTACTATAATATATAGTATTGTACTATATTTCGGGTCTGCGTACTATATACTGTTGAAGAAATATATAGTACGCAAAAATAGTAGTTTTCATCATCGAAATCTAACAAACCAATACTTAAATTTCACAATTTAGGGGTTTATTTATAAAGTTCGCTTAAAGTTAAGTGACGTTCAAACGTCAAAAATGTATGGTTAAACAGTCGCTAATCATTACTTAACTTTAAGTAACGTTTATAAATAAACCCCTTATTCATGAACGCGCCTTTACTTTTACTTTTGACTGATGCTATAGCTTAAGCTAGGAACAAATTATCGGACGCGTCCGCGGACGTTAACTGTCAGTTTGAACGTGAATTGCCGTGATCCTACGGGAACTGACAGTTAACGTCCGCGGACGCGTCCGATAATTTGTTCCCAGCTTCATAGTCGAACTCTGTCATAATGTGTTCCGAACTTGTCAATAATGTCAAATTGACAACGTCAAACAAATTTTTGGTCTGCTTTATTTTTGTTTTTGGATTTTGGTAATTAATATCAATTTCATGTTGTTCTTTCTTTTGAGAAGTAGAAGTCCTAAATAAACACTTTCTTATGTTAGACAAAATTTTTTGCTAATGCAAAAAAATATAGTTTTTATTTTATAAAAATAGAATTTAAAAAAAAATCGATTAAATACTATATTTTTTTAAGTGTAGGTACTATATGTTTTTATAGCTTATTTTGAAAAATTCAATATTTCGCCGAAGAAATGTTGGCAACCCTAGCTGTAACCCCTAAATATTATAAATAAATGATCATTCCGTATATTATGTTTTCAAATAACAATTTAATAGGTGGTTAATGTAAGCTCGAAACATAAACTGCGCAATGTTTAAATAAATTCTGCGTAGGTAATATTATTATGATAGGTAATATACGCCCCAGTATATGGCACGATGTTTAATTATATACGAATTACGACTTTTCCCAAAAATACATTAATAATCCTACAATATTTTGTGTAATGCCGCCATTTCTACAATTATACATTCACATCGGTGAGGTTGGGTACATATACGTGTAGGTACGTACAAAACCACGCGTGTTTACTTTAGAATTTAGATTCCACTCAGAATAGAATTTAAAATTTAAACAGGAAGGTACCTAAGTTTCGTGTTTCACAGACCTTACATTACGTATAATTTAGTGTGTGCCCAGCTCTTTTGATTCCCTTATTTAGCGAAGAATATATCTAAGTTACTATTTTATACCTTTTATTTAGTTATAAACTTATAATACTAACTGCTGCCCGCGGGTTCGTCTGCGTGGTCCCTAATTCTAAAAGTAAGCCTAAGTTACTGCTTATAATATCAGCTGTCTGCCTGTGAAAGTCCCGTCAAAATTGGTCCACCCGTTTCGGAGATTAGCCGGAAGAAACAGAAAGACACATTTATTTTATTTTATTATAGTAATCGTATATTCGCCTTTAGTAAAAAGCTGTTATTTTGACATTACAAACAGACGCTTCAATTTTATTTATTGATATATGATAAATGATTTTATTTCTGTAAGTAGGTCTGTACAAACACTTTTACACGTCAATCATATTTTTATTGGTATACCTATGTATGTATGCATAGATTTATTACACGTCATGTACTACTAGTCCTCGCGTTGTAATTTCGCTCCTTGGTGCCACACTCAACTTCTTGGAAAGTTGGAAACTTGGGACAAGAATGGTTGACGCGCAGGTGTAAGGTAGAAACTTTGAGCGGTACATGACATACACATTCATGATTAGATTATAATTAAAATAAAACTTGAGCCACTCTTCTACTCCTACGTTCATATAAGTCGAGGTTTATTAAAGAAAAGAGCTGGAGTTGAAGAATGTTTTGGAATTTGGAAGTTAATAACGTCTCAAAGCAGCATATGGCTGCTTTGAGTGAATTTGCTATTATAAATTATTCAGTAATAAGACATTTTCAAGTAAAAACTCTACCATATTTTATTGATAAAATTAACACAATTTTAAACCAACATAACTCACTTTTTTAATGTCAGTACGGTAAGTGGTTACTAAATAGATACACCTGCAGAATTCAGAGGTTGGGTTACAGATTACAATCACAATATTATAATGTGTACCTTTGTCGTGTGTTAAGTGGCTACTCTTCGTCGACAAAGAACACATATCAAAGACTAGCTTCCGCCAGCGGCTTCGCCCGCGATATATCTTTATAAATTATAGCCTATATTACTCAGTGGTAATATAGCATTTCTACTGTTGAAAGATTTTTTTAAATCGGTCCAGTAGTTTTTGAGTTTATTTTATTACAAACAAATATACAAAGACACAAAAATACAAATAATTTCTCCTTATAATTTTAGTGTAAACAATCGGGATATTAAAGTCAGTTTATTTCCAAGAGCTGTGCTAGCAGTGCTAGATGCCATGTTTTACATTTCAATATTTTTCTATTCACAATTGAAGCTGTTTGTAACTGCAATACCAATTAAAAAACTAAAAATAACCGCAACAAACTCAAGCTGCAGCTGAAAGTTATTCCGCGCTCACACAGCGTCTCATAGTTCATGTATCCGGGACACATATCCGGTTAAACGTACCGCCTCGTATACCGAGTTTTTGTGACGTGTATCCAGAACACCTAGTTTTCATCCGACCGAGATGCCGACCTTTTTATGCAAACTAGTAGCAGCTCCGCGACAACGACGTAGCGGGCTCATATATGACATCATTTTCAAATATCCCGGTAAACCCTGGCTTAGTGCAACCCTTCAATTTCATTATTTGTACCGGGGTGTAATATGTATGCCAGCAGCGGTCATTCTGACAGCCAGCTGCCCGCCGGGTACTACCCTCGGTGCGAGCCTTTCCTCCCCGACTCTAATTGAATCCGAGTCACTGCCTACATGAAATTTATCACCACATTTATCAGCTTTTTATCTTCCCCGTACGCCGTTCTTAATGCGTTAGGTAAAAGCCAATTACGGTCTGGCACGAAAACGTACAAAGTGGAACGGGATTAGTACCGACAACCACTTGTATGGAGCAGGGTCAAGCTTTCGGCAGTTTGTACAAATCAGAAGATTGCCGTCTTAAAACATGATATTCGCGTTGTTTCTGAGAAATCACAGGTTTTTGCCAGAAGTTGTACCACACCATTCCATTGTTCTCGGGGAAATGGCGAATATGGGAGTGAATAATTAAAACACCGGAGGGCCTTATGACGAATATAATAAGCCTGCAATACGGGCTTACAGCACTGCCGGTAATGAGTTTTTATTTCTCTGAGGCTTTAGCAATGTGTCAAATAAATTATTCCTTAACGATTATGACTTTCGATGTTTCCCGAACGAATTCATAATGAAAGCTAGACACAGGGCGCATTATGTAAGATCTGAAGCTGACCGCAGCTCAGTCGGGATAGCGATAAGTACTACCTTAGCTAACATTCGCTAGAATGAAATTCTGTGGCTCAATCTAATCGAATCGCACAAAGTTAGGTTTAGGTAAATTTAGGATACTTACATCAAATATTTGAGTAAGACTACTATTTTGTGGTAAGACTAAAGTTCAAATAATTTTACAAAGTCACACATGTTACGACACAACTTAGATGTAGCATAGATTTGAAAATTTTCATTCATTCATTTCAATTTCACGAATGAATTTGGCTATAAGAAAAAATAAAGATAAAGCAGTAATAAAGATTGGTGATTTTGAAAGCGCACTCAGTTCGGATGGTGATCGGTTTATCGAATTTTGCCGATGCTACATCTAAGTTGTGTCGTACTGTAACTGGCAATTACAATTAGATGTTTAATTTGTAACTTTATGCTTACGAGTAATTATATCAAGGCAAAGTTTTAAAAGTGACACGCCTACATATCAACAGTAAATACTGCGAGACTTTCGCCGTTAATTTAACTTATAAACATGTTGTTTTTAACATTATTACCTACAGTGGATAATTTTGTACAGAAGTATTTCAAAAGCTTTTGAGGTGAATTGGTTTTTGTAGAGTGTTTTGCAAAAAGCTTTCATTGATTACTGTTTTATATTGAACTATAAATAGTTGAGAGCTGCATCTGGTTAGACTGGAAGCCCATCCCAAAATAGTTGGGAAAAGGCAAGGCAGATGATGTGGAACAGTTCAGAGCTATACAAAAACATCATCATTTCAGCAGATAGACGTCCACTGCTAGACATGGCCTACCCCAAGCACCGCCACTTCAACCAAAACATGATTGTTAGAAATAGCATTCATTTCTGACTAGCAATATCTAAAGTACCTATCAATACATTTTTTCAGATTTTATTACCCTATGTATATTGAACTTCCCGTCTTTTTTGTTTGCTTTGAAAATCTCCTCATACACACTTTACACGTAAATTTTATTTATTACGGAAGATGGTACGTACTTAGGTGTTACGATAATAATCACATAAGTTATGCTTTACACGTGTGCGGAATTACGAAACAAAATCCGTGTCTTACTTGATGGTAGGTTCGGGTGAGCCTCCCGAGCTTGAGCACGAGAGGTTGAGCTCCCTGCCCTCCTGTGACTGCGCGTGTGAGCCGGGCGTGAGCACGGGCGCGCGCGGGCTCGTCAGCACGGTCAGCACGTGCCCCTGCGCGTGCAGCGTGCGCCCTGACCCGCCCGCCTTCACGCGGCACTCGAACCGCCCGTTATCACGCTCATACGACACGTTCGACACCAGCAGGTCAAAACGACCCTCCGTCGGCGCATACGAGATCCTGCAACAAAACATATTCGTTTTTTAATTCCGAAGAAGCGAAGCTCTACAATCACTAATGGGTTCGCTCATTATTTTCCAGGATCGACAGATTCCTCACGATCCTACAAAGAACAAAAGTCTCAGTGTGCCAACATGAATGTGTTCCCTTGAGATCTTTACGTTTAAGCAACGAGGCCGTCGACTCTTCAGACTGCTAGCAGAATATTTGTAAGCCGTTTGTTAATAGACATACACAGCGACACACTAAGTGCATACGTATTCGTTGTATAATGTTCATTTTGCAGTAGTGTGATAGTGCATGTGGTGAAAATACAAAATTATAAAGTACTTTCACCGAGAAAAGCTGTTTTAAGTCCCGAGCCCGTGACGCTCAACGTTTGAAAGGATGCTAATCGTGTGTATGTATCTTGGTAGAGAAATGACACAAAGGAATTTTATGTAATTCCCTCTTAGTGGTGACATGAAGGCCGGGCGTGTAGCTACAACCTTAATATTATTGTGGTCGTTTGCGGGCTGTTCAGAAAGATTTCCTGTTTTGCCTTATTACGAGATGGCACTGACAACTATATTCCATTTGCATTATTATTAGTATGTATTACGAATAATAATCCCGCTAGAACATTTTCTGTGCTTAAAAATATACAAGATATTCTGACTAAACAGCAATTTAATACAAGAAGTAATAAGAATCACTCATAATTATTATGAATTGTTTAGAAGACTGTTTATTCATGTGTCTGAAAAGTAAAAGTTGTATTGACAGGGTCGTAAGAAAGGAAATTCTATATTGATAACAAATTGGCGAGTAAAATATTAACGTTTAACGGGTCCGCTAATGTATAACCATATACATTAGCGATAAATAGACAAGGCAAGAGAGCCCTAATTACCTCGTCTAATAATACTATTGAATATTATAACGTCGAGCTTATGACTGTAATGAAATACAAGGATAATGTATTATGTATATCCACAGAATAAACTTGGATATTTACTAATAAGTAGCAAAGATAAACCACATGGATCCCATCACAACATCATCACTACATATTATTAAAAAACTTTCCCCCCACCGCGTCTGTCTGTCCGAACGCGATAAACTCAAAAACTACCGAACGGTTTTCAAACGGTGTTCACCAATGGACGAAGTGATTCATGAGTAAGGTTTAGGTCTATAATTCATTAGGGTTTTGTATAAATTGGCTGAAATATGACGAAGATTGTTGAAGATGTCGGAAAAATCATGCGACTGGGAGCGGGGGAGCTTTATTAGCGTTCGCCGCCTAAACAAATAGAGTTGTAAGAAAACAGTGTATTACGGAATTAAAACATTGTTTACCTGGAGCTACACATAGGGTACTTTTAATCCAGGTAGTACATTCCGCGGGCAAAAGCTATTAAATCATATTTTTGTCGAAGAAAAGCTCATAAAGTTATGATCCATAGATTCAAAAGTAACTTCATCAATAAGAAAATAAAGTAGGCAATCCATAAAAGGATGAGTTTTTAATGAAAATTGCTTTTGTTCAGAACTTGTGATGTTAGGACAGGGGAGATAACGATATCCCTAAATTATTCATGTCATCGGTTTCCAATAGCTTTGGTTGTGCAAACAATTTGAATATTTGGTTTTGCAGGAAGGGAAATATTTAATTCAAATATGTAAAATCACACGATAGGTACATAATATATAATCTGATTGAGCTTAATTGTATGCAGAGGGGATGAAATTAATGATGTAATGCAATATACGGCTTTGGTTCATCTATTTTTATTCAACTATAAATGAGCCGTTTATTAATAATGGTTGCATACTTTTCCACCCTCGGTTGAGTACTAGAAACATACACCCAGTTGCACAGAGACAAACATTACGTAATGGATCATTAACGCTAATGATTTCATTGATTTGTTCCAAGAACCATTAAAATCGAGTCTAATGTTGCTTTCTGCAACAAGTTAATGGAAGATTAGCATTTAATGACAGCTTTAAAAGTTCGTTTCTGCAACTGGCGGTTAATGGTTTGCTTTTTAGTTTTACATGTACAATAGACGGTTGTTTCTAGGAACAGAAACGTGAAAACTTAAAATAAGTTGTGACGATAAGCATAATATAATCGCATTTATTTTCTGCTTGATAAGAAAACTTAGCCAACGGTGTAAGCTTACATTTTTAATCGACTAACAAAATCTATTTGTTTCATCATAATCGTGTCTGTAACTGACATGGGGATGATGGTCTTCGGTCTTGTTAACCATTTAACTAAATATCATTTACTTATATCGAGCCAGCAGAAAGCATGTTTTTAGGGTTCCGTAGCCAAATGGCAATCATTTTTTTCATCAAACCCGGTATGTGTGGGGTATCTATGGATAGGTCTTCAAAAATGATATTGAAGTAAAATGTGTCCCCCCCCCCCCCCTGTAACTTCTAAAATAAGAGAATGATAAAACTAAAAAAAATATATGATGTACATTACCACGTAAACTTCCACCGAATATTGGTTTGAACGAGATCTAGTAAGTAGTTTTTTTAACCTGTATCGTCCTGCGTGGCACTATATAGTGCCATTTTCTTCACAATATTAATACTTTAACTACCTGATACGTCATAAATCGTAAACCGCAATTTACCTTTAACGAACTACAAGAACTTTTATATTATGTTACTTGCTGCTACGGACCCCTTCATGAGCGAGTCCGACTCGCACTTGGCCGCTTTTTTTTACTGTTGGCAGCTTATATTAGTACCCTGGCTTGACATAACTTTTCTTACTGAGAAACATTGCGACAGGGAATTACGTTTACCCTGTCAGACATGGCCGTCACTGTGTGATAATATTTTTTTTTATTCTTCCCTGCCAGCCACAGACTCCCTCGGCAGGCTGATTACCTAAAAATAGCAATCAGCAATTATTGCGCAGACATCGCGGGTTCACTGCGCGATCAATCGCTAAACGTCATAAAAGTCGGTATTACCTATTAGATCGTTTGCCAATCGCTCGTTGTTGCTAACTAGCGCCAAAAACAATTAAGTAGTAGTCTTCGGAACTAATCTTATAAAGTCAATTTAGTGTCAATGTTATATTTTGTCTATGTTATTCTATTTTTGGCAAGCAAAGCCGTTGTCGACTATTCTGCCAGCCAATGTCTAAAATGCACTTAGCATTGAAAAAACAAGTTTGCATGATTAAAAAAAAGCTCACAGAATATTTATTGATAATTTTATATTATTGTGGCGGATGAAAGTAATCAGCGCTACAAGCAGTTCATGAGCAGAATGTGTTATCGTGTGATCGCCTAACGCCACCTTGTTAGATGTGTAGAGGCACTTCCACACAAACAATAGTTGGCAGCTCAGCTCTAAAGTACAACCGTCTTGAGATATGCGCCCTAATCTATAACACGTATTTAATGAGGAAAACTGAATATATGAGCTACTTTTAATGGTCCTAAACTATTTATTTCATAGTACAAACTGAGTCCAATATACTCAAGTTGCATCATATTGGCCTAAGTGGCCTATGCCACTTAGGCCAATATGATAACTTGTTGTCACACTATTGTGACAACAAGTTACACTTCACGGTAAAAATGTCGTGAGGATTTTATTATGCTTCTTACGCCCTTATCTTGTCTATTTAATAGTTTAAACTCTAATCTGGACTCAAGTTACGTCACGTTGGCGTACGAGTAAGAGCCATAGTGCGATATCAAGTACTCTAAAAATGAAGTCCAGACGCAAACTCCATTTGGCTTGCCTTCTGTTCGGAGTGGTTAGATATCAGAAATCGGACTACTTATACAACAAATTGAGTTGGGTTACGAGTAGACGGGAATGCGGGAGAAGGCAATGCTCGCAACAATGCTCGACTCAGTTTCAGGGTACAGCCGCTTTCAGAGGCAGTTTACGTTATGCGGCCTCCAAAATATGGAACAACCTGCCACCACCGATAAGAGTTATTATTATAACACTATAGGTGCTTTTAGACAACGCTTGCGACAGTACCTCATAGATGCGCAACGGAAGCTGGATATGGTCACACTTAATGTCTCAATTATATCTCATTATATATGTACCTACCTACTTTAAGTATGTTTCAGTGATTTGTCGGCAATGTGTTTGTTTTTATTTTGTTGTTTTGCAATTTATCTGATATCACACAATATTGTATTGAAATATTATTAATTATTGTTACACTGGTATATTTTAAGTATTTAAGTATAGATACAGACACATTTTGCAGTATTAATCAAATTACTTGATATTATTATTCCGTTTATTCATTCTTATACATATAGTTAATATTTTTAAATATTTACATATTATTATTATCTTACACTCATTTATTTTATTTAAGTTTACATAAGCGCACACTGTAGTATAAAACTGATTTACATCCGTCACCTCACACGCCAGGTCCAGTTGAAAACCAGCGTCAGGCATTAGTTGTCTGGCATTTTTGCTGAACTGGGCCTATTTGGCGCAGCCGCGAGGCACACATTCCTGTTAAATTATTATTTTATACTTTTTATTTGTTTTCCTTTTAATTATCTCTTTTTTTACTTGTGTATTATATTGTGCTGTGTGCCTTTTTGTCTGTGCTATATAAAATATATTTTCATTCATTCTTTTTTCTAAGTCATATTTCATTATAGCAATGTCGTAACATTGCTGAGCCTTCCACAAGTTAAGCTTTAATCTTGTCTTTAATCTTCCATGTAATTATTTTATCAATAAAAAAGAAAATAACATGAGTTTCTTTAGATACAGAATGGAATGATGTTCCATGCAAAAAGTGCAACAGATAAATTAATTGGCTTCACTCGAGACGGATTTATGTTACTATCGGCAACTATTGTTTGTATGGAAGTACTCTATACATCTAACAACATGGCGTTAGTGTGCGATCAAAAAAACAAGAGAAACTCGCCCTTTATTCTACTGGTGTTGTTCCACTGTTCCTGCCATGATAAAGCTTAACTTGTGGAAGGCTCAGCAAGTCATACCCCTGATGACTGTTTTGGGTGAGATCAGCTATTGCTGATGAGCAAGCATCTTTGGCAAGAGCATCAGCGCATTCAGTGTCCTTAATGCCACAATGACTATCTATCCAAACGAATGGAACCTCTTTATAACTGCTAGCACAAGTTAATAAAGACTTTTTAATTTTTAAAACAACGGAATCATTATCTATGAAGAAGGGAATGCATTTGTCAATCACATGTCATCAAAGACATTAAATTACTCCTAATAATATAGTATCTTAAATATCTTTACCCGAAGGGATATCTTGTTTGGTTGAGGAGTTCCTAGGGCTTCCGGCTGCATCATCAGACCCTGAACACGACTTAGTGTAAAAGCACTTATCAATACATATTCAATGAGTCCAAACACAATGATACTATCATGTTTGGTTGAATAGTTCCTATGATCAGCTTCCGGCTTTATCATCAGACCCTGAACACCATCTAGAGCACTTATCAATACATATGCAAGAAATCAAACACGAGGGGGCTATTTAGTGTAAGTAGGTACTTGAAACTTTCGTGCCTGTTCTGTTGACCACTGAGGACATCTCTCGTATGGAACCAATCCTGGGCGAAGCAGACAGGTGTATGAATGCGAATATAATAGTTATAATATCATCATTTTGCATAATAATTGTAAATACGGCCACTAATAAAATTATTAAGTAAATGTTTATTTTATACTATGTACCGTTTTTTTATTGTAAAGAACCATAATTTTAGAACCCCAATAAAGAATTCACCTTACATACTAATCCCAATATTAACATTAAGTATTTCTCTAGCCTAGTGTTTTTAAGGTTCCGTACCTCCGAATGAAAAAAAAAACGGAACCCTTATAGGAACACTTGTATGTCTGTCCGTCTGTCACAGCCAATTTGCTCCGAATACATGACCCAAAATACATGAATTTTCGTGACCCAAAACACGGACGTGTAGTGTAACGTAAATAAATGAATTTTGAATAAGAGGGTTACTTTTTGTATCAAATTAAAGGGCTTATTGTGAGTATTTCAAATATTTGTATTCAATCGTTTTAAAATGAATACCTAGTTTTAAAGAAAGGGGTTTGAAGATTTTGGCCCTAAAATCAGCCACCATTTTGATTTTTTTTCAAAATCGAGGTGCACAATAAATGTCATATATTTGAATAGGGGACACTTATACAAACATAAAACTTCATATAACATAATATCATAAAGCGTCACGTTTCTGAGATATTCAAAGATAAAAAAAAACAATTTTTATAACGAATTTATTTATTTATGTTGTAGTTACTTCATGTTGTTTAAGTTATTTACACATTAATTAATTGACTACACCTAGTGGGCTATGACATAAGATTTTTTAATCATATTCGGTATAAATAATATCATCCAAGAAGGCAGCGGGAGGCTGAATAGGATTTTCTCGGGCGTCGTGCCCATTCCATGCACCATATAAGACAAATACCATATAACACAAGTCCTCATTCAGCGGAGGGTATACATTATATTTTTGTCTCTTTCGTTCTTAACTAAAATATTACCTATACATAATGCAATTATGTTTTCATAGTTCAATATACTTTCCTGAAGGGAAAAAAAACAAAAAAAATCTTTTTTCAGGATTCAGTTTTCGACTTATATTTCAGTGAATAACTCCGAAACCTGACGCTTTATGTCATATGACATTTTTTGTTTGTATAAGTGTCCTCTATCTAAATATATAACTTTCGATTTTCACCGCGATTCTGAAAAAAAATCAAAATGGCGGCATCATGTTAGGGCCACCCTCCATACAAAAATCTTCTAACCCCTTTATGAAATTTTACCATCCCCCCCCCCCGTATCTCCGAAACTACTGAGCCTAAAATATTGAAAAAAATACAGAAAATGATTCTTTACTCATAGATTACAGAAAAACCTATAAGAAGTCTATGGTCTTAAAAATGGCAAGCATAATCGATGTCGACCATTCTGCCAGCCAATGACTAAAATGCTCTTATCATGGAAAAAAAAAAGTTTGCATGATTGAAAAATAACCCCACACAGACAGAATAATTTATTTATAACTAGTTGCCCGCCCCGGCTTCACACCGGTACCACTAATTACTAATCTACGGCGCACCTACCTATCTACCTAGCATACCCTATTTACCTACATACCTACACCTACATACCTGCCTACCTACACCTACCTACATACATACCTACATAGCTGCCTACATATTTACATACATACCTACCTACTTACTCGCATACCTACCTACTTGCATAAATACCTAATCTGCGTTCGCAAATCTTTTGCCAAACATGTAATCAAACACGAGTTTTAGGAAAAACAACTGTAATGCCTATCCATAAGGTTCAGTTTGCGCTACAACTTCATATTTTTTATGACTTTTTCAACAATAATAGTCGGTCTAAAATCAACTTTATTTACACTATTGCATAAAGTTGATATTTGTTTAACTGGAAAACTGACGCGCTGGTCTGCACGAAGCTTAACGAACACAACAAAAAAAAATTATCCAACTTGAGAACGGCTGAAAAATAGAGATTCATTTTTATATAGGTATGTACATAGATTTTATGTAATTGTGGCGGATAAAAGTCATCAGCGCTACGAGCAGTTCAGGAGAAGTATGTGTTAGCAGTTAAAGTTAAACGGAAGAGGGATTTAAAATTTAGGGAGATGGCTATAGAGGTGGGGCGTTGTTTGAGCATTCATAGAAGATGAGTGATACAGATTGCCCTCTGCCAACCCGCGCTCACAGACACAGAGAGAGGAGTTACAAAAACACGGGAGTACAACAAAAACCTTGAGGCGAATACGATAACTGACAGATATAAAAAAAAAAAATTATAGCCGTAGAACTAGCGTAGAACGAACCAAGGTTTTGACTTTATGGTTGGTTGCCTACTACATAATAAAACCTGCCCTTTTTTTTCTCGTGGTGTTATGTTTTACTGTTCCTGCCATGAAGATTGGAGCTTAACTTGTCAAGGCTCAGCAAGTCTTATCCCTGATGACTATTGTGGGTGAGATCAGCTACTGCTGATGAGTAAGCATCTTTGGCCAGAGCATCAGCGCATTCATTGTCCATAATGTCACAATATTACTATCTATTGAAACTAACTGAACCTCTTTATAACTGTTAGCACAAGTTAATAAAAACTTTTTATATTTTTTTACTATGGAATCATTATCTATGAAGGGAATGCATTTGTCACTCACATGTCATCAAAGACATTAAATTACTACTATTTAGTTTGATTTAGTTAGTATCTTAAATCTCTTTAGCCAAAGGGCTTTTTTGTTTGGTTGAGGAGTTCCTGTGGCCACCTTCCAGCTCCATCATCAGACCCTGAACACGACTTAGTGTAAAAGCACTTGTCAATACATATCCAATGAGTCCAAACACAACATACTATCATGTTTGGTTGAGGAGTTCCTATGATCAGCTTTCGGCTTTATCATCAGACCCTGGATATTAGGTACTTTGGGCTAAGACAAAGCTAATGAGTGCAAATCCAAACTCAATGTTGCTATCTCATTTTTTTGAGAAGTTCATAAGGCCATCTTCCGGCTTCATCATCAAACCCTGAACAACATCTAGAGCACTCATCAATACATATCGACGGGTTCCGGGCTAATTGTATTAAGCGACACTCTGAGCGATATAGACTTTTATACATATTTGGAATCAGCGAATTTTTCTGCGTCATTTGAGCTGGGTTTGGTGACGATCGGAGCACTTTTTTGTCGCTTAATACAACCGCATTTTTGGGCCCATTTTGGACTGCAATGTATGAAGCGACACAAAATATTGACAAATTTAGGAACTGTGTACTTAAGCTAACTACCAAATACCAGGCAGTCGTTTAAACTTTTTTTCCTGGAGCAACAATTTACAGGCAACGTACGTTAAAGCATTTAGCCTGGCTTTATAAATATATAGAAATGTGGCTTCATACAATTAGCCTCTTTGTTAAATTCTTATCCAGTGTCGTTTAATACAATTAGCTTTACCTTATAAATATACAAGAATGTCGTTTAATACATTTAGCCTCTTTGTTAAATTCATACCCAGTGTCGATCCATACATTTAGCTCTGTACATGAAATGTTAGATGTTGTCACTTCAACCATTTAGCTTGCAGTAGATAATGATATGTCGGTCGCATGAACTATTTAGGATTTCAACAGTAAACATTTAAAGATTATGGTTAAACCTATTTTTTTTATTCAATATTTGATTTGCAGTGTCGTTTCAGTTATAACAAAAGTATAGTTCTAGTACTTCAAACAGTTTATCTTAAACGGACTAAGAATAGTATACACATACAATCAAAATTTTATATCGTCCGCGTAGCTGATATTATTAATACAAAGCCCATCAATGTGACACCCGACATTTGTGTTGCTGAGTTCAACGATCAGCTGATTTATGTACAAATTAAAGAGGCGAGGTGAGGTTATTCCCCCCTGCCTCACCCCGCATTTCAATCGGTACTCCTCAGATAGTACCCCCGACCACTTTACATGGTTAGTCTGGTTTTGATACCAGTACCTGAGCAAAGATGTTACTGCACTGTCTACATCAGTTTCCCGGTACAGCTTATCCCATAGAATGTCATAAGACACCAGGTCAAATGTCTTCGATAAATCGAGGAAGCAAGCATTGACCGGTGTCTTCCTATCTGCATAGTACTGGACGGTCCGCTTGAGACACAAAATGGCAGTTTCTGTCGATAGACCGGGCCTAAAGCCAAATTGTGCGTCATTCAATTTTATGGGACTGGCCATATGTGTATCAAACAGACAGTCCAGCACCTTAGCTGTAATAGTAGCCAGGGAAATTGGCCTATAATTCGACAGATCTGCCACATTCCCCGTTTTATTCTTCACTATCGGGACAACTGGTTTTCATAAGATCATTCGGTAGGTAGGAGTGTTTTAAGCACAACGAATTAAACATAGCCAACACCCTCGGCAAGTGAACACCCGCATACCGTAGGTGTTCAACGCTGAGGTGATCATGTCCCGGAGACTTACCCCTTACCATGTTTTTGATGACATTTGCAACTTCTCTGCCAGAGAACAGTAATGGGGAAGTCCTCTCAGCGCTGGACACACACGGTGACGCAGAAGAACTTAGGTTCCGTGGCGGATCAACTTGGTAGTGATTCATGAACATGTTCGCTATAGACAAGGGGTTGCAATTACCTGCCACGCTCACAGGGAGGCCCTGCTTGTGGTTCATATTATTAGTATTTTTCCAAAATTTGCTGAATACACACAGCCGCCTTATTAGGCGGCTGTGTGTATCGGGTGACATAATAGCTTTGCAAGAAACTTGGTTGATGCCTCACGACTTGGCATTTCTTGGCAGTATACATGACGATTTTGCTTTCACCGGAACCTCTGCGGTAGATACATCGGTTGGTGTACTTCGAGGGAGACCTTACGGAGGAGTAGCACTGCTGTGGAGGAAGAGTTTATTTTCATCGGTGTCTGTTGTACCTTGCAATAGTGTTCGTCTTACAGCTATAACAGTGCAATTGTGTGAACAAGAAATACTAGTATTTTCGGTTTATATGCCTACTGACTGTAATGATAACTTAATTGAATTTACGGACTGCTTAAGTGAAATGAATGCAATTACCTATAGAAGATAGGAATATCCAATCTGTGTTTATGTTAGGAGACTACAATGCGCATAGTAATGAATTGTTTAGCCATGAGTTGTTAAAATTTTGTAATGAACAATATTGGACTTGCGCGGATATTGAACTCCTACCGCTAGATTCGTTTACTTTTGTGAGTGAAGCGCACGGGTGCAAACGGTGGCTCGACCATTACGTCGTGACACTCGTGACTGAAGCCGCGCGTCGCACAATATTGCATGATAGTTTTTGGTCTGATCATTTGCCTTTACAAATGGACTGTGATTTAAAAATAATTGAACCTAATATTGTACTGTACTACCGAATGTTTTATGGGGGGAAAGGGACTTAAACCAAATAAAATTGTATGAAGAGTTATGTCACTCCGCTTTGCGTAAAATAGATTATCCCCCGGAATTATGTAGCTGTGCGGAATCAACCTGTGGGGACCTAAATCACAGATCTATTTTAGATGATATGTACAGGAACATAATTAGTATATTGACAATGTCTGCTAAACGTAGTTGTATATTTATTAAGAAAAATAAGTACAAACCTTTGACAGGGTGGAATAAACATGTTAAATCCGCTCACAGCGAGGCTCGGCTCGCGTTTCAAATGTGGTGTTTATGTGGGAATCCGATTTCAGGGAAAGTCTTTGATAAAATGCGGGAAACTCGAAAAGTTTTTAAATCTAAAATAAAATGGTTTCGTAATAATCAAATGCAAATCAAGATGGACATAATAGCCGAACATAATAAGAAAAAGGATTTCAGCAAATTTTGGAAAAATACTAATAATATGAACCCCAAGCAGGGCCTCCCTGTGAGCGTGGCAGGTAATTGCAACCCGTTGTCTATAGCGAACATGTTCATGAATCACTACCAAGTTGATCCGCCACGGAACCTAAGTTCTTCTGCGTCACCGTGTGTGTCCAGCGCTGAGAGGGCTTCCCCATTACTGTTCTCTGGCAGAGAAGTTGCAAATGTCATCAAAAACATGGTAAGGGGTAAGTCTCCGGGACATGATCACCTCAGCGTTGAACACCTACGGTATGCGGGTGTTTACTTGCCGAGGGTGTTGGCTATGTTTAATTCGTTGTGCTTAAAACACTCCTACCTACCGAATGATCTTATGAAAACCATAGTTGTCCCGATAGTGAAGAATAAAACGGGGAATGTGGCAGATCTGTCGAATTATAGGCCAATTTCCCTGGCTACTATTACAGCTAAGGTGCTGGACTATCTGTTTGATACACATATGGCCAGTCCCATAAAATTGCATGACGCACAATTTGGCTTTAGGCCCGGTCTATCGACAGAAACTGCCATTTTGTGTCTCAAGCGGACCGTCCAGTACTATGCAGATAGGAAGACACCGGTCAATGCTTGCTTCCTCGATTTATCGAAGACATTTGACCTGGTGTCTTATGACATTCTATGGGATAAGCTGTACCGGGAAACTGATGTAGACAGTGCAGTAACATCTTTGCTCAGGTACTGGTATCAAAACCAGACTAACCATGTAAAGTGGTCGGGGGTACTATCTGAGGAGTACCGATTGAAATGCGGGGTGAGGCAGGGGGGAATAACCTCACCTCGCCTCTTTAATTTGTACATAAATCAGCTGATCGTTGAACTCAGCAACACAAATGTCGGGTGTCACATTGATGGGCTTTGTATTAATAATATCAGCTACGCGGACGATATGATGTTGCTGAGTCCTTCGATCAGTGCTCTCAGGTGCCTTCTGCGAATTTGTGAGAGTTATGTGGTGGCTCAAGGACTCAGGTATAATGCTGAAAAGAGCGAGTTACTTGTGTTTTTAAAAGCACGTGGCAAGATAGGTAGGTACACCCTATGTATGTACCTTTTAATTTATCAATGTTCAAACTTCATTATTCAAGTATGATTACAAACAATTTATTTTATAAAAAATCAGTCGCATAAACTAATTAGCCTTAGATTAATAAGTTTAAGATATGGTATTTAAATCAATTAGCTTAGGTTTGAAATATGACCAACTCTTTGATTAAAGCACTTAGCTTACAGCCATTATTTGCATGCCTAGGCGGTTAAGTCATTTAGCTTGGAACAAGAAATAATAAACCTAGGCGGTTAAGTCATTTAGCTTGGAACAAGAAATAATAAACCTAGGCGGTTTAGTCATTTAGCCTGGAATAAGAAACAATAATCATAGGGGGTTAAGTCATTTAGCCTGGAACGAAAAAAAGTAAAATATGGGTCATTTTGTATTAAGCGACATTTATCTTCGTTAAAAATAGGAATATTAGAAAGAAAAAAAATCTGATTATGGGGAATATGTTATAAACACAATAATATCCTTCTTTTTAAAAAAATAATGCGATTTGCTAAAGTTATTATTTTTTTTCTAAAAATCGAAACTTTAAACTGCTCTGGTGTAAAGTTTCAAAAATGTCGGTTAATACAAATAGCCCGGAACCCGTCGATATGCAAGAAATCAAACACGACGGGGATTTATAGCGTAAATAGGTACTAGAAAATTTCGTGCCTGTGCTGTTGATCCCTGAGGACATCTCTCGTCTAACTCAAACTCAACTCAAAGTATTTATTTCAAATAAACCAATTACAGGTACTTTTGAATTGTCAAAGGGTCAGTCAGTCAGAAAGATGAAGCTAGTTGCCCATTCCAAAGCGTAGTAGGTTCCTATGGAGAAGAACAAGCAAGAAACTCGTATGGAACCAATCCTGTGCGCAATATAATATAATATCAAAGAATTGTAAATACAGCCATTAATAAAATTAAATAATTGTTATTTCTATACTATGTGTACTAATTTTTTTATTGTTAAGAACCATAATTTTAGAACCCCAATAAAGAAATCACCTTATTACACACTAATCCCAATATTAACACTAGCCTAGTGCTTTTAAGGTTCCGTACCTCCGAATGAAGAAACGGAACCCTTATAGGAACACTTGTATGTCTGTCCGTCTGTCACAGTCAATTTGCTCCGAATCTACTGGACCGATTTAGTTGAAATTTCGTACACATGAATTTCCGTGACCCAAACACGGACGTGTAATGTAAATAAATGAATTTTGAATAAGAGGGTTACTTTTCGTATCAAATAAAAGGGCTTATTGTGAGTATTTCAAATATTATTATTGTATCATTTTAAAATAAATACCTACTTTCAGAGAAAATTTATGAAAATTTTCCATTAAGTAATTACCTACCCCTATCTCCGAAACTACTGAGCCTAAAATATTGAAAAAAATACAGAAAATGATTCTTTACTCATAGATTACAGGACAATCTATAAGAAGTCTACGTAAATCTCTCAATATTGTGCGTACAAACTTTATTGCGGTTGGAATATAAAAGAGAATAATAATTATGTTTTTCAACTAAAGTTTGTTCCTGGGATAAATTCATCCCGAATATGGAAACCTTCGTTGTGCGTGGTCCTACATCATGTAGGACCACGCACAACGAAGCCAAGTGCATGTAGGCTACATGCACTTGGCTGGTTTTGTTTAATTAAAGGGGATATCAGAATATAGATCAACTTAAACAGTGGTAAATAAAGTATAATATGGTCTCGATATAAGTAGACCGTACTAATAGCTTATTACACAACTTATGTAAATAAAATACTATTATGATGGTAATATAGCATGTATTAAATGTCATATTAGCCTCCAGAATTACCATAATCTTTGGACAATGCGATCTCGTTGTTGTCGGCCTCTAACTAGGAGGTGTAGTTCAATACCAGCACCCACATCCTGCTGTGGTTGTGTTGTGACTTCGTTGCTAAGATCACCTTCAGTACTGGCAACCGATGTTTGTTGCAGATGTTATGCAATACAGCACAGGCATTTATGATCATAGCCACTACATCCTGCCCTAACTTTTGTTCTTCTTCTCGTTCGTGCTATGAACGGTCTTAGTTCAGTGCACCAATTCATAAATAGCTCTTTGGAAAGTCTGTAATGAGCATTGAACTCGGCGTCAGATACTTATGTTCAAAGCTTTGACTTGATCTTGCAGGTTACGTCGCAACCGTGCTGTGTTATGGCTTTCAATCTTTCTGGCCTCGACCTCTTGTGCTTCAAGCAAGAGAACAGCACGAGCAATCCTTACCGAATACCTCAATAGAGACGCAAACAATTTTTTTTTGTATATAGTTCGATCTTTTACGGTACACTCAGTTCATTCTAACTAGCACACGCACGAAACACGACGGATTCAAATGTACACAATTTTAAGTAAAATTCTTCGAATTATAAGACTAATTTGTAATTAGCAAGCGAAAGTGACAAGGGAAAAGGTTATCGCAATTTGACAGCCAAATGTGCTCGCCGATTACTGTTGCTCTGCTGTCAAAAACGATACGTAATACGAAATAATCGCGATTACCATGCGATCAGTAGAGAAAAATGCACATTTTAGTTAAGTGATTGTTCCATAGAGGCAGCACTATCGCTTTTTTGCTACGGTGTCGCTATCGCTGATACATAATACCAATTTGCGCAATATTTGCGATTATTGTGCAATTATCGCTATCGCAGTGCTTCTGCAAGATAGGTAATAGCCCTGCGGGTCAACCATTTTATACATGTATCTACATAGCTAGGTATATTTTCATGCTCGTGGGATCTTTCAAACGTACAGTTTAAATGCTGTCGCCTGCTATAATGTACACTCGGAAAGAAAGATATTTGGACGTTGAATTTATCTTCCTCGCATTAGACGACGTCGTATCGCGTTCAATGTAGCTACTCGTGCATGAAATTACGTAAATGTATTTCTCTTATTTTGGAGATAGATCTCTTACTTGCCGCTTCAGCTATATATTTGACTATAAACCTAGGTACATTCTATATTCCATGAATTAATTTAATGCTATGAGTTGGGAGAAGCTTCTAAAATATTCCTCTACCTGCGTTACTTACGGCACTTTCATATAATAAAAGTTATAATACTTGTTAGATAAGTTTTAATCCCCAATAATTTACTTATTTTGAAAAGTTATAGCGGTATTATTTCGACCCGCCTCCGTGTTTAACACGCAAACTCTTTGTACTTTTTCATGAATATTAATTATTTTATAAGGGATGGCAGATGTCCGATATTTACCCTAGAGATCGGTACTTATTAGAATATCTTGTGGGGGAAAAATAAAAAGGGTTTTGTAGGAGTACGAAACGTCCAACGGAGGTCGCAAGATCACAAGTATGTACTTGCGCGTAACTAAGATTTGCATCTTGACACATTTAACTTCGGGCCTTGGATATACAAAAATTTGTTAAACCCGCTTTATTTTGAGGTAAGTAAAAAAAAGTGTTGTGTGTACGAACACAAACGATGTGTGTGTTTGAAATACAACACGGCTGGTTTTTGCGAGCCTTACAGTACGGAAAATGGATTTTCTTTTGCTCGTGTAGGTACTAGTATATAGCTAACAGAAATTGTAAAGACATGTATAAGGTTGGTGGAACTTACTGGTAATTAGTCTCGAGGGGTATGTTGCCGATGGCGACGTTGTCGTGTCCGCTGGCGGTGCTCCTCACCCAGTAGTAGGTGAGCGACTCTCCTGCGAGGGGCTCGAGAGCGAAGCGACACTGCATGGTGACATCGTCACCTTCCCGCGCGTCATGCTGTTCGTCGTCACCGCGCACCGTGCACCATACTGGAACAAAACATAAACAAATATGGAATGAATATCATCATCATCAACCTCATCCTAATATAATACGATATACACAAAAACATAGGTATACACACCCAAAATGAAAGTAATTGCTTGTAAATAAGTAGGTGCCTCTAGCAGTGTCTGACCTCGTCTACCTTTCGTTTAAGTTTTAAAAAGTTGGCAATCTTGTCTCCACTTTAAAAAGTTGGCAATCTTGTCTCCACTTTAAAAAAAAATACTGTTCGTCAGTCTGGAAAGATAGCATGTAGTCTCGGTTAATCTTTTCATATGAGAAAATTATAAATGTTTTAAGATAAACGCAACGTATGGTGAGTAGTATGTAAACTAGTAACCCAGATATTTATACCTTGTTACAAAAGTATCCGATAAAATTGTAAACAATGAGATCAGAAAAAGTACCCTTGAATGCCAATTTATAGTGCCACTTACAAATTGAGTGTTTTGATTTGAGTACCTATTAGGAATACGTAAACCCGTAATTCTAATTTTAAGTTTCAACTCCGCCTACTTTTCATAGAGCTCATACGCCATGCCGACATATTGGAAGTAAAGCCTCCGGGAGGGTCGCCGGCATTGCGTTTGCCCTAGAGTTAACCCTCACGGACGGTCAACGGCACTAGGTTTGAAACCATAAGTATTATAAAACACTGTAAAACGAGATAAAATTGTGTTTTCAGGGGATCTTGTCGCTATATGTAGTATCTCTGTGGGTATTTTCATATATTAGTGGGGTGGGGACGTGAAATAATAAAAAATATAAAATTAAGAAAAGTATAATAATTCGCTCTGATTCCGAGACAGGGGTATCTAATTCTAAACTTTCAAATTTTTTGCGAATATTTGTAACCGTGAAAATGGTTTTCCACCCCTGAAATACGGCCTGTATTATTTCCCAACACAATTTTTTTTTGGCAGTGTATAGAGTGCCACCATTAAATTGGCACTCTATCCCTATCGGATAAAGTGCCACTATAAGCACCCTAGTAACACCGCCTCGGCCCGGCTAAAGTGCCGCAAGCATTGGATTGTCATTGTCACTGTCACTAAGTCACGTCACTTGGTATTTTGTTTGATTGTCGAGGTTAGATCGCTGTAAAGCCGCCCTCCCACGGTGCGCCATATCGCGGACGCGCACCAGCCCGCACGAGGACGCACCGCCACGCACGCGTTCAACGCGCGTCTGCGCTACCACGCACGCTAGGTTTCCCACGGTGCGTCGTGCGCGTGCGTCCGCGATATGGCGCACCGTGGGAGGGCGGCTTAAAACACCACATTCCCAAAACATTACATTCTCTTGTGCCTAAACGGACCCTGGCACTTCACCGGCCACTACCGCGGCACCGCTCGCTACGCTCGCTCGGCTCGTGCGTTGTGTGGTCACAGTTCTAACCTAACCTAACCTAAATAACAAGTGACAGTGACAATGCAACGCTCACGGCACCCTAGCCGGGCCGAGGCAGTGACACTAGAGTGCCACAAGAAACTCGCGGCACTCTATACACTTCGTTTTTTTTTTTATCGCCAGTTTTTTTCTGGATTTGTAGGATAGTGGGAGTATTAAGGTTGGGGAAGATCACGAGGCGGTTATTTTGTTTTTATATAATATGTAGTCAACTTTTCTGAATGGTTAAAAAAGCAAAACCACGAAAGGGTAGCGGGTTCTTTGTTCGCTAGTTTCGCTCGGTCACCAGAACCCGCCATCCCCTCGAACCTAACCTATCCAAGTCAGGGTGCCCCGAGTCTCGCTTCGCTCGCTTTTGCATCCTAAGTTCTCCTAATAACAGTAGTAGTAACATGGCCTTTTGTACACTTGATGAGTGAGAACTGTGAAATATTTATTTCTCGAAAAATACGCATAGCGTTATAATTGGAGACCCAACCCCTACCAGCTTTAACCCCTTTTACCCCCATACAACTGCAAACGATACTAGATCCAAGCCGTTAATTTTATTAACTCAATTTTCGTCGATTATTTTTCAATTTCAATTTAATTATTCTATAGTAGACTACCAGCCTATTAGCACTGCAGGGCAAAGATGCCCAAGGTGCAGTGGGACAATAATAAGCTGGTATTATTAATATGCAATGGTTTTTGGAAAAGTAGTGAGAATGTCATTTAACCTGAACACTTTCTTACACTTATGTACTAGACTACCTAAGTACCTACGTCTTCTAATTTCTAGGGATGATGACAAAAAAAAAAAAATTGTCCGTCTTGTAGATTATAAAAAAATATTGGACACATACTTTTTTTTTTTACGTTATTAAAAGATTACGGCGATACATTGAGTTAAAATGTGCCATGACGTCACGAGTATGTAGATCTTACTTGTGACGTAACGACCCCCACTTCTATCTAAGTCATTCTTTATTATGATGAATTGATGAAGCAAAAATTACGTGTCTAATATTTTTTTATTATCTGACAGACCTAGACGGACTAAATAGAATTTCTCTTTTTCGAGCTAGGCATCATCCCCTAGACAACAGCCCAGCTCGATTTCATTTTCAATGCATTGAAATTCGCTCCCCCAGCCGGCTTTTCGTATCTAAACAATGAACAAACTAATCATGAAACTATCACTTCAACAATCGATTCAGCGGGTTTTGCTGCGATAGTATGAAATGTACTACGAATATATTATATGAATCAACAAACTGAGGCCACGTTTCCACTTAAATATACTGTTAAGGCCAAGGGAATGTAATCTCCTCGGTGCATAATATTTCTAGGAAAACAGCGGAAACTTTTGTCTCTACCTACCCGTCCGGAAAGATCCCTGACATAGGTATTTCATCTCATAAGTATTTCTCATCGCAGCAGATGCTTCAACCTATTTCTGCACTTATTGACAAACAAAATCAGACAGAGTACCTAATATATCAGAGTACCTAACTACATAGTATTTGCATTCTAAAATCAAAAGCCTTTTTGCCAAAGGAAATACCAACCAGGAGAAAAGTAGTTCTAAGAGGAAAGAACTTAAATAGATGGCTTGTTAGTGTTGCCGATGGCAAAAAAAGCGTTTAATAACATTGTAGAAAATTTAATTTCGATCACTTTCTTTCATTATTTACTAATTGTTCGTACCCGCGCGTCGGCGTCGCCCGGGTGTATTTATGACTTTTCCAGTGGTTTTCCTAATTTTTTTTTAAGAAGCCGGCTTTAATTTTTTTGTAAAAACTTTTGTTTTTTCACTTTTTAGTTGTGGTATCTACCCCACACAAATTCGAATATCTGCTACTCGTATGCAAATAACAGTGACAGGAAGTTATCATCACATCATCCACATAAACTAAGTGGGAAAAATATGTATTATTGAAGCTAGCTCAAAAAATATCCAAGCCAAATTAATAAAATTTATCACCTCGGGAGCTAACCCTTTCAAACAAAAACATAATTTTTAAAATCGCTCCACTATTGACGGAGAAATCGGAGAACATACATAAAAAAAAATATATATCCATTAAGTCGAACATCGCCGAATCGCCTCGTTTCTGGAAGTCGGTTAAAAATACGAGTATATTCACTCGTTTTTACTTTTATTCAAAGTTACGCGTTCAATTGACCTGATAAGACGTTTTCCATACTTGGGCACATAAGTGGACTTGTGTATTATAATGTCAAAATTATTATTATCCTTCCTTCCTTCCTCCCGTTTATTAAGAATTCAGTAAACCAATAATGTTATGTGTCTCTAGCGGTGAATATAGAAAATTCAGAAAACGTTTCTTGAATAGAGAGAGAAAACATTAAATTAGAGTTCTACATACCGTCAAGTTAGTTCAGTCAGTCACATTTAACTAGACAAAGTTATTATAACTATCGAGAAAAACTTTACTTATGACACAACTGCTTGTTACGATTTTTCAATGAGATAACTTCTAGAGAAATATGCTGGAAAAATTGTTAGAGAAAAACTAAAAAGTTATGTGGCACAAAATGACAAACTGCAGCTTTATTAAATTATAACTAGTTCTTTAATTCAGACATACTTAAAAAGAACTAAAAATATGTTCAATATGAACAACGAATCGAAACGAAAACATCATACAAAGTTAGTTTCAACTGGTACTTCTGATGTAAAAATAGAACAACTTATTGAAATTAATTGATTTAGGTACTATCAAAAACTTTTGTCTGCCACAGAGGTTTTCATTTTATAGAATTGATTCACTACGAGTATCACGAATTATTTCGCCACGTTTTTTTCTAATACTACGCATTACGTTACTCATCTCATGCTGATTCGATTGAAAACTAGTTCTCGGAATTACATTCTAATCGATGATTCTCAGTATGAATGGGCTAAATGTCAGAGGTACATCACATCTACATTGGCGTCGTGTCCACATGGTAGCTTTTGAGCAATATTATTTACGCCATTATTATCAACTCTAAAATGTAAAATTTTTGTACACATCATTCCTGCTCCCCTTTTTGTACGTTTCGCCATAAATATACACGCACATATTTCGAAAATTACAATGACTTAACGTATTTTTTCTCACACTGGTTTCTCTTTTTCTATCACCACAACAGGATTGGTGCTATCTCCCTCGTTCTTGTTAGAAGACTTCGAGTTGTCGTCTCTTTCACTCGAACATCTAAACGGTTTTAGTTAGGGTTGTCTAAATAAAATTTCACATTTTCACAACTAAAATAAAGTCGATGACTGGTGGTTTTAAGTTGATAAGTGGACGCTAACTTCTATGCAAACAAATTGCTTTCATAGGTAATTTTTCATTGAGTAGTACCAACCTACTTTCGATAACGAAAAAAGTGACGTCAGAGAAAGTCCTTGCATGTAATGAAAAGAGAAACTTGAGGCCAATTGGTTTTATGAATCATATTTTCCTCATGTTTTCATGGAAGAGATTAACAAAGCTGGGTATTTTGTCATCCTTAGGCTGACACCCATTCGTAGAAGCAGCAACGGCATCGGCGCGGGCGCAGCTCAGCTCAGCGGCGGTCAATGACACGAGGTCGCGTGCGGCCGCGCCGCTGCCTGCTACCGGAGCTCCGAACCGGAGCCACTAGACCCTAACACGCGCTCGACACCACCCACATTATCACCTTCATGTTACTATAACGTAAACGTTAACTTATAATTACTTAACACAGTTCAGTTGGACAACAGTAAACATATTATTAAAATTACTTCTTGACGTTGTATGGTATACTATACTCGTACGATAGTAAATAAGGCCGCATGTTAATATAGTAGTGCAATAAAAGCCTTATGGCCGTCCTCTCAAATACAATAAAATAAAATCGTCTGTGCGTAACATAGCATCATTATTAGATTCGGGTAAATAGATGAACGTGGATACTGGATATAAAATTCAGGACAAAAAGGCCTAATGGCAATGACAAAATACGTAGTATGTGTTGGCTTAACGGCTAACACATGTATATTAGTCGTGTGACAAGCAAATGGGATTTACGAAATAAAATGTTGTAAATGTTGTTTATCCTTACTCAAAGCAACAAGTTGGTAATAAGGTAATTATAATAATATATTTAAATATATATACGTGTATATATGGGAGGCATTCCCGTCGCGGAACAAATTAACGCTGACTGTCGCTGACTCCATAACTTTTACACAGCAAATTCGCAACAACAATTATGTTTACGAGATTCTGTTATTCTTTGGCCAATTGGTATTTACTTTACTGACTTAACTAAATTATGGTCAAAAGCAACTTTCATAGGAAAGCGATTGCGGATGACTTTTCGAGTTATGCTAATCAGCTATCTAATTACGCAACACATTTTCGTAAACGATTCCGACTAATCTGTTTCATTTTGACAGTTCAACAACGTTCATTGCGTTATTTACGTTGTTGAGCAGATTTTTTTTCGAACTTATGAAGCAATGGATTAGCCATCTGTTTCAAAACGATTCAGATTCTGGTTGATCCTGTATTACGTAATTAGGGTACAGTTTTATCCATGTTTTCAAAATCGATTTGAAATGTCAAACGCAGCGTCTAGATTTGAGCTATAATATAAGATAGTACCAAATTATAATAAACAGTTTACGTACGTAGTTTACGTTGGGTGGGAAAAGGCTTAGCAGATGATCATGGCGTTTGTCAATCACGCTTTAACGGATGAACGAAACTGGATGAAATGTGGCTTACATGTTAGACTATGACCTCGATTACAATTTAGGATACTATTATCCGGGTAGGTACGTCAAGTAGATTTCCTAGAATGCAAGTCAAACCACAGCCACAAGTATTTATACATATATATTTGTAATACAGTAGTATATAATTATATAATACAGTATTTGAAGTGGTTTAGCTGGTTTCATACAAAGAGAATGTTCACCTATTAATGTTCCCTGAAAAACCTTGGCTTCCTACTTGACCCTTTCCTTAATTGAGTTTTCATTAAGTCCGGGCCTAGTTTTAATTCACTCGCAGCCACCAAGAAGCCGGTATTAATACATGACTTACTTCATCAGAACCCTTCAGTTCCCAAGAGAAAATTAAATAAGTAATAACGAGCTTTGTTTATTTCGATTTCATTGCTCGATTCCTTTGTTCGATAACGGTGCGTTTTGCTTACCAATCGTAGGCATCACTTAATGAATAACTGGTATTTTCAAGATTGTTAAAGTAATTTTTCTTTGATTTTACGAGAGTTTACAAATAACATGCATTATTACCTAACGCACACATGTTTCTTACATAATGTTAACGTCGAATATACCAACTAAATTACAAAAACTACCGTGTAAGTGAATAACCTCCATTTCGTCAAACAAATTATTCACAGCAATTCTTTCCATTATTGAACAATCTATGATGTATGGAAACAAATCGTGAAATAATTACACAACTTTATTTTGATTGCAACCGCTATTTATATAATAAGAGCTCTTACGTGTGAAAAGGACCTAATAATATTTTCACACACGAAGTGGTTAAGTTGTCTTTTTTGTTTGTAGCAAATTATCTATTGGAAATGTGAAATTTGGACCTCTTGAACAATTTCCTAATGAAACAAAATGATAATGAGTAAAAATAACATCATTTTTCAGGCTGATATCATCTTTAGAAGCAACGAAATAATGATCAAGTTTCGTTGACGTATAAAATTAGGTAGGTACCTAGTGGATAATTTCGACATGATTAATGTTATGATTGGTATAATTATTTTCACCCCAATTAAAGGTGCTCGTTTGAGTGGTGGTTGAAGATGGAGCCCCGAGCCCGGGTCTGGCGGGCCCTTTCCGCCCTCCGCTCTGACGACCCGCTGTTTAATTTGTACGCACCTTCGTCAGTGATGTATGGTTCCGAAATATAACAATTTTCCTTCATCCTCTTGTTACGTGTAATAAAATGCAGCGTCAGACTCTACATTTTTCCGTAATATAGGAAGGTCTATATATATATTAATGAGCTTTTCATGTCCTATGTGTGCAAAAAGTACTAGCAAATCAACTAACTCATCATCGCCTAGCTCAACTATGTTCGGGTTGGCCTCCAGTCTAACCGGATGCAGCTGAATAGTATTAAGCATTAACTAAATTAATTAAGTACCTAATTATAACTACAAATTATGCTTACATTTCCTAAAAATTGTAGATCATATCCAATATTTGGTTTAAATGTGGTTTGCACTTAATTAAATAACGGCTAATTTACTATTAAAATTAGTAGTACCTACCCGCGTTTAAATATGATACATGGCTATTCAATCTATATGGACACAAATTATTATTGAAAAAATCTGAAATTCTACGGAATTGAGAATTGGTTAACCTACCTATTCTATTTCTAGGAATTTTAAAATGGAGGATATATAGACCGTAATCTACAAAATTCGTTACTAGTTCGTATACGTATCCTCAGTACTGTCCCAGCCAACTTGGGTACTAAACTTAAACTCCCACACCTTTACACGACTTTTTCATTTTCTTAAACCCCATGAGATACGAAAGTGTGACTTTCTTTTGAGAATTCAATTATTGTCACACACGAGTTCACACGACACACACCACCGATAGTCTCAAGTTCTATCGAACTTCAAATAATGTTTGCATTCAGTTTTCGCAAAGTGGACGAAAAATACGTCTAAAGTTTTGAAAGTCAGTGTGTACACGGAATTAAAACAGTTTTCAAGTTTTTCAGTTCCTTCATGTTGGCCCATGTATGAGACTGTTTTGTTGCGAGTGTATGCGCCATCATTGTTTTCGTAGAGCGATATAGCGATATCTGTATAATAGACAGTCTTTTCACAGCCTTAGCCTTGGGGGCAAATGTCCTATCGCCGACATATTTAACCTTTTGTGCCAAGACCGTGACGCAGACTTTGCTTTGGAGAGGCATAATGCAAAATTGCAACAGCTATAAATATTAATAGCCGTTGCACTATTACAAACTTAACTTATATGTTAGATATACTTAACGTTAAGTTTGTAATACCTACATAAACATTGAGATGTGGTACTGTACGGTATTTTATTTCATATTAGTGCTTTGCTATAAAATGACGTTAATTCTGATGAGTATTTTATAAATTAGGTACAATCACTACGATAAAAAATTCAACCATTTTATAAAAGGATGTGATGTTACAAATCCCTCTTCCACGAATGTAGAGAACTTGGACATTAATGTGGCCTTGGCTAAAACGTGTGATGTCCTTGCTAGGAAGATGGAAGCTTTACACCACACACCCCACACACACACACACAAACACACACACATAACATACATACACACACACGCCTCACTGACACTCTCTACAGAACGCAGTGGTATTTTAAAATCTTTTTTATTTTTATTGTTTTTTTTTGTTCTTGTATGTTTGTAAACCTACCTTTTAATGCATGCCATAACTATAATGTATCTCATTTTTATCTATTACATATTCCCTGTAAATTGAGAGTGTGGCTCTTGTGATACAGGAACTCCTAGTATGTACAAGAGCCAAGGCTGCACAGATGTTTGTGTCTCTGAAGTGAAATTAATTAATTACTTACTTACTTTTATACATGAGGTAGACTGCTCTCTGAGAGCATAGAGAGCGAGTGCGACTCCTCGTGAAATTAATCCCTCGTAGAAGGTCGTAGATCTCAACCTAACTTGACTGCTTTTCTTTTCATGAGTAGCTTTTTTATTTTATCTACCAGTAAAAGATAATTCCTGTCTCATGTGTCTCCTATAATATTTGCTATAGACCTTTGTTATGGCTACCGATTCATATCGTATTAAGTTTTATAATGGCGTTATACGTTTACCTCGTAATAAAGCTCTTGTTATTTATTAGTTCATGTTGTAATTTGCATAGCCTTTGTTTTTGTTACTTCCACGACTCAAGCGTTGTGCGCCTGTTATTAATAATTTTGTTGAATTCAACCTTCTAGGTATATATATGAGATCTCATTTATATCTGTGGAGATCTCTGATACTTTATAAAGGATCCAGATTACGTCGTCCAAAACAAATACTAAAACTCTTTACCTTGAAACCACATTTGGCGTAAAGGTTATGAACATTATTTTGTGAATTGTTTCATTCTCATCAACTTGGTTTATTCTCTTAATATATTTTTGATAAGTAAAGTCATTCATAAAATCGGACATTTTAAAAATACGTTGGGTAATCTCGCTACACTTGTAAAACTCTTTCTACGCTTTAGAAATGCATGAAGATTTGGAGAACGTCGTGCCACTATCCATCATTTGTATACAGATTAGGGTTGGACGTCATTTATTTGCCTTTTATAAAATGTTTCTTACGTGTAGGTACCTACTTATTTATTTATAACTGTTTCTTCAACCATATCTTTTGAGTCAGTGATTCGATCACGTAGAGTAAATACAAATCATTATGAATTGCGAAATGTTGAAATAGTAAAAGGCAGGAAGGGCGACCGTAATGGTAACAATATCTGCAAGGTCACGTTTGTCATTAGCACGTGATGTAGGAGTCTGTTTTGTCACATTATCGCTGATCTCTGCCAACCGTTAAGGAAAGAGATCGATCTACATATTCATGAGTTACAAGGTGGAAAAAACTCACACTTGCACTATGAGGGTAGATCCACTCTGCTTAGGGATCTAGAGCAGGAGCATCTTGCATTCCAAGTGGGCAACGTCGCAAATTTCTGTCAAATACTTCGCTGTTTTGATTAACTTGGCAAAATTACTGTATGAAATAAGAAATATGGATTAGTGAACTAGAATATTAATAATGAATTGCAATTATAACACTGAATTTGATGTTGTAACCGTTTTAGTTGTAAAAAAGGCATTAGGTAAGTTCCCAAATAAATATTCGGTGTTACGATATAGGTAAAGAAAAGAAAGAAAGAAATTCTTAATATTTCAATGAGTTATCTTAGTATCGAATTAATATTAATAAGATTTTTCACGAGAACTTATTAAATTTCTCTCAAAACCTCATATTTACTCCACTACATATTATTTACTCCACTAGTTCCTCTTTCAGTACTGCATGCCGTTTGAATAAATCTTTCACACCTCTTTACGGAGAAATCATAACATCAGTACATTTACGTCACACATACCGACTCTTTCAGTCGGCACCTCGTCGACGCCGACGGTGAAAAGTGAAAATATTGCAAAGTAGCAGCTCATCGGTACGCGTATGTTTATTACTTCGTAAGCGTAACTCGCCACTGGCCGTCCGGAGTTTCATCATTTCCTTATATCAACAAGCACGCTGCAGTAAGAGTTTATTTAAATCGGTCTACATTTCTTAACATCTGCATTGGCGTACAAACAAGCACACGTTTTAATATTAGTTTTTAAATATACAAAGTAATGCAATCATAAGTAGAACTGGGTCAAAAAATCCGTACCTGTACGTGTACATATCGTGTGCACGAGTACCTATGTTTTCACTTATGATTTATGTAGCAGCGTTCGTGAACTCAGCGTTCTACGCATTCTTCATCAAGTACAGGAATACTTGACAGAATTCTTGTTCTTACTGAATTTATATTAATGCGTATCGATTTTTATTCGAGGACTTAATAGCGGAATTAAGGTCGATAACTGTGGGAGTACGAAGCTCCCCTCGACGTCTTCGATAACTTCGAATGACAAACGAAACTGAAAGGTTTTTAATGATAAGAACTAAGTAGGCCACCTTTTATTATTACTTTTATAAACATAACTTATAATTGAAGGAAACTTAGCGTGCGTGTCCAATGTTATTGTCACAATGGCACTTGCTGTTTAGTAAAAACAGCAGCAAAGCAAAAATTGTTTTACATACAGGGATAATTTTTTTGTTACATTTTCGGAAAATGTGGAACAAATTTTAGTATTACGAGTATAATGCGCAGGCCATAATGGGAACGAAGCTAAGTACACTTAGCTTTACTCATGTAGCTTAGCTTCGTTCCCAGTGTGGCCTGCGCTTTAGGTATGTAACATTTTTTTAAATATCTGGATGCTCTATCCACGCTCTATCCAACAGTCATTTAACATCGAGTGTCAAACTCGAGTCTTGGAATACAATACAACGTAATAACTTTGTCCCTGTCGTGAATACTCATTTATCATAGATTAGACCACGAGTTCCATGAAAACCAGCTATAAGACTAGTAATTACTGAAATTGACATTTGAAATAGTGTTACTTTATATTTCATAGACTTGCTAACAACTTGAAAACAACAAGGTAAGACCTTCCCACGACTACCATGTCCTTAAATAGTTTTAAACTATCTGAGAATTAAGTGCTATGTTGTCAAATCGACCAAAGACGACAATTGATACCGTTTGATCATTTTCGCCTCAGACAGTGATTGAAAATCATTCAAGAGAATTTCAAAGCATTTCATAAATAATCCTTAGACAGTGAGTTGCTCAAAGAAACAAAGAAGCTTTAAACTCAGCGTTTCAATCATAATTTTTCATGGAATGTAAACTAAGTAAATGCGGGAGTGTTTCCAATCTATCCAACGATCCGCAGTACCCGCGAGACTGTGGATCAATCCATCATTTTCATATTATTTCTATTTATAAGTTGAAAACTTCCAGCTCAGATAATGTAAGAATAAGAATACCTAAGTTCATGAAAGGTATAAGCCAGCAAGATAAAGAACATCCACCCATCGGCGTCGGTCGAGGGTTTCAGTAAAATATGCACATATAAAGGTGGACATTTTTAATAAAACTTTACAGATATTAGAATAAATTGCGTGTAGATAAGTACGGTATGCGGATTGTCGGGACGTGGACGCATTTGAATCAACATTGAATGTCAACGGCGACAGCGGTTGGCGGCGCTCGCTCCCGGCCACTAACAAATGGCACCCATTTATGTGAAAGAATTTTATTGATAATATAAATTGAAAAAAGGACATAGTCGACCATAGATTTTTTTTATTCGACGGTAAAACGTGATCTATTTTCGCTCCCATTGTTTCGTGTAATCACTTCGTTTCGTCTGTGTCGCGTGTGACAGACTTTATTGTTATTCATTGTTGCCACAGATGCTTCACGTCTCGTAGGTGTATTGACGTATTAGTATTTCTCAACACACTTACTAATTAAGATTCATTAGGGTTGTAAATTAGCTTCTACTTCACTACACATGATACTGAGAAACTGTTTACAAGTTAATATTTTGCCCTGGGGTTGGTTTTCAGCCCACCGACTGTGTTTACATCATCTTATTTATTATCTTTAGCTGTGCTTGTATCAGTTTCCTACCAAATAATATTGAGCTCTGCATCGCTAATTTGGCATAAAATATTACTATGCTAAACTATAATTAACTATATGGCAATCATTAATATAGATTTCCCTAATATACTTCAATATATACAATATTTTGAGTTTTAGAAAGTTAGTAGTTAGTTATTTGGTCTATCTATATTGTATGTGTTAAATATTACATACTATCATTAGAATTTCCTTGTAACAAATTTTAAGAGGATTACGAAATGTAATTACTAGTCGTACGTGTACATGACAACTTTAGTCCACAATGCTAGCTGCTCTGTATTTATTTGAGCGGGTGTAGCACTGAGTACGAGTACGACGTAGGAACAGTGTCTTTGTTCTACTTTAATATACATGGCACTTGGACACACGTGTTCCGCATTGTAAATGGCGCGACCAAGTTGTGTGATCAAGTGGCGACGTGGTGGTGCGAGTGTGCGACTGGTGGGAAGGCGCACGCATCGTAAGACGAGACCGTGGGAGCATGCGGGCCGCCTCACGCCTCGGCTCGGGTTGCTACTTCAGAAGTTCAGACACCATTCGCAATCTGATTGCTGGTATCAATTGACAAGTAAGTGATTTTCTAGAAAGCCCAACTCCCTCTGTAATAAAAACGAAAAGCTCAAAAGTCTCGAAACAATTTTATAGGAGATCTGCTCTAAAAGAAACGAACAGGCTTCAGCTATTTCGGTTCGACCCTCGAAAAACTTTCAGAAATGAATACTTGTTTTTCGGATTCAGATACCAGACAGTCATACTTCATCCCTTATTTGATCATCCAAATGAGTTTTTGAAATGAAATTCAAGTCCTAGATAAATCCCTTACTGCGGCAATCTCATAATTTCATCACATCCCTGAACCCTTTGCAAACAAACAAAATACATAACATTGCTCCTGTTCCGCTGAAGACCGCAGCCCCAGGCACCCGGCCTGTATAAATAAACACATCTGGAGTAGTTGTTATTGAAAAGACATAAACTATGAGATTACATTTTTATATCATGAATCAACGAACACTCAGACATTCACCTTTGCGTCATACATATTGAGGTGTTTGGCATATTAAAGTGTGTTAAGTGCTAATCAATGCTATCCGCAGTGATTTCTTTTTTGAATAACAACTCGTTTGACCTCATTGTGGAGCTTTTAGTAGACTTTAAAATGATAAAATCAGTGCCTCCAGTCAAAAATGGCATAAGTCGAGTTATGCCCTTTTGTTTTTATAGCACCATTGTAATCTACGTGTTCTGTTACATAACATATCAAAAGGACATGACTCTAGCTGCATCCTAACATACTTTTTTGTAATATATCAAAGGCATAACTCGACTGCGTCTAAAGGCACATCTCTAGATATCAAGTAAATTTCACTGCTTAATAGACATAACTACAAGAAACCCCAAAACACAATCGAACTAAAAGGCATAAATACAGTTAACTTAATTACAAAAAGACACAACTCATGTAGTTCCAAAGTTTTTTAAATATAGTAAGAAATAAATGTAGATAATCCATTTGGTAAGCATGTTTGAAAGGAAACAACTGCATTTGTTGCGTTTGCTTCAGGAAGTCTTAAGCGGTATATCTCCACTAAACACTTTATCGCTATTGGTGGATTAGCGTGTGGTGTACTGTTTTTAGAAATAAGTCGTTTTATTCCTTAATTTGTAATTTGCTAATTTATTTTGTAATAATTAAATCAGTGTTACGCGTATTAATTTTCAAGCTTTTAAAAGTGATATAACATCATTAAGCTAGTATTAAAATATATAATGACACTTCTGCCATCTATATACACAGAATATCTCGATTTCTATAAGAATTTTGCTGACTTCAGAACCGCAAAGAGCAGAACACGATCCTGACTTAAGTTTTGTAAAGGGTAATGAAGAGGACAGCGAGGACAATTGAAATTATTTATTTAAACATAATATGTATATACATATATGTATAAACTCACGTAGCTTTACATACTCCTTTTGTTTCGTTTACGTTCATACATCTGGTCATACACGCACGAGTTACGAGTACCTGAGCATTCTGAAGAACATCACCAATTAGGTCACTATGTGTCCTTCTAGGGCGTCCCCTCCCGGTATTTCCACTCACATCTGCTTTGTAAATACCTTTTGTTACTCGCCTTTCATTCATCCTCTCAACATGACCAAACCATCTAAGCATACTCTTTTCAATTTTTGTCACTACGTCTTCTTTTAAACCGCACCGTTGCCTTATCACACCATTTTACAGCCTATCATTCATAGTCACGCCACACATGCTTTGCAAGGAACGCATTTCCACAGCATTTATTCTACTTTCATGCTTCTTCTGCCACACCCAACATTCACTTCATACATAAACGTAGGCACCAGCACTCCAGCACCCCATTGTGAACCGCTAGTCGAGCCCTTTTGGGTATCGACTGGTTGATCACAATTGCATGTATACACTACTACTACCACTACTACTATTCACTTTATTTCCCGCATTTACTTTCCTTTCCACATCTTCATCATTCCACTTTCCATCCCTTGTAAACTGACTCTCCAAATACATTATTACACTTACTTTCTCCATACTCTTATCATTTATGTTTACATCACACACCGATACATCTTCTTCTCTTTCAAATACCATAAGCTTCGTCTTATTCAATGTGAATAAGTTCTGAATAGTAATATATTCATCCCTTTCAAATAATATTCTTCATCCATCACAGTCACCATGTCTTGCAACCGTTCAGCTTACGATGCAAGTAGAACTTGATCATCTGCGTAGAGAAGGTATTTGACAGGCAACTCATTCATGCTCAATCCGCACTCACCCCCTTTCAAATTTAGCAAAGCTATCCGTGTGCATGTTGAACATCCACGGTGACGTGACAGCCCTGCCTAACACCCCTTGAGATGCAAAACCAGTCTGTGCATACCCCATTTATCATAACACAAGCATTGGTATCCTTGTGGAAATATTAAAGTGCCCGTACCAAGCGCCAGTGCACACCGTACACGGATAGTGTTGACCACAGTTCTTCCCTCCACACCATGTAATAGGCCTTCTCTAAGCCAAAGAAAACACACTAGACTTTCTTGTTCTTTGTCGGATGTTTTTCGCCTATGCACCTTATAGAGATCAGATCCATACAGCCCATTTTCTATCTAAATTCCGCCTGCACACCCAATATTTTCTCATCTATCGCTCTTATTACTCTATTTATTAAAACCTTCGCATAGAGTCTGCGGACAACACTCAAAAGACTAATGCCGTGACAGTTTTTGGACTGCTGCTGAGAGTCTTTTTCCTTATAAAGTGGTACGATTACAGCCTTGCACCAAAAAAACCACCTTGCATCCGGCGCACGGCCATTTCTCCTATACATATTAAAGATCCGTCACAACAGGCTTGCTCCCATCCCGTCACCTGCCTTCAGTATTTGAGCAGACAATCTGCCGTTCCCTGAGCTTCCCAATTTTCATTCCTTTCAACACTAACAATCTCATCTATTTCTATTTCATTTCCATCACGTGCATCTGAGCTAGAGTCTTCAAAACTTGCTTCTGTCCAGTTACCCACTCCTTGCACACTATCCTGACAACTGAATAAACTTCCAAAGTATCTCTTCTAGTGTCCAAGACCTTTCATTCTTCGTTTAGTAAACATCCATCTTCTTCTCTTATAACAATCCTTCTCGATGGTCCTGTCACTCCGTGACCCAATCTTATCTGTTTCCAGAACAGCTTAACACATTGGCCCTGTAGTTATCAGAGAATTTCCTGTTATAGGCACTTTTCTTCCTTTTCATCCTTTTTCATTTTTACAATCTCTTTTACTGTTAGATGTTTTATTTAAAGTGTAGACTTAATAAATAAATAAAAGATTTTCTAGACTATTGTTTAATTATAGATCTTTTGTTTGATCGATAGCAGAAGGAAATAAGTCGTTACTATATTTGTCTTAGGGCCTGTTTCACCACCTACGATTAAGTTCCTATTAACTTACTTGGCAGATAATTTCATACAAATTCTGTTCCATTTTTGAATTTATTCGGTAAGTAGTGGCTATTCAGACATCGTGAAATAGGCCCTTAGGCATTTATAAAATAAGGGAATAACTCGCAATATTACTTTAAATACGACCAACCTGACTAGTATAAGTAAGGTTATTCCCTTAACACTTCGTTAACAAGGGAACAACTCGAGAAAAACTAAAAAAAAATATAGTAGGAGTGACTGAACGTGGAAGTGATTACTATTAAATGAAAGGGCATTTTTTTATCTACAATACAAATTCGAAAGAAGTTATGATTTTAATTGCGAAATACAAAAAAACATTAAAAGTGTTGTTTTTTGCCTCTCCTGAAAAGTGACGAATTTGAGTTGTGCCCTTTTTTACTGGAGACACTGAAATGGTTCATCTGATATTAGTAGCTGTTGGGCTTTTTCTGTGAAACACGAGCTCTTAAACTCTGTAATAAAGCTTATAGCGTTAATAAAATTGATACTTTAAAGCTATAACATAACCGTCACTAAATTAAAATTAAAGTAAGATATTTATACGGCTAATAAAATTAATACGAATAATAAAATAGACGGATCTTTATTGCCCTAGTGCGGTAAAGGAACAAAAACAGTTGATACGATTTAAAATTCTAGTTCTAGAAGGGAAAATGGTGGCCGATTTTCAATAAACATGTAATCGTTAGATACTGTTACGATGAATTCATACACATGTCTTGTTAATAACTTTGCCTTCGCTTAACAATTTCAACTATCAACTTTACTCTAACGCGAAGGTGTGAGAATTACAACTTAGGTGAACAGTGTGAACCTACTCAAGAGCGTTTATTCTGCAAGTAGGCAACATCGCAAATAGCTGTCATATACCTGATATGATTAATTTGACAATATTACTGTATGGAAATAAGACATGTGGCTAACTAAGTATGTACCTAGAATATTGATGATGAAATGCAATAATTAATATCTTAATACCGAATATTTAGTTTTACTTTCCAAATGCCCTTTTTACACCTAAAACGGTTACATCATCAAATTCAGTGTTATAATTGTCTGTTGTTGTGTTGTTTTCTTAAATTTTAATTCATGACTTATTTGCGTTAGCTTTATTAATTTCAGGGTGTTGAAGATGGACAGAATACTTAATTAAATATGGGTAGCGAACTATCACAATAAAATAAAAATAAATTGAACAAAATAAAATAACTCTAAATGTGTGTGTGTGTGTAACTGTGTATGCGAGTGTGGTGGTGAGCTGTCGGGATGGTTTTTGTGTGAATGACTTGCTTGTATTATATGTATACATATATTATATATTTTGGTGTTAACTCACTATATCTTCAGTGTCGTTGTATGACAGGGAGAGAAGCCAACTTTTTGTCATCTATACTTCTATACTAATATTATAAAGCTGAAGAGTTTGTTTGCTTGAACGCGCTAATCTCAGGAACTACTGGTACGATTTCAAAAATTCTTTCAGTGTTAGACAGTCCATTTATCGAGGAAGGCTATAGGCTATATATCATCACGCTAAGACCAAAAGGAGCGGAGCACTAATGAAGAATGTTTCAAAATGGGGTTTTCTTTTTCCTTTTGAGAGCTTCCGCTGCGTGCGCTGCGTAAACGGTTAAAGTCTCGCAAAAATCATGTATGACAGAATTGTTTCTCTTTAAAAGTTCTCAAAAAAAGTCCGGGACAGCATATGTCTATCTTTTAAGGTTGGCTCACTAAAACCTTTTTTATGCTAACAAAATATGTTCTAAAATAATGCATTATTTGTGAAGGTGTTTTTATAAACATGACATTAATCCTTATCCAAAAATATACATTATTCATCACAAGTATTTCATTTAAAACAAAATTTACTTTACTTTACTTTACTTTATCTTTATTTCTCTCTCCACAAAGGTTGGCTTAGAATAAACACTTACGGACTAGACAATAAATGCAGACAATAGAACCTTTGCGAGAGACTGGAGTCCGTACTAGGGAAACCCTGTGTTACGGATCTCCAGGCTCCCAGTGTTAGGTCATCTCATGGTACATTGCAGAAGTTTAAAGTACGAGCACAAGCATTTGAAACTATGAAAGAGAAGCAAAGGACGGAAAATACATGAAAAAAAAAAATTAAATTAAAATTAAAATTAAAATCAAATACAGATGGAAACACAATAATAAAAAAAAATATTTCAAATAAAAAATAAAAAAAAAATAGAATAAAAATTAAACAATTAAAAATAAAAAATTAAATTAAATTAAAAATTAAATAGTTTACGGTTGGTTTATTTAATTATGCATGTTAGTGAGTGAAGTGGGGCGTAAAGTGCGTGGTGCGGGATGTATGTGTACTGTGAACTGTGCGGTGTGTGTGGAGTCTTGTGGGTAGTGTTATTGTGCGGGGAAAGATGTATATGTTGTATAATTTGTGTTGTGAGTATGTGTGCGTGCATCACACCCCAATCGTGTAACGATGGATACACCATCCGCAAGTTACACAATTAGGATGCGATGACAAATAGTTGCTCGGTGGAATCGTAGTCCAGCGATTTCAGCCAATTAAAAATCTTTTTTTTACACGACTGCTTAGAAAGGGGGTAAATCGACAAAACTTCGTTTAATCTATTATATAGGTAACTGCCGAGAAACATGAAGTGATGCCGTGAAAATTTTGTATGGAATCGCATTGTCGGACAAACTGCATATTTACGTCGTCTATATTTTAAAGCCGTGGGATCAAAATGAAGCTGGGAATGTTTGCGGAGGGTTGCATTTAGAATGTATAATTGTCGTACCGTTAGGACGCCAGTAAGTTCATATAAGTCTTTAGTTGGATGCAAGTATGGCAAGAAGTGACCCACCTTCAAGACTGCCCTCTGGGCACGCTCAAGCTTCAGCATGGATGTTTTATTAGCTCCACCCCATATGGTTATGCAATAGGTAATCAATGATTGGGACAGTGCGAGATATACCATTTTTATAATGTTTGGGTTTGCGACGTGGCGAAGGTTTTTAAATATGTAAATTAACTTGCGAGTTCTTGAGACAAGAAGATTAATGTGTGGAAGGAAGCTAAGCGCGCTGTCTATTATAACTCCCAGGTACCTAATTGTATCCGTCTTTTGTAGGGTGGGGCATGAGCAAGCAACAGAATGTATGGAAAAACAGTTAGAGGTGTGAGCCGTTATATTATGACCGGAGAGGGTAGAGGTTTTGATAGAAAAAGAGACATGTTTAGTTTTATCCACATTAAGTGTTAATTTGTTTTACATCATTCGATTTCAATGAATATCTTAGGAGATATCACAGTTTTAAAATAACATCGCATCAAAATAATAATCAAGTATACTACGCGCGCATTTATGATGGCAATAGGAGCAGTGGTGGCCCAGTGGTATCGGCCCCGACTTACGAGTTGTAGGTCCTGTCGTGGGTTCGAACCCCAGCAGGCGCTTTACTTTGTGTAAATAATTAGGTACATCACCACTGCTCTCAAAACGGTGAAGGAAAACATGGTGAGGAAACCGGCATGTCTTAGAATAAAAAAATCGAAGACATGAGACATATACCAACCGCACTGGGCCCGCGTGGTGGATTACGCCCACTCCCTCTCATAGAGGGCCTGTGTCCCAGCAGTGGGAACAGTAGGTAATAGGCTGATTATGTATGTTATGTAAGGCAGTCATGAGGAGGAAGGGCGGTGGCCCCAGTTAGCTCTGCGAAATACCATACCGCGCGGCTCAGACGCGTGGTTAATTCAGTCGGGTCGTAGCCCAAAGTAACTATTCCACGCGGACGAAGTCGCGGGCAGAAGCTAGTTCTTCTATAAGAGTGGGAGTTAAGAAGAAAGAAAAAAGAAAGAAAAATAAGTTTATTTGTCACAGAAACACGTGCATAAAAAAAACATAATAAGTTCGAGCAAAACAAGAAAATAAAAACAATAGGTAGATTTAAATATAATCACGAACTCAAAACAGAAATAGTCGGCAGCTGCTGGCACGTCATGACTGTGACAAGAAGGCTACCACTCAGCATGATGCTGTGCTATGGGGACCCACAGCACAGCGCTGATTTTCAGTGGTCACCCGACGAGACTACTAAGACTTTTAGTATCACAGCGCTTGCTTATTCTATTGTAGATATGAGTGTGAGTAATAGGGGCAGCGTCTTGCCAGAAGACTGTTTGCTTTAGGAAGAGGGACGTGTAAAGATACGTTTTTTATAATTATAAAGTAATAGATACAGTAAACCGGCTACAGTAAGGTGTGTAAAGTGGTTAGGTCTTGAGGACAAACGGTTCCGTGTAGCTAACGGTCGTGACAGTTCGAAGCTTACGTAGCCATGTTGTGCCGTGTGCCATGTAGGTGACGACTACGACCAGTACCGTACGTTTTTAAGTAGTAGAGCGCACCTGCAATAAAGATGGCCGTCGCTAATTGAGTACACATACGATTTATTCAATATATTGTGTACTTTTTCATCAACGCCTTAACCTTTTTACAGTTGCCCTACATTGTTAAGTAATTTGTCCAAGTTTCGAATTCAAGACAAATTGTCACAGTTGTTACCGTTGGTCCATTTTGCTAAAGGGAGCCAGGCTCTGACTCCGATAAATTGTACAGTTAAATTACACTTTTTAATTTATTATCTACCTAGGTTTACGTGAAATAGTTTTATAACTTTATTCAGTTTAATTTCAAAGGGTTTTTGATGTGTTCGAAAAATCAAATAAAAATTTACTGCTTCACGTCCTTAGTTTTCAATTTCCACATAAAATCCTTTGTTTGCTGTGTGAGTATATAATGTATACATTATTTTATCAGAAACAACCACTAAAATTTATTTGTGTTTGTTGTACAGTGATAAATTGTACTGGTTTGAACAAATCAAATTGGTTAACAATAACAGAAATATTATTAAATACCGACTAGAATACAAATTGTACATAGTGATCGTATTACAATTGAACATGGTGTACACGTAGCGAATAAACAAAGTATCGTAAAACGCGATTTTATTCGTTACCAGTGTTGCCATGCTATGCAATACTAAGTCGCAATGTGTAGTTTAACTTGTTTCAAACTACTAGAGCGATTTTAATTAAACCTTCGTATGCTTGCTGCTTGGTATTCGGGTGGCGTCGCCAACTACTTCTGCCCGAAGTACATGTCTATGAAATTAGACATTTCTCTCACCCAATTTTTGAACTAACTAAATGGATTAAACATTATGTAGGGTACGTCGTGTCGTTTTTGTATTTACACCAGCACAGAAAAATTGCTTGTTTATTTTTGAAGAAAACATCTTTTCTTATTTAACTTATCTTTTGCTAGTACTAAGCACGAGACTACATTAGCAAGCGAACTAGCAAGCGACGTCCTGTGTGGTTTTAAAAATATTTTTTCATATTTCTGTCTTTAGAAATATCAACAGGTGGATTTTAGCTTTAGATGTTGGATTATGCATTGTGTAAAAAATTGCGAAATAACGGCCAAAAGCTTACGCAGCCTTTTGTTCTGTTTTGCACTGTATCAAATGTAGGGTGCGGTCTTATAATGAACTTAAATAAAAGCAAAACGAATATTTAGAAATTATCTTTCATGTAAAGAATCCATCTTGTACCTATATTAGCAAGTAGATTACAATCCTGATAATTTTAGTTTATTCTAGATTTTTATTCAATTGCATTGAATAAAAAATCTAGAATTCTTTTTCTGAGCTTAGGCAGGTATTTGCTGATAAGAAGTTTTTGTATTTATTTATAAACGCTGAAACATAATGTAACCTAGTAACAGACTTTCGATCTTCGATTCAGGACAGATTCTTTTTACACACTAATATTACTTATTATATATTTTGAGCTAGTTGCAATGTGCAAAAAGCAAAGATCAATAGGTATACAAAATACACAAAAATGTTTTAACGTTTGAAGCTTGATCGAATATTAAATGTACCGATATACCACAAACACGTACCTTTACATAATACCTGATGAAAAATGTGACAAGTCTATAGTTGGCTGGCCACCGAACTTTCAAGAGAAAGACGCTGGTTTTTCTAAACTATATTATATAGAGAGAATTTTAATGAGAACGAAAATATTTAATTTTGTGTTAATATTTAATTTAAGTGGGTTGTCAACGAGACGGTAATTGCCACGCGCGGCCACGCGGCCACGCGGCGGCTACGCCGACGAATATTGCTTGATAATTAAACACTTTGTATGGAAAAAAAATTCATTGTTACGTCATGACGTGCTGTGATGTCGATATGGGTGTAATTACAGAACATTATTAATACCTTTCCTAAATATAATACTTTTGTAAACCAATGTTGAATGTACATTATAAATGTTATTTAATACATTAATTAATATTCATAGGTACAAAAACATTCATATATAAATTAACTGTTCACTATTCAACAGAAATAGGAACGTAATTAGAAGTTTCTGTCAAAAGTTTTTCATAGAGAAAAGATTAATCACCCTAGGTAGAGTCTAGTCTACTTCTGCGAAAGGATCACTGCACTGTAGACGATTAACCAATGATAATATAAGTAAAAAGACGTAGATAGGTTATCTACTCAATATTCGATCTTCAAAAACGGCACAATGTCACACTATTAGATGACACGTGGAAGTAGGACGGCATGACGTAATTATCGGGAGCGAAAAAGAACCAAGACGAAGAAAATGTGGCTAATTAGCCACATTTTAACGTGTCGCTTGCTGAGCGCCTATAACCTATCTACACCTTTTTACTTATAATATCATTGCGATTAACATATTTATCATAAGGGATTGATTTATTGGAGTAACTTTACCCAAAACGGGAAAGTATTGTAGATTAGATTGAAGCCATCCATTCAGCATTCTTTATTAAGGTCCTACATATGATTTTCATTCGGGCCCTTTCGTAATTCGTGTGTTGTTGTAATTTTATAAAGCCATGTTTCACGGTAAGTTACGCTACGTTTCCCGGAAATCATTATTTATAGAACCAGGGAATTAATGTAGAAATGCGTAGTTATGTGAATATCACTGCCGTGGCGGCCATATTATGTAGGTGTAGGTACTATGTGGGTATTTGTGATAGAGATTAGCTATGTTCTAAAAAATAGGCAATAAAATTGATATGAAACCTTTCAAATATTTTGATTGGCGGAAATAACGAAATTCCTTTTAGGAAAATATTTTGCGTACAAAATTTCAAAACAATCTCTTCAAAGTACACTTTCACCACAACAGGAAGTCGGCAAAATTCGATTACAAGTTGACAGCTGTGAAACTAAAATATAAAATCGTTTAAAACACGGTCAGTACGTAGGTTTCCGCACTGAGTCCGTCAAGTGGACCATTGTGCGTGGGCCATAGCGGCGGATTGGTGGTTATACCAACCAGCCCACCTCCCTCCAGAAGATGATTATGTCTCCAGGTCTGTTCAGAACAATTGTGTAGGATCTGGGTGACCCGAGGATTTCTGTTCTAATCTGGGTGATGTCCGTGCGTTCAAAGGTTCAAAGAGTACGTGCGAACTGTCTCCTCAGCCTCCATACACGCCCTGCACAGAAGACTGTCCGTTATGCCTATTGTGTGATAGTGTTTGTTTAGCAAGCAGTGTCCCGTGATGGTCCCCGTCACCAGGCGCAGGCCATTCCTGTCCAGGCGTAATAAACGCCTGGTTAGCCTGCTATCCAAGGACGGCATAGTTCCCTTCGACAGCCTACATCCCTGTAGTACGTAGGTCAGCAGTATAGATTGTGCAATCCACGAAGGCGCGCCCCACTCCGCGATTACTGTACTGTCTGTAAGCTGTACTTTAGTACGGAGCGGAGCGGACTGGGGCGCGCCTTCGTGGATTGCACTATCTATACAGTACCTACACTTGATAATTTAGGTATTATACGGGGTGTCCGCGACATCGACGCGAAGCCGGTTACCATGGATTCAGTACATGGTGCTGAAACCCCCTGCGCTGAAATTTTTCGTCGGTTATTAAAAAAAAATCAGCTGAGTCCATACATTTTCACCGCGTAGGTATTGCAATGCAACGCAATGTATATTGTTACTGAATAAATAGAATTGAATTGAATTTAATTGCACTTTTCTATGAAACAGCAGATTTTTTTTTAAATAACCGACGAAAAATTTCAGCTCAGGGGGGTTCAGAAGCATGTACTGAATCCATGGTAACCGGCTTCGCGTCGATGTCCCTGCCACCCTGTATATGTATATTGGTAATGTAAAGCCCTCTTCTCATACAAAGAAGACACGAGCATTGATCACCAAGCTTGCTCAGGACGGGTTTGCGATTTCAGACTTGGTTTCCTCACGGTATTTTTCCTTCACCGATGTTAGTAATATCCAAGATAAACTCAATGTAGCTACAGTGTTAAATTTTATAAAAATAAAATATTCATTAAACTTGATACTTTAGGAGGAAGTTCGTAAAACTGGTGCGTTTCATAAATTACAAGGGATAAACCGAAAGCCTCTATGCAGATGATGTATCGTCCGCGTTTTAGTATTCCGCAGAATACGATTTTAACATTGTTTTATGACTGTCTATTTAAATGTCAGCTCGTCAACATTTTCTTTGATTTTAAAATAAATGATTTTATAATAAATAATAAGATTTTCATAAAGCTTAACAATAATTGTTATGGAATTCGCAGTCGAAGCGTGCTGCACACGCTTGACCGGTTTATTCGTTACAAATTCCGATTCAGCCTTGGAATGATTAATAACACAAACAGACTTAACCCACAGAATTCAATTTAATTAACCCTTCATTGTAGGAAAGTTATTTGACGCGAACTGTAAATGTACTTTTTTTGTAATGTGCGTTTAGTTTGTGCAGAATAAACCATTTTTTCTTTCTTTGTATATTTTAATACGTATTGCAACATTTGCAACTGGGAATATTGAAGGAGTAGACCGGTTGTTAAACTTATCCTTGTTTATCCAGTCGCAGTCTAGAATACAAAGAACGAGTTGGAATAAAAATACGAAACAGCTTTTAATTGCTCCATCCTAAATTGCTGAAACGCCTACGGAATAGGCTCCACCTGTTTTAATGCACATCAATTATTCATGGGAACTTATTTATTTAAGATTGAAATAGCCTTATTATTATACAGAAGCTTTTAATATTTAACGCTTTTGTCTCCTTTCGTTAAGATTGTTTACTTTATTGTTATGGTGAAACCTGCAAGCGACATTTGAAACAAATACATTTTTGATTTCCCCCCAGGGCCGGAAGCCGCGCGGTGTAACTTGGGCGATATAGATTATGTTTTACAAAAATGTTTCGGCGAGGCTTGGATGTATCTTTGTGTTATTTACATAATAAATTGACACGGACATTTGTGTCGGCCATAACGATGTATAAATCTCTTGCGCATGGCTGTATTAACTAGACCGCCGCGCCGCTTTAAACGCTCATTTTCCACATTTAAAATGATAATAATATCCACGCCGAAAATGTAGAACTCAGTCCAAAGTATGTTTGAGTAGAACCATCTAAAATATTATTTATACGTGTTTGAGTTTGCCTCAGGTAAGAAGGTACACCTTACTTTCTTTGTTGTATTCAAGAATAACCCAAGTCCTTTTGTCGTAGCCTGCCTACCTGCCCGCAAATAGGAACTCATAGAAACTCGAGATGACATTGTAAAGAAGGATATACTTGGCGAAATTGGGTATTGACACTGTATTGTAGAATGCCATGACATTTTAAAATATCGAATAGCCAACAAACTGTAGAGTTACTTAAGTCTCAGTGCTGACGCGGTTCTTGAGAATCTTGTCAGCAGATTGAATGTGAATCTACAAGATGGAATTTGAAGGAACTAGATAACATTTTAAAGTCAAATGGCTTTTAAATAACCTAGCTGTGTGTCGCGGTTTCGATTCCCGCATGGAACAAATATTTGTATGACCTACAAGTAGTTGTTCCGGGTCTGGCTGTTTGTGTATGTAAGTTTAAATGTTTTTAAACGAACCCACAATATAAGAGAAATTCATAGAGTGGGGCAACGTTCTAAAAAAAATAAAAAATACCTGAACTTACTAACAGACGAGACAGCACCAAGTGTTTGCAAAATGCCCTGAATACACATTGAAGCTATTATCCAGTATAGTTCCAACTGTTCCAAGTATTCAGGAGTAGCTAGGTAAACAAGCGCGAAGCAACTAATGTATGAGACTGACGATACGACATTAAATCACTATGATCGCTTACAACGCGAACGCTGAAAATGCATCCAGTGTACATTTAAGGCTTCCATGCGCACTGTGACGGAACCGCGTCGGCACACCGGCACTGTGGCTCGGAAACGATGGTTGCTTTAACGATCTGCAACACTCCAAATATACCCTTAAACGTATATAATTAGAATTCATTTATGAAGTGTTTCTAACCCAAAATAGCATTTCTATTTATTTCGTGCGCGTGACATTTACTGATTTTCGCCGGAAGTTTCATCTTTATTTATAAGAGCCCACTCTCAGTTTATGGAAAGGCCATCAATAAAATATATCGCGTGCGAACAACCAATCTCAATGAGCAAAGTCATACATATTAGTTGTTCCAGACAGTTGGCAGCTCAGCCTACACCTACAGAATGGAACTTTAAAACTGCCGAAAGTTGTTATCCAATTTAATTTGTGTTGCTAATATTGCTATGGCGTAGAACGACTTTCCTAGGAGGAAGTTTTGTCATTAGCTAGATTGGATTGCCACTCGACTTGCTGCTCCTATCATTATCGGCAACGTACCAGTATATGAATAAATTGGAAGCTGTAATAACCTCATAGGATTGCGTTAGCAGTAATTATTAAATATCTTGCTATAGCAATGTCTAGCTTATTAAGCTTCACATTGAGTTTTGGATATTAAAAGCTATCGCAGCTATCGATATTACACTCGAATTAATATCATACCCCCGAATGGGAACGTCAAACTCGAAACGTCGAGCCGTTTGAGTTTGGTCCATTTCATAACTTTGATTAATTTAAATCTATAAAAATATACGAATCTGTTCATTGAACTCATCTAAGACTTAATCAGTTTCAGTATTTTGAACATGAAACAATAACATTTCGATGTTAAGTTTGAACAAGCAGGGTTATCAGAACGGGCTGCCTCGTCCATAACACACAAGGAAGCTATCATTCTGTAATAATACTTGTGCCCTCCACGTGTTGGGTCACTGGCCCACTTCAGAAGTGATAGTTTAGATAACAAGTTCAAAGTGTCATTAGACAGGAACTGTTCTACGTTGGTATGGGACTGTGGGTGCGATATTGTGAGCGTTTTTTTGCTAAGCCCCCCGACATGTGCGTGGAACGAAGGGCGACGCGACGCTTGGTAAAAAGCTAACATGTGGCGCGGTCTCCTCACGCGGCGACAACATCCGGGGCTGAATCCGCTACACCCGACCCCACTCTACCCGTCCTCACTAACTAAGTAACCATTATAACTTTCAAATAAACATCTAATAAACAATTAACGAAGAAAGTATCTATTATTATCTACCCACGCCATCGCCAAGCAAGAAATATCCAAGTTATTATTCATGTAAACTAGTCAGGCCGGGCGATTGATTAATAAAAAACGTTGTCTAGGTCAGAAAGCACGGTGGACTCATCAACAATATACAAACAAAAAGGCGAGTAATGAAACGCACTGAAGACAAGATGACTGATGAATATTTATAATATTTCAGCTTAGCTAACACTGTCTCTCTCTTGGTTTATTACTCGTTTCATCTTATTCAAGAGAGATTTTAGTTCCAGATTTATGAATTTCTGTTGAAAAACGTTGAATAATATTATCCATTTTTTCATTATTTCCTCAAAGTGTGGTATCAACCTTTTATGATTTACCTACTCATGCGCATTTACATTTTACAAGAGTATTTTTTTAAACTATCATTTTAAGTAGTATCAAGCTCCTCAGTAGTTATGCTAGGCAATAGTTTTGTGGAAACGGGTGTCTATCTGTTCTCTATAACGATATGATGTGAGTGTAATAATAATAAAGAGACCAATATAGATGCTGAAACTGGTTCCTATTTTTGTATTATGGTCGACAGCTTATTCGTAGAATGCCTGAGAAATTTCCGAGTCACTTTATCCAAGGTTTCTTTAATGACTTTCAGACTTTCCCAGTAGATCTACAGATGATTTTTTTTCTTTTTGGTATAGATTCAACGCTTCGTACCGATACTTCCGTAGGTACCTAATAACTTTGTAACATCGATTTAAATGATTATCGAAGTTACTCAAGTGTAATTCACTATTTTATAGATCATCAGCCATTTTAGAAGAAGACACATAATATTGAACCACGCTGTATGTGTTTAGACCAAGTGTTTTTACATTCAGGCATCATACCACCGATACCGTTACGACTTCGTTCGTTCATTGCCAAATACCTCCGTTCGCGTTCAACACAGAATGCCGAGTGGTTAGTGCTCACACTGCTTACTTACAAATCACGTTTACTAACGTCCTACTAGTCTACAACATGAACTCGGTTTAAGTCACTCAAATTAATTGTTTGTTGTTGTTTTTACTATACTTTTTTTTCTGTTTTTATAATATTTGTGTAACTGTCATGCATGAACAGTTCACCTCCTAGTGACTTAAGGTTTTATTTACTCATTGTAATCTGTGAACAGCGCTGTGGGCTACATTATTAATAATAAAAAAAATATTATTAAAATAACAATAAAATAAAATAAGTACGATTGGTTTGGATTCCACTCGGACGAATTAATAGTTATCTTCTGTTATGGCACGAATGCAATTTAAAATGTCAACAAGACAAGATTGTAAAAACCTTGACGGGCGAGTGTAGCATATGGCAGTGTTGAAAAGACGCTGTTTGTGTCTTGCTCATCTACAATATAGAGGAGGCATTATGCATAGATTGCGGCCGCCATCGCCAGGTAAGTAAAACGATCACGTTTCAGAGCGGCTGCGCCCGCGTCGCCATGAGCACGGTCCCTATAGCTTGAGTGGCACGCAGTGCTGCCAATACTTAAAACTTTACAGCAATATTTTATTCAACCACGGAATAAAATAGAATTAACAGGATGAGTATAAATGGGCAGAATATCAAACAGAATCATTAAACAGGATAGTCTATGGATTAAGTTTAATTTTGGTATGCCTGGGTAAAATGTTTGCCGTTTAAACATTCAACTATTATTAATTTCGCCAAGTTTAATAAAACTCTACTACTGTAGTTATTTTAATTTGAATAAAGTTGGGTAGTAATGGGACCAATTCGGTAAGCGGTAACACAAAATTAGCTTAATAAGAATATACAAAATTTAATGGACATATTTTCGTAATGTAAACAGTCATGTTTTTCACTGTAAACCAAAGGAAAGAAAGTTACAACCTACATCTCAATTCGACTTATACCGTTGGCAGCACTGTTTATACGTAGAAGCGATGTTGCATGGCTACATTCACGTGCGAAAGAGACCAAGCTATGCTTGATAGAGGGAGAGAAAGGGACAGCTGAACTGGCTGAGCAGGTAAACGGCGCGGCGCGGGCGCCGCCCTGCGCTCACCGAAATCACGAAGCCAGATGCAACGACCGTCTGTTCACCACTCAGGTAGATACGCTTTATAATACGTTCGTAGTTATCTACACCGAACCTACTCAACACGTTGCGTGGGCCGCGCGGCCTTAAAACTGTTCCATCTTTGCTCGCAAAATTCTTCTGCAAAACTAGTCTTGTGACGCAGATAGACGATTTTTAATCAAGTGTTCAAAAATGAAACTAAAATATTAACAACGTTACCTACACGTACCCAAAATCGGTTATAGAAATATAACATTATCAGTTTTGTTTTATTGACAACGAGTTACCGGCCAATGTTTGTCAGCAAATAAAACTTGTGCTCTAAACAAACAACGACATTTAAATCTATTACGTGGAAATCTATTTTCCACATCACTGTCAACAGGAAAAGTGCTCAAAAGGCTGGCAGCATTGCCACGTTGTATGGCAATGCTGATTCTTTGGTCAAAAAATAGGCCAGCCCTCTGGTCGAACGACTGATTGGCGATGTCTCGAAAAACTAAGTGGGCACTCACTTGCTGCCAGCCTTTTGGGCAATTTTCCTGTTGACAGCGATGCGGATGAAAATTTTTGATGCCCTATCCTTTTTTATACATATATACTTATGTACATATTATTATTATTTTAAGTCTAAGTTTTTAAATTATGTAAATAATATCTTGAAAAAACTTTCCACATTAAAACAGAAAATCAGTTCTATTTTGGTAATTAAACGTTGCATAGCAGTTAATATTCCACTTAGCTCAGTTTTATTAAAGTTTTAATCAAAAAGCTCGGGCCGCGGGTAAAGCAAGAAACGCGGAGCAATTCAATTGGTCGGCAGGAGGTTGACCTCCCTTGTTTGTTACTTACCATAGGTTTTATGCGGCCTCAATTACAACTCGAAATTAAACTCGATTACACAGAAACGTGCTAATGACGTGTAACATTTCGCTCTCGAATCCGTCCTAATTTAATTACCTCTCATAGTTATCACTCGCAAATATCGCTTATAATGTTTTGGCTTCGAGAATCCAAAGTTTGGGCGGTTTTAATGACTGGAGCTGTACATTTTAACGCGACGCATAGCCTTGTATAATATTTAGTTTCCTCGTTGACAAATTTCCTCGTTGGCGGTTTCATTCCACTTCATATTATAATAAATTAATTACAGTTTATATACAAATTTTATAAGCTATAAATCTTGAGACTATCATTTATAATGGTTTCGTTTAAGATGAAATATGTCAAGATGAGATGAGTCGCCGGAACGTCTACAAAAGGAAACGAACGTCCACGTTTTAATAAACATGAACGGTAAACTCAAACGAAATAGCCAATCAAGTACAGATTTCTCTGGATTAAAAGATTTGGTACTGCTTTTAGGAGGAAAAGTAATAAAACAATGCGGAAGTTTAGTGGAAACTGAGAATTGCGATGGAAAAAGTCTTCCGGCTTGTGTGCTAGGCACTCCATGCCAAAATTTGAAATGCGCCTTCTTCGTCCCGAATCTCGATGGCCGCCAGTAAACGACTAAATACGAAGAGCTTCGACCGAAATTTCGGATTAAGGACTCGTGAGCAGGCGAGGACGCCTTAGTACCCTAATTACCAGCTTGTGTTTAACCATCCGGCCCTTCGCTGTTTACAGACCAAACATTATTTTCGAATATAATTATAGCACGGCTAAGTGATATTTTATAATACTGTCCAGAAGCTTTGTATGCGACGATACACGCTAACGTAGGTAAAATAAATGTAATGTATCAAAATTAAATGAATAGGTTTCTTTTAGATTCCTCTATTCCTGTACTATTCAAAGAGGTACCATTTACGTGGTTAAAACTTCAACGTTTGACACCAAGTAAGGGCTTTACGATCCGAGAGCCTGGAGAATACCGACTATTGTCATTGCATCCGAAGCCCGTGCAATCAGATTCAGCCATTGCCATAGCAATACAATTACATACAGGCAAAACCACCTCAAATTCTCAGTACCTACATAATTATTTTATAGAACAGAACCTAGATAACACAATCAGAAACAAATTCGAAGTGGTATCCTTATTCCTTAGTCTTGTAGTCTTAAGTACTCTTTGCTCGGATCAGTCTATTATATCAGGCTTATTGGCAATAAAATAAATGGGCTACTTTTCTTCTAATTCAGCTTTTGTAGCTAAACCCGTATTCCGTAGGTACATTCCTTTGCTTTCCTTTCTTCCCTTTCCGTATCACTTTTGTTAAGATGTTCAAACACCTCCTCAGAGCATTGTCTCATTTTGTTCTTGTTGTGACATTCGCCTTTATTCTCGTTATCAAAATACCTTGTACATGTACACGCTATCTGCATACTCATTATGGTAATTGTCGTATCACGGTAGAAAGTAAAAATAAATATTATTTATTTGTTTGGTTAAACATAAAAGTCACATCGACAATTCAGTTAAATAGGTACCTACGGGAAATCAACGATTTAAATAAAATGAAAATGGCTGGATGTTTTCATTTCATCTACTAATGGCAGTTGACGTCATTGATAAATGACAACAGAAAAAGTGAGGGTCTACGATCAATAGATCTGATAACACATCGCCATCTTCATTGTGTTACGTCATTAAGATACCGGCACCACAAAAACCGGTATCTTTTTCCAGCACACGTTGGCCAAGCTCACACGTGCCTGTTCGTAGGACAAATACCACGACCTTAGAAGCCTCTGTCGCCGGTACCCGCGCACCGCGAGGAATACATAATGCGCTCCTCGTATCTGAGTGCGAGGCAGTTTCGTTAACGGACGCTTCACACGTGACGCGGAACGCAATGTACACAAGGCCCCATGTTTCAAACTTTGATTAAGGGTCAGGACCGAAACTCTTAAGATAATCACAATAATCTTTCATATTTTTTCACATTCCCAACAGACTGCCCGCATTCCCAGTCCCATCCGTCATCTTACAGGCGTCATTAGCTTTTATGTAAGGACTTATATAACTTTGGTTTTCTCTCCGAGAATACAGACAAAGTATCACTTGAATGTTATATTTCAGGGAACATAGGCTGGACGAGACTGGAATTTTCAGGAATATTCTGGCCTCAAAACCTCTCTGCAGAATACGATCTTGTTTTTACGACAGTATTTCTTACCACTCATACTTTTCTCCGAACTTTCAACAGCCGTAGTTCTTCTAAGTGTTTCTTAATTGTGTTCAAGTTCGGCTCTTAAACAATTCCCAAAAGCGACATTCCGCAACTTTCTAGCTGAAATAAACTGGAAGTTATTCCACTTAACAAATTTTGTAGATAACTTCACCAATGCCTTTTTAAATAAATGTAGGAAACCGTACAGTTTGTGCCATTGTTCTGAACCGCAATAAAAATTACACGGAAAATACTTTATTGAGCCGACGAAATATTGTTGATGTTACTACGCAGGCTATTTTATACGCAAAAAAAAATCTCTTTCCTAACCACAGATTAAATTCTATACTTATAGAATTTTATTTACCTCTACTATATATATTACGAGTATATAAGGATATTAAAGAAATGCAGGGATAAGCGTAAAGGATGGCAGAAGTCAACAACTCAAGTTGGTTCTGATGAACAATGAATAGTAAGTAATGTAAGTTTATAGACATTTTCTTACGCACATTGACCTTATTCCGTTACAAAAAGAAATAAAGTATAATGAGAAAATTTTGTGCGAATGGGATAGTGGGAACGTAGAGATAAGACACAAACACCCATTGTATCAGGTCGAACACTGGCGTGCAAATAACCGCGCGACTATTGTTTTGCAGACGACGAACAATACACACACAGAAGTACCCACTTACATATACATGTAACGTCGATGCAGTTACTAGAAAATGGTATGGAATAATGCGGATCACACGTATAGTTTGTGCACAATGAACATCCACCGTGAATAATAGAGCCAATGTTCCATGTCTTCCAATATATATAAGTACCGAGGAATCAAAATTAACTTGCTTATTTGAATAGACTAAACGTTTGCGGGCGTTTCGCGTAATCAACAGGTAACAAAATGCCTAAGTAATCGATTTTATAATAGTTGTTATTCCATGACTTGGAACGGTTACAAAATAAGTTATCGTGCGTCATGCAATGGAAACATAACTCAGTTTAAATGAATTCACCGCATAAGCCAAGTCGTCAAAATGTCGTCTGCTATAAATCTTCACCGAGAACCTTTAGTACACCGTGTTTAAAAAAGTGTAAGACTACCTCTTTTAAACGAACAAACATTTTTTCGCTAGAAAGAAACCCTTTACTGTTTTGTAATAGAAAACGTTGATGTAAAAGCCAGGAAGGTCCATGATATACCAAAGTTTATTGTTACATTGTGAAACCAACGAAAACGATTTTGCTAGGAAGAAAATAGTATAAACGATATAATTTTTAACGTTACTTCACAATCCTCGTCTTCCATTACAGCGACAAAATTATTAAAGTGCAAAGCCAAAGCTATTTCAGTTACTTAATAAAGATTTCAGAGTTCATAGACGACCCCTCGGTTTCTGGAACTGTACAAATTCCCTCGTGTTGAACATTTTAATTAGATAGCTCTATTCGGCGGCTATATTGTTTTATTATCCGGCTTTTATATACCAATTCTAAGATATATGCGCAGGGAAAAGTTATTTACAAAGCCGACTTCACATTTTCCTATTTTATGCGAAAACAAGAACCAATGGAATCTTTATAAAGGTAGGCCAACACTATATTCGGGCGTGTTGCGGATTTGTTTAGCTTGTATTGAATTTATTTATTCAGCGCCTAGAAGATTGAAATACGTTCCGGCCACTTGACCCCCTTGATTTGGAATGGAAATCTAAAACTTATTCTGAAAAAAAATTCCCGAATAATGTAAAAATCCGTTTTAGATTTCTTTCAGTGAAAAAAATGTGATCCATATTTTTGTAAGCGTATTCTGTGTGTGATATCAATTTAAATACAAGTTAATTGGAAACATTTTTTGATGTAATTTGTACCGTACCTATGTGTTTCTTATTAAAATGAATTAGTTTGCGCCGATTAATGCGAATACTCGAGATTTTCGTATCGTGTTTGTATACAAAAAATACTTGAGGGAAAAATACACTGTGACCATTTATCTCTTGCTTCTGTTAAGGTATTCCTAGAAGTGAGATTAACTACAACCAAACAACGACATATTTGTTTTCAATAATAAGAGCTGTTCATCGTTTGCTACAATCCAATCTTGAAGAGAACTTGCCCCGGGGCGAAAGTCAACCAACTTAGTTAGACAAACATGACGAATATGTTTTAGTATGTAGGTCCAATAATAATATTTGCGAAAAAAACATGCCTGTTAAAGACTTAAGAATGAAAACCTGGGTGTAGTGCCGCAACTTGGGAATTTCAAGAGGCTGAAGGGAGTGTAAACTATAAACCGGTACATTGTGAAAGCCATGTATTGATTGATTAAACACATACGGTTGGAGCGCATATTTTAAATTTATAAGAAAATCACGCTAGGAAAATGGGTCGAGACCTTTAAAATGAGATAGGTAGTAAAGGCATGCAAGAAAAAAGAGCTTGAAAAATATATCTAATAAATTATGCAAACCTTCCTATATACAGGGGTCAGGGACATCGATGCGAAGCCTGTTACCATGGGTTCGGTACATGATTCTGAACCCCCTGCGTTGAAATTTATCGTCGGTTTTTTTTTTTTTAATCAGCTGTGCGATACATTTTGACTGCGTAAGTATTGCACTTTTCTATGAAACACTACTGAATCCATGGCAACAGGCTTCGCGTCGATGTCCCTACCACCCTGTACACATATTGCAACTATTAAATGGGTTTTTAATTTTTTATACACTTTAAATACTTACATTGAAATAATCTATTAATATACAACTAAAAGTGGTAATTAAAATATTGCCCAGCTGTCGAATACCCAAACTGGCAGCATTGCCAGCATTGCCACGTTGGATGGCAACGGTTTAGCCATTGGCCAAAGTTACTTGAATAAGCTATGCAGTACCTACTGACCACGTAACAATATGCGATTGTGCAGTGTAGTGTAAGTATTATAAGCTCTATTCCTAGGTTCTTAGAACTGTGTGTAAAGGAGCTATGGGCGACGTCAAAGCTGAATGAACTTGATGAAGATTCATCTCCATATTGAGAGGTTTCGATAGGTACTATAAAGTGAGTGATATGCATTCCAAACTATTAAAAGTACAGCAGTACGTTGAGAACTAAGTAAACATGACACAGAAGATCAGTGGACCTTGTTTAGAAAGCTATTTAGTATTTAAAGTGTTGAATAAATAGTCCCAACCGCTGCAATTAATTGCGCGACTACAATCCAACCCGTTTGTTTATTCTTTACATTTTTGTCTGAAAAACTCGGTTTTTATTACCCTTGTGGATTATTCCGTCCCTTGTGGCAGTGTATGCTTACCTTTATAAAGACCAAAATAATGAGGGCTGTGATTTATACAGCTTCTTATCCTATAGATAACGATTGACAAACTTTCGTATAGGTAATTTGTTTGCCTGCGTAACAGTAGATTTTAATGGGAGATTCGTTGGAAGAAAATAAATCATGATAAAAATTCTAATAAATGTCAATACCCACAGGTAAGAGCATGTTACGCCTACATACTGACAGTCTGAGTAATTCTTAGTAAATTCCTGAAAAAGTTACCTTTATCTCTTGTCTGTAAATGGGGAAGTTTGGATTTTTGGATGATCATTACGGTATCCACTAAATCACGACATCAGACTAGCCCGCACGGCCTACTGTGACATGGCTCGAGTCATACATTTTATCACATTTTATATGAATAAACTGTGGTAAAATGTGTGAATCGAGCGATGTCACAAGGCCGCGCTCGCTAGTCACCATAGCTTACCGCATTTGGATGACAGATTAGTACGGAGCTGAGTGTATTCCGGTATCCCGGATTATCATAATAGGCCACCATTATACTGGAAAACCGTGGTAAATCATGAAAAATATGCGAACGAAGCCACGAAAGAGGCTCAGTAGGTAACTAAATAATATAATACACAAATAGCTGTGTCAAATAGATGCAATGAAACGATAATATAAAATAAGTAAACAATTTTACGTTCTTTTAATAAAAACCATTGAATTCTTCGAATGAGTAGGCAGAGGTCCAGATCAGATAAGTACTAACTGCTGTACATACAATACAATAAATAAAGAGCGTGCCATTTTCCAGCTTCTGGGAACTATTCCAAACTCACTCTACTCAGAATTTTATAATAGACAATCTAATAACCGTGCCCGAACTGGGAATCAACCAAAATGTATTTGTAATTTAATTGTAACATTTCTATTGCTGAACTAGGTGTTCGGCAATAGAAATGTTACAAATAAATAAAAACCTATTTTCACTCGTGGAAAGTCATTTATTGTGGAAAAATAAAATAATAATAAGTCTCTAACAAGGTTAGTTTATCACAATTCAGTATCCACTACGTTTAATCAATACTATTCAATACCTCCCGATCAGGTTGTCTGTCAGCTATTTTAATGTGAAACAAAATTATCCGAAACACATTGAATTAATAGTCACGATTACACCCATTGTGACTGGGATTATTTTGAGGTAAACATTCGATATATTATATTATGTTGTTTATTTATCATATGTTTTTCAAAGAAAGAAACACAATTTATCACTTCGAATAGTTCAGGAAAACACTGCGAGGAACTGTAGCCTTAAAAACGGGCTGGTAGGAAGCGTTACCTGTCACAACACATGAATTACTGGCGCAATATACATACATAGATAAGTTAAGTGTCAAGCATTCACTACAATGATTGACGCTCTTTTGAGTAAACCCTTCTCTTTGCTCCATTTTTCTTCGATACACACCTACCACGTGTGAACAACAATCAACTCCGCTGTTCGTCGATAAAATAAAGAGAATCCTTCTTATACCATCGAGTTATTACGTTGAATTGTTTACTCTAGATCAAACATCGCGCTGGAGCGAACATCGCAGGAAATTAATTTTCTATCAGATAACAATCATGTATTATGTTTATGACACGCACATGAAACGTTCATAATATTTCGACTAAATAATTCAGTTTATTGACAGAACGTTGACGTTGCTTTGTTCACAGGTGCTCTATGTTATTGATTTGATGGCTTCCTCGTGTAGATAAATCCATTAATGATGATGTTTTAATTCAAATCCGGAATAGTGGCAAGGAGTTCATATGAAAAGCGATTGCGGGAGGATTAAAAGGGGAGCAACAAGGGCCACATTCGCATACACATACGTATTAGGTACTTCGCTTCCGTCTTGTCATTTTCCTTGAGTTTTGTGCGAACATGTTCCAGATTGGTGTAAAGGGATTGCCTGTTATTACGAACAGAAAAGGGAACAGGTTTTTAATTTGAAAAAATAAGGTATAAATATAAGTACATATACGTATACCAGCAGTGCCAACCCAACAATACCTACCTAGAAGATTCATAAGAATAATGACGACAGAAAAGAAAACAAGATAAATAACGTTCAAAAAAATATGAATAGCTGACAACAAATGAATGGTGATTGATTGCTGTGTCAATTAATCATCAGAAACAGTTTACCTATTTCTTGAAGACGGCCATTAACATAGTTGTAATTATTACAAATTATTCACAATTTCTCTGTCATTATTACGAACATTTACCGTTACATCCTATCATTAGAATACCAAGTAATTGTTGCTGTAGATAAGTAAGGATGCATAAAAACCTTCGTTCTAAAAATAACTAGCTTTTGCCCGCGGCTTCGCCCTCGTGGATATCGGAAAATATCCCACGGGAACGTACTACCGCGATTAAAAGTCCCCTATGTGTTAATGCAGGTTATAAACTATCTGTGTGCCAATTTTAATCCAAATCCGTTCAGCCGTTTTTGCGCCAATCCGGAACATATATCCAAACAAACGGACAAAAATGCTAAAATCTATGTTTTCGGCATCAAACTCGTTCCCACACCTCAAAGCAAACACTTTTTACAATAATATTAAATTCAAATTCATTTATTTGCATAAATAAAGTACAGAAGGTTGGTAAAACGTACAAAATTGTTCTCTTATTCTGCCTTTAATTTCGGCGTGCAAATATAAAATAAAGTTACATAATATTTTATTTTATTTTATTATTAAGTGTACCGCTACCGTTATGACTGATTTTATTATATGTATAACAAAGTGATGCGGCAATAATCCCTCAACGTAAGAACGGAAATTGAGCAAGTTATGAAGGCTCTCTTGAAGACCGTCTTTGTTACGTTACAAAATCCTTCCTGACCATTAGTATAGTTGACAAGCTGCCTGCTGCTCCACAACCCAACGACTTATCAAGCTCTTCTCAAACTACCCACACAAATGAAGGCACCGGTATCGGGTCCTAGGATCCTATCTTACGTACATAATATATTTAGCCCCGTACCGACTTGCCGTGGCGGCGTTAGCGTGATACAATATAATTACATGATATGGGCTAGTAAGTTTAGGAAAATAATCGTTAAAACCGGCTCCGTAGAGCTAGATTTAAGTAGCGCGATTTTAAACAGGCCTACTAATTTACTAAGTAAATGGTTATCTGGAACAAACACATTCTTGTTGTGCAATGCGCTTTAGTAATATACAGTTATATTAATTATTTGTTTAGCTGTAACCGTTCCATTACTGTTATTATGATAATTACAAATGCATGTTATAATAATCTTTTCATCATTGTCGGACATAAAAAAATCTATTATAAAAATTAGGTCCAGTCACGTCCATATAATAACGGCTACAATACTATATAATACTACTGTGTAAGCACATACATGAGTAAATGTGCCTACAATGCCATTGAATATGCCTAAAATATATAAATGCAGTCAATATTCACTCTTCAGCCAATTAGGCATTTCCCGCATCTTACAAATCTCTTGGGTTTAGTTCAATATGCCTACGTTTTCTATTCTACGCGTAGCACTTAGATCTACGTTTCACAAGTTTTGAATTAATTATGTCGTAATTGAAAATCACCTCCTATTAATTACCTTATTGAATTTGGCATCGTGCGCAGCCTTTACCTGTGATACGTGCGCGTCAAATTGTCAATAGCTGAGTTAATTATGATCACTCTCGCTTACCCTAAACTACTTAGTTAATATTAATTATTGTTGAACTGAGCAGTGGTGGCCCAGTGGTAACGGCCCCGACTTACGAGTCGTGAGTTCGAACCCAAGCAGGCGCTTTACTTTGTGTAAATAATTTCATCACTACAGCTCTCAAAACGGTGAAGTAAAACATAGTGAGGAAATCGGTATGTCTTAGAACCAATAATTCGAAGACATGTGACATCTACCAACCAGCACTGGGCCCGCGTGGTAGATTACAGCCCACTCACTCTCACAGAGAGGAGGCATGTGTCCCAGCAGTGGGAACACTAATAAGCTGATAATGATGATTATTGAACTGTTGGAACAGTTTATAGATCACAGTCGTGATCGAGGCTACCAGGTTATTTCGTAACCATCAAGATAGTCCGGTGAACTCGGTAGTCGGAAAGCAGAATGGTACGTTCAAAACTGAAGTTGCAATATCGACGTTCTTTCTTTTAGATCTTTTGTTTCAAAACTTGACTGTCACGATTTTGACACACACCGCACTTCTGTTCCATTTCGCACTGATGAAAAATTATTTCTACAACTATGTCGGTCAGTACTACCATTTGTTTAGAACCACGGAACAGCGAGCTGCATAGTCAACTTAAAATATTAAACTTGTTGGCTTATTTGTCAACTAAAATTACAGTACGTAGGTATTATATTTGAGGTATTTGTGTTTCTACTCTCCAGGGATTTTCTTGATTTATGAAACTAAACACTAGGTAGTGAGTGTATTTTCCATCAGTGTGTTCCAGTTTTATTTAATATTTTAATGTGTTAATTTTTACTTTTAGACGTTATTACCTAATTACCTTTTTGACTCGTATGACCGAAACGATTTGTGGAATGATAATATACATATATTATATATATTCTCCGTACCAGGTTGCAATAATGTCGCGCATCGCTAAAATATTAATGAACAACGAATAAGTTTTATTCCTGTTATGGAAAACTTGTTTGAAATTATCGATAAATTTACTTAAGGCAAGTTTAAGACTGCCTCTCCACTGGAGCGGAGAGGAGAAAAGAGGAGCGGAGATGTGCCAATATTAACCAATAGAATCTTGACTCCGCCCCTGAATTTAGATTTGATTGGTTAATAATGGCACATCTCCGCTCCTCTCCGCTCCGCTCCAGTGGACAGGCAGCCTAACGAAGGCAAACTGTTCTGTTCTGTTGCTGTAATATTTTTATGTTTGCGAACCTGTACTAAGAGTCCATAATACCCTCAGCTCAAATTCACTCCTTATATCGCTCGCACGAAACTGCTCGCGGACTGAGTGAGAGCGAGACTGAACGGCGGGGAGAAGGCTCCAAGGCGCCAATAGTTTAGGTAATTTCTTTTTAGGCGAAAATAATGGTAATAAAAAAAAAAATACATAGTATCTTCTTTATAGTTAGTTCATTTAATAAGCAAAGTTAATTTGAAGTATTTTTTTAATAACGCGGTTTATTGTTCGGATTTTTTCTATAGAGAAAATTTTATTGAATCGTGTTTCCGTCAAATATAGTAAGTACTTAAAATTAATCCCATATATTTATTTCAAAATTAATGCTGTAGTATTTTCGATATAACCGAGGATCATGCTAAGCAATTTGAGGTATTGCGGACTCTGTATACATACATTTACGAAATCTACGTAACGAAGATGTGAATTGGTTTAAAATCAGTAGAAAAAGACATACATAATATTCATACATATTCCCAACTTAATTATCGAGAATCTTTTAAGCAGGAAATTAAATACCGGATCGCCTCCCTCTTAACCAAGGAAACTAACTTCGTTGTAAACGCGGTTTTCTCCCGAAAACACGCTCAATTATTCCTGGAATTATAAAAGCCGATAAGTGCCCATTGTCGTGTATTTTCAGCTTCAAGTTTTTTGTGATTACGTACGTACTTGAAGTACCTACCTACTTTACTGATACGGATTTTGGAGATTCCAAAAATACCTACATGCCAGAAATCACTTTGCCGGTTTCCTACACCTACGCAAAACAACAATAGCAAACCTTTTCCTAAGCTGAAAAACAACTATCAGGGCAATAAGATAAGCCAGTCGCCATGTTTTCGTTTAGTTTCCGAAACAACATGAAAACGTTAAACGAGATTAAATTCGACTTAACTTACTTGCGATAGGATGTACAAATTGTGTCGGCATCGTCGGCACTGTCAGCAGACCGGAGGGTTCAAATTATACCTTCGCGATATTTGATCAATTGGTTAACCGAATAACATTTATAAGGAAACCCAATTGGATCGGAGGATTACGTGTCGTATCATGTGTTATAAATAAAGGGAAAATGTAAGAAAAGTGCGGAGGGAGCAAAAATCATAAGTACACAGAATAAGTCATTAGACAGCAGGTCTTGTACCGCTGGGGGCTGTAGGGAGCTTATTATGTGAGCTACTTTTGTCTCTGGAAATTATAGGAGTTCATTGGTATCGTATTGCGTTTTATTATCAATTTTCTCGAGTTATTGGATAATGCAAGAGTGAGGAGCTCGTGGCTAAGTAATAACAAGCCGCACTGGTCGATCCATCAGGTTAAGCTACGCTTGCCGGGGTTGGTCAGTGGATGGGTGACCATCTTTACATACCGAGACTCCTCCGTGCCTCGGAAAGCACGTTAAGCCGTTGGTCCCGGGTGTCATTTCGGAATCTTTGACAGTCGTTACGAGTCGTCAGAAGCCCGAAAGTCTGACACCAGTCTTACCAAGGGGTACCGTATTACCCAGTTACTGGGTTGTGGAGGTCAGATAGGCAGTCGCTCCATGTAAAATACTGGTATTCAGCTGCATCCGGTTAGACTGGAAGCCGACCCCAAGATAGTTGGGAAAAAAGGCTAGGAAGATTGATTGATTTGATTGGATAATGCAAGAACATTATACATTATAATGGAGAAAAAATAAACGTTAAAGGCGATTTTGTTACATTAAGCGATGATAAATTAAAAGACAGACATTGACACATACAAATATAAAGAGCAATGTAAGAAAGTGTCACGTAAGGAAGACAGATACAAATGACTCCAAAAACGATTCTCACTGATAAACGATCGAACTCTTCGGAACATTCTGAACTTAATGAATTCCTAACGAAGCGTATTAGTGATACAAGGTGATACTACTCCTATAGTAGGTGGGTACTAGTACTACCAAGTGCAGATATGAACAGAACTTTAAATAATAGGTTCATCATTAATTATAATTAAAAAACCGACAAAAAATAGAAACTGCATGTGGGTCATGTAAATAATTCCTTTGTTGGAACGAAGTTCCCTTTCACGCGTTGCGAAAGGGGGCTAGACGGAAAATATTAATACCAAAAGTTGTAACGACACTTTTTGTTTTATAATTCAGAGCCATCTAGTATAGAAAGATCTATACTAGGTGGCTCTGTATTAATATATAATATGCAGCTAAAAGAACTTCGTTCCCACCGGGTGTCCCACGACACCTCCCGACTTTTTTTTACTAGAAGGAAATAGAAACCCTGATTTGGGAAGCAGTACGAAAGCTTTATATAACCTTTTTCTTCCCTGATATTACAACTTACCTACAAGGTGAATGTTGTACAAAAAATATATAGGTAGTTCGTTAACAAAAAGAATTCGTATCAGGTTCTCGTAGCTGTTAAATAATTACGGCTATATGGAAAACCATTCAATTAATCGTAAATACCGGTGCAAATCGTAAGAACTTGCGCTTGAACTAAAAAAAAAACATCCACTCCTTTCATGGCGTGGTATGACTTAAGAATGTTTAGGATTCGAATAAGGTTAAATACTTCCACTACATAATAAACCTTTAGAACAGCCTTTATATCTAGACAGCAGTTTTTCGAATACTTAACTATGATAACGTGTAACTACATGTAATAGGCACTCCAATTTAGGTAACTTCACGGAAAATTACTTTCCAAAAGGAAATAATTATTTAACACAATAAAGTACACGTGTTAGAAATACGAAAGTTAGGAACTAAGCGCCAAATTAAGTTTAAATGAACGTGCCAAATAACTTTATTAATTATTATTTTCGATCATCGCTTCTATTGTTCAGCTTTATCGAGTAAGCTTATCAGGTAAATATAATGACGGCAGCAGGTAAGTATGGGTTATTTGGTGCGGAGCGGTTATTTCACGCATGGAGAGTGACATGACGGGGTCACTCAATGGCGAATAAGGACCAGTAGACAATCAATCCCTTGCAAACGGAAGCCCCCGCTCGCCTGCGAGCCTCTAATAAAGGAAAACGAGCTTCTTGTGAACTGAACCACGACGACCAAACGAACCGTTGGGAATGAAATACTTATTGTTGTGGCATTAAAATTTCATAGTAATAAGACTCATTTGTTTAAGTGATCCTCTGTCTACAAACTTATCGACTCTGATGAGTTCACTGCTCTTAACAAGTAATTAGTAAGCTCAATATCCTCTCGTCACTTATCGGTATTGGAGATTATAGGATTAATACTTGTATAATCCTGTATTCTGTATACAATAGCTTTAATAACTTTCTAGGATTTCCAGCTTCTACAAATATTGTTCCTTTGGCGTTCTCCTTTGTTACTCCTATTGTTGCTTTTTTCTCCAGCTAGTGGGGAAATACTGATTTGGCAGTGAACAGTTTATTCAATTACTGGATGTGTGAGACTGAGTTCTCAAGAAGGCGGAATAATTTTGTACGTATCTGAGTTGCTACGAGTAAGAATGGAGACAGAAAGGATATTAAGATGTACAAAAATAGAATGGAATATGCACCGCGCGTCTCAAGTACAGTCACTTTCTGTATACCTACCTATGCAGTCTGTATAGGTTATGCAGAATGAAATTGGACGCCAATCTAATTTTAGCATCGAGTCCCAGATGAAAAAGGGGAAAAATATCTTCGCAATTTTGGTTTAGTTCATTAAAATCCACGGTAGTTAAGGAGTTTTGAAACGAACTGTAACTGCGATAGCTGAGCGGGAAAGTTAAGCAATAAAAGTTATTTGTTTTTGCACAGCACGTAAGTAGCTACTTTCATAATCTAAGAAGTCAAGTGGCAGTATTTTTGCGGACCCAGTAAATTGTTTGGCAACGTTTTTGGGACAATTTGAAAAGTTTGTTGACACGTCTCGCGCTGCTCGCCTTCTTTTATTTATGTTCCTGTAAGTCTGAATGTCTACTTTTTACGCTAGTCTGCAACTTTTCAGAGCTTCCACAAGGTTTCAAGATATCAGTATTTTTGTTTGTTCATATAGTAGAAATTCCCGATATTATGTAGATTTAATAAAAGCCAGTTACATTTCTGTAATGTGTATCTTGATACCTATATTATCTCTTCTTAAACACGTAGCAGAATGAATGAATGAATGAAATGCACCGATTCCAGCGTGGTTTAACCAGACTCGATAAATCGAATGAACTCCAAGATTTGCACTAGCCCATGAAGTCTCATGTTTCATGGGACTTCAAAAGCCTTCTTAAATACGTAGCAAAATTAAAAAATAATTTGTTTTAGATTCAATATTTAGTTGTATCAGTCAGTTACATTTTGCAAAATGTGATCAAGATGCCTAAAGATCTTCCCAGACATTTACAAATGAATCCAGTCCACTTCTCAATTGTATAAATTCCGAATATCGAATTACTTTGCCTATAAAAAAGCTTTCATTGGCTTCAGTCGAAACGTATTTTTGCTTGAAAATATTGCAACTCAATTCTCACCCATTTCGTTAATATGTATTGACTTTTCAGACAGTTTTCATGTAATTTTCATGATTTTAAGTATACAAAATTATTATTACCCCATAGGATAAGCAAAGTGCCTAGGTATTTGAAGAGGAGTTGTCATTAATCATTTTAGTACTTTATTAAGACCTTATACGGGCAATGGTAGTTGATTGACGGAGTTTCAGAAGAGTAGAGGAATTTCAAAAAATTGTATAGGAAAAAATATCTTATAGGTGTTAAAATGGAAGCCCGTACTCGGAACTCAAGCCACATAGGATGTACATCCTATGTGGCTTGAGTTCCTTTACTAGGTAAGTACTATTGTTAGCGTGTGTTATTTACACATCAACATGTAAATACCTACTCATTAATAAGTGAGTAGAGTTAAGTGAACACAACATGTTAAAATCAACACAATTTTAAAGTGTTTATTTCAATGCTCTTATTTGCCAATTGCTAATGTATTGTTGCTTTTTCTATACTTTGCAATTATTTATAGAATACATTTCAAACCAAACAGCGCACCAAAATAAGTAACTGCCGTCTGGTTACTTGAAGAACTGCATGCTTAAGTTAAAAGTGGATTAATTGCTACGCATAGCTGGGCAAGAATAATATAAAAGATCTACTAAAATAACTTGGTACCACCACTAGTGGACCAAGTCTACCTCGGGCCGCGCACACCTGCATCAAAACCGGTTTCTATAAACATGATTTCACTCTCTCAGCACCACTGGCGTTGCCTAATTTACGCATTCAAGCTTGAGTCGACAAGAATATTTTCTTCCTCTATTTCGTACAGAAAATTGTTGTTATTCAAAATGGTAATAATATCTCAATAAGAAAAGCTGAACCTACAATTTTTGTTGGCATTAAATGGATACACAGTTAGCAAACATTAAATACACTTCAGCCTGTATTTTGTAATGACATCATGTCTTACTCGACAGTTACCTATTTAGTGTCTACATCAAATTAATAACAACGTTTCTTCTCCTTTTTACCAATTCCTTTGATACGTAAATACGACACGACTAATTTGTGTCGATCACAGCCACAGGTATTAATTGAGTAATACACATCAATTAGCTCAGCAAGTCGTTGGCAAATTTTGCCATTAACAAATTACATAGAAAGGGAATTTAGTAAGTTCCTTTTTATAATGTAATAAGTACTTACTTATACCTGGGATCCATTAGGGATTATGGCTTGCTTCGGCAATTGTAAATACTGCTGTGGCTTTATTCAATAACACTTTGCCAGATTATAATATTTCTTATCTTAATTCTGTTTTGAAATTGGTACTTAATAATACGATTCTTTAACGACTTTCTGCAGTGACGGTATGTACCTAGAAGGACACGTTTTTATTGTTTCATGAAATCATGGCCCTAATAATAAAAAGGCCGTTTTCTTGTAAACCTCCATTACCTGATTTCCTTTTTTATTGCAATGCGGTTTTTTTTCTTAATTCTAAAATCCTTGCCAACCAGCGTCATAGTCAAAAGTGCATTGTTCAAAGGTTTGCACGTTTACGGAAGGATACCGCATTGCGCGTACCATTTTATAACAACTTTTAATAATGCTTTGGAAAATTATGTAGTAGTCGTTAGTCATAAACCAGAACATAAATTGTATTAACATAATAGCTATAATTATTTAACAAATAGTACTCGCAAAGAAACATCAACTCAGCTCCTAAAACATAAATCTAACCAGTTGTTGCGGTCTGGCAGTGCCTGTAGCGTGCACAATGGTTTATCATACCCTATTCACATAGCTCAACCAGCCTCCCTTGCATACGGTTAAAGAGTCAACGCACGCACACACAGGTGGCTGTACTGCTTATAGATACACCTCAGCACACGGCACACGGGCAGGCTGTGGCTCGCTTGTTGATACAGCGACGCAGCGTCGGCCTGCTAAGCTAAGTAAGGTGACTCAGAAAGTAAGTAGGTAGCTCCGCTTACCTGTACAAATCAGCAGCAACGTAAATGGTGAAAGCAGCCGATTGGTCCCCATGTTGGCAGTCCAGATACTTTCTATCAATTTTGCACCGGGAAACAAATCTTATGCGCCCATCTTGCACAATTTTAATAAGTGCTTAACTCCAACTTAACTGTTATGCATCGCACACACAAAGTAAACGTTTACACTTCAGGTAGCCGATGATACACTTTTGTCAGTCCAATTGACTAGAACAGGCAGTTTCCACACTTTCTAACTTGATGCACTTCAAAAAATAATCTCATTTTCCAATCCTCAATGTAAACTTTGGCGCGAAATATCCGTTACAAGCGAACATGGGCACGTTGTACACGGGCGACGGTTAGCCCAAGGCTGAATAAATTTCAAATCACAAGCCGGCGCGCGAGAAAGAGACAGCACCATGAACTGACTGAAACAGACAGATAATAAAGTTTGCCTTGTCTTGTCCGGGAATGAAGTGGCAACAGCGCGCCGTTTTTAATGTCGTCTTGCGAGTTTTTCACTAGATGGCAGTGCTGCCTTCTTAGAAAAAGTATGTAAGTACTTTCTTGTATTACTTATACCTAAAACTACGTTGTTATAGTTTCACCATAGAAAAGTATACAAAAACATTTGATGTTATTGTAAAATTAATGTGTATGTAACAACTTAATAATATATTTTAATATCCACCTAAAACAAATTAACAAAGTTCTATTTACATATTATTATTATTTGTGCGTGTTTGCGCTGAGCGTTTGCGCGGCGTAGGCATTACTCGGACATAGTATGTATATTGCACAGCGACGATGTTCCATAAACGATGTGCCAACGCTATGTAGACGCTGCTTAGAAGCATGCTGGCAGGGGTTGCGTCCACTTTGAGTAGACTTTGCGAAGCAGTGGCGTAGGCCTACCGACGGGGCGGCGTAGGCCTTGTATAGCAGCGGCGTAGGCCTTGCGTAGCAGGGGCGTAGGCTTTTCGTAGCAGCGGCGTAGGCCTTGCGATGTAGCGGCGTAGGCTATGCGTAGCAGCGGCGTAGACCTTTAATAACAGCGCGGGGCGAAGGGTTTGCGTAGCAGTGGCATAGGCATTGCGTAGCAGCGATGTAGGCTTTGCGTAGCATTGATGTAGGCTTTGCGTAGCAGGAACGTAGGCCTTGCGTTGGACCGACGCGCGGCGACGACGTAGGCTTTGCGTAGCAGTGGCGTAGGCTGCTTGCGACGCGTTTCGTTTCGAAATATCATGATCTGACAAGGTAGTACATTATTATCGTGCTCCTTATTATACAGGTTTTCATACACACATGTTTGAGAAACCGAAAACAGAGAAATAAAGAGCTAATGGGATATTGTGGAGATTTTGGTCAGCTGAAAGTGACTTACGAGTATTGTGTTATTTTGTGAGCATGGATAACCCAAACGTTTTCATCGCAATTGTTATTACATGTAGCCGTGAAAGTGCGTTGTCTACGTTGTATTCGAAAAATACCTACAAAATAATAATAAAATAAAACCAAAATAAAATATCTCAATGCGCGTACACAAGTTGTACGTGCGATATTTTTTTGCAAATTTCCCATTGCACCATGTAAAGTAAACCGAAAAATAGTATCAATTTTGCTTTCCGTACAAAATCGTGATTCCCAGAGAAATCATAAATGGAATTAAGATTTTTTGCAAAAAGCAAGAAGGACAAGAGGGTTGCTTTTTACACACTCGATATTTTGTTGAATTCTTTACACAGAGCCGGGTCAAGATTCTCTTGTGATCATTCAGAATTTCAGAGCCTCTCAACTTTCCTTCATTCATAATAAACACTTGCAATATCCTTTCTTCTCGTCATTCCAAACGCTTTGATCTCGGCACCAGCTTCATATTTTGATGAAAATTTTGCGATAACGGACTTTAGACGGCTGAAATTCATAGTAGCGCTTTTTACAATCGGGATACATGCTTTGTTCAAAAACAATTATCAAATCAGCGAGATTATAGACTCGACGCGGACATTTCCAACGCCGTTTCATTGACGCCGTATCACTGCTAAATATCTGTTGTCTGGTGCATGCTTTATTCACCACGGACGCAATCGCCAATCGGGATTTAGTACTAAAGTTTGAAATTAGTCGCATAAACCTAATTAAGACTATGGTACGTTTATACTTGATTATCTGATAATAATTCTGATGTAAACTGAGGATAAAATCATCTTTTTATCCTCAGTTAAATCATAACAATTTAAATTAATAGCTTCCCCTTATTAACCCGTAATCCCGTAACGATATGACCTAGATATTTTTACAAACTGGGCTCGAAACCAAGCAAGTAATATTTGCGGAAATCTGCCAGCATCAAAGGCTTAGCCGACGAACCTATGCACACATATTTAGTTAACAAACTTTATGTGGCTTACGAAAATACCTGCCGTGGTTAACATACCTATACCTACTTATTTATGTAGTTTACGATAATTTTCATACCTAATAAATTACGGTCTTCGATTACTTTAAAAATAATATTTGCTTAGTACTTATTACTTTCTGGCAGACCTGAACCACTAAGCTATATTGTAATACGCTTTTGAAAATACTTCTGTGACGGGAGTTCATTATTGCAGCTGCCACATAAGCTACATAATTATATCGTTAGGAAATATTGAAATTCTAGGATTGTGGATTGCCAATCTTAATTACTATTTCGACTGTATCAAAGTGTATGTGGGGGCAAAGTGTCTTTGTTCAGCAGCATGCAGCTTTATCTGACTAATATTAAATGAATTTCAAGCTTCAGTTTATAGTTCCGCTAATCAAGTTTTGTTTTACGCGAGTCATACGGGCACGAACGGCTTTTTAGTAGGAAAACATAGTGTACCTAAAACTTGTGTGGGTTACTGTATTAGATTTGCCCAATGCGAATATGCAATTATAAAAATTTGCCCATAAGAGAATTTGCCCTTTAGTGAACAAAGGGAAGGGCCGGCCTGAAAGCAGAGCTAAGCTAAGTTTATATTTTAGTGCTACGAGCCAAAATACTCGACAAACACATCAGTCTGCCTTATGATTCTGATGCATGGTTTTCAGTACCTCTAACTCTTTTAATTAAAACACTCATCATTAAAATACTCATCATACTTCCCAAATGAAGAGGAATAATTTACATATAGGTAGTTAAACAGTTAAACAGTATGTAGGTAACATACTGTTTGCAAAAAATATGTTTAATGTTGATGAAACATTTGTAAAACACGATACACAAAGTGCACATTCAATTTGTTATGAAACCTTTGTACATAATAACCTGTGTTGTACAAACAAATGAATTGATTGATGCACACACACTTCACATTGTAAACAGTAGTAGTATACAACATTAGGATGCTCGTAAATTACCTCTACGAGTGGCGATACACAAATCTTGGTCATCCACGGTACCCAGCCCCTTTACCACCTTGCTTATTTTTAATTTACCACTCAATGAGCTCAATAATTCATCCATACTTCCAATTATAAATGCTAAAGTAACTCTGTATGTCTGTCTGTCTGTTATTTTTTAAAGCCTATTCCACTGAGTCGATCGTTATGTTTGACATATAGGTCGCCTGGGACCTGGATAAAGACAAAGGTTACTTTACGTCCTTTGTATTCATCCTTTTGTATTTAAAACTAAGAATCGTGGGGAACAGCTAGTATCATTATGGTTTGAGTCAATACGAAAGAAGAAGTACAGCATTTCGAATAAGTAACGTCGTTAGGAGCACTGTCTTAAACCCATTTTTGCGTTACTAAACCAATAAAGCAATCGTCTTTTTTTCCTAGGTTTTTGTGCGTACACGATAAACCTAATTAGGAATTAATTAAATGTACTCTTTCTGTAAGCCGTATTTAATTAAAACAAAATTTGAATAATTGCGTAAAGCTTCAAGGATCTCATAAATAAATAACTTAAATCTTCTTAAGTAACACTTCACTTTTCTCGTCGTTTCGGTCGGTAAATCAGTTTAAATACAAAATATCAATTTTAAAGAACTTTTGAAAAATTCCTGGTACTCGATAAGTTGATTAATTAGTTTTTAGTAATCATATCGAAATTGTAATCACAAGTAAAAATACACTAGTGCAAGATTCAAACGCCATTTTCCCCAAAAGAATTGATAAAAATTGAATAATGTTACTGGCACAGCATTTTCGAAATAGGTCTTTTCTCAAAATTTCAATCTAACGATACACGATTGCAATTTTGAGAAAAGACCTATTTCGCGAGAAATTCGCTTTTGAATTTTACGTGAATGTAAGGTATTTCGGAATGCTCGTGACTGTCCTTTTCGATAAGTAAAACCGCATTATTAAAAGGAAATAAGGTTAACAGATAAGTGATTGATTGTGAAGCTAATCTGTCCGTATTGTTCTAACATTGAACACAAAGGACCAACCGTTCCGTTCCTTGTTATTTTAGATTGGATTATAATAAGTGCGTTACGTACAATGATTCATGTTCTTTATAACCGTATGAACTTAAAAATAGAGCCTATTATGTAAACATGTTGCTAGATAATGTCTATTTGATAACAAACATTAGGTACTGGCTACTGGTACATGGCTTCAAATGTCAGCTTTATGTACCTAATCGAGCCAATATTAGTCCTGAAACCAATGACCACTGAAAAGGTAGGTTAGACTATCCGTACTTATACTCGTAGGTGAAATTACACGCAGTCATTTTTGGACAGCTGTTTTATTTGACATATTCAGTTACTTGATCGTTTATTGTTTAGTTCGGTTATAAATACAGGGGGCCTACCACAACCACTAAAAGCTGTATTATTTTAATCTTACTTCAATGGGGGAAAGAGATGGTGCTATACGTCCTGTAGAGCTTCATCTCTTTCCCACACTAAAGTAATATTAAAATAATACTGCTTTTAGAGATGGTGGTAGGCCCCCTGGTGTCATTATGTGATAATATTCACTTTTTGTAATAAAGCTTTCTCCATTTAAGGTAATATTAAATTATTTACGTTAATTGGCACTTGGCAAGCAGTTCGATAATCGTAGATTAATGATATTTTTGCATGCTTTCATGTTCCGCGTCAACTTGCATGCTTAGTACTTAGCACGCACCAATGTGACATGTGACATGTGTCACGAAACACGTACGAACATATTGTCTAAGACGAGTGACAAACACCCGACACGTCTCTTGTGTAAATTGAAATGCTTCCTAGTTGACGTGCGCTTGCGTAACACACGTTACATAAAATAGCAATCGATCGCAATGCCTTTTATATTGACATCCATTGCTTCATAGGTTTGAAAAATTCGTCTGCTCAATAACGTAAATAACGCAATGTAAGTGGCTGAACTGTTAAATGAAAGGCATTACGATCGATTGCCATTTCTTTCTTTTTCTTGTGTATACTAACCAGCTATCTAATTACGCAACACATTTTCGTAAACGATTCCGACTTAAATTATCAAGCAATGGATTAGCAATCTGTTTCAAAACGATTCAAATTCCGATTGATCGTGTATTACGTAATTAGGGTGCTGGTGTCAAAGTTTTTATGTCGCACATGGTCTCTGACTTGGCTTCACACACAGAAAATATAATACTACGTAGGTATTCGCATTAGATTCATGTGCGTATTGTATAATTATCACTTGCGTAAACAAACGATTCGAATGACTTGTCAGTCCGACAGTCAACCAATTCATCATCATCATCAGCCTATTAATGTTCCCACTGCTGGGACACAGGCCTTCTCTCTGTGAGAGGGAGTGGGCCGTAATCCACCACGCGGGCCCAGTGCGGGTTGGTAGATGTCACATGCCTTCGAATTTTTGGTTCTAAGACATGCCGGTTTCCTCACGATGTTTTCCTTCACCGTTTTGAGAGCAGTGGTGATGAAACTATTTACACAAAGTAAAGCGCCTGCTTGGGTTCGAACCCACGACCTACAACACGTAAGTCGGGGCTGTTACCACTGGGCCACCACTGCTCGTTAACCAATTACCCCGATGGATATATTAAATTGTTAGACAGACATCTTTTCCTAAACCTACGGGAAGCCTGAGTCGTGTAACTAGATAAACGAAAGATTCTTACGACAAATTTATGTTCAATTAGTTAAATACTTAATAGGTAGGCACTTCATAATTATTAACAGTGACTAACTTGTATTAATTGTTCATTTGTAACCTGATAAGTCACGCCAATTAGCAACTTGCTAAAGTCGTAATTCTCGCAATTTTTTTGACTTATCAGGAATGTGAAAATCATATTCTTTGCACAGCAAAACATAGTGCGAGCTTATTGGTCCTTTCTAATTAAATTGGCTCATACTCCATCGCATCACCTATCTGAACGAATGTATGAAAACCGATCGAACATTTTTAATTAAGAGTCGAAAATCGTGTAAGTAAATTCATCAATGTTTACAAAGCTCGGCTGCGCGTCTACTACGTACGGTATACGGAGTAGAGAAATAGTTCAGTGTTGTTTGAAGTAAAAAGTACGACTTATTAAGATAAAAAATATATTGCACTAAAAGACCAAAGCGCACACTGGCAGAACCTTCTTTTATTTTACGACTCTATTACTGTACTTCCGATACAATTACATATTAGGACACAAATTGTGTTAAGACTCGTGTGTTACTTGTTGTTGTTAGGTAATATCGTTAAAAAAATAAAACAGTTACTTAATTAGTTTGTTACTAATGGCGTACAGCTCAGAGCGAGATTTCAGGTACTAAGAACTGGGACAAAAATACCGAGATCTAATATTAGATATGGCCTGAAAATTCTTTTCCACACAAAGATTTCAGAGTCCCCATTTCTACGATGGAAATATCTGATATAAGATCTTTAGAAAGTAAATAAATTAAATATTACCTACAATAATACGCCACTTGAACGAGATTTCAAAAGTCGACTTGGTTTTTCTATTAAAAGTTGGTTTTGATAATTATAATAATAGCTTACGTTATATTTTATGTATACCTAGCCTGGGTACACACGGCAAAAGTGTTAATGCTCAATACCAGGGGCCCTGTATAATAAATGTTACAATCCTATAATTTTGTAAAAAAGTGACATATTTGTTAAGTTTTACTACATAATGTGTTGTTAAATAAACCTTACAACTATGTAAGAAACTAACAAGTAAATAATTGAAAATTATCATAATTGTATACCTATGCTGTTTAATAAACATTTACCCGCACATAATATGTACAAAACAACTGTCGATTTCGATGGCAATATTGTATTTAATTTACAAATATGTAGTAGTAAGTTAAAATTTTATTTAGTTACATAGAATGTAAGTTTTGGTGCAGATTCTGAATAAACGAGGGTACTTAAATTTATTTCTCTTGAGTTTAAAAATTAAGTGTTTCACGGACTTATCATTTTACAAAAAACTCGCCATTGCCGTTCAATCACATATTCATCATCCATCACTAACATCACTACTTTCACTAGTCGTTGGTAGAACCATTTTTTTTGCATGTAATATTTTAATTTCTTTGGTCATTAGGTTGAGGCTCAAAATTATTTTGACACATCGTGAGACCTCCTGTCGGAATTATACTACAATTTACAAAATATGTATACTTATAATTTCCCTAATTATGTAAACTTACACTTGAAAAATGAAAATGTTTATTAACGTTGTAACTTTTAATTTTTATTAAACACAAACTTGTAGAATTGTAGCCTGTCATCACAATTGACATTCTACAATTTGTAAGGTTGATTAAATAGGGCCCTGGCAGTTCCGGCCTAGCCAATCCCGTTTTGTGCGCGTAGTAGGTACTTACTGTACAAAATAATCTGACGCGTCGATAGAATTGTTCGCTCAGCACATCCTCATTCTCAAGACCAATAAAAATTTTATATCTTAAACCAACCTACTTATCTAATCTACTTACCTCTCGTCCAATTCGTATAAAATCTTGACAAAAGTGAAATGTATTCCAATTACCGTCTCATTCGCACCTCAGTTTCGTTCGGCCTATTCTTAAATAAACTTTCTACTTTTGTAACACTAGCTGTGCATTGTTACACTAGTTACGGTAACATTTCACTGTAACTAAGTAGTCCATTTTAAACAAACTGATTAAACAAGTTAGGGGAATTTATTGTATCGTGTTTGGAGTTTTTACCCTTGTATTTAACTTCTTCAGCAACGCCGCGGGCTGTTGACGAAGTCCTAGGTAAGTTTGTTTGTTATTCCCTCGTGGTGAGAAACTTACACTTAAATATATAGAAACACTTATCTCAGGCCCGTTTTGTCATTGTGGATAAGATTATGGCGTCATTTCCCCCTGGAGAGTGGCCTGTAAGCAGCCACTTGGGGCGGCCAAGTGCCTAATAATTTGACTTAGTCACTGTCTACACGTAATACCACTGTGGTGATAAAATCTCTGTTGTGTTATGTTTGTGTTTTAAGCCTGTTATAGATTTTTTATCCTGTAGTTTACCTTTCTTGTCAGATAACAAATAAACAAATTGATATAACTTCTACAGCATCCCGTAAAAATATGATTCGCCATCAGAACATTGAATCTCAATCTGTAGACTGATAATAACAGTACCTCGATAAAAAGATCGTTCCTTCCGGATTTTAGTAAGCTGTTACACGTGAGAAAATCTTTATGAATTTGTCCGGGGTAGGTGAAAGTGTTTTTAAACATTTCATTTGTTTTCCTCAGGATGCAGAGAATCATTTTTTTTTTTCAACTATTTATTTTACCGCTGAAGTGTGAAGTAAAAGTTTTCGGAAGTTTACCAATAAAATAAACACAGTATAACAGGAACTACCATACTTATACCACATGAAATTTTCCGCGCCCTGACGAGAGTTCAAAGAAATAGCTCCGGTAGTCATACCAGCTGTTCCAGTGTACGAGATGTGGGCTATTTGTCATCCCAAACGAATACGCAATGACCCAAAACATAAATCCAACATGTTACTGTTGTTTGGTTTCATACGACGCTGACCAACCTTACGCTGAAACAGATTACAAGTTTCTTCATGCTGTCAGGGAAAAAGTTGACAGACAATGTGAAAATAAATACGATTGTTCTTGGAGTTCTTGAACTCGTAAAACGTTTATTTTACGTCAAACCTGGCACGGCTGTCTTTGCGGATTATGCCATAAGCCTTATTGAAGTTCCAAACAGACGCAGATTTAATTTATAGACCGTCAATGGCCTCCTGAACTGAGTAAATTAATTAGAATTTTGACGTAGGCCGCTGTCAGTCGCTCTAGTACTGTACCGCACCTCCGCACAGGAATACTAAATCCCAACCACTCCGACCAAAACGGTTGTGACTTAATTAAATTTATGCCCGACGCGACGTGGTCTAACATTTAATTTAGATATTCAAGAAGCATCTAAAGTTTTTACAACCATACGTCATCCGCATGGGATTATCGTAAACTAAGTTTGTCCTGGATTTATGAAAATCCAGGACATTTATTTACGGGTGTGTATATGAATACAGGTATTGTTAAAGCTCGTAGCTCGTATGAGCACCCTTAATCATTTTAGACGTAGCTAGGGCTTGCGCCGTATTTGATTTACAGGAAATACTAATTTTGAACTCCATAAAATTTGTTGGTATAAGCCCGTAAATCACAACGATTTTCTGTCATGTCATGACATTACATAACTAACAAGAAGTCTTATTAAAAACCACCGCTTAGCTTCAGTACCGTTTGTAACTGTTTACTTTGTTCAATTTCACGTTTTATTTATTGAGTTGCGTAAGCTACTTAAAAGATTTGAGGTTGCCGAGTATGAAAAAAAAATGTTCATGAACACTGCGGATTTAAATCGGCTTTAAATCAAAGATTCAAAATAAATACCCGACGCCCCGACGGTTGTCAATTTAAATCCGCAGTTTTCATGAACATTTTTTTTTTATTCTAACAATTTGGGTCTAATAGCCTATTGTTACTTAAATCTATAGTTCTGTTTATAGTAACGGACATGTTTGTTAAATTTTATTTATTCCACTTCATCAGAAACATTCCACCTGACTTGTAAATTCATAATTCTATAAAATATTTGCGAGTATCGTTAAATTCATAATTCTATAATATATTTGACATCTCCGTTGCCGACTCTCGACGAGATACGGAGCACTGCAGTCGTAGCCAAGAGTTCTGCGATATTTATTAAAATTCAACCTCTATCCTCACAGATATCCAGAACACGTCCATTTGCTACCGTAACATTCATATAAGGCTTCGAAATTCGCCTTCTTTATGCAAATATTCGACGCCGTAAAAAAACTTTGAGGCCCTTTCATTGTCAAAAGAAATATATCCCCTAACAGTTATGAGCTAGGCTGTAAGCAGTGACTCGGATCTGATTATAAAAAGGAGAAAACGTTTTTTAGTTCAGCAGGAAAAGCGCTAATAATAAACTGGAACTCGGCATTGGTTTTATTACCATTTGGGACACAAAGGGAACATGAAACAACACAGATATTCCTATGAGTCCGTGCACAATTTATGATTAGATTGCTTCTAATAAAGAGCCTTAAACCCACGCTCTGACCGTTTCATTTGGCATTTGGCCATTCAAAAGTTGTTTAATTTTCGGTTATTATTAAAAAATTTAAGGTTAGAGTATGGAAGCTCGATTAATCTGCAAGGTTAATGCGGACTTTTATTATATTAACTGTTCCTCACGACTTGCGGTTAACACATCGAAACATCTCCGCTTCTTCTATAACAGTTGTTAAAAGGGAAGTCAAAAAACCAAATTCTGTCAATTGTTTTCAACTAGTGTTTTTTTTATATCGGGATTTAGTTTCCATTCGAAAGGCACTAATAGGTTATCGTGCCGTCAAACTGCCTGTCGGCAGGCAAAATCTCGTTGTTATTGGAAAAAGTTTTGATTGTTTTCGTACCTATTCTCAAAAGTTGTAGGTAACAGGAAAGTTCCTACATACTAGTTATAATGACAACAAGTTGTCTAAGATCATGTTGTGTTTAATTTTAAAACAAGTAGATTATAGGAACATAAATTGACTATATCATAATAATATAACTTTTATTTGATTCATAAATTAAGTAGATATAAGTTGTTACTTATGTACAGTTCATTTTAATCCTTAATAAATACATATTACGACTAGATTTTTATTAAGTAAAAAGAATCTGCCTTGAACCAACATAAATATAATAAACTGGCCAGTGCGCGTTGGACCACGTATAATGAAGGATTCTGTAGTTGGGCTGAATTTATCCCAAAAACATCTCCCATACATTCCAACTGTAAAAGTAAGTTGGTCGACTATTACTCGTTAACTCGTAAAGCCTACTTGACTCTGATAGTTTTCTTTTTAATTTCGTTATATATACTACTGCCATAAATCTTTTCACAAATCCAAAAACAACCATTTATCTGGCAGGGCGAATTTACTTGACACTAACAAAAATTTGCACATAAAGCTTAATAATTCACAAACGGATCCCTGAATCATAAAACGATTTCACACGACGTTTGTCGTTTGTCCAACGACACCACACACAATTTTAATTCATCCCCCATTACGTGTAGGGTAGGAACTTAAAAAATATTTATTTATCACTTTATCGGCGTGATTAATATCTTTACCCATGCCAAATGACAGCCTTCTAGTACTGAGAGTTTCTGAGCTAAGCCAGACAGTCTACGGAACCCTAAAAATAGAATTTAGCAGTGCAATCTTATTCCGCCGACCGCGTCCCAGGAAAAATTATGTTTCGGCGTGTGGCGCTATAATTGCCAATTACATAATTAAATTATGAAAATTGCATCCTAAAATAATTTGATTATAAGGGGGACTCAAACAAATCACCCTACTCCAAACAAGAAGATTACAGGGTCAAATAATTCAAAGAGTTGCAACTCTATTGAATAACCTGTCCACAAATACTAGTCATCGACTCAAAGCGATCGCCGCCGCCGGATTGCCGATTAATTAGATTTTAGGCAGCGTATAATATTAATTCGTAGGCAATGTATAGAGTGCCACTAGCAGCACTCTATCCCTATCAGATAAAGTCCCGCTATTGGCACTTTATTAACACCGCCTCGGCCCGGCTAAAGTGCCGTAAGCATTGCATTGTCATTGTCACTGTCACTAACTCACATCACTTGGTATTTTGTTTGATTGTTGAGGTTAGATAGCTGTAAAACACCACATTTCCAAAATATTACATTCTCTTGCGCCTAAATGGACCCTTGCGTCCTGCCTAAACGGACCGTTGTGTGGTCACAGTTCTAACCTAACTTAACCTACCTCTCACATTTTCATTTGCTAAGCCAAGGGATTATGGCACTTAACTTTAGCCGGCTATAGATGAAAGAAACTTACCTCAACAATCAAACAAAATAACAAGTGACAGTGACAATGTAATGCTTACGGCACTTTATCCGGGCCGAGGCAGCGCCACTAGAGTGCCGCAAGAATTCTTGTGGCACTCTATACACTTCCTAATTCGTAATGACGATCTAAACAATTATCGGTCTTTCTGTCATTAGTATCTCTACAATAAATACGCTCTTTCCTGAAAATACATTGGATGGGATACAAACTGGGGATGTTTCATTTTCCATCTCTATGATCCTCATTTATATATTTTGTTACAATTATTTTACTTAGGCAGAAATAATAATACCCGCTATGCCTTGAGGCACGATCCCAATAAATCTGTGATCATAGGAAAATAGAAAATTCCGTGCAAAATTACTTTATTCTATATCCTACTACAATAAGAAGGTTCTGAATACTGTGTTCTTGGGATTATAATAATATCCAAATCGGCTTGGGAATGATGGAGATCGTCTGCCTATCTTCGGTGTTTTAAATCGATATGTAATATTCTTATTTCTGAGTTAGGAATAGCTATGATCTGATGAAGCACTTCTGACGACTTTATGAAAATCTTAAGAACCTAACATAAAAATGCTAAATCGAAAATTAAAAACTCTTTTGTAGAAAAATTTAAAGTTAGTTGAAAGTCTGATATTTTTTTTATGAATCATATAATGAGAGATCGCATAAAAAACTGTTTTTTACGTTCAATGTAAGTCCACAGTAATTTCGAAAGACCCTAGGAGCAGGTTAAGCCGCATAATTAATCCTGGCACTAAGCCGGAATACTTCCTGGGTTTGAGAAAAACAACTATTAAAAAAAAAAGTACTTAAGTATCAGTTAATGGCATAGGAAATCTTTTTAACTACGTCAGTTTAGCGCGGAGGATAAATTCCGGGCACCAAGTGTACTAAATGATTCAGGAAATTCAGATTACGTTGGTCGGTTAAGTGGTAGGTACTTCTAATATTATTTATAAAATATGGGTTACTTAGAGCGTTCCCACACTTAAAGCGAAAGCTGTCTGAAGTCTGAAAGCTTCACTATGTGATGTTGACAGAATAATTCGTACTTGTGAGTTATGATTAAGTATGTCATTACTCATTGAACAATTTACACATGGCTTTTGACATGTTTTGAACGAAAGTATTTCCGGTAAAGATGAACTGTTACTTTTAATAATAAAATTAATGTAGCCTAGAGCGTCAATAGAGCTTATAATTATTATAGCTCAGCAAAACAAAGTTTTTTTTTTTTAAAAAGCCGTCACTTTGATCCATCGATGTCGATGGATAGACCTTTGTTATTTTTTTAGGATCACTGTAGGATAATGAAATATGACATAATTTTGACATAAATTAGGAACACGAGATCACCTATAGGTAGGCACTCAATTGTGCGAAACTATGCAAACTCAAAGCAAATGCATACAAAACAATGACTAATAAAAAGCGAAAAAGGTTTTCAGGTTCCATGCTAAAAACTGAAACGTAGCGACCGAGCCGAATTTAGTACGTACAATTGTATTGTGCTGCGTCAGGCGTTTCAGGACAACAATAGAAGGATAGTTTTCGTTTACAGAACTTTACTACACTAGCAATTGTCAGTAACGTTGAAATTGACATTGTTATTTTGATGATATATAACCACTCTTCCTGAGATGTTAAAGTCACTCTACGCAATTGTAGTTTTATAAAGAATCTCCAAATACAATCTACAGAATTTTCCGTATCTATTCTAAAAAAGTAAAGGAAAATATATTTCATTGTGATCAACGCAATGTCGCGAATGATTCTGAATAAATTGTATCACTTAATTTTTTTCCATAGAATCGTGCTTTTGTTGCAGTTCGTGAAGCAAATAAATCACGTTGTGTATTGTCGTTCCCACAATTCCTATCGTTTTTCTATAGAAATTATAATAATAATTCTTCCATACTCCATTACACGCGTAACTTTAGGCACTGGGAGGCGTAGGCAGTTTTCTGTTACCTTGCTACTTATGTTTTTTCAGTTCGGCAGAAAAGTCTATGTAAGAAAAATACAAAAAGTCTCCGAAAGAGACAAATTTATTATTTGAATATTTTCGCGTTGAGTTAGCTGAGTTGGATAAACTTTCGATGTATGGCTAGAAAGTTGTGTCGATTTATCAGAGATTCACATTTGGGAACATATTTGATACGACCATGTCACTGGTAGTTAAAGCAAAACGACTAGCCAGTCTGGCGTTTATAGGTAATAAACTTACAAATATGAGGAGCAATATCACACAGGGGGTGGACATGTGATAACTAGGGATCATATTTTTAATTGCCTCCAAGTTGGTGCTACAACGGTGTTATAGCATTGTCATTTGTCGCACCCGGCAAACGTGAGGAGGTTTAATTAATTGTCTAGAGTCGCACGGTAGTTTGTTGACGAATACAATTAATAAAAGGTAAATATTAAGGTCCACAGCTGGGCATAGGCCATTACGTCGCTCCAATAACATGCTTCTAAACGCAATCCTCGTACACTCAAACTTATCGCTCTACCTAGCCTTAGTACTTCATTTATGTACTAAACATTACTATTTCGATTTAAAAAAAATAAAAATTATCTAAGTTCTTCGTCTATCTTTTGTCGGCAGTATTATTCAAAATGTAGGTTCGTGGAAACTCGCTTTCCTTGAATTGCGCGTAAACGAGAAACGACACTGCAAACGCAGTTTTTGTTTACTTTTAATTTTAATTGGTTATATTTACCCTCTCCGTATGCTACTATTTTCTTTACTTGTGAATTATGTAAACCCGCATCATGGTCTTTACGCCTCCATTCACTGTTTAAGATGAAAGACTTAAAAAAAGATGACATAGAGGTCATTGTGGTCAGTACCTACGGCACCTTCCATTGTTCCCACCAATATATATTGTCTATACCCTCGCCCAAACCGTGAACAAGTCGAGTATACTGCTAATACATGTAAATAGTTACGGTCGCCATTTTTTGATATTGTATTCCGTATAAACAGCCTATCGGCCACTTTGCATACAAATTGTACACTCTTCTCAGCTGTAGAGCGCAGACCTGTATAAATTACCGTCACATTGTTCCAACCGTTTAGCTTGATGTTTCAATTTCGCATCACGAACTTACAAGTGTCGTAAGACGATGTTATCTAAATAATTTTAAACTTTAGTGCTGCCGGCTTTAGACAATGCAGTGCACTGTAATTTCAGAAATTGCGAGAGTCTCGTTGCACGCGTTGCTATTTTTGTCTTTTCTATAGGTACCATAGATACGGTCTACGTCGAGGAATCCAATCAAGGCCCTAAGCGGAATCGTTTTTCAAGCGTTAAATGGGTCGAGAATCGTTACTGTTCATCTTTGTAAAGTTTAATACAATATACTGGCACACATCTGCTGCTACTCATGCAAAAAAAAAGAAAAACACTTTCTCTTCAATATTATAATATTTTCATCTTTTGTTATAAGATTTTCGAGGTAGGTGTAAGCGTATAAGACATTGATATATATTGCGAGTAAGAATCGGCCTCTTTACATACAATAACGATATTTGCGCTAGGAATAGAGGAAAAAAATAGAGTCCCGAGCGTTTCCCTTCACGGGTTACGCTGATTAATTCTTTGAGATACATATCAGAACAGAAAAGGTCTTAAAATGTGGCATTGGGGAAAATACACGTAGGTATTTCTTTCTAGCATTGTTGTCGGCTTCTGGAAAACTATTCGAAGTGAGGTATTTATGTAAGCGCCGCATTTACAAGTTACATTATGATTTCATGCGCTGAAAGGAGGACTGAAAACTAGTGTTGATCGCTGTTTCTGTTCGCTTTTGCAGAATTGCAATCTTTGATAAGTTATGGCCCTTTGTTTCTCCCGTATCTTTAGTTTGATGTGATATTTAATTGTTATTGCCTATTTCTTATATCTATCATTTACATTCTCGACATTTTGCTAGCTGCCGCCAGTGTTTGTCAAATTTTCCGTGCTTTACTTTATAGACGTTGTTGAGTTGTCAATTAACCCGTAACAACGTCTTTAACTGTTTAACAAGACCTACGTCTTGACTAATACAATTTTCCACCTACTTGACAAAGTTTACTGTGGCAATTACCGCACAACCGTAATACGTTAGTTACGTAATTAGTTAATTAGCTCTAGAACAGCTCCGTGCGTTTCGGGTTCCATACGATAACATTATGTTAGGCTAACGTGTCACGCACGTTACACGCTCGCCATCAATTATATTCGCAAGCTGTTCGGGTCAATGCACTTGGTAATTTAGGGCCTTATACGATGATGTTAGCCTATTAGTTACGAAGGCAGCTTTACAATGACAGATGTGTAAGAGCATGGAAGACAAAAAAATATTGCGAAGACTCCAAGTAACATGGGACCAGGATAGGCAGAAAAAGACCAAGCTTTTTATATAGATTTCAAATCGCAAAAAAACGAAAAACTGATCGATCGAAAATAGAAGTAAGCAACCTCTTGAACCATAAACCTCCTGAAGCAGTTAAATTAATTACGAGTAAAGTTCCGTAAATTGAAAAACATATTACTGCTTTGACACCGCCCCTACACAGATAATTAAATAAAAGTCATCACTGCTGTTTACTCGTGCAAATAATCACATAAGAAGATACTTGAAAAACAAGGTATCTGATAATACTTTTTCTCAAACATGCTTGCAAATTCGAGCATTATTTTGATAACCTTCTCGAGATAGATCGAAAATGCTTTACTGGTCAAATACATGCGAGCAGCGGCCTACAATGTTAGTACGAAAATCCTTATCTGTCACGAGCGGCCGAATAAATTACTGTGAAAACTCATATATCTGTCGTATAATTTAAAAATGGAACGAACTTTTTACTTCGAAACATGGCAACCAAGGAGGGCAGGCCGAGGCCCCTCGCTCCTTGGTTGCCATGTTTCGAAGTAAAAAGTGTTTTTTTGTGAAAAAGTTTATATTATTATTTTTTATAGTTTGTTCAAAAGGAGAACCTCTTTTGAAAATTCAAATAAAATAACAAAAATTTTTTCAACACTCATTTTTGTTTTATTTGTTTCATTCGGAAAAACGACATTCATTTAAAATCTACCCTATTAAGTATCAATCATCAATCAATCAATCAGCCTATTAATGTTCCCACTGCTGGGACACAGGCCTCCTCTCAGTGAGAGGGAGTGGGCTGTAATCTACCACGCGGGCCCAGTGCGGGTTGGTAGATGTCACATGTCTTCGAATGTTTGGTTCTAAGACATGCCGGTTTCCTCACGATGTTTTCCTTCACCGTTTTGAGAGCAGTGGTGATGAAATTATTTTACACAAAGTAAAGCGCCTGCTTGGGTTCGAACCCACGACCTACAACTCGTAAGTCGGGGCCGTTACCACTGGGCCACCACTGCTCTCCTCCTATTAAGTATAATGCTTTTTAATCTGAACTGCTAGAAAATTTCACATGTACTTAATTACTTCAATCGTTCTTCTGACTAACGGAATGTCATTCTAATCCTGTTTTCGTTTTGATTTCGTTCGTGTTGCGTAAAGCCGCCCTCCGACGGTGCGCCATATCGCGGACGCACGCGCACGACGCACCGTGGGAAACCTAGCGTGCGTGGTAGCGCAGACGCGCGTTGTACGCGTGCGTGGCGGTGCGTCCTCGTGCGGGCTGGTGCGCGTCCGCGATATGGCGCACCGTGGGAGTTGGCTTTAACGTTGAAACACGACAGACAAGACAACCGATGTTTGTGATATTGTGCCTCCGACGGTAATGTGATCCTCCAAACTTCTAGCTTGGTGCTTTCATGGCCAGTAAACAAACGAATATTACCTGTCATTACGGTTTCTATTTCATTTGACTCGTAAAAGCACACTACTTCCTTACTGTAGATATATCAATACATGCCTGAAAAGCTGAAAAGTGTGTTTTTAGTATTTATGTACACATCGTAACTTAAAAAAGTTATAATAATTTATTCTTTGTGAAAAGTAAAACCATCTGTCAGAATGTATTGAAATAGACGATTAGCATGTTATCTAAACCCGTTGTGACGAGTTTGTTTCACGTTCACTTCATAGTGAACGTCAAACAAAAAATACGAAAAAAATACTTTCAGAAATATTTTAGTTTTTTATCTAAAACACGTAGAGAACTACGTGAGCTAAAATATGGTGCGCGAAATGTTTTACAATTTTTATTCATTTTATTGGGCATTCAAGCGCATTCAGCTACATAGATATGTGTGCCAAAGGTATTAAATAAGTTTTATGATTATTTTGAAAATGTTGATAAAAGTTTTATTCAACCTTGTGGCCAAGTCAAAGGTTGGGAGCCACTGATCTAAAATGAGACAGACAGACAACTCGCACTCTCTGATCCCTGATTTTCTGTGACGTCATAGGCACGGCCATAACCCACGGACAATCAACTAAATATTGAGCTTCATAAAAGTGGGGACGAGCTAACATAAAAACTGCGTCCACATATGAATATATTCCCCTCAATTCCACCACGATGAATGATTTATTACGTAAATTATTTATCATTCTGTAGACGACTTCCGTTTCCTTTTTCGTTAGCTCTGACAAAAGGTTCATCTCGTCATGCACGTGTCTGCAACATTTTGTCATGAAAATCGTGTTATATCCTGAAGTTTCATCTGTAACGTAGCGTGAAGGAAATAAATACGATTCCAATATCGCGACATTCGAAAACTGTCGTTATGCAGATAAAAGTATCTTGTTAAAATACGGACTCTCCGACTAGCTGAATTATTAAAGACTTGTTGCCAAAATAGCTTTGAACTCTCTAATGGCTTTTTAACTAAACTAAGAACAGAAATGTATTTGGTTTCATAGCAAAAAGTGTTTATATAAATTAAGGTCGACTAGGTCGACTGAAGGTTTTGGAAAAATATCAACTGATAAACCTTTAATATAAATGCAAATACATTAACCATGAAATACAAATGCACAACCATTAGGTACAAATGTACAATATAGCTCACTGAATAAATAATATCGACCACTAAAACTAGTTCAATGCAAGTAATAAATTATTTGAAATATTGGAACAATTTATCATTCAGTTCAACTCAATATTCGATATATGTGTTCATAATAAAATTCTCGGAGGTGAAGTACAGGCTTCAAGCATCTTTGTTTATTTCACTTTGTAAAGTAACGTAGCAATTCACAGCACACCTAACGGGGAATTCTTTGTTGCTGAAAAATGCTTTCATTTGATTTATCGAGCTTCTTTGTACACTTGAATGTAAATTATAGAACATTTTCTTTCAATAACTATGTTTATTTGGGATTTAGAGCGGCAGGTTGTACTGCGTCCCTTCGAAAATAATGTCAATTGTTTTGTTTAACATGTGAGATTCTATGTCATCGATGGTTCATAAACTAAAAAATAAGTAGTACAGTACGACACAACTTAGATGTAGCATAGATTTGAAAATTTTCATTCATTAATTTCAATTTCACGAATGTATTTGGCTATAAGACTTTACAAGTTATTGCGTTTTCGAAAGATCATTTTTACCTAAAGCTGTATTATAGATTGGTGATTTTGAAGGCGCACTCAGTTCAGATGGTGATCGGTTTTACGAATTTTGCCGATGCTACATCTAAGTTGTGTCGTACTGTACTTACCTGTTCCATGATACTAAACACAGATTATTAATACAAATATTCGTGCACCTTTTGCTTCGTCCACGTTCATACATCAGGATTCGCGTTGACGTTCTGTGGATTCTGCTTACCCCCTTGGTAGGAGCAGGACGACCATCACGATTTTTTTCTTTTGCTGAACTGGGCCTATTTGGGGCAGCCGCGAAACTTTCCTGCTAATTTCTTACAAGGCACTTTACACTTTTTATTTTGTTTCCTTTTTTTTTCTTTCTTTTCACTTGTAGTATAATATGTTGTGTTGAGTGCCTTTTAGTCTGTGCTAAATAAATGTATTTTCTATTTAAACGCCTGCTACACGGTCGCCAACCGCGTCCCGACAGAGGTGACCGTGGTTTACAACCGTGTAGATGTAGACCAAACGTTGAAACAACTTTGCCGGTCGCCAACCAAGGTCATCTCTGTCGGGGACGCGGTTGGCAACCGTGTAGCAGGCGTTTTACTCACAGGGGTCACATGCTCACCCTCCATCCAAGTCCCTAGTCCAAGGTTCGCTTCACGTTCAACTTCCTGCATGTTACATTAGAGACAGCTACGTCAGCTAGCTGACTATTTGTGAGTGTGAGACATACATATCTATTAAATAGACATATATTGTGTAATTCGAACTTTGAAATTGACCATGTGCTTTATGAGTTGCAGAGTGCATTCATCTTTTAGTTCAGCTTAAGGCTGCCTGTCCACTGGAGCGTAGAGGAGAGGAGAGGAGCGGAGATGTGCCAATATTAACCAATATAATCGCACCTCTGGAGCGGAGTTTAGATTCTATTGGTTAATATTGGCACATCTCCGTTCCTCTCCTTTCCTCTCCGCTACAGTGGACAGGCAGACTAAGGCCTACGAATACAAGAACAGTCTCTACAGGTAACCCGAATATCTAATAATATGTCGTGTCTAATCTTAGGATGACTAGGGAGGCTTAAAGGTATGCTCCAGTAATTGGGTTGTGGCAGTTCGGTGACTGCAGTCCCGTGTAAAATACTAATTAGCTACCTACTGTTAGAACTGGACGCTGATCCTAACGTAGCAACTGAAGGAATAAAATATAACATACCTTTCAATTAAATTTAAGAAGTATGAACTGGGATATATTCAAAGTATGCTTCAACGTTGATTATCATCGATCCAGCTGATAGAGGTCCACTACCGTTTATAGACTTCCGCCCAAGAAAAGCCACATCGACGAATCCTGCGGATTCTCTCTAATCGAGTTTCCATATATACGATCAAGATTGAACAAATGATCCAATTACCATCAGTCTTAAAGATACGAGTACAAGGAAGAGTTTATAAAGTTCTGTGAGTTACAAATTCTTTTAGTAAGTAAAAAGAAGTAACATCTAACTCGTGCGTATCATTGTGCGTTTAGTATATATCTTTGAACTCAAAACAAACAACCCTTCGTTTGAAACAACATTCTCGTGCACCCTTCTTGTAATGTAAGCAACAATTAAGAAACAATTTTTGAAATTCGACTCCAAAGGGGTGGAAAAGTGAAATGCGTTTTGGCGACAGGACCGATGGCTCACGACGCCGCGGGCTGCTAGTGGTCGACATAAAATGCAACTTATCTATAATTCGAATATCTCGTTCTATTTTTCCCCGTTCCATCGCAGATGAATACGAAGATTCCCATGTAGAAATAAATAAGATTCAATTTTATTCTTATTCTATTAGCTATTGATATACAGGGTGACTTGTAGGCTTTATGGGGTGCTTAATTGTTGCAAATGGGTCACACTTTCACGTCCTGGAAGGAATACGTCCAATTACAAGTCACCCTGTATAAATCGCTCTTTGATTACTATACTTACATAATCAAAAATAATGTATATATAAAGGTATTCGTTACTAAGCTTTATTACATTCCCAAATCTAAAATAAAACCTCGAAGCAGTTTTTCACAAAACTAAGTACATAATTTAAATTGGAATAGTTACAAAAGCAATCGACTAAACAGATATGAACAAATTTGATTTAAAACTAGCTGACCCTTCAGACGTTGTCCTGTCAAAATTTCAATTTAGATTTTGCGGCTGTTCCTTTGGGTTTTTACAAATTTTATTTTTCTTGAACCACCCCTAGTCTGAGGCCAACAAAACAAAAGAAATATTATTCAAATCGGTCTTGCCATTTTCGAGTTTTTGCAAGACATAATGCACGGCAATTGATTTTTATATATACCGGATGCAATTTTTTACCGTCTCGAAAAATTGGGTATAATCGGTGAACGGAGTAGAAGCCTGTGGCATATTTTCTTATTTTATTCTATTCAATTTTTTAATTTTTTTTAATAACCTAAAAAGAAATTGATCCAACGATGAATAACATTTGAAGTAAACTTTTCATACTAGAACAATAAAAAGAGAAATTTAAAAAATTAATATAAAAAGACGTTATAAAAATCCAAATTCAAATTATACGCACTCTACTAAATGCGCGAAATTTATGAATTGGCTTGTGCAGACCAGCGCGACTACAATACAATTTCTAAGAAAACTTCACGAATAACAATAGCCGGTGTCGCGTCGCGCTGTCGTCGTGTGTCACGCTTGTCTGCGCGAAGCTTACTTCGTAGCTTTCCTTAGCGCCGATACTCGCCGCACTTGCCGTCGCGTCGGCCTCTTTGATATCCTTTCGCAACCGCACAAGCCGTTCGCGCCCGCCCGCGTCCGCGCTTCTTATATCTCAATGGTGCTAAGCAAATACATATTCTCGTGCATGGCTTCTGTTCTACTTACACAACACACCATATTATTCTCGAGACGGTAAAAAATTTCATCCGGTATAGAGTCACTAGTCACTAAGTAGAAAAAGTTACCTCGTTAACTTTAACAAATGTGATTTCAGCTCATTTTAACTGCCTGTGTTTGCGCTATTAATTGACTTATGTTTGAAACATTTAAAGCTTCTATTCGACGTCTGGAGAGGTCAAGGAAACCTCAAGCGTACATCTTGAAGCCATGTGTAGTAAAAATGAGTAAGTACTGTCGTGAGAAATAGGTTGGCAAAGAACGACGCAATAACCGAATTCCTTTGGCCGAATCTAACAACTTACATGGAGAGATAAACATTAAAGGAAGGGAAGTTCCATGATCTACTGACATTTTCTCAAATAAATACGATATAGTATTTCGGATTAGACTTCACTACAACAACTACATTCGTTTAGAAGTTGTAATGATATTTACAGGCGGGAATGGGGAAGTATTTCTGGTTGTTATATAAATCCCTGTCAGCGTCGCGAGCCGCCAGGTTGCTATAGATAGAGCAATATTGAAGAGGAAACGGTTATTGTCTACCCCGACTAAAGGGTCTCGCCGGACTCCTATTATCCCTAATAACATTTCCCTTTACCTACTAGTCTGGCGTATATGAAAATAAGCCGGTTTGTTTGTGCGTCAACATGGCTTCTGTTGAATATACAATGAAATCTATTTGAACTAGCGATAACAATTTCAAAGGCCTTTCTTTCTGTGTCTAGAGGTATTCAGTTTTATTTTTGGAAGCTTTCAGTTTTTTTTCTAGCCTATTTAGGGAGGTTCTTCTATTAGAATTTCGGAGGAAATTATTTTATAGCCATGCTAAGTGGAAATGTAAAATTTTATTTGCGTGGAAAAGTTACAAACAATATTTTTGAGCCGTAAATAAAATGTACGCGAAATATATGAAAATTCATACTAAAAATAAAATAAATTGGGCACTCGGTTTTAATGAGTCGAGCTCTTGCCACGCCAAACAGAAGAGGCGGAGATCTCCTCGAAAAATAAAAACCGGTTAAGTGTAAGTTTAGAGTTTCCGACGAATCTTTACCGTAGCTAGAACTAGAAATATAAGAATAGCTATGCAGCCTTTGGCGTCTTGTCTTCTTTAGAAAATGTCTTAAACAACATACGCGGCAAAGCGACTTTTAAAATCAAGTAGGATCCTAATCCAAAAGAATTTTTGGGAACAGTAAAACGTTTGTAATGCTGTCATTAGTCATTACAAACGTTTTACTGTTCCCAAAAATCGTGCAAATGGTACTTGAACTGTGTTACAAACAGCGTGTATGTGACGGTCACACTTTACACGTCTAACAGGGTCTGAGGGTCCCCTTCCTGCTTTGTGTCACGTTATATGTATCACAGAACGGAATTGTACGCACAATATGCAAAATCCAGACCGACTTCGTAATTTACATGGAAATTTGTCACTAAATACTTAGGTGTGAAGGCGTTGACGGGTTCCGGCATTTTGTGGGCAACCTGATCAATTTAACAAGGTCAGTAACGCGACGGACGGTATTCCCTCGGGGGAGCGTTATTCACGCCGTTCGCCGCCGGTGGCCAGTTGACTTCGGTGGCCAGAAACCCATTTGCTTTCATTAAATATTGGTGTTTTTCATGCATAAATTAAGCTATGGATGCTTGTAAAACAAAAGCGTTATTGGATAATGTCACTTCTTACAAGCGTCCATTTTGTTGTGTTTTTTATTAAAATTCATCCTACTTCACGCAAATTGCTATTTAACAAGTTTGGACTTACTTTTACAATTAAGCAGTAGAATAAACTACTTAAGGCAGACGAAGTCGCAGAAAAACGCTGTTTTTTCTTTCGGGAAAGTTGAAGCAGAAGTTTTAAAACAGTTTGTAAGTTTTAATTTCAGTTTGCGATGCGGCTTCAAGAAATCCAATAGACATTATTAAAACAACACATCTTCGAAACTTTTCGGCGTTACGATTATTAGTGAAACCTTATTGAAGTTAAGCTTAAACTTTAGACCAAAAGGCTAACATTAAAATCTAGTTAGTTTCGATACGAATTCCAAGACGTTATAAAGTTGAATAGTAAACTAATTGCAATACCTAATTACAAAAATAGTTTTCTAACAAAGCCAATGGCTTTTGACTTCTGAACCAAACAACCAAATAACCAGCGAGGCAATTCCTGCAGACTTGAAATAACTTATTTTGAGGGTCGTAATTAAATTATGAGTATCCCTTTGGTGGGTCCGTGAGCTTAATAAAAGCGTAATAGTTATATTTCGAGGGAGGGTGGCTGCTTGGTTGCGCAATTACGACGATTACAGGGGACGTTATTTGCCCAACTGCGGCATAACCGAAAAGGTTTGTGGTGAGTTTGGCCTTTCGGAAAATAGAAATTGTCTGAGAGTGCAGAGATGAAGTGATTGAGCTGTGTCAAGGCTTTGAATAATACATTGTTCCTGCAGATAAAAACAGAAACCTAAACATAGTTTTACGAAAAAGCAGGTGATTCGTTTAATAACAAATTGTGTATGATCGACAATAATAATTGGAGATTCACCACTCGAGAGTTCAATGGATGGAAATGCATTGCAAATGAGTTGCGGATATGATCGCGACCAGTAGCATCCTGTGGATCCATCATTGTAATATCAGCCACATGTTAATGCGATAACTACGTATTTCCATATTCATTCGTGACTTGATCGCTGTATCGTGTGAGTAATATTGTATGCCAATATCGTAATATAATGATATTCCTGACTCTTATGTTACTTCGTAATGCGTCCTTTGATACGTGTATCGTGTTGCCGTGACATGATCTGGGAATTAAATAAAACCTTGAACAGGGCTGGTAATTGGAACAAGTAGCAATGTGTCACAATTGCGGCCTTTGTGCTCGATACAGCATTGATACAATGTTCGGCGACAATCGATACGGGTTCTGGTTCCGTATTGTACTTTTTTGGGGTTCTGTAGTCACTCTTGAAGATTCGTCATCTGTGTCTGTCATTAAAATGGACTAATGCGCATGTTTTTTTTTTTTTGTTATCATTTATACTTATCCCCTACTTCACGAGAGGTTTTATACGTAGTTGGCATGTTTCGGTTTAAAGACATTTATTTCTCAAAGAACAAATTACAGTTAACTTAAAGAGAAACTTAACTAAAGTAGCTATAGGTTGTAGTTTACATTGCGACGTTCAACCCATCCAAGAAATTGAACACCATAGTTGCATTTATACAGTATAGCAAGTATGTTATAACTTAAGTCTAAATAAGATACAAAACTGTTCAAGCTAAGCTTATGTGTCTAATATACCTAAAGAACTAAATTTTTGTGTCTAATATATAATCCCTTAGGCCTTTTTTATGTTTAAATAATGTGACTCTTATCTACTCACACATAAAAGCCTATAAGTAGTAGGTAGGTACGAGAAATAATATGAAACACATCAAAATAAATAAACGATTTTCGTAACACCATTACCGCAACGTAATACAAATGTGGCAGATTGGCATAAAAGCTAGTTCACTCATAATACTTTTCCGAATATTATTCCATCTCGAACGCTCTTATACAGGATTACGCCCAACTTGGAATAAGTATATATACTTTATGCAAAGCTCTGCTATTCCGTGGCCCTATGATGAGGCTAATTTGGACCGTTACAGCTTTCAATAGCTCATTGATTGATACGGAATACGGATGGCACACAATGATAGGTCAAGTGGTCTTGGATCAGCTCGAAACGAGCCTGTAGTGCGGAAACACTACAATTCCTCTTATACGGCCTTTTCCGCCTCATAACTGCGTCTGGTGGAGGGCACTTCCGAGCTTGAGGCTAAAACGTTATTTGGTCTTTTTGCTTCGCAATTTCAGTTGAGTTTGGAATTGTTCCTGGTAAATAGAGAAGAGATAGTCTGGTGCAGTTGGTTCCGCATACTTCAAGCTTCTTACTGAAATAGTTTGACGATTTTCTTATGATGGATGATTTGATTAACTGTAATCTTGTTGAAAAATGCTGCCAACTCCTCATGTTTGATTTCCTGATCATTGGGTCTGCAGGAGTGGTTCTAATAATAAGCTCCGGAATTATGTAATGGGGAAAAGGCTTGCTCACAATGGCACAAGGAAACTGAATCCGGAATTGAGGATGTACAGTAGCCCATCTATGTCTATCTTCTAGGTTTACAAACGTGGCGGTTATACAATGATTGGTCAATAAGGCGAAGCGTGACTCAATAGTGCGGAACCACTATGATTCCGCTCATGTGCCCTCTTCCTAATCGAGTGCCCCACTCGGATGTCACCCGGAAGACACAATGATCATGTCCAGACATTAAGGTGCAACTAGTCGCGGGCTCGAACTCAATGGTGGGCCTGGCCAAAAACCACACTGTCTCACCTGGCATCGTGTCCGACAGAGATAGTATCAGTGATGAGCAGTTAGAAGCTGATCTACATGGACAACGTATAGTTCGCACGCACGGAAACACCGTACCGACCAATTTTAGTAAAACGAGCGCGTCAAAAATTACGAAAAGGCCTTTGGAAAAAAGGTTTTTCTGAAATAACCACTGCATAAATCAATTACAAATAAAATTTATTGAAATCTTCGTTAATTTTTCTGTGTCGGTACGGATTTTGTTTTCGAGATTTCACACGTCTTGTATTACTTATTTACGCCCAAAGTTGCGTTAAAATTAGCAAGAAAAACGAATCTTTGTTGGCTCATAACTTTTTAATGGCTTTTTATTTTACTATTCTGCTTCCGTACAGACAATTTTAATAATGAGACCTAACGATATCATGTTTAACTTTGAATGTACGATGTCAAATAGTGGAATAAAACCCCTCCGAAGTTTGTATGGAAAAAATATCAAATTGTTTCACCTTAAGCTCGTGTTGTTCGCTAGTGTTGTGACCGAGACTTTGTTCCCGTGGATCGAATATTAAATGGTTTCGCTCGTGACTTCTCTTAAGTTTTGGGGATAAGCCAATGTAAAGAAGTTAAATAAAAAATAATATTTTTTTTTATATTCGTAGATCGGCGTAACAGGTTTTTTCAAAGGATCCGAATTAATCCGGATTACGTTTCTATTCTGGGATAAGTCGTAAAGTTCAAGAAAATAATAAATACCAACGTGTTATTTTTAATTCCGGGAATTACGTGAGAATGCAACTCCAATTATATTATAGCGAGCAATACGACAGTACCTGAACTTCAGAAATATTGTCACTCGTCAACACACTCAACGCATTTATTGAACACATTCTCGTTTCATTTCAAACTTGTCTGTCAGTGTCAATTGAACGCGCCGACCCGCGCTCGAGGTCCAATTAGCGTTTTTAATAAATTGCTCTCTGTTGCATATAGTCTCATACCTTTCCAAATGAACCACGCGCCGTATTTCGCAGCCCTCCACGCTCGACTCCTACCAATCCGTGTCAAATTGACTAAATTTATGCAACTGCTGTTCTTCCACCCGACCCTACGCATCAAATGTCATAATTGAGAGGGGATTGCATCTGAATAATGTATTAGTGCAGATAAAGCAAACTTGAAAGTAACTGTCATCATTTTGGGCAGTTAGATACTACTTTCGAATTGTAGACCCCTTTACACTGCGAATACTATATTCACTTTGATTAAGGGTGTGATTAAGTATCAAAATAATAAGACGATGAAGAGGGATTTCGTAGGATTTAGAATATGAAAATAATGATGTCGGTAATTTAATTACATTCTCTTTGTGAATTATTAACCATGTTTAACTATATCATTGACTTCTAACCACGTAACAAAAACATCATGGATGTACACTAATATTATTCTTACTTTCCACAAAAACAGAGTAAAACATTCAAAAATATTCAGAAGTAAAATAATAATAAAAACGAAGTATTGTAAAAAGAAAAGTTTTGTTTGTTTGTAAGCCAGGAATTCACGTAACAAGGTTGTTAGGCTTGTTATGAACATCGGATAGCTGGTTTTCAGATTCGTTTTATTATTATTATTAACAATAATATAATTATGTTTCACACCCGGGAAAGGGGGAGCACAGTAGGGAGGGATACCTAATAATAGTAATGGACTTTTATGACACATTTTCATAAGTGCGTGCACATCTTGACACCCTTTTTATGAAACCGTTAAGAAAAATAAAAAGTAACATAACATCACGCCTGTATTCCCCGAAGGGTTAGGCAGAGGTGTACCTATAGTACACCCACATTTCGCCAGTTATGTTTAAGTCCCATGTAATAGGGGGCGAGCCTATTACCATCAACCGGGCACAAATCCTGCTGACTCCGGGCTGCTACTGAGAAAATTCTGATGGAAAAAAAACCCAAATAACAATTTGCTCGACCTGGGAATCGAACCAGGAGTTCACGTTCAGCAGTAGCACTTGCGACCACTAAACAAACGAGGGAGGCGAGATAAAAAATAAATGTGTGGCTATTTTGTTCGATATTCTTGATTCTTTGAATAACGACAAACAGAATTAATCTTGGCTACTGTTAAATGAAATCTTTCAGCTAGATCAGATGACTGAATTTCAAAAGAGGTGTCTAGTTCCAATACGCTTTGGGAGCCGGAGACAAAGATTTTCAATTACCTTCTGTCTTCAAATACTACATTATTTTGTTGATGAAAACAATAGTGTAGATTTCCTTTAACAACAGCTAAGTATAGCATGTCAAACACCATTGTCTTAGAAGTCAAGAATTGTAGTTTTTAAATGGAATTCTTTTCTACTACTTTCTTGTTTTAAGGCAATTTTGCTTGAACTCGTTTTCCTGAAATTCGCAAGTCAGCGTTTCGCTCAGCCGACTTTATGAAATATACGCGGGAAAATAACCAACTGACATATATTATTTCTGTTATTCTTTCATACTCAGATAAGCGCGAAGCAAATCCCCACTCAATACACTTACTCTTTAGATATAAAACATCAGTCAACTGCTACTCATACTTGCGGACCTAGTGTTCCGTACTTTTTTACCCGACTACGGCGAAACAAAAAGAAGGGTTATCATTTTGACCGGTATGTATGTATATAAAGTTACGATAAAAAAAAAAACTCAATGTCATCAGTACCACGCTCTATCTCCGACTTAAGTATTTTTTTTTTATTAATTTGCGTCGGAGAGATCGAAAGACATTGAAGATTAAATAATTGTTATCTACGTTTTGGCAATTTTACTACAAAAAGGCATTTAAAATAATAGACACTACTCAAAGATTCCTTTTTTCGTAACCACCAGATAGACCCTAAAACAATATCGACATACATAATGTTTGCGTAAGTGTATTGTTTATCAGAAAGGGGATGAAATAAAATTTTGGCTGCTCATCTTGTTCGTGCACGCGTCGGTTCGGGGTCCCCCAGTTTTTTCACCCTAATGATTTGCTGTGGGGTTCTTTTGAACCCATTGTTTATTTTGGAACGATCTCTGAAATTGTTTTTTTTTTTTACACTTGATGTCGTTGCGTACATTTATTTATACACATGTTTGATATTTTCTCAGACGCATGAGGTTGGCTCCGTATTTGAGACCGCGTTGATGAGTTTACATTACAGTTCTAATTTACTGTGTGATAGGAGGGTAGATAGATACACCTAATCTGTCCCTCTCAAATAACTATTACTTTAACTATTATTAGCCTCTTAAATGACCTGCTCTACCATTAATAGATGTGCCTAGGACACCCCTGCTGATGGAATGTTGCTATAATAGGTTTATACGCTTGACAGATCGGTAATCATGATAATAAGTACTCAATTAAGTAATCCCCTAAAACACAATATTGTATTAAAAAAAACGAAGTTCTCTATTTAAAAAATTATTACTTACATAATAATATATAAGCTAACAGGCTTAAAATTATAATTATATGTATATGCATGTATATAAAAAAGCCGGGGAAACAATAAAAAAAAATCGTCCGCATCGCCGTCAACAGTGTCAACAGGAAAAATGCCTAAAAGGCTGGCAGCATTGCCACGTTGTATGGCACTGCTGATTCTTTGGCCATAATATAGGCCTGCCCTTCACGTGAAGAATCGACCAACCCCTTGGCGATGCAGCGATGTCTTGAAAAACCAAGTGGGCACTAGGACCCCATGGCCCTAGTGTTTATATCAACAGCCGTTTTCTAACAGCCGATAGACAGTACAGTGTATGTTGTTGGATCATTAAGTTCCCTTCAAAATCGTTGATCTAAATGGTGCTGATCCATGGGTCATGTTCGTGAACGGGCGCCGTCAGTGGGGACTGGTCATCTCTTATCTGCCACGGCTTATTTTAATTTTAGAATTGTTTTTGTTTTTATATTTTTATTACGCACTCTTTTAACGTGCACGTCTTTCTACATTGTTCTCACAATATGTACTTATAATTTCAACATGAATGATGTTACCAATATTTTTAACAATATTCTGATTTAAAACAGTGTCCGTGGAGTTTCTTGCCCGTTCTTCTCCATAGGAACCTACTACGCTTTGAAATGGGCAACTAGCTTCATCTTTCTGACTGACCGATCCCTTGACAATTCAAAAGTACCTGTAATTGGTTTATTTGAAATAAATGCTTTTAGTTTGAGTTATGACCACAGCTACGACATACCTACATCCCAACCTTTTGTCATCGTCATGATTGCTGTAGCTCATGTCCATCTGGTTTAATCTTTTACTTTTTCGACACTAAATGAGATTCAGCCGAGACCACTCTCCCCTGGCAGTCCTTAAATAATAATCCTTTAATCGCTTCTTACTGAACCCACGTGAAGGGAGCCATAATCACGGTCCCTTGGGAGAGTTGGGAGCCAACACCAAACGCCATGACTTTTGCTCTTTACCTTACTAATACCCTGCAGACGTGTAGATAATAACGCCCACTAAGCAATGTCTAAAGATAAAATTAATCAAAAAAGAGAGTTTCAAGAAGTCACTTGGTTCCCCGGCAAAGTAATAAGTATAAGTTTACTTCCAAACCTTAAACACCCTTGGAATTGGGATAAAACCGTGAACCATTTTCAACAATTACAATCACGCAAGCTGTCAACGCATTTCCATATCCTTTCATATCTTTCACTCAGCTCTATTCATACTCGCAAACTTTCCATAATAACGCGGCCGGTCGGTTCGACGAATTTATTTTCCTTATCGTTAAGAATTCCTTTCTAGCAGATTAATGATAATGTAATTTATTTACAAATACGTATATTATGTAGATTCGTTTACTTATAAATTTATCTTTAGGTAGGAAGGAAAATATCGTGAGGAATCCACACGATAATCGTAAATCCTGAAGGTGTGTAATGCCCTGGGAGCAGCGATAGATAGCACCTGTCCCAGTTGGGCTACAACTACCGACACCACGTAAATACATGAGCGCCTTCCGACGATATTATCCGACGTTTGACTGGCTTAACTTACCTACCCACCTCACGAATTATCTTTTTTATCCTTACGTTTTCCGGACGTTATTGTTCGCTTTGTTATGAGAAACTGGCCATTTTCTGTATTCTTCTCGGTTATTTGCTCATTAGAGAATGTATTATTAGATTCGTCAGAAAGGTTGAGATAAAGTCTCAATATGTGCAGAGTAAATATGATTCATAGAATGACCATTAATCGTTACAGTTTAAGTAACGACGCAAGGTAGAGGTGAATGAGGATGAAACCACCATCCGAGAACGGTGATAAGGATCCGCTGCCTAAACTTCACATACTGTACTGTCCCCATTACTTTATAGATAGATTTATTCATTCCCCTACTATACAAACACAGCGACCCAAGAGGTAAATAAATAAACTCCTTACTTTCTATGTACTGCACTTTATTTCTAGTAATGATCGATATCAAGCGGCTATTTGTTGTGGAATCAATAAAGCAAACACATCGCCCTCGCTTCCCGCAGAGCGTGAGCAATAGAATCACCTCCCAGCAGTCCCTAGAGCTTGGGCACTGTTCTCTACAAAACACCGCAACGTCTAAATTGCCTCTGGCGACGCGTAAAAAGCAATGAAAGCATTTTCACATGACCAGTTTTCATTTCACCAACGCCCCTCTGATCCCTGAGGAATTTCAAATAGTATCTGCAGTAACTAATAATGCCAGGGGTGAGAGGAGACGAACCGAACCCTGCTATGCATCCTCGTAAAACGTATTGTTATTAGAAGCATCAAAGAATCTAATATTTTATTTTATACCCATTTGAATTTTATCGAAGGGAACGAAATACATATGAAAAGTATGTTTAAAATACAGGAGAAAATAAATATGTAGATTTTGGTCGTTGAGATCTTTTTGATGGTAAGATACGCGAAAATAAAAATCTATTGGATCTATTTATCATTGAATCCTGGCAGAGCATTTCTACTGAAAATCATAAGGTTATTTTCATGCACTTATTTTCTAGTTCACTCACACGTTAGAAAGTTCAAAGGATATTTTTCCATCTTTCCTCGTATCGAGTCGCGTGAAAAAGATGAAAAATTAATGAGGTTAAAGTAGGACGTCTTGCGAGCCAAACAACGTGGATATAAATACCGAACTGGAAGCACAGGCCGGACGGACGACAGGCTCGAGTCAGCGTCAGACGAGACGCGACGGGTGCGGCGACTACAGGCAATACAGCCTACTTATAACTGCAAGACTTATACTAAGTCTATGTTCATTATAACGTGGATTTACCGTTATTAGAGACAACATACATGTATGATGTAGGGATATTTAATAGAAACACCGCCAAGTCGATACACAATGTGATAAGAGTTAATATACGACCATGATAAAACTATTTATATGTTAAAATCTGTTCCAAATTATTACCTAGTTGCCGAAATAATAAGGTTAACTGCGCGAAATTTTTTTCAATGTTGTTTACTTATTTCTTAATATTACATTTTTATACACTTAATTAACATTAGAGGAATTCAATTCCGATGTTTTTTTCATTCCTCACAAACAGACGTAAACTGTAACTTATTTATTTTAATTGGATTATTTTGCTCATGGTTTCATAACAAGCAGTAGGAAAATTGAAAATACCTCTTGTTAGTTACAATATTTTGTATTTATAACGGTAAGGTAGTAAGGAAATGTTTAGCCCCTTAAGAGCGTTTACGACGTATGGCATTAATGGCATTTCATACAAACTTTCAAACCCTTGTTTTTCGAAATGACTGAACCGATTTTAGTGAAACTTCATACGCATATACAGGATACAAAGGTCTAAAAACTTCATCATTATCATATCAGCCGAAAGACGTCTACTGCTGGACATAGGCCTCCCCCAAGTTTAAAAACTTAGTTAAGAACATTTTCGAAAAATAGTGTTACAGCCAAATTAGACCAATTTAAAATTTTCCATAGAAACAAAGATTTCCAGTTATCTGTTTTTAAATAAGACATTTCGAAAATGTTCTTAACTTTTTAGACCTTTGTATCCTGCATGCGTATAAAGTTTCATTAAAATCGGTTCAGTTATTTCGAAAAACAAGGGCTTGAAAGTTTGTATGAAATGCCGTTCGACGTAAATGCTCTTAAATCGAGCTTTTGAGCATTACGAAAGTTTTCCCTGGCATCACTTGGGGAGAATGATGAATTACTTATTTCTAAATATTCTGGCACATAAACGTGTATTTCCTTACCTATATAGGCATCTCGGCCCCGATGTCTCTGCTGCACTTACACGTATTGGTATACTTGTCAAACGTTCTGGTATCCAAACACCAGTAACGAATGAAAAGCGATCTTTATGAGACTCGTCTCTTCCGATACTTTTATACCAGAACTCCATGTTAAAAACCAGGAAACCGTTACGTCGTAGGTGTAATTTATTGACGTTAAGGAGAAGTAAATAGATACTTATTACTTTTCTGAAATGTAGTCGTAGATGTAGTATGGGAAGTCTGAAACTATAATGACTCTTCCCGGCATTTTACTTCTGAGCACAAAAGACCCTCTCGGCAGTCCCGAGGGTGGAATCAGCCACATTGAAGGGTGGCTCTCGGCATTACGTGGTCGCCGCCCCATACATAATATATGCATTATCTTAGCTACACAAATTGCTCCGACGTGACGAAACGTGTTTTATTGCTCGTTTACTAACTACGAGACCGACATGTTTTATACCATCTGCCAAAAACCTGTGCGCGATTTTGATTACATTTCAGAACTTGATATGATTGCTACGAATTTGAAGTACATTACATACTATAAAAATATTTAGGAAACTAGGTATGTCTGCATTTAGAATATGTAATTGAGAACAATAGAATGTTGTAACAACATCTTTACAGAAGCTGAACTTTAAAAGCTTGTGCAGACCAGCGCGACTTGTCGCGTGACGCGACACTAACAATACAATTTCTAAGGAAACTTCACGGTATAACAATAGCCAATGTCGCGTCGCGCTTGTCTGAACGAAGCTTAACACTTTCGACTACACCCACTTTTCATAGAACTCATAATTTGAACCGTGATCAAAATATCAAAAAATAATGCTTGGATTTTAAAACCAGCACATATACTAACAAAGCATATAATAACAAAGAATATACAAAATCTTGTAAAAATATACATTATTTTCACGGTTTATAATGCTGTATTAAGTAAGAAAAACCTACATTTAAAATGAGCCCTCCGCAAGGGTTCCCGGCACGACTAGGTGAACCCTCCAGGAGGGCTCCCGGCACTGAACGTGTTAAAAGGTTTTTACTTTTCAATTAACCTGTCTGTTACCGCATCAAATACAGAACAGATTTGCATAAAACTTGCCATAGTGATAGGCGGATAGCTAAAGCAAAATTCAGGACAGTAGTTACTCTTTATCTTCACAGAGTTTCTGCAGGATTGGCAAAAAAACGTTTCACTGGAATGGTTTAATAGTGTGAGGTCAGTGAGGTGAAACCTCCACTGTTAGTTTATCATTGATTTTAATTAAAGCAACTCAACTTTCCCTAGTTTATGCTAGAAAGTCTTGTCAAACGCAGATGAGCTGTGACTTCTGTCCGTACGTTCTGATGGTTTGACTTTGGAGCACTTCGGACGCTGGCCATTAAAACTTTCGCTTTCCTTATAAAACATTTCCTTTTGTTCCTTTATTACAAATACCTACCAAATTAAATTACTTCGCCAACATTCATTTTTCTCTGTATAGACTCGGATTTTATTATAGGTATTCAAATAATATATATTTTTAATTTCGAATATACATAAAAACGAACCTGCCATATTCAAATTAAGTTGTCAGATTTCGTGCCGCTTTTTCAGTATACGAGTAGTAGGAATATCCTTATAAAATCTTTTTGTTTGACTTTTACCTATTAACTTAATTCTTGTAAAACAAATTAGAAGTATTTATGGCCCATTTTAGTTAAACCGTAAGTCCATAAGCAGATTAGTGAAACACGCGACATTCGGAACACTTCATATTTTTCTTGGTATAGCTTATTAGTCACTGCTGTTATTTTTATAATTATTAGTGCAAGCAAACTGATTGGCTTGGAAAAAGTCAGGACCCTAAATAAATCGTATCCAAGTACCTTTTTTTTTCCTTATTGGCTTGTTTAATATATGTCAAAACCATGAAAAATTCAAATTTTTTACACAAAAAAAACAACCGGCTTCCAAAAAAGACACTTTTAGTCAAAAAGATTTAATTTTGGAAGTCACTTGTTTTTTTTTAAATTTGTGTTTGGCTTAGTTTGGAACTTTTTATTTGTGGTACCTACCCCACACAAATTCTAATACCACTACCTGCTATGCAAATAACAGTGATAAACTAAGTGGGACAAATACGTATTATTGAAGTTAACTCAAAAACTATTGAAACAAAATTAATAAAATTGATATATGACCACCATGGGAGCATACCCTTTCAAACAATAAAACAATTTTCAAAATCGGTCCCTAATTGACGGAGAAATCGCGTAACAAAATTATTAAAAACCTCCTCCTTTTTGAAGTCGGTTAAAAATCTACATTCTTTCCAATCTACGTGATATAGGAAAACATTTTGCTAACACGCATATTTACACGGTTTATTGTACTTTAAGTCGTTTTACAGATTACCGTGCGTCGTCTAAATGAAGACGGATTATGTTAATACTTCGGAATATGCTTTGTTGACATAAAGTTTATGCAAATGTTACGTAAGTTCGTATGTTAATCACGTATTAGTTTCTAGGAGGTCAGAGCTGGGAGCAGCGTTTAACTTGAGCATAATTATAATAAGCAAAGAAAACAGCTAGAAGTCCCTCACTTGCTACCCACTTGCGGAGTCCCAGGGACTATTGAAACTCATTAATGCGTGAAGAACTTTCTTACACGTGGAAAAGATATATACATAAACGGTGTTCTTCGAAGTAAAAAACTTACACAGAATAAACAGGTAGGTACAGAATGAATAGGCACATGTTTATAGTTCTGAATGTATGCTGGAAGGACAAGTAGAACATTTCTGTTGTATGAACTCCGACCCACAAATAAGGTGCAAAATAAAAACAAAATTGTAAAAACGTGTTTGTATTTTATAATTAATTTCCTCAAGGTCACTGTTATTTATAAACTCATGAGTTCTAAAAACATTCAAATTATAAAAGGCATTTCGCTATCATGCATCTCCGTTCCATTTGTAAAACCGGCCAAGTCCGTGTTGGACCACGCACAATGAAGGGTTCCGTAAGTTCCTTAGATGGGATGAATTTAATTTAAGAAAAAACTTTACATTGTAGTTGAAAAACATGTTCTCCTATACATTCCAACTGCAAATGTAAGTTGGTAATACACACAATATTGAGAGATTTACCATGTTATTTTAAGAACATAGACTTCTGATAGGTTTTCCTATAATCTACGAGTATTGAATTATTTTCTGTATATTTTTTTCGGACATAAGAGTCGATATCGTATATTTTCATCTATTTTCTTAAATAACTATAAAACTATTTATTTTAATTAAAATTTCATATATTACTCAGTAAAGTTTGCAAAAATCTTTTTTTATTCACTCCTAAAAGTGAGTATAAATGAGTGATATTCAAAATTCATTTATATACGTGACATGTCAGCTCAGATTGTACCCCAGCCTATAGTGGCGTAACTAGTAGGTTGGTACAAAGGACTGAATCTGCCGTCAACAATTTACCAAACCGCAACACGCAGGTTAGGCATTATGCTCAATTAGGTACTAACTCAACTCTACCTATATACCTACTATAATGCACGATTAACTACTGATCTTACTTCTCTAGTTAACATTTACGAGGTACCTAAGTACCTAACTAAATACATAGGCTAAGGTTCGTTATATCAAGTAATATGATAATTTCGGTTTACATCCAAAACAAAGAAAAACTTAGGGTACCAATCTCAAGAAAAATGTTGTTACCTTTTTTTACTAAAACTCAAGAAAACACCGTTTCCAAGTTTTTACTAAAACTTCGCCTAAGTAAATTAACTCACGTTAACGGGTTATTGTGCTGAAGATGAACAATTTCTGTTCTCTTCAAAACTTTCAGAAAACAATATGCCAAAATGAATGCTGCATATATTATAATAAGGAATTTACCATTCCCCTTAACAAAAGTTCAAGAGGGACCGACTTTAAGTTTTTTGGAACTGTTTGAAGCCACGTGCACCATTTTCATGTAAATGAGGTAATAATGAACTACATAAATCTTGGATATTTGGGAGATTGGATACTTGGCGATGAAATGCAGGTGTTCAATGTAGAAATAATAATAATAAATGTGTGATCGATCTCAACGCTATTCTACAACCATACTCAATATTTAGTACAAAAACTACCTGATAGCTCGATAGATGGCGTTGGGATCGAATTAGATCGCGATATGGTTACGTTACCTGCCAGGGTGTATGTAGCTCGGGTTTAATAGAATTAAATTGTCTCGCTCTGAGGTACTGCCTTTTATTCAAGTATCACAGGCTCCAAGGCACTTTGTACCGATATTGTACATGGTCTATACGAGCCGAAGGGCGTTATTGGAAGAACACAAGTAGCTAGGATAAGTAACGCTACTTGGCACGAGGTGGCGCTAGTTGTTGGTGAACAAATTTACGTGTTGCGAGTTGTGAAGTGAGCCGTAAAGTGAAAAGTGAGTGAATAATGGACAAAAAACTGTAAGTACATTTACGTGTTATTATAATTCAAAGTAAAGGAATTTAGTGCACGGACTTAGAAAATTCCGCTCTTGTTGGGACTTAGAATAGTTTCGATAAAAACGACCAGACGTCGAATCTATGCCCGATTTTGAAGCGAGTCTCAAACACTTAGAAAATTTCTCTCTTGTTGGGACTTAGAAAAATTACTCTTCACCGGACTTAGAAAAGTTCGCCCTTGTTGGGACTTAGAAAAATTTACTCATCACTGGACTTAGAAAATTCACACTTGTTGACACAGAAAAAAACCGTTGAAATACAACATGGAAAAGGAATTGAGAAAGTTGAGGGATGTTAAGGGACAGATTGAGAAGGGCTTGATAAACTTCAAAAAGTCTCCGAAAGATCGGATAGATTACAATTATGTGGATACACGTCTAGAGATGTTGGAGACCCAATTCAGGAATTTTACTGCAAAATACGAAGGAATAGTAGGCGAATGTGAGGGTGAAGAATTGTATGAATACTTTCAGGAAGACGTCTATGAAAAGGTTTATGAAACATATTTAATGTATAAGGTTGAATTAAAAAATGCTCTGTCTCAATTAAAAGTTAATAGTTCCAGTAAAGTAGTTTGTGATGGTTCATCTGACAGTGTGGTAAGCTTGCCAAAAATCGTTTTACCTACTTTTAGTGGAAAATATACAGAGTGGTCATCGTTTAGAGATTTGTTCATATCATTAGTCCACAATAATAAAAGACTTGATGACGTACAGCGTCTCCATTATCTAAAAACTCAGCTGTCAGGTGAAGCAGAGCAGCTTATAAGACATATTCCTATAACGGATTCTAACTACAAAAAATGTTGGGAAATGTTAGAACACAGGTTCAATAATAAGAAATTTATGTCAACATGTATATTAAACCGACTATTTGGCCAACGTAATATTGGAATCGAATCATCAAAGGCGCTTAAAGATTTGCTTGATGTTACAAGTGATTGTTTGCACGAACTTGCTAATATTGGGATTGATGTTAGTTCGTGGGACGTTATTGTCGTTTATGTTGTAAGCTTGAAGTTGGACGTAGAATCTAGGAAGCAGTGGGAACTGCATGTTAGTAAATCATCCGACGATCTACCCTCCTTTAAACAGTTTTGCGAGTTTTTAGAGACGCGTTTTCGAGCTTTAGAATGCGTTGAACCTAAACATAAACCAAGGGAGTCTACATCTCACGCTAAAGTAATGCATGGTGCTATTAATGTTTCATGTCCACATTGTTCTGAGAGTCACAAGCTCACCAATTGTAAGAAGTTTTGTCAACTAGATTTTGACGAACGTCGTGCCATTTCACAGTCTTTAGGTGTCTGTTTTAATTGTTTGGGCAGTCACCACACTTCCAAATTTTGTCGTGTTCTTTCAAAATGCCGTATATGTCAGCGGAAGCATCATACGTTGTTGCATCCTAAGAACCTTAGTGGAGCCAGTGGGGATACTACGCCAATGGTGCCTGCTAGTGGAGCCAGTGGGGCTGCTGAGCCAGTGGTGCCTGCAACCCCACATGAACGTACCTCAGAGACAGTACATGAGGTTAGTGCAAATATAGCAACTCATTTTGTGAATGGACAAGCACAGGGTCAAGTCTTGTTAGCCACGGCTCTAGTAAAGGCCGAATCACAAAATGGGTCCTCTCAAATTTTGAGAGCTTTGTTGGATCAAGGATCACAAGCATCTTTTATAACTGAGGCAGCAGCGCAATTACTTCGTTTAAAGAGAGTAGTCTCGAAGACTACTATTGCAGGTATAGGAGGTGGTCATGGCGATATCGTCTCTAGACATGCGGTTAATGTTAATATACAATCGTTGCATGATCCCTCTTTTACCCTAAACGTAACTGCGCATGTTTTAAGCTCACTGACCTCAGTTATGCCAGATACAAATTATGAACTCGAGAATTGGCCAGAAATTCACAGTATACATCTAGCCGACCCAAAGTTCAACTGCCCTAATAAAATCGACATTTTGTTAGGAGCTGAAACATATTGCCGTATTTTAAAGGAAGGTCTAATCAAGAGCCCCGCGGGCTCTCCGGTCGCACAAGACACGCATTTAGGTTGGATAGTGTCAGGCCAGGTTAGTAAAACAGATAGGTCTCTGGATTCCCATAATACTGTGATCGCGATGTACACTCAAATTGAAGAGAACGAAATGTTAAAACGTTTATGGGAACTAGATTCTGAACCTGCTTTAACGAAAAAACTTCTAACGCCTGAAGAACAGGTTTGCGAGGTGTTTTACAAAAATACGACGAAAAGAGATGAAGATGGGCGTTATGTTGTAAATTTACCTTTTCGTACAGAAGATCCAACTTGTAAATACGGTAATTCTAAAAATATAGCTGTAAAAAGATTGCTAGGTTTAGAAAGGAAGTTGGTTAGGGATCAAGAATTAAAACAACAGTATACTGATGTGATAAAGGAGTATTTATTGCTGGGCCATTTGGAGAAAATCGTCGACGAGTCTGAAAGAAACAAAAGTGATGCTGTTTATTTGCCCCATCACGCAGTGGTTAGACAAGATAAGCTGACCACCAAGGTAAGAGTGGTTTATGACGCGTCATGTAAGGGAACCAACGGGGTTTCCTTAAATGACACCTTAATGGTAGGACCCACTCTCCAGTCAGATTTGAGACATATTGTCATGAGGTGGCGACAGCATCCAATCTGTCTGGCAGCGGATATAATAAAAATGTATCGCCAAATAAAAGTAGCGCGATCGGATGTCGATTTCCAAAGGATTGTCTGGAGAGAGGATCCTAACAAAGAGATAGAGGACTTTCGACTTCTGACTGTCACCTTCGGCACGTCATGCGCCCCTTACTTGGCTGTCAAGTCATTGCAGCAAGTTGCATGTGATGAAGGTAATATGTATCCATTAGCTGCTGAAAGGGTGAAGTCAGACTTCTATATGGATGATCTGATGACTGGCTGCCAATCTGAAACAGAAGTTGAAAGAATTTACTGTGAAATGAACAGTTTATTAGAGAAAGGAGGATTCCAATTGCAGAAATGGACAAGCAATAGGATGGGCTTAATGGAAAATTTAAAGGAAAGTTCTGGTAGAGATTTGGAAATTAAAACTGATGGGGTAACTAAGATTTTGGGACTTACCTGGAACCGGAACACTGATGAATTTGATTATTCTGTGAAGATGTCACCGCCTGCTGCAACTGAAACAAAAATAAATGATCATATAGAATATTCTAGACCTAACGGAATACGCACTAAGGAGGAAAAGAAACTTGTTAAGGTACACACTGCCAACCTCGTGCCTGAGTTTGAAGCCATTTGGGGATCTAAGTATTCATCACTTACACGTTTAGTGAGGGTTGTTGCGTACTGTAAAAGGTTTTTGCAGTCAACAAGAGTTCGTAAAGCAAACATTAAAGTTACAGCATACCGGTCAGCTTCGGAAATTAGCGAAGCATTAGGTGTATGTATCAGGCAAAGCCAACAGCAATGGTTTCATGCAGAATTTTTAGCCCTGAAAAATAAAGTTCCATTAGAAAAAACGAGTTCATTATATAAATTAAATGTGTTTATTGATAAGTGTGAGATATTGCGCGTTGGGGGAAGACTGCGCTATTCTCAACTACTTGAGGATACAAAGCACCCAGTTGTTATTCCTCATGATTCAAGTTTGGCCAAGTTAATTGTAGCCGACGCTCATGAAAGGACTTTTCATGGAGGACAGCAACTGGTATTCAATTTTATACGCAGCAAGTACTGGATCAGTCGGGTAAAAAATATGGTACGAGCTCATATACGTCGCTGTGTTCCCTGTATTCGACATGCTGCGACCACAAAACAACAGTTGATGGGAGAGCTTCCAGCTTGCAGAGTGACCCCAAGTAAACCGTTTCTTAACTCCGGTGTCGATTATGCGGGCCCCATTAATATGAGGGTCTCTAAGGGTCGTGGACAGCGCTCGTATAAGGGACACATCTGTTTGTTTGTGTGTATGGCACCGCGCGCAGTACACATTGAGGCATGCCTTAATTCCAGGCCCTTGTCTCAGAGTAGTAGCGATCCAGAGGATCCTGTACTTTTAACTCCTGGCCATTTTTTTGTGGGTCATCCATTGGTAGTGGCATCCGACTACAATTATGAGTATGCCACAGTTAGTACTTTACGCAGATGGCAATTGGTACAACGTATGGTGCAGCACTTCTGGCGTAGATGGAAACAGGAATATTTAACACATTTCTTCCAAAGACATAAATGGAAGGTTCGTAGCCATGATTCTAAAATAGGTGATGTAGTATTAATCAAAGAAGATAACTTACCTCCAGCTCAATGGTTATATGGTAGAATTACACAGCTGCATCCGGGTAAAGACAGCTTGACACGCGTTGTCACTATTCGTTGTAAGGGCACCACGATTAAACGTCCAATTTCAAAATTGTGTTTTCTTCCTGTCACTGAATAAGTCACATGTTGTAAAAATTGTAGGCATTTACTTTGTGCTAAGATTTGTTTGTTTTAGTGTGTTTTTTCTTTTGTGTGCAACATTGTCTTAAATTCCGTGTTATTTGTGTATCATTAAACTTATTTCTCTGTGTTTTGCTTTTGATGGAGTTCAAACGAACTCCAATAATGCTATGAAAGTGTTTTAGTTGTATGTTGTTAGTCTACCTTGTCAAGTAGATAAAATTTTGTTATATTTGTCATGTTTTGATCGGAACCATATCTGTCGACCATATTGAAATCATATGTAATGAAGCCGTCCACTATTTAGTATTTTGTAATAATAATTATCATACAGTCCATTGTTCTTGTAGTTGCTGAGTTTGTTCATGGTGGGCGGTACTAAAAGGAACATATTCCTTTTGGTGGGCGGAATGTTCAATGTAGAAATAATAATAATAAATGTGTGATCGATCTCAACGCTATTCTACAACCATACTCAATATTTAGTACAAAAACTACCTGATAGCTCGATAGATGGCGTTGGGATCGAATTAGATCGCGATATGGTTACGTTACCTGCCAGGGTGTATGTAGCTCGGGTTTAATAGAATTAAATTGTCTCGCTCTGAGGTACTGCCTTTTATTCAAGTATCACAGGCTCCAAGGCACTTTGTACCGATATTGTACAGCAGGAAGACCCCAATAAATAGGTGGAGTGGCTTTCTGATGAAAGTAGCGTTGAGTCAGGCCGGAAGACAGCCATAATATTCAGTCGTTTATATGTTAAAGATTGTTATTCGATACGATGAGCTTTAGTTAAAGTCAGTCCATAGTACGCAGAATCTTAGCCAGCCTTTTGTAAAAGAATGAGAAATAAATATCGTTACATTGAGCACTATAATTAAATTTTATGGAAAATGGACATTTACTCTGATAAGTCACTCGGAACTGTGCGGAGACAAGAGCACAAGACAATATTTAAGCAAAATCTAAAGAAGACTGCTAATAGACTTCTGATCAACCCCATCCGAAGTCGCAGAATATTGCCGAAGTGACCAAGCGGTATCCAGTCCCAAAAAAACGCAAAAGAAGATCTGACATTCAACCCTCCATCGCGCTCAGGGAGAGAAGGAAAAGAGCTGATCATGAAAAGCGATACATAAATATAGACATATAAGTAGAACCTATAGGTACCTACGGTGCACCCTGAATAGTCTGCACCTCTACCACCATGCTCTTACCATGCTCTTGATGCTCTCCATCATGTCATCATCATCATCATATCAGCCGAAAGACGTCCACTGCTGGACATAGGCCTCTCCCAAGCCCCGCTACTTCGACCGATTCTGTGCTTCCCGCATCCAGCGGATTCCTGCGGCCTTTACAAGGTCATCTGTCCATCTTGTAGGAGGCCTTCCAACGCTACGTCATCCGGTACGCGGTCGCCACTCCAGAACCTTTCGGTCCCATCGGCCATCTGTTCTGCGAGCAATGTGTCCTGCCCATTGCCACTTAAGTTTGGCAATTCTTCGGGCTATGTCCATCATGTATTTTGTACCGATTCGGTCACAGTATTCGGTACAAGAACAGTCCTCAATGATCTTCCATTCTGGTCTATATTTTCCTTCAATTTTACTCAATTAGAATCGGAACAATTGAGAATTGAATTGTTTCAAGTCGTTCATGCGAATTGGCGGGTTGTCCTCAAAGAAATAAAATGAAGCACGTGTACGAGATATACCTAGATAGTTTCTATTTAAGGTTGGATCTCAGTGGAAATGCGGGTATTCAAGAAGGTAGGTTTTTATGGAAAAGTAATATACAAGTTACAATGTGAAGACAACAATACGACAATAAATGAAAACACTGGCAAAACTGATGCATAAGAGTATTTTGGAACCATGAATATAAATCCTAGCATCGAAATTAAAAAAAATGTTTTTTTCAAATAACCTAAATAGTAGTGATGGGCCGACTATGGGTTTTGCCAATCTTTGATTAGCTATAGTGACTAAACTATTGGATATACGAGTATTTGATTGAATTTTCGTATGCATGACTATGAACGTCATTAGATATAAATAAAATAAAATATACGCCGTTTAAATGTCGTCTCCACTTTGTATATACATTATAATAAAAAATAGCAACGAAGTCCAAACTATACATTGAATATTTTTGTAAAAAAGTAATTTCTACGAGGTGGGAGCGATGACGAAAATATATTGTCGGTTCCTCTGTTTGTCTGGATGTATATTGCGGATTGGCACAAAAACGGCTAAACTTATTTGGATGAAAATAGTTTATAACCAGGAAACACACAAAATAGTCTTAATCCCGGTAGTACGTTCCCGTGGGGTATTTTCCGACATACACGTAGGCGAAGCCGATGGCAAAAGCTAGTCTTATAATAAATTTTACAAGGCCAGCTAACTGTTATTATTACAGATAGAAATATAGGTACTGTAAAACTCTAGTTAATGACACGTAATATGTAAGATCTAAGGTCTAACGTCTCTACTAGAGTTTTCCAAGCGAAAACAGCAATTTACGGGATTTTCACAACGTGTTTAATTTTCTTGGTAAAAAGTAAAATGTACGGATCTAAATGCTGAACTGATATAACAGCACAAAAAGTAATTTGTACTGTAGAACCATTCTAATGAAAAACTGACGCTTATTTTTCTTTTCGCGACTGTTTCTTAACGTGAAATTCGGCCGAGTATTAACGCCATAACGGTTGGTCCAATTGTTGAGAAATGAGGTGTCAAATCCTCTTGAATAGGGGTGCGCTAAGAAATGAAAGAAACAAAAATGCCAACAACAAACGATTCTCGAGCGCGACATTTCAATTAAATATTAAAACCAATGTGAGACATAAAAATAATACAACTTTGGTGAAAGGTTAATCTAATGTATTCACAAGAGGAGCTTCTTTTTGTAATATTTTACTCCACACTAACTGAGATATTCTTGTTACAGTAGAATTACATAAAATCAGGTATCTTTTTTCATCTTTGAACAAAGCGTCTAAACGATTTTTTCCTCTGATACTTAGACATACCTACACAGGTAACTAAGCCGAGGTTGTATCGTGATTATTCGTGATTTGAGGTTTAGGTAGCATTACCTATATTATATTATGCTTCCAAAATAAAGGGTTTTGCAGACCAGCGCAACTTGTCGCGCGACGCGACACGAACAATACACTTTCTAAGAATACTTCACGGTATAACAATAACCAGTGTCGCGTCGCGCGACAAGTCGAGCTGGTCTGCACAAAGCTTAATGAGAATGCTGACGATGCTTATACTACTCCTGTCGATTATATAAAAGTAGGCACAATTAACAAATCCATACGACTAACGAGGTAATTAAAACAACTACACCGCCACATGCGAACTACGCATCGAAGACCTGACGTCACACAAATCCTGCATCGCGCAATTACAGTTTACCTCGCGAACAGCATCTAAACAACGTGGAGACAACAATACATGAAAATACTGGCACTACTAATGCATAAGAGTATTTTGGAACTGGCAAATAAACCCTAGCTTCGAAATTTAAAAAATGAGTTTTTCAAAAAAATAAATGTAGTGTAGCTATGCGATCCACCCTAAGCCTATAAATTCCGTATATTCAACTAGGCCTAGGGTGGATTCTCGGGCATACGTTTCCGAATATCCACCTTTGGGTGGATTTTTGGGGTGTATAAACTGAATAAGCTGAGCCGACTATGGATTTTGTCGAGCTATATTGACTAAACTATTGAATTTATTCAATTGAATTTTTGTATACAAAATGGGAACGTCATTAGGGACAGGCAGGCAGGGTATTGTCGTCTCCACCATGTATAACTTCCCCGACAGCAATCGTTGGGCAGTAGCCCGCCAGACACGACACCCGTCTGGTCGGAGGATCCTCTCGTTTCTATAGAGAATGAGTGAATTGTACCTACACCTTATTCCTCATACCACTAAATAAGCCTTCATTCAATCTATTCCTTAATAGCTTTACTTATATTTCTTTATAAAGACCTCTAAATAACGAAACGGTGCGGCGTATTTCCCTTCTTTATAGCAAAATATAAGTAGGAACATTTTAGTTCTTTCGCTTAGGACCGTTTGAGCTATTTACCAGCTTCCTCGGTAACAAAGAATTCTCCATTGCGGTTATGTCGGTCGGTGCTCGCCGCTTTGTAGGTATTTTCCCATTTTCAAGATTTTCAGCGAGCGTTGAGGCTTGAGGTGGCGTAACGACCGATTCCACTTACAATATTGACGGCTCGAGAGGCTCAGTGGCTGTGTGCTGCGGTGCGAGTTTGGGTTTGATTGTAACACGGAATTAATATTTGCATGCCCATGACTTACAGATAGTGGTAGTACACACGGCTACACATCAAGCTATACATTTCCAGTTTATGCTGATCTCGCATCGTATAGGATTTCCGTACAATGCGAGGTCAGCTTATACTGGAAATGTATAGCTTGATGTGTATACAGGATGAAATTGAATTCATGCGACACCTCTTAAGGGGTCATTGTACTCATCATTATGAACAACTTTCACTACGGGACTAAACGTGAAATCGCGAAAAAAAAACAGCTGTTCCCTACATTTTGACGAGATATGCGAACATAAATGTAGGGAACAGCTGTTTTTTTTTTCGCGATTTCAGGGTTGGTCCCATAGTGAAAGTTGTTCATAATGATGAGTACAATGACCCCTTAAGAGGTGTCGCATGAATTCTATTTCATCCTGTATAGCCGTGTGTACCTACCACTGTCTGTAAGTCATGGTGCTTGTCCCGTAGACGCGCCAAAAGCTTGTGAAAATTTCTGTTCTCATTGACAAATCGACATAAACATTGCATTAACAACATAACATCACGCCCGTTTTCCCCGAAGGGATAGGCAGATGTACCTTTATAGTACACCAACATTTCGTCAGTTATGTGTATTTTAAAACTTTTGATAAAACTAAGAAGTTATTATTTTTGGCCTCTATTATTTCGAAAGTAAAGTGGCATGTGACATGCTATAGCGGTATAATTCTTTATAAACAGGAACATTTAAAAGCTGAATCTATTTTCTAAATCTATGTTTATTCGATACTAGGAACGACAAAACATAACGCTGGAGTCAAAGTAGGCACCTATTGTATTTATTGAAATACTAGCGACTCGCCCCAGCTTCACACGATTTCTACCACTTGACAAAACATCGAGATATTTTTTTTATTATAATTAAATTAATATAAATGTACACATAAACCTTTCGGAATAAATTCTCTGAATGATGGTGTATACAGCATCAAAATCCGTTGCGGAGTTTAGAAGAACAACGCGGTCACACAGACAGACAGGTTTTAACCGACTTCCAAAAAGGAGGAGGTTATGTGTTCGACTTTATGTTTTTTTTTTAATGTATATTCACCGATTTCTCCGTCAATTGTAAACCAATTTTGAAAATTATTTTTTGGTTGAAAGGGTATGCTCCCGAGGTGGTTCCATATAAATTGTATTAAATTCGCTTGGATAGTTTTTGAGTTAGCTTCAATAATAACGTATTTTTCCCACTTAGTTTATATGGATGATAAGCAGATAACTTCCAGTCACTGTTATTTGCATAGCAGGTAGTGGTATTCGAATTTGTGTGGGGTAGGAACTACAACTAAAAAGAGGAAAATAAAAACCTTTTACAAAAAAAAACAAGCAACTTCCAAAAAAAAACACTACAAAGTGAAAAATAACTTTAATTTCGGAAGTCGGTGGCAAAAATAGTAGATTGTTATACAAATCAATTCCCTATATATGACTATAGTCTAAATACGAGGTATTTAGACTATAGTTCGAGTAGGAATTGATGTCTTTCACCCGTGTTAAACCCTCTACTTTTCATTTCGAATATAAGGAAAGTAAAAAATAGTGTCAAATCAAATAACATGAGTAGGTAGTACAGTACGACACCACTTAGATGTAGCATAGATTTGTACATTTTCATTCATTCATTTCAATTTTTCGAATGTATTTGGCTATAAGACTTTACAAGTTATATATAAGCTAAAGCAATAATAAAGATTGGTGATTTTGAAGGCGCACTCAGTTCGGATGGTGATCGGTTTTACGAATTTTGCCGATACTACATCTAAGTTGTGTCGTAGGTACTGTACTTACCTATTTAAAATGAACTGAGAAGTTAGAACAATTTGTGATTTTTTTAAAATATGGAATGCTTCGTCACCGCTGCGGGCCGTCCCGCGTATTAGGTATTTTTTTAATTCACACTGGCTGTTTTATATAAACAGCCAGTGTGAATGAAAAAAAATACCTAACAAGACCGGACCCCAGTGTTTCCACTTTTAGGGATTTCTCCCTTTTTTAGGGAAAAATGGCCAATAATAAGCATGGTTTGGTAGGAAAACATCGTGAAGAAAACGGCATGTCTTAGAACCTAAAAATTCGAAGACATGTGACATCTACCAACCCGCACTGTGCCTCCGTGGTAGATTACAGTACAGCCCACTCCCTCTCACAAAGAGGAGGTCTGTGTCCCAGTAGTGGGAACATTAATAGGCTGATGATGATGATGAAGCATGGTTTAGGGTTATTTTATTTTGGCAGGGATTTAGGGAATTTTAGGGAAAAATTTTACTTGAGTTGGTAGCCCTATTGTTTATACTAGGCAGCACCCGATTTACTACTTTACTCTATTCTATGGCACCACACCACCGATTGAATAAAGGGGATTCCCTGAAACTTGTAATGATTGTAATTCGTCTAATTTTAGTTAACCATGTTATTGTTAATAGTACTATTTCCGCGGCTAAAGACAACATCGGAAATAAATCGCATTATACCTAGAGTTGGTTTGTTTCGTCTCTCTCGATTAATAATGAATGTTTTCTAGGTATTTATGCTATAAAAATTAAAAATTCCCTAAACCAAGGAATTTTTATATTTTTTAGGGAATTTTAGGGATAATTCATTAAGAAACTGGGGAAAAACCAAAAACGTAAGTGGAGACACTACCGCAGCTTTTTTATTTTATTCTATTCGATATTTTTCATGTAAAAAGTTTCGTAGCCGACTACCTAACCAAAAGCTCTATTTTTTTAATTGAATCCAACCCTAGGGAGGGAAGCAATTACTATGAGTCTTTCCTGCCCTAGAGAGGGAAGTAGCGTTTTCCACCCGCTACTCGGATCAAACAAACACTACTTTCCGAGCATGAGAAATGAAAACTAAAATTCATAACCAAAGACACCGACTTCCAAAATTAAAGTTATTTTTCACTTTGGAATGTTTTTTTTTTTGGAAGTCTGTCGTTTCTTTTTTGTAAAAAGTTTTTAACTTATAATTATATGTAGGTATAGAAGTGAAATCACTACCTATTATTTAAGCATTTGGGTCAAAAATTAAGAACCTACTTCGTTCCCCGAACATAATCGACGCTTTTATACTTCACCGTAGAATTGTAAAGATCTGTGAGAAGTTTTTAGGGTTCCGTATCCGAGGGATGCCAAACGGAACCCTATACTAACCCTCCGCTGTTCGTCCGCCCTGCGTCCGTCTCTGTCAGCGGGCTGTATCTCATATACCAATAGGTAGACAGTTGAAATTTTCACAGAATATGTATTTCTATTGCCGCTATAATAGCAAATAATAAAAATTCAGTAAAGTTAATAATTTAACACTTTCGACTCCTCCCATTTTCGTAGAGCTCATACGCCATGCCGCCATATATGTAGTTAAAGCAATGGCACGTAAAATTTAATCGGAGAGGTGACATCGGTTAATCCCGCTATGCTCGACCCGAAAAATATACCTACCAAATAAGGGTAGTGGTAAGAAAAGTGTTTGAAATCAAGTTAAAAAAAATTACGTTTGCGCCAAGATTCCGAGACAGAGGTGTCCAACCCTTTGTGATTTCTTTATGCAAAGTATTAATTATAATTTTGATTTAATTATATCGTGGCTTTTTTAAATTCAATACGGCGTAATTAATTTATAACAGCTTATTAAAGTTGAGTGTTCTATTATTTACGACGTGAGGATTACTTATGATGCACTTCATGTAAGGCGTAAAATGCAACATAACACACACGTAGTAAATAATAGTATACTTCTAAATACTTAAAAAAACGAAAACACGCCGGTTGTGTTGTGCCACCTCGACAGGTGTGGGTTAGGTTAGGTTAGAAATGTGACCATCCGCGACCGAAGCCAGCGGTGCTGCGGCCGGCGGCGGCTGCCGAGCGTTACAAGTTGCTCGCTTTCCATCCTAATCGTAACTAATAATATAAGCCCAGGTAGGCACGCGCAATTTTTACCCGCAGCGATTTTTTTTCGCACACTGAATTTTTAGTTATCACTAATAATAATAAAGCAGCAATAGAATGCTACAGTTGGCATTCTTGTAAACCAACTTTTATTTGATAGGTCAAAGCTCTATAGAGTTTCTGGCATTGTCCTTTCTAGTGGTCGTACATTGTCTATGGACATAATGGGCATTGACATTTGGGCGTATAGTTATTGTGTTTTTTGAACACAGTAATGATTTACTACAATTCAGTAAGAGGAATGCAAGTTTTCAATAAAGAGTGTATGAAAATGCTCATTACGAGGAATGAAAACATTTGTGTACTTTTAGAAATTTAAACTTTTGAACTGAGATTTTGACTAAGTACCGTAAAATGGTACCATAGACGAAATTAGATTAGCTAGAAAAGTTTACTAATGAAATTCAAATAATCTGTTTAGGCAAAGTACTAAGTAGGCTAAATTAGAGCATTTTACGGTATGTTTGTAAATGTAAAGTAACAAAAGTAGTAAATTCGCATTCGGAATTCATCGTAATATTTTGGATTTCTTTCACTTGAGACGGACAAGCGTTATTTATATTTATTCCAAGTTTGATGTCTATAGCATTAGTAGTTCCTGAAAGAAGAAGCTGTGACAGACGGACGGACAGAAAGACAAAGTCGTGCTATAAGTATAATATTTTACCATTTTGGTCCGAAACCCGTAAAAGTCGCGATTTTTAAAGTGATCCTCTCCTTTTATAATCTCAAAATAAATATTTTATTTTTTTGTGAATCTTTGTAGGTATTCGTAAAATGGTTTACCAGCCCTGAACTACGGGTATTATGCCTTAAATGAAAATAAAATGCTTGTATTTGAAAACCAACGAGTATTCTAATAAATCTTGTTAAAATATATAACAGATTTTATTTTCACAGTTTAAATCTCTGTATTCGCAAAGAAAAACGTACATTTAATGTGAACCCGCCGCGAGGGCGCCCGGTATCCCGTATACGACTTAGAGAACCAGGAGGGCTCCCAGCAAGGGACGTGTTAAGGGGGTCCCTCTGTTCTGTGGGGGTCCCCATACAAGAAACGTGTTTTTTCGGCGTTTTTGCTCGATCTTATAGAGGTCGTTCATTAATTACGTGAAGCGTTTAGGGGGGAGGTGGTTGAGCCGAATCTCACCCAATCTCACGGGAAGAGGGGGGGTCTCTCACTCATTTTGAAAAATCTCACGTGGGATTAGGGTCGAGAAATCACCAAAATCTCCTCACGTAATTAATGAACGCCCCTAATTACGGCACGGAACCCTTAGTGCGTGAGTCCGACTCGCACTTGGGCGGCTTTTTTTGTCAAGAATAGCCTAAAAGTCATTAATCTTCATCCGACCAATAGCAGGCAAGTTATTGGTAAAACATTTCCTAGACCTAATTAGTTAATCAAGAGCATAGATTTTTTGTACAGGGTGATTTGTGTTTTTTTTAATCTACCTTAAGGTACGTACATACCAGCGCGGCATTATTGAGTAACACACAACTGACAATTGATCGCAATGTCTTTCATTTTGTCAGTTCACCCACGTTCATTGCATTATTTACGTTGTTGAGCAAACGAATTTTTCAAACCTATGAAGCAATGGATTATTAATATCCTTCCAATCTCTTGGATTGTGATTGCAAGTGTGTTACGCAATTAGGGTGCCGAGATTTTTGTTTTTTTGTGTGTGAATTCCCTGTACGGGGTTACATTGCTAGGAGCTACAATTAAATTGTAAATTCAATTTTCAATAATATACCGAAACTTTTATCAGTACCTAAATTGAATGATTCAGTAACACTTTCGACTCCACCCATTTTCATAAAACGCATAATACGCCATGCCGCCATACATATTGGAAGTGAACCCTCCGGGAGAGTTGCCGGCATAACGTTTGCGCTAAAGTTAACCATCGCGGACGGTCAAAAAAAGAAAGAAAAATGGTTTATTCTGCACAAACTAAACGCACATTACAAAAAAAATAACATTTAGTACTCAACGTAGTTTCAACGTAGTTTCAACGTAGTTCCAACGTAGTTTCAACGTAGTTTCAACGTAGTTTCAACGTAGTTTCAACGTAGTTTCAACGTAGTGTAGTCAATACCACGACGACGTTGTGCGTTTTGACTGTTTTTGTGGTCAACGACATTTGATTTAAAACCGTGTTATAAAACACTGTAAAACGAAGTGAAATTGTGTTTTCTGGGGGTCTTATCGCTGTACGTAGCTTCCAAAATTTTTATCTTTTTGTGAATATTTGTCACCGTGAACACCAATAAAAAAAAACTTGGATTATAATCCCAACGCATATAATATAAGGTGTTAAAAAATTAACTTTAGAAACTTTAAGAGGTGCTTTAGACCATGAAACTAAATAACATTTACCATGGGACCAATATTGAAATCACGAAAAAAAAACAGCTGTCCCATACATTTAGAGCATATTTATTTTTCGCAATTTCAATGTTGGTCCCATAGTAAAAGTTATTCAGATTGATGGTCTAAAGCACCTCTGAAAGTTTTTAAAGTTAATTTTTTAACACCTTATATTATATGCGTTGGGATTATAATCCAAGTTTTTTTTTATTGGTGTTCACGGTATATACTAATAAAGCTTGTTAAAATATATCCGATTTTATTTTCACGGTTTATAATGCTGTATTCGTTAAGAAAAAACTACATTTAAAATCAGCCCTCTGTGAGGGCTTCCAGCATCCCATATGCTACTAGATGAACCCTCTAGGAGGGCTCCCGGCACTGAACGTGAAAAGCCTCGCGAATAATTTAAACGCAACCCTTGATAGATAGCTGTTGAATATTTTACGCGGCTTTTTGTCTTTGGCAGTGGTAGAAAATCATTTATTTATAAGAAGGTACATAGAAATTGTAATAAATGCCGCCATTTAAATTAATCTGGGGAAAGCTAAGAAAAGTACATAGATTGTTTTGATCTTTATGCAATCATCCACAGTTGTTAATCTACCTGCTATCTACCATTATGTATAGCCACATACGGTCTCGAATACCGAAGCTTTTTGGTCATGTCACCAGTCGGAATAATGACTCCATAGGGCGTCTAGTGATGCAGGGCACAGTGGAAGATAGGTCACCGATGAGGTGGACCGATCAAATAAAATCCGTGGTTGGAGGCCCTGTCAATAAATGCGCCAGACTGTCATGTATCAGAACTAGATGGAGGGAGACTGAGAGACCGTATTCATGGCTCTACTGATGTAGAACCATGAATAATTTAATTATGAGCACGTGCCCGTAATAATGTGGGTGATGTGGGGCTTTCGCCTGTTATCAGTTATCACTTGGGATGCCTTAAGTGATTATTGCTTAGGTACATTATTACAAAATATGTTTAGATAGGTACCTACCTAATACATCGGTGTATACCTTCTTAGGTATAACTCGAAGGACAAGATCTTTCGCATTACTTACCAAGTGTACCTTAAAAGCTTTTTTTAACCCTTACATAAACATAAACCACATTGGTTACATCGTAATCCTTGTTAAAGCTGCCACAACAAGCGAATAAAATAAGTTATTCAAGCCCAATCAGCGTAATAAACATTCGGCGTTATATCGATAATAATATTGCCGTTAATTGTTACGCCAACCAGACCGATCCACGCCATATTCCGCTAAGGACGCACGATTGGATCGGCCCTCCGCAAATTATAAATATTTCATGCTTCATTCATACAATTCAGTCATATTGTATCATGTACGGAACCGGCAACTTTGACTATAAATACCGTTTCAATTATTCGAATAAATAGATTACGTGGGATAAAAAACAGATGTGAGAAGAATACTTATTAGTTCCCAGCGTGAACATCGGGCCTTTTTGTCGCATACGTTATTTGTTTGCGACATTGTTTTTCAAAGTATATGTCATGTTCCGGATAAATTCCGGGAGGTGTGCGGAGTCGGCACCTCGAGGGTCATGTCAACATAACACAATCATAATCTAACCTTATCTATAAAGCTGACACGAACTGGGAAATGCCGACATCGCACACCTTATGGCCTGCGTCCTTATCGTCACATATTTATAACTCAGGCTGTACATAACTGAATAGAAATATGCTGAATTCCGTACAGGGAATGAAATAAAGTTTATATACCTACGTAGTCTAGATATTTTATGAACTGTCTAGAAATTAAAGAATAACAAGGTTTTTATGGCAGTTATCGTCTCGCTCCAGATCTCACGCCGACGAATAGAAACGGCGATGCCAGCTAATTTTGGTATTGATCGATTCCTAGTAGTTTTGAATTGAGATCGAAGGCTCGTTACTGTTTGAGTGGGTGAGGTACGACGCAAATAGTGACATAGTGATTAACGCAGTACTGATTATCGATTTAGTGACTGGAGGAGGCCTTTACCCATAGAGGGCATACAACCTAATTTAAATTGTTATCTTTATGTTTAGACATTTTAAATTATTGACTTTAAATCATTTATTGTTACGTTTATTTTTATGAAATATTTAATGATTATTATAAATTATGAATTTTAATGGCTAAAATATAACTATTTTTTATATATTATAGGTACCTATTCGGAATGTATTATTTTACTTGATCAATGGAACTGTATTAAAATGTTAACAGTACGAATAATTAAGTATAATGAAATGAAATGAAATTATTAACGTAGTAAAGATAAATTTCATTTGTTTATTTGATAGAGTATCGTTTACTTTATTAATGTTAATTCACCATTTCCAACGAAGCGCTTTAAACCTTTTAAATAATAAATTATTATTCCCTATTCCAGTGATCGGCAAACTCAGTCATTAGTCAATAGAACCAAATATCAATACTATAACGACTAAGATCTCTTATGAGAGCCAATCCTTTCTGTGTGTCCAAACTGTCTCAACACACTTTTCTTAATCCTTAAAACTCCCATCCTTTTTCACTCCACAAGCACAACGCTTCAAAATTAACTTGCTAAGAAGTAGGATGCCTTCATCATCATCATATCGGCTAATAATAATATGATGAAACTGCTAATATGATGAAAGCATCTTACTTATTAACAAGTTAACCTTAGAAAACTTTGAAAGGTTGGTACAGTAACTTATTAATTTTCGATATCCTAATAACTAAGGAAATAAATCTTTGAAAAATAGTTTGAATGTTGAATAAACCTTGCCCCGACCCGGGGCTTCCCCGCGTATTTACGCTCGCACTCATCGACATTTTTACAGAGCCGCACTCTATGGGCCAAAGAGCCGCATGCGGCTCGCGAACCGCGGTTTGCCACTGACCTGCACTGCCCTATCCTAATGCATCCACTCGATATCGAGATCCCTCCGTGCCTCGGAAAGCACGTAAAGTCGTAGGTCCCGGTTGCCTTTCTGATCTTTGACAGGCGTTCAAGGTAGCTTGAAACTCTGACAACCAGTCTTATCAAGGGGTACCTATATATCCAGGCTGTTTAGTCCACTGGACTACAGAATTATTTAAAACTCGAGGCTGTATTGTTTTCTGTGCGAAGAGTTTGCAGCCACGTACACAGCTTTTAAAATTCTAAGTATGGCCCCAAATTAACCAGCCCTTAGCATTAGAGTAGCTTGTTAACAGTTGCACAGAGCATTGCAAGTGCTGTACTGTACAATGACTTAGACAGCAATAGGCCACGATCCAGCTCCTTTAATTCTCTAAGACAGCCAAAATATTATGTGTTATGGTTTACGGCTTTTGCTATAGATATCTAATATTTCAATAAAAAAATATTCGTGCTGTGCAAGTGTTACGTCAAATATTATGGCGGAGTAACTATTTCTATGGACGAGTAATAATTCTAAGGTAATTAATATCACGTTTATTTTGTATCTAAGTACCTCTTTAGGTAAATTGTACTGCGGTGCCGCTTTACTGTTAATGTATATCTAGGTACATTTTTGTAATATTATAAAATATTACACGCGCCATTGAAATAATATAGTTTTACTTATAATATTATACAAGATAAATACGATGTACGGATTATTCACGTAGTTACCTAAATTCTTCCATTTAATGAGCATTACATTCCATATTTATCTAATAACCATTTGAAACAATGAAATAATGTGAAAATTACAGTGGCTTTTACATATTACTATGTAATCGGCTTGTTTACATGAAAATGGAGTTAATTTGTTATCCAACAATAATCTCTCTTTTCTTTTCAATATTTAAGTCTATAAGTCCATTTATCAGCTGAAAACTTGACTCTTGCTGTACAAAGGTTCTCAGTTATTCTAACGACTGCCTAAAGGAGTAAAGTCAGAGTCTAGCTTAGGTATACAAGTGTCATAGGGATCCCTAATCTTGATAGAAAACCATTTCGTACTCAATGCTTAGCTTTCGTACTCGTACCTTAGGTACATACTTCACTTGGTCGGTACGTCTGCGGTGCGACATCGGTATGCTTGGTATACTCGGTACCGAAAGCTTACCTCCTATATTTCAATGAGCGTTTCCTGATTGCTCGGTATACGCAGGAGCGGGGCGGGATCGTTTCGGTACCGCGTGACGTCACGCGTTATACAGCATGCTCGGTGCTCGGTACCGAAAGCTTACCGAGCGCCTTATATGTATACAGAGTGTCTCAAACGTAGTGGTCCTAAGGCAAATGGTAGCGGTATGGTAGCGGAGTTGGCCACCTTTCATTAAAAAAAATAAAAGTTGGGATATTCTTAACAGTTCAGAAAATTTCGCTTTAATCATTTTCAAGAAATACTCTTGGATTTTTCGACATTGTGAAATATATTTTCGATGTAGCGAGTTCAAATCTGGCTGTAAGATGCCTTATATACTCGTAGTGTAAGTATAAGATTAAGTTCCTATTTACGTTCAGTGTGGCTCTGCAATGCTTCAGAATTTATTTTTACTTGTATTTTCTAACTTTCTATTAAACATTAGCGAAACTGTCTAAACCCAGATTTTAAAAAAACATTTAGGTACTATCGAGTACGTGCACATAGCTTTAAAAAGTATCCTAATTATTGATAGTTAGACTGGGAAAATTTCATAAAGATAATTTAAGTATGCGAATCTTTAAAAAGAAATTGTTTTATAACAAGTTCGAGGGTTCCGTACCCGAAAGGTGCCAAACTACTAAGTACCTATTTATTTTCGAGGAAGGGCTTTAAGCAGCCAGGCGTTTACAAGCTTTGGTATATTTAACCAGCTAGTACCATCATATATGTAGCCAAAGGCTGAACAATATGTATGCCTATTAGGCAGGACATATTGAAACTTTATTTATTATTAAGACCCATAACTGACATAATATGCCCACAATAAAGATATTTATAATTTGAATTTGAATAGTGCTTTCAAATTCTACTAAAATGTATTTTGTTGTTTTTTCCTCCATTATACAGCTATTAGACAGCTGTGCTGTTTAATAGTGTACGAGATCACCCCTATACAGTCTCAAGACCCGTATCCGTTAGTACATTCATCATGTTTGTAATATAGTATATTTATTGACCTAATTCCCGCTGATGTGCTGCTTGGGGCAGTCGCTCCATGTTAAATACTGGTACTCAGCGGCATTCCGTTAGACTGGAAGCCGACCCCAACGTAAGTAGTTGGGAAAAGGCTATATAGGCAGATGATGATTACCGACATATTCACATAAACCCAAAATCAAGATTTAAAAAAATAACTAATGTTTTTATATAAATCCAGCATTATTTAAACATGGACAGCTAAAAATGCCACTTAAGAAAATGACCCTTATATTAAATTATATTTCCATTCCATTTGATTTATTAAAATTTATGAAAAGGAATTTCCTGAAATTTCTCTCCCTTTATTTGCATATACACCTGTTTATTAAAAACAGCGAATCATAAATTACGTTAGATTGTTTTAAATAAAAAGCAATCTGAATCCAAATATCACTTGGAGTTGGAAATGGCGAATATTATGGCTACGACGTTGTCCAAAGTTCTTACATAAAGATAAATTACCCACAGTAGAATACCTATTTACCTTCTTGTTGTAGAAGAAGCTACGAAGTCTAAAATGATTTTCAGAAACAAGAAGTCGTAACCAAACATAGTTTGAGACGGCTAAGTAAGTCAGTATAGGTACCGTTTGATCATCAGACAATCTTTTACGATTTTTCATGTATCTTTCAAAACGCAACTGCCGCTGAAATTCAGTATTCTTTTTGGTCCGTCGACCGTTTACCAGCAAGTGACCAGTGGGAATGGCTATCCGACCCGGACCTCAGACTTGATTATCTGACATGACTCGGCAGTCCATTTACGAAGGAATACTTATTTTAGGAATGAGGTAATTTGTGATTATCTTATTTCTTTATCAGCTGTAGGTAGGTACCTAGAGGACATCGTAATCCTTATGTACAAAAACATTGCTAAGCTCTATTGCCATTTTAATTTTTTTTAATGTTTTTAATATACAATACGACCTATATCTATAGATATATAGCTGTGTGTGTTCGCTTTTCAGACGATTTTCTTGGCGCCCAACTAGAATTGAAAAAAAAACCATCGCTTCAACTGGGTAAAGGTGATGGATGTGTCGGAAGTTTCATAACAAGCCACTCAAAATAATAGTTGAAACGAAAATTATATAGGTAGTTTACTTGGTCCATGTTAATACAAAATAAACAATTAGCCAGTTTACGTCCATAAAACACTTTGAACATCACACGTATCATCACGTAAGAATGAATTTTTGATGTGGTCTGTACTACGGTGACAGTCACATCGGCTGGTGTTATTCCCATGCAATACACAATTATAGTCCATCAAGGAAAACGTAGAAAAGTGATGGTTACTTTATAGCTTTAATAACTGTGTCACTATAGATTAAGTTATTATATAAATTATTACCTATTAACTAAGTTAGTCAGCTGACGAGGCCGAAAACTAAATAAAGAATTTCTTTACAGTATGTCTTTATTAGGCTTTTGATAGCTATCAGTAATAAACTATGTACTCTCATAACAAACTAGAAATGAATAAGGTTGCGTGAAAAGTCACTGTTTATAAATCAAACTTTCGAATCCCACCTGTACCTATCTACAATATAATTACGTAATACACGATCAATCATAATCTGAATCGTTTTGAAATACATTGCTAATCCATTGGTTCAAAAGTTCTAAAATTAATTCTGCTCAGCAACGTAACTAACGCAATGTTGAACGGTCAAAATGAAACAAATTAATCGGAATCTTTTACGAAAATGTGTTACGTAATTAGATAGCTGGCCAGTTTTCTTTTCCCCAAGACGCACTAAGTACAAACAAGGTGGAGACCACAATACACGTGTGAACTCTAATGATGTTCCCATTCTGCATACAAAAATTCAACCGAATTTATTCTATAGTTTAGTCAATACAGCTGGTAGAAAGTCGCCAAGATCCATAGTCGACTCGGGTTATTCCGTTTATCCACTCCAAAAAATCCACCCTAAGGTGGATATTCGGAAACGTAGGTATGTTCGAGAATCAACCCTAGGCCTAGTTGGATAAACAGAATTTATAGGTTTAGGGTGGATCGGTATACACTACTAGGTATTTAATTTGTTTGAAAAACTTATTTTTCTAATTTCGATGCTAGGATAAATTTGATAGTTACAAAATACTCTTATACATACTATTTCCAGTATTTTCATTAATTTTTGTATTGTAGTGTTCACATTGTATGAAAGAAACTTTGAACAACCTGCAAAATATGTAAACGTAGGTAAGTAGGTACTCCCTTACTCGTCATAATAGTTCCAAAGTTCGCGTTTGATATAAACCGTTTGTTAGGTAAATATATCAATTAAAAGATTAGTCAGTCATAATGATTCAGAAACACGTTATATTCAGTACTAGATAACGTAGATAAAATACTATTGTAGTTAAAGATAAAACGGATAACAAACAACATTGCACTCCGGCGTTCGTGCCTATTAGTCGTTTATTACATATGCTTCTCGTATTTCTACTCGTAAGGTGATTTAATATAGGAACTGCAAGTGTAACACACATTTTTATAACCAAACAGATTCTATAATAATGCATTGGCGGTCGATATGTTGTTATTTCTGTTCGCCGCGCGAAGAGATTAAAACAATTAGCCTGTAAGTACTTTTCTATGCAAAGCTAGCGAGTAATTATTAACATGGTGGAAGTTTAACAATAAGTAGTTTTGTGTTTATATAGTGACTAACCGAGCTTTATTTGAGGTTTTCATAATAGGTAGGTAGGTACCTACCTACTTCAGAATCCAAACTTCTTATAAGTATACAGGGTGGCAGGGACATCGACGCGAAACCGGTTACCATGGATTTAGCACATGATTCTGAATCCCCCTGCGTTGAAATTTTCGTCGGTTATTAAAAAAAAAATCTGCTGTTCCATACATTTTGACCGCAAAGGTTTAGCAAAGGCACTTTTCTATGAAACAGCAATTTTATTTTTGTATACTATGTATAAAAAACCCTGTCTGATCCGAAACATAGGCACATAGGTATACTGCAATAAAATTATGAAAAAGTAATAAAAATCTTATTATTATTGTAAATAAAAAACGTATTGCTATTTAAAATTCTCATTTCTATTAGGTACCAAAATTACCTCAACTACATTAAAAATTAGAAAATTTCCAACAGGGTTCATAAGTTATGACTTGTAGACCCCGCTAAACTACGGCCGCCCACGCCGCATGTAATATGTATTCCCCATTGAAAAAATATGGGGCAATGTATTATGTTTTTGATTTTCAGTCCGATACCTAACAACCCCCACGGATCAGACAGGGTTTTTATTACATGTTGTACATGTCGTAGGATGATTTGATAATTCGAATTTTCGCGAAAACCCTAGGGATATTGCGAAAACACGGATAATTAAACAATGGTGAAAACATTTCTGCGAGCAACTTGAAAGTAGCGCTCGCTCGGCTCGCGCGGGGCTGTCACAATTCTAACCTAACATAACCTATTTCACCCAGTTCAACATGACGAATCATACAATCTGCCGCAGAAATGTTTTCAACATTGACGAATTTATCTAGTCGCAGGCAGATTGTATTTCGAGTTATTATAAATTCGAATTATCAACCGCGCGCGAACCAAGCGAGCGAAGCGAGCAGTGCCGCGACACCGGCCAGTGAGCGCTACTTCTAAGTTGCTCACAGAAATGTTTTCAACATTGTCTATTTATCCGTGTTTTCACAAAAACCCAATAGTTTTAGTGAAAATTCGAATGATCTAATCAACCGCTTTTTGAATTGAGAATAATAAGTAAAGAAATACCTACTCTACTTTAGCATGAGGTATGTACAGGTACTTTTTTACAAAAAACGTAAGTCAATTTCGCGGGCTTTTACCTTAGACTAGAGTCTAATAATTATTTGCTCAAATTCTTAATTCCAAACAGTTCGTATAATATATTATCGTTATTAATTTTCCAGTGTGCCTACGTGCTTAGAGGTGTTTAGAGCGACTCTATAATAATATAATGTGACACCCATAGTAAACCTGCTCACGGACGATTATAATAAATTTCAAAGAAACATATTATCTAATCGTTCGTTTTCCTCCATAGTAGATACCTTTACCTACTTCCGCATGCTATACTAGTGACGCCACTTTAAAAAGGTCTTTACTTCTTTGAAATCTTCCCAAGTTACGAGTAGAAAAAAGCATCCAATCGAAAGGTAAAGTGCCGCATTAGGTATGTAAACAGACCACCCTGGAAAATCTGTGTGCATATCAATACGTTGAATCAATCTGCCTAGCCTTTTCCCAACTATGTTGGGGTCGGCTTCCAGTCTAACCGAATGCAGCTGAATACCTCATTTTACATAGAGCGACTGCCTACCTGACCTCCACAACCCTGTAACTGGATATACGATACCCCTTGGTAAGACTGGTTGTCAAACTTTCGGGCTTCGGACGACCCGTAACGACTGTCAAAGATCCACGAATGACAGCGGGACCAACGTCAGACTCCTCCGTGCCTCGGAAAGCACAAGCAACGTGCTTTCCGAAAGGAGGAGTCTGGGTATGTTAAGATGGTCACCCATCCACAGACCAACCCTGGAAAGTGTAGCTTAACCTGATTGGATCGAACCGTGCGGCAGTTATTACTTGGCTTTATTATCAAATATCAATAGATACGTTCAATAAAAATGCTTAGTAAAATTGCATCCATACGATTCAAAACTGCCAAAAGCAATGGGCTATTAATAGAAACATTCCCCTTTCCCTTCTTGGGAACCAAGTTTTTCCCAAAAGGAAGGTTCTTTCAGAACCTAGGTAGGTACATACCAGCTTTCCATCCACTTTAGTAGCTTACCTTGTTCGCCCGTTCCCTGTTGTGCATAAGTTATTTTAGAGCTGATCCATAAATTCATTGTGTTGCACAGGATCATGATAATGTCCTTCAGGATTTGTCTTCAGTTTAGTATAAAATAAACATCTCTATTTACCCATTGGGGAAATCAAGCGCGATGTTATGTGTTTTGTTTCATATTATGTGGCTGTGTGGGTGCACGGACATCTACACGCTAAATATGATTCTGGACCTACCTGTGTCGAAATTTTTCGTCGATTATTTTTTTTAAACTGCTGTTTCTTACAAAAGTGCAATACCTACGCGGCCAAAATGTATGGAACAACATTTTTTTTTTTATAACCTACGTGAAATTGCAACTCAGAGGGGTCCAGAATGATCTACTGAGTCCATGGTAACAGGTTGAGCGTCGATGTCCCTGCCACCCTGTATAATTAAACCTAGGTGGTAACTACCATTCTGTCGATAAATGATTTGGTCAAACATAACTATGAAACAATCCTGAAGCGGGAATCAAACCCAGCCACACATCTCGACGCATTTGCTCAGAATTCCCTCTGCTACGTCAACACCGTGACGGTTATACCTAAACAGGAAACGAAAAGAGCCGGTAGAGCATGCAAAGTTCATAAACAAATCCATCGATTTGCTCGAGCAATTAGAATTCGAAGAGTGACTAATTATAGTTTTCATAAAAACATAAGTAGGTAGGTAGAAATGAAATTATCATTCGATGAATAAATTGAATATTGCTCACTAGTTCTGTCATTTATAAAGATCGGTAGCTACGTGTGACATTATTGTTTTGACTTTTGATTGGATGAAATTATCCTTATCTCAATAATATGTTATTATTATTATACTTAAATAAATTGCATCGGCTTGCAGTGTTATCGTACCGATGAAAAAATTTGCGAAGACACCCATTCAATTGTTGCAGTACCTACAATCTCTATACGACTGTATCAAAGGTACACCGTTTTAATTTGAACGTAGTATTGAAATAAACTAACTAAAAAAAATACGACCAAACGACCGACAGTCTAGAGTCGAGGCATGTTTAACTACGTAGGCGCTACAAAGTACAATGTGTAGATAAAAAAGAAGACATTGAGCTTGTATCGTTATCGTGCGTGACTGCTTATGACGCCAAACATTTGTATTACGTCACAGACAGATCACAGACTATGTTCTGTCGGTCAACAGCACTGTCCTTAAGTGCCACAATTTTTAGACATGAGCAGCCTTGGTAAATATTTATAATAAGGTAACAAGACTATATTGTAACAATCTGCCTTCTCATCTCATGAGCATTTAAATTATATGCAACAATGTATCAGATTTCAGAATAAACTGTCCTTGTTATTAATTAAGTATTGTTCTTGTAGAATGTAGAAATATCTAATTATGACCATTGAGGTAATATTGTACTAACGTACTACCTCAATGATTATGACTTGGAATGGAAACCTACATGCCTTTTATAGATGCATTTATGTACAGCACAAATTTTATTTATCTTGTCTCTATGCATCACATAGGGCAATCCGTAGCCAAGGTTACGAGTAGGTACCGACATACATGCCTGTTCTGGCATCCAACCAATAGACAGTTTCACGCGGTAAATTAAATTTACCCTTGTGCAAGTTTCATTTAGCCGTAGCTTAGCGAGTAATTATGAGTAGTTTTTCAAAATAGCTATAAAGGCTATAAATATTCAAGTTGTTGAAATTTACAGAGTTAGTCGCGACATGCAGATACCGCTAGTCAAGACAGTGCAAGGCGAGTTAAAAGGAGTAGTTTGCAGTGGTGTCGAGAATTACGTCGCATTCAAAGGCATACCTTATGCAAAGCCGCCTCTTGGTGAATTAAGATTCAAGGTGAGTAACAAATGAAGACATACCTACACACTTTGTGACATTTTTTTTTCACTTCTAACGAAAGCATACCTAAGCATGCACATTAGTATTCACTTGGAGACTATGAGCATTATATTAAGATGGTATTCGCGTAGTAGACGCATCCAATGGAAATTTTATTTAGGTTCACTCTACAAGTACATTAGACAGCAAATTATATTACCATATCAAGTAGGTAGGTAGTAGGTAGGTTGCTTATCTTGGGTTGATTATTTTTATTTTAAAGCTTAGTATATATATATATATACTAGCTGCCCGTCCCAGCTTCGCATGGGTAGCCCTAATTAGCAATAAATTAAAATTGCGGCTATAAATTGAGATTTAAACTATCCTATCTCTCAAGTTGGATCGAACTGCACATGGTGTGCGAATTTTATTATAATCGGTTAAGTGGTTTAGGAGTCCATTGAGGACAAACATTGTGACACGAGATTTATATATATTAAGAAGATATATAAATTAATACATTTTACCAAAAATTATACTTTTTTAACGTAGTCATACATGATAATGCTATTTTTGTGAAAGTTTATTACAATGCTTGTTGACTTCAAACTACAGGGTTACTGGTAAAACACTAACAACCTCTTACGGCATCATCGTACATTATGAACAACTTTGACTATGGGACCAAGCCTGAAATCGCGAAAAAAAAAACAGGTGGTCCACACATTTTGACGAGTTATGTGAACATAAATGAAGGGAACAGTGATAACTTCTTATGGGAGGGTAAACCGATTCGTTACGTAACGCGTTACGTTATTACGTCAGTTCAACTTAGATTAGTTTAAGTTATCACTTCTATCGGGCATCCCGAGACACACGTTTTTTTTTATTCGATGTTCGGTTTGGTCCCGTATTAAAAGTGTTCATATTGATGAGTGCAATGCCCCCATAAGAGGTTGTTACTGATTAACCAATAACCCTGTAGTTTGAAGTCAACAAGCATTGTATTCTAAATTTCTAACTCTTGCAACAAGATACCTAGTTTGTCATGGCATGTATTTAATCGAACCTCTAATAGCTCCCATTTTGCGCTCCTAAAATATTATGGAACACTCTCATATAATAATTGCGCCTCTTTTTGTGAACCTCGAAGAATTCATATTTTAGGGTCCTATAAATACTAAATAGCCAAGTAACTGCCACCAATTAGGATGTAGCACTCGCTCGGGTCAATCAGTTCTAACCTAACACATTTGGTCAGGCCGTCAGGGTGCCCTAGCTAAGTCCTGCGACTGCAACTGACACCAATTTTTTTTGTAGCGCTCCCTCGGCTCGCGCGCGGTCAAGCAGTTCTAACCTAAATCGTTTGGTCGGGTCGGGGTACCCTAGTTTAATTTAAACCCCGTATCATTAGAAGCATAAAACGTTTTTACAGGTTCCTTAATTTAAAAATGTGTTCATAATTAGAAACGCAACAAGGTTTTAGAGGATCAGTTAAATATTTCCCGTTTGTAATAGTTTCGGTCTATGGGACTTATTAGCAAAGCAATCCAAACCGAGAATTTCGATATTTATACTACCATGCAATGTTATATAAGCGACAGATTTAATTTGCCGTTTATGGTATGCCACGCGGCGTTGTTTTATGTTACGCGTTATGTTACTCAAAGTGCAGGGGGCCTATCACAACCACTAAAAGCAGTATTATTTTAATCTTACTTCAGTGGGGGAAAGACATGGTGCTATACGTCCTGTAGAGCTTCATCTCTTTCCCACACTAAAGTAATATTAAAATAATACTGCTTTTAGAGGGGGTGGGCGGACCCCAGGTTGAAGCACAGAATGGGGCTTGTATGAGGCATATTGTTCGACAACCAAATCCACAACTAGTTGCCGTTAGAGTATCGTCGTCCTGCCTACTTGCTCTTATTGAGATAACATCCTCTCTCTACTTACTTACCGATATATACTTTTCGTTCCAGGCACCGGAACCCCCCGAACCATGGCAGGGAGTTCGCGACGCGTCGCAGCACGGTCCCGTCTGCCCGCAGTACAACGAACGTATGAACCGCATAGAATCCGGCAGCGAAGACTGTCTCTACCTTAACGTATACACCAAAACACTCACACCGCCACAACTTCGCCCTGTCATGGTCTGGATTCACGGCGGTGGTTTCTACACCGGATCAGGCGACTCAGACTTCTATGGACCAGAATTCTTCATGGAACACGAAGTCGTATTAGTGACAATCAACTACAGACTAGAAGTCTTAGGCTTTCTGTGTTTAGACACCGAAGAATGTCCCGGTAATGCGGGTATGAAAGATCAAGTTCTCGCTCTAAAATGGGTGAAGCAAAATATCGCAGGTTTCGGAGGCGATCCCGACAATGTCACTATCTTCGGCTGCAGCGCAGGGTCTGCTTCAGTGTCCTGTCACTTAATATCCAAGATGAGTGCGGGATTGTTTAATAAAGCTATATGCCAAAGTGGAGTCTGCCTTAATGAGTGGAGCAATAATATCTATGCACGTCAAAGGTCTTTTCAACTAGGAAAACTGCTTGGAAAGGAAACGGACAATCCAGCAGAACTTTTAGAATTTTTAAAAAGCGTGCCAGTGTCATCACTAGTTGGCATACAGTTACCAATATTAGAATTAAAATACAATGACTTAATGGACACTATTCTATTTGGTCCAGTAGTCGAAAAAGTCGGTCCAGAGGCAAACAAATTTCTATCAGAATCACCATTAGAATTAGTGAAAAGTGGGCATATGGCTAAAGTGCCTATAATATTAGGATACACCTCAGGCGACGGTATCGAAATAGCAAGAAAACTGTCTCTTATGGCTCGCTTTTTTTCCACCCCGGGCGCTGTTGTTCCGAGAGAATTAAAACTAAAATGGGAACCAGAGAGAATACAGAAAACCGACGCAAGGATACGAAAGCAATATTTTAACGATCAACAGATTTCAATAGAAATGATACAAGAATATTCAGATTTAGAAACTGACAGAGTATTTTTGTACAACATCCTTAGATATGCACGTTACCACGCCCAGTATGTTTCAGAACCAGTTTACTTTTACGAGTTTTCTGCAGAAACTGAGAGAAATTTCACAAAGAAGTCTTACAATATGAATTCCTTGAAAGGTGTATGCCACTCTGATGATTTGCCGTATCTTTTTAACGTCACATGCTTAGATGTACCATTGACGGATGAATCTAGAGATATTATAAAACAATTTGTGCGACTTTGGACTGATTTTGCTACAACCGGGTAAGCTAAACATAATTATTGTTTCTACCCCAAAAAAATATAAGATTCAAATACAGATTTTCTTCAATAAGAGATAATCTGTTTTTGCCTTGAATTATCTTCAAATAACTGGAAATTTGTAGCAAAATGCGAAATTTTAATTTAACATATTGTTTTTTCCAGGAATCCTACGTCGAGTGGAGCTCCAGAATGGAAACCATTCAAGGAATCTGAACGAAATTATTATAACATAGGGAAAAAACTTGAATGCAAGAGGGACCCTAATAAAGACAATATGACGTTCTGGGAAGATGTTTATGAAGAGTCAAAATTAAACATAAATAAGAAATAATATCGGGCGGCTACTTAGTATTTCTAAAATTACAGTGATCAATGCTTTAATATGGTTTATCTCAAGATCTGTCTTTTGTACAAAGTGCACTTATTAATTCAAAGGTTGTAGGTAAATAAAGAGCAGTATTAAAAAGAAATTAAACTTATATTGATTTCTCAAAGTCCACATTTTCTTACAAATACACTGTCCGAGATAATTATGGGTACTGCAATATCCACAGAATCTTAAAAGATGACGACAGAAATATCTGACATAGGTATTAAAGTTAAACATATGGTATTAAACTAAAAATACATTCTTAATGGAAGTTAGACACTCCAGTATTTACTACAATATTAGGACAAATAACACTATCGAACTAACATCAAACACATTCACATCCTTATATTATCATCATATTATTATGTCCAGACAAAATATTTAATACATTTATTGTACTTCCAGACAATTTTTTTAAAGACATGAACATGTTTGTATGACATCTTCTATAGGTAGACCTAGCATGCACAGAAGACTTTTGTATTATCATAGTTTCGTTTAACCAATAACTTGCAAATGAGACTGATGGGAACACAATTACATAGTCAAGCCGGACAGAAACTATATTAGACACCCGTGTAGTATATGCTGGAGTTTTCAGTGCGTGGTAACGCCGTTAGCACACCGACGCAGTGGGCTGCGACAACGTTACAAGTTAACCAAAATAAGTATGAAAAGTATTGCTTAGATAATGCCGCGATAAGCGTCGGTGTCCTAACAGCGTAAGAATGAAATATATGGTATGCGACGTCAGCGTCGACGCACCTCGTGGACAGTACGACGGCCGCGTACCATCCGTGATCGTTCGGGTCACGGTCAGTAGCGTCCGGAGCGAGAGTTGCGCGGTGGATCGCGTCGTCGGTTCTCGCCACCACCACCACCGCCACCGCCGCCGCCGCCACCACCGCCGCCGCCGCCGCCGCCGCCGCCAGCACCTCCGCCGCCGCCGCCGCCGCCGCCGCCGCGGGAGCGCGAGCGGCGGCGACGGTCGCGGGATCTGCTGCGCGAACGACGTGAGCCCTTGCGGCGCGAGTACAAGTATCTGTAACATAATGATGAGACATTAGCCTTAGAGATAGCGAGACTTGACCTGAAGAATTGGTTGCAATTTGCAATAGATAGAAGGGAGGCCTTTGTACTGCCTTGGAGCACAACAGACTTCAGTAGGTTGTAGGACTGTAAAATAAGCTATTGGTGCCGATTCTCTTGTCACAAATGCCTCTAAACGAGACTAAAAATCACTAAGATTTTGTTTAATCCTGTCAAACTACAATTTCCCATTCTGAAATAGACTACAGTGACACAACTTAAGTATATTTTAGCCAAAATTTTAGTGATAGTTTAGTTAGTAGTTCGGTGTACAAGAGAATCTGCACCATTATGTATATTGTTAAAAGATTAAAATGTTAATTAATAGAATACAGCAATTTTTCTTAAAGGTTATTTAATTGTTTATTAAACATTAGGTCAGTAATCACTATGTAAGTGACTAAATCAAATACATATTTAGTCACTTTACTATTAAGGCTTAGGGCCCGTTCACACAAACCACAACCACACCGTATCACAGCGACATAATGTGGGCAAGCAGGGTTACGTGTGAACAGTGTTGCTGCAACATCTTGCAGTTGCGTTGTCGATACTAGTCGCTAATAGTCGCAAACTGATTACGTTGTGGCTGGTGTTTGTATACAGACAGATTGTTGTGATTGGGTTGTGGCTGCGAAATGGCCGGTATCGCCAAGCCGGTTGATTTTAACGGCAAAATTTGGTCCGTGTGAATAAATGATTTATTTGAATACAAATTAACGCCCAACCAAGTCAAGTTGTTGTGGTTTGGTTTTGGTACCTACGTATGATCGAGCCCTTAGTGCAATTTGCTCTTAATAATCATAAAATAATTTATAGTAAAATAATAAACTTTCCTAATAAGTTAACAAATTATTAAGTATGTCAGACTTTCACTTGAACATAGGGTTATACCTAGATTCCAATAATAGCTTTCAACACTATTTTAAAAGTTCTTATGTCAATATGATTAACCAACTTGCATTCAAAATCAGACCTCCGTTACCTGGTATGCCATGTAAGTAGGGGTTCAGTCTGATGTTAAAATGGCATCACATTAAATAAAGATTTGAAGATGTTCAAACAACTTTCTAGCTATGAATCATGAACAAGAGAAAATCAGGGTCAAGGCATCCTAATGCCTTAGTTATTTGTACAAGGGGATAAAGTAATATTTTGTTCTTCCAGGGCGTTATTTTGAATTCAGAGCTAAGCGAAGGATTCTAAAGTAGAATCCTGAGCTTAGCGAGGAATTCAATATACGCCGCCCGAGAACAAAATATTTTGTCCCCAAGTGATACTATTTTTCATCACTACATAGGTATTATGAGAAAAATAAAAAGCTACTTACTCGACTTTTTTTTTACATTAAACCTTCACGCGAGCCCCTCCAACCTAACAACGCAAATCAGTACGCTATCAAAAGCACAGAGTGGACCAATCATAAGAGAGAAACCTCAAACTCCTTAGGGAGCAAAGTTAAATTTTGCTCCCGCTATCCTCTATAGGCAATTGTCGTTTTTCGAATAGGTGTGATGAAATAGTTATTTGTGTTACAAGGGGACAAAGTAATATTTTGTTCTTCCAGGGCGTTATTTTGAATTCAGAGCTAAGCGAAGGTTTCTGAAGTAGAATCCTGAGCTTAGCGAGGAATTCAATATACGCCGCCCGAGAACAAAATATTTTGTCCCCGAGTGATACACACTATTTTTCATCACTTTTTTTTTTTTTTTCGTTTTTCGAATAGGTGTGATGAAAACTTAATTTCTCACCTCCTCAATTCTCTAGAAATAGGTTTCAAGTGCATAAAGTTGCAGAAGCCACTGCGAGTGCACTCCCCCATCTCATACTGTCGGCAGCAGGCTTCGCGGAAGTCCGTCACAGGTGACAGTTCGGCGTACACCGGACGACCACCGAACCAACGGTTGTTCAGGTCATTCACCGCTTTCTCCGCGTCCTCCTCGCGACGGAACTGAAATTGGTAAACGAGAAGTGAGGTGAAGGAATTTAAAATATTTTTGTGAGTCGTTCAATGTAGTTTATAACCACCTTTGGTCAATTATTCTCTCTGCATGGAGGCATATCATAGAGATTGTCAAGGGCGTCGCCAGCCGATGGCCCAGGAGGCAAGTTGATAAGGAGAATGGGAAAAGTATAATTTGTAGGAAGAGTCAAGAACACATGAAGCTATCAATTGTAGTGCTAGTTTTACTCTACGGCGCACAATGAAGCCAAAATTGATGCAGGTAGACATTTGATTTTTGACAAATCAGTTACAACTCAATATTCCCGATAGGAACTGAAAAAATAATCATTTCCATTTTCAATGTGTGGATTGGAAAGGTTTTCCGAAAACTAGTCAGAATTGTAAAGCTGAAACCAAATAGGTATTACGACTCGGCCTACCACCTACACATAGATACGAATTACGTCCAACGTAGCGAAGATCGAGAGTGTGTCGACCAGGGTGGCGTACCTTATACTCAGAATATCCGCAAGATATTCGCTGAAGGTCGTACAGGTTTACGCCCCGACCTCGTCACACCCCGACGATGAGGTGGAGACCATGTATGAGGATATTTCTAGAGCCATGCATGCCTCTAAAACTCACTTCACCGTTGTCATGGGGGACTTCAACGCGAAACTGGGCAAACGAAATGATGATGAGCTGCGAGTGGGGCAATTTGGAGTTGGACGTCGGAACCACCGGGGTCACCTACTGGCCAGTTTTATGGAGAAGGAAGGCCTCTTTATGATGAACTCCTTCTTCAGAAAACGTGAGCACAGAAAGTGGACCTGGCAGAGCCCTGATGGTGCAACAAAAAATGAGATTGACTTCATTATGTCGACGAAGAAGCAAGTATTCAATGATGTCTCTGTGATCAACGCGGTGAAAACCGGAAGCGATCACCGCATGGTAAGAGGCACATTGAACTTAAATATTAAGCTGGAAAGATCTCGACTGGTGAAGTCTACGCTCCGTCCAGCACCGATCCAAGTCCAAAACCCCGAGAGCTTTCAGCTTGAACTTCAGAATCGTTTCGAGTGCCTAGGGAGCTCCGTGGACGATTTTAACGATGGGTTCGTGGAAACTGTCCATACGGTCGGGTCCAAGATCTTTAAGACCCGTCGTACAAATAGAAACAAGAGGCTCTCTGATCCTACTATACAGCTCATGAAGGAGAGGCGCGAGATGATCCTCCAGTCTTCAGACGATACGTTCAAGTACCGGCAGCTCAATAGACAGATCTCTAAGTCCTTGAAAAGCGACCTTCGTCGCTTTAGTACGGACCGCATTAAGGTCAGTTGCCAGCACTGTAGTAATTATTTTTACTTAATCCAATACTGCTGAGCGCAGAGAAGCCTTGGCGACGTCCATGGAGATTGTGCCATATGGGTGAAAAACAGTACCTTTTAAAATAAAACCATACCATAAAAATATTACAGCATCAAAATAATATTTTTGGGGAAATAAACAGCCCCATGTTAATGGTTTTTTCATATTAAGATCTTTAGAATTAGGAAATTACCTGTTGTTTTTCTTTAATATTACTAGGTTGCTTTCAAACCAAATTTATAGATTTATTTCAACAATCATAGAATGAATGAGTGAATTCCATATTTTCCAATTGTCAATTAATGGAGCCTGATGAAGAACTCACCTTAATATAAACATTACCAACTAGGTGGTCACCAAGGTTGTCGCACACATTCATCTCCTCAATTTCTCCATACTTATCTTCACACTCAACAAACACATCTTCAAAGAAGTTGTCATAATGCTCCTGCATCTCCTCATCGGATACATTTGCCACAACCACTGAAAGTAAAAAAGCATTCAAATAAAATATGAATGGCCAGGATTTTATATCAACAATATACTAAATCACTAGATTTTAAATGGTAGCAAAATCTAAAAATGCTAAGCAAATACTAAAGCTTGGTGCAGATTGACAATGATTACGAATAATCAAAAATGGTACTTACAATGACTGCCATCAGCAGACTTGGCTGAATTCTGAGGATTTACATACAGATTTTGTAACAGCACAGTTTGTGAAAAAGTTGGTTTGTTGTGAATACGGGAACAGCGGTCTCCATGTCGGCATGCCCCGATTTTAAAGTAGAAGGAACAATTGACTCTGAAAAATAAATTATAATGACATAAACCATAGGTCCAATGAATATGTCCAAATCAAGGGTCATTAGCAGGATACATTTTAGGCGACAGTATCACAGATTTGGAAGGTGAATCTGTTTATTACTGTATAGCTGTTAGTATAGAATGATAGTGAACCAACGGCATCCCACAGAAATATGAACGCAAACATACAATAAGTCGCAAGGATACAAACAAGGATAAAAGATAACCTCTATTTTTTGCTAATACATTTTGTATTTGTCGGATTTAATTAAAGGAGTAATGAAAACGACAAGTGCGAGCTTTCTGAAACAAAATATGTACTTACTTATCCTTTTCTGTTCCAAATATAGCAGCTAAATACTCTGCCATTCTGAAACACCGACCACCACGGTCGCTCTCTCCTTATCAGACGAAGTATTTAAACTCTTCTTGGTTTTAATACTTGGTAACAGGCATGTAAACTGTTATGAGAAACACATAGAAGAGTTAATTAAACTGTATGCGTGAAAAATATTAAAATTCAAAAAACCATCATCACAATCACGACGACCAAGTCACCAAGCCATGAATGAATGAATGAAATGAATGAATTGGTTGGAATGAATGAAGATTAATTCTCTTCTTTACTTTATGGATTGTTGATTGAACTGTTGATTGTATTTATTACACATTACCAACCACCGTAGTTTTAAAACTTGGCAAAAAAAAACACATTGAGGTGGATGCGCTAAGGTGGCCCGCGAAATTCAAATTTTCTTTCATTTTCTGCAATTTGCAGCTCAGTGTCAGGTTGTATGTTGATAAAAATATAATTCGCGACCGTAACAATTAGGGCTTTACCATGGACTTATTTAGATCAACATACAACTGACCTGCAAATTGCAAAAAACGTAAGAAAATTTGAACACCGCGGGCTACCTTGGCGCAGCCCCCTTAATCTAATATATAAAATTCTCGTGTCACGGTGTTTGTTGCCAAACTCCTCCGAAACGGCTTGACCGATTTTTATGAAATTTTTTGTGTATATTAGGTAGGTATGAGAATAGGATGTAAACTATTTTTCGTACCCCTAAGTGATAAGGGTGGTCCACGGAACAAATTAACGGACGCGTCCGTAAGTCGCGGCTGTCAGTCACAATTGTAGTCACGTCCGCGACTTACGACTGATAGTTTGCACAGTGTACTATGCGAGCCAACGAGCCAACTAAGAATGCGCCTGTCAAGACGCCATTTTGTTGCCATTTTGACAGTTTTGCAGTACTATTTCTGTCAGGAACGGTCAGGAAAGTGGGTGCGCCAAAGTTCACCTAAAGGACATGTTATTAAATGGGCTTAAAATAAAAATCTTTTAGAACAGCTTTTATGTGTGGTTTTTCTGATAGAGATAATAATCCAGCATGGCCTCACAAAAACAAAAAAAATATTAAAAGCACCATTATTTAATAAATTCATATTTTAAATCCAGATATTTTTTGTATCGTAATATTATTTTTGCACATTGAAACAAAGAAAAAACGGTTAAAATATCATTTTTTAAAGAAAATTATACACCTTAATGTTATTTAAAGTATTTTAAAACAATATTAGATAGCTTTAAAAAAAAAAAGTCGTGACCCCCATGATTTAGATGTATGGCATTGATTCCTTTGCCTCCTAATGGAATCTATGAAAACATTACCTGTGTCAGTAAGATTGTCACACTTGTCAGTTGTCATGTCACTTGTCTCATTATCGAAATCGCTATTTTCCCGTTTGCGTTTACATTATTTAGGTTTATTGTATTTGTAACTTTAACTTGATATCGGTGAAATCATCATCTAAGAGGGCTTGATAAAGTTCTCGATGGTGTGTAATCTGCCAACCCGCACCAGGCCACCAAGGTGGTCTAAGGCCTAAGTGCTTGTTTACGGAGACGCGGGCGTTGAACGCAGCGTTGCCTGCCGCGTGCCCCGCCGCGGGCAACGCCGCGGGCACCGCCTGCATTTCAAGCAAACGCCTATAAAAACGTTTCTCCGTAAACGCTCTCATACAACGCCATATGTTTGAATTTTGTGCGGGCCGCCCCGCCGCACGCCACGCCCAACGCTCCGCGTGTCCATAAACAAGCACTAAGCCTTTTCATTCTGAGAAGAGGCCCAGCAATGAGACAGTTAGGGCGGATGTTATTTTTACGCAGAAACGCTATTATTTACAATAAGAATAAATTATTTCTGATAAGGATAATGAATTATCACCAAAGATCCTTATTTTCTGCTACAATTTGGGATTTGATGATGGTAAACTGCAGAATGACTACTGATGGTTATAATAAGTCTCTTCCAAGGCGGGCCAGTAAACCAGACACAGACTAAATTGGACCTGCCTTTTGTTAATAGTCGCTCCAGCAGGTCGAAATAGGTGAACATTAATATTTGTGTATTAGGTAGAGAAATAAAAGTAATGTATTTGCTTATATTTGTTTACATTTATTCTACATCTTCATTTTCAACATCTTCCCTTACAATTACATCATCCAGAAACTGTGCAGGCGGTAATATGTTGTTTTGATGAATAAGTCCAGCATTTCATCAATATGCACCTGGTTGAATTCAGTTACGAATTCAAATTCAGCAAGAAAGTCCCAATTGTATAAACTTATATGTTCTTCACACACCCGAGCATTTTGAGTGAGTTTTTGATGTGAAAGAATATTTTTCTTGAAGCTATTGAAACCCAGGTGTCGTCAGTATCGCCGGTCGTCGGGGTTCAAATCGCTTGCAGTATCAAAGAATCCAAATTGAAAGCCAGGTCAAATAAAGATAAACTTAAAACAAGAAACTTGAACAGAAGTAACAAACAACAAACAGAAACAAATTCAAATCACTTGTGTCCGTTCCGGTCGCAAACGCATTGAATTTGACACTTGATTGACGTTCACATTTTACAATGACAATAATGACATCCAACAGAACAGTGTTGCCAAAATCAAAAATTACTGTGGGTTGCAATTAAAAAAAAATATAATATTTAAAAATACAATAAACGGAGGAAACACTCCGATAATTGGAAATCCGAAAATGTTCTTCCTAACATTTTTCATCCTAACAATCACAATTCCTAACTACTCTGTCTCTAATGTTCATAATTCCGAAGCATTCAACTTTATAATGTCAGTAGCAATAAACATCTATTATACTTTTATTTGTTTTCCTATATTTTCTCAATTTAGCCATCTTTTACACTATTATTCAAAGTCATATCTTTTTTGTTTAGATTAGGATTAGGTTAGGTTAGGTTAGAACTTTGACCAACTACGCGCGAGCCGAGCGAGCGAAGCGAGCGGTGCCGCGGCAGCGGCCGGCGAGCGCTACCTCGAAATTGGTCGCGAAATTTTTCTAAGTATTTTTTTCATAGTGCCCCCAAGACGACACTTTGACCTGAATTTCATTCATTTATGACAAAAATCTGTGAAACGACCTTTAATCATTCTAAACAGTTGGTTTTTAGACATAATTATGTCAGGTATAGTTATAGTAATAAATCTGTAACAACAATAACCAAAAATAAAATGGCTAAATGTAAAAATGTGAACAGTTGTTTTGTAATCACAAGAAATAGTTTAAAAACAAACCTTTTCCTTCAAAGCATCTGGTTCATGATTATGTTCTCTCAGTAGCATAAAAGCGTTTTATGATAAAAAACAGTAGGAGTTTAAATATATTTACATTAATGATATTATTAATTACAATTTTCGGAAACATGAGTGTTATGAATATCGCCGGTAGCACTACAAATAGTATGAATGAAAACTTTAGGATGAAAAATTTTAGGAAGAGTGATCATTCGGATTACAAATCGTTAGGAAGAACAATTTCGGGTAAAGAACTTTAGGTGAGCCAATATGGACCCCAGGAAAGTACTGCTATCGTGTGAAGTTGGCAACAAGCGCGATCCCATTCTTAGTTGGCTCGCATAGTAGTGCTAAATGACCTAAATGTACTATGTACTATCCTATATGTGACTGTCAGCCGCGGCTTTCGGACGCGTCCGATAACTTGTTTCTGGCTTTACCTTAAGAAAAATATTAAAATTCAAAAAAACCACCCCCCTGGAGAATTTTGCCTGAAAGAACACTGCGTGTGAGACGTGGAACCATGGAACAGACTGAACACAAATTGGAGCATAGAGTAGAGTTGGGGGAGTTGTGGTGACTGTGGAAGGTCTCCGACTAGTTATCTGTGGTGGAAGGTCAAAGATCTGTCAAGTCAACAACTCGGTCGCTGTTTGTCAGTGTTTGTTTGTCTTTGTCAATCAGTGTGACCATTTGTGGTAGATTTCTGCCATTTTGGCAGATTTCGTTTTGCTTTAATTAAACGTAGCAATATTTTTGCCGTTGTTTAAGTTAGTAAATTCTGAGTACCTATTCTGACTTTGCTACGATTTGCACTGACAGTGATTTATTTGTGACCATCAGTATCATTCACAGACTATAAAAAGTCGGCAAAATGCAATGAAATGTCAAAACAAATCTTACAACATGTTACTAGATCCGTGTAGAGACATTTTGTTACGAAATTGGTTTCTAAAAAGATGTGGCGAAACATGTCAAGTGATAGGAAACGTCAAACATGTTTCGAGTCAACAAGTTGCGTGACAATGCGAACGCGAGTCGATACATTGACAGAAAACAGAGATTTCAACATGTTTTCATGTGAATGTTTCGCCAGTACAAACGCACGGATAATACACTTCTATGCGAGCCAACTAAGAATGCGCCTGTCAAGACGCCATTTTGTTGCCATTTTGACAGTTTTGCAGTACTATAACATATCTGTCAGGAACGGTCAGGAAAGTACTGCTATCGTGTGAAGTTGGCAACAAGCGCGATCCCATTCTTAGTTGGCTCGCATAGTACTGCCGTGTTTCTAAGTGTGTAAAAGAGAGTTGAATAAGTGTGGTATTGCACGGGTCGCGTTTTAACATGCCTGTTGTGCACGGGGCGATTTCCGAAAATAAGAAATATGTAAAAAAAAAATACCTACTTATTTTATTATTGATTCGTGTCGAGAATCATTAGCATAGTTACCTCCTTGAATTTGACGAGGACAAAACGGCACCTTGTAGATATAATAATGCGGACAATTGTCAAATATTTTTGTCGTTTTTAATGTTTCATTGACTTTGTGTGTATTTTTTTCCGTTTCCATGAAGGCATATTTTTGGCATTTTTGGCGCCAAGTGTGGCAGATTTTGGCAGATTTTGGCAGATTTTTTGCCCAGTCTGTGGCAGATTCGCCAATTATGAGATGGTCACACTGTTTGTCATTCTCATAATCTCATTATCTCTTTCACTCTTTGTTTGTCACTTCAAAATTAAGTTTCAAGCCGGGTGCTTGTCAGTGCGGTAAATTTAAAATAGTTTTTAAAAGTTCTACATTTTTATTTGTTTATAATGACTTCTAATTCCTCACTGGATAATTTCTGCGGTTCTACGTTTTGGGTTCGTAAACTTAAATGTAGTGAACAAGTGAATCTGTAACGAATGTTAAAGTTTTCAGTCATAGTTTTTCTTTTTTATGTTTGTTTGTTTACCCATCGGTATAATGATTTTACGTTACTACATTGTATTCTTCAGTTTTAATCCTACCAAACCACCTTTGGTTAAATAAATATGACGAAGGCAAATCAAATGTTGTGCAATTAGTTTTCAAAGTGTTACAAAAAATGAAACAAAACATCTATAAAAAGTTTCGAACAAAAAACACAAATGGATTCATAAATTAACTTATCTTGTTATAAACTCCTTAACACAATCCAAAATAATATAAAATACATAATGATAACTTTAAAAATGAAATCATCATCAAGTTATGAATGCCCCAGTTAATTTAAAACTTGTCTCTGACTTTACCCAAATATTATTGTGCAAGCTAAATTGCATCAAAATAAATACTTTTCATAGTGTTAACTAATATTCCTAACATTTTAGGATAGCAACATAACATGGTATACAGACAATCCCGACTTCACATCATGTTTTCAAAAGACAGTTCTTGTATGGGCACCATGTATATACCTATGGGTTGCAGCGCTGATAGACATCTACCATATAGTTTGCAGCAAAGAGGGCAACATACCCTGGAACAAATTAAATAAAAGCAAACTCGTCATAACATGCCTCTTAGTAATATTGCAAATAGTTAACCTGATCCGAATTACATATGAATCATCTAGAGAAGTCAATAATATTTATGATGCAGATTTTTATGATCCTGTTGTGAAATTGTTAACTTTGGTGAGTATTTTTTATTTAATTTTATATTTACACTTACAAAGTTAGAACCTATAAGGCTCTTGTACACACATCAAGCTATATATTTCCAGTTTATGCTGATCTCGCAATATATAGGATGTTCGTACAACGCGAGCTCAGCTTATACTGGAAATGTATCGCTTGATGTGTAGCCGTGCGTACCTACTTTTGTACCTCAGTAAAATATACCTTCTTAAATTTTAAATTTTTCACTGTGTCCACTGGAAATTCTTAAGACATTTCTTGCCAAATCCTTTTGCACTGGCAGACTGATCTAAAAAATCATACATTTTGTAAGAAAGATTATTTTCCAGTTAAAGATTACAGACAAACAAAGTAACAGAGTAACAGATATTAACCAGAATTCCTAAGTTTAGGTACCTGCGTTTAGTTTAACTAATAACAGACATGATAAATAAATATCTACTTCTAGCCGCAACTTAAACTGAGGTGATCTTAGGCCAGTGACTGTAGCTTTGTAATTAATTTTAATCCAATTATTATATTCTACTAACTGCGCCCCGCGGTTTCACCCGCGTAAGTCTCGATCCCGTGGGAATGTCCGGATAAAAATTATCCCATGTCCTAATCCCGGTCATGGTCTACCCATGTACAAAATTTCATCCAAATCTGTTCAGCTGTTTTAGCGTGAAAGCGTAACTATAAAACTCACTTTCGCATTTATAATATTACTTAGGACAACTATGTGTTTTTTTACCATTGAACAACCACACTCAAATTATTTAGTAGGACCAATAGCACTTCAAATAAAATTAAGTAAGTACTAAATTATTCCCGTTCGTCCTCCTAACAAAATTAGTGGGCGAACGGGATTATTTATTAAATTCCCGTTCGTCCCACCAGTCAGTGGGACGACGACATTAGGACGAACGTAAAGACCTCTGCATGGTAGTTCACGGAAAACCGAAAAAGGTTTCATAAGGTCAAATGACTATCATAGGTCAATAATACCCTACATTCTATGCTATTTATAACTTGTAGGTACCTATAAGAAAAGTGTGCAATGAATTGAATGCTTTGAACAATAAACAGGAAAATTATAAGAAAATGTAAAGATATGCAAGTAGGTAGGTACCTATTATGACTGCTCTTATATTTGTATACCTAGTCTAGTTACAGGATACACAACTTACCTATGTAACGTACTATTGTCATTAAAGTAATCAACCTACAGGATGTTCAAAAAATCCATTGATATGAAAAAAATCAATTATTCAGCATATTACCTATAATTTTGTGAGACCCTGCATTCATTCGGTAGGGGTACCCCGCATCGGAATACCTACCTTGAAAAAGGGATAAACCTATAAAACAGCAAAAACCTAATGGGTATTTCCTGGCAGTGTTTAAACGATACGAATCCTAAGAACAGTGCCAGGCTGCGCATCGTACGAAATAACGAAACAAAACAATGCACGATCCGAACGCTAAAGGTAGAAATCATAGATATACCTAACTAAGAAGTTATTATTTTTATAAAGCTATTATTTCTATGGTAGAAATACATTACTATGTCGAATTGTCGATGTGTCGTGTCGCGTCAGAAGGTTTCATACATTTACTATACTTAGTTAGAAACACATTATTACAGTGTGATGTGTCGCAACAACACACTGTAATAATGTGTTTCTAACCATAGGTTCTAAATGTATGAAACCGATAAATGCTTCTGACGCGACATCATACGACACAAAACGACAAAGTACCTATAGTTTCTATAAGGGGAGCATTCAGCAATAAAATTACTCTCGCTCGCTCCTTAAGGGTATGCGCGCACTACGAAAATAAATCGTTGCGAAGAAAATTCGTCAATCTGTGAACAACAGAAATGTACCTACTCCAATCCGCGCACTACGAAAATTAATCGTTTGCGATTTATTATAAAGTTGTCACTAGAGTTTTGTTCCAACACCTTGGAAATGGAAAATAAGTACATTGGATTTAGAAACTCTAAAATTAAATAAGTGAGTTAACTGTTTTTCATATTTCTATGTTAGGTACAGCCTGTTTACTAGGCTCCGGGATTCACGGTAACTACGTAAATACCGAAGCTTGGTAAACAGGTTGCAATATTTTTTGCTGACCTCATCGTAGTACATTGATGACTAATGCTTCTACAACTTCTACATTTAGGAGGAAAATTGTATCTATATTTTAAATAAGTAACTAGTAGGTACCTATAATATTCTTTCGTTATCTTATCACCAAGAAGTAAATTTTAAACTAGGTAAATTAATACCTAATAATTTAATGTTATAATGTAAGTAGATAGGTACCTACTTGAGAAAATCCTCATATTTTTAATAAAACTTTGTGAAGCCGCGCCGTCCAATCGTAGCACAGTCTCACTTTTGCTGGACCCTCCTTTTTGGTTCGCCGTAGTCGGGTAATAAACAATTTAACTCCCATAATTATGTACAGGTACCATTAAATAAATACTTAGCCGTTGTTTAAAAAAATCTATCCTTCACCTCACCTACACGTTTACTGGCAGGGCCCCAGTTTTTGTATCATATCCATTATTGGCTTTATAAGTAATCATTTATCCTCGATTCCCACTAAAATCAGTTCTTATCTTGTGAACTTAGAAAAGCTTGTGAATCACCTATTTTCCGAATAAGCGAATCCCTGAATGATCTAGCTAGAGTAAGAGTCTAAAGAGTAGGTAGGAAAGTAATCACCACCATAATGATTTTTACGAACCAAAGCACCTCTACCAAAAACATTTGCGTCGGACCATTTTTACAAGTTGCGGTATTATTGCATAACTATTATCTAGTAATCTACCTAGGTAGGTACTACTTCGATTGGGTTTGTACTTGAAAGATACGAATTATGTATCATCACTAAACCTCGGCGATAAGAAGCCGGAAATAGAAACATGAAAGTTAACACAATGTAGGTATGTTGAAACCCCCCCGAAATGTAAGAAACCACAATCTCAATCCAGAGATCGACCCTCCTAGGGTTTTTTTTTTTTTTTGGGTGGGAAATCATCAAATGACTTCTCCTGCTCTGGGCGGAGCGGAAGGGCGTGTCAGACTTTTACTGACTAAAACCCACCCGTGTTCCTTCCCTTGCCTAGACCAGGGCCACGGTTTCCCCTAAGGACTTATCCGCAACCCCAGTGGTAGGCATCGGCCCAAACGGACCCCTTCAGCTTCGCTGACGACTCTTTGAGGCGCGCGTGGAACACTACGCGCCGTCGACCCGGGCTTGGTCCTGATCGGACGGAGAGCTACCCATCACTCTCCGTCCGCAAGCCCGCGCCTACGGTGGCCGGAAATCCGCGATGGATTCCCGACGCCCGGGGCGTCTACTACCGCGGACCCTCCTAGGGTACCTCCGTACTCTAATACAGGTGATAATTGTGATCTATTTCGCAGAGGAGTACTTTATAATCTACAATCACAAAAAAAAAGAACAACCTACTTCCAAAATAGACTCTACAAAGTCAAAAATAACTAATTTCGGAAGTGATTGGAAGATAGCATCATGTCATCCATATAAACTATGTGGGAAAAATACGTATTATTGAAGCTAACTCAAAAACAATCCAAGTAAAGTTAATAAAATTTATATGGGATTACCTTGGGAGCATACCCTTTCAAACAAAAGACTAATTTTCAAAATCGGTTCACAATAGACGGAGAAATCGCGTAACAAACATACAAAAAAAAAACATACAGACGAATTGAGAACCTCCTCCTTTTGGAAGTCGGTTAAAAAGAACAGTACGTCTGTATTTTATCTAGTCTGACTTTGTATTGAATGAATTCCTGCAACTTCCGCATTCTCTGAGGGAGTCTAATCTATCCAAGGCCGGGTGCAAAAATTTTCGGGCTCGTTTCGCTCGCTCTTTTACATCCTATAATCACTAAATAAAATAAAAAACTTCTTATGTCGATCAATTTACTTTTATTTCTGTACGAACGGTCAAAGACAAAGAAAACCTAAGTTATTCGAGCGGGATAGTAAAAATTTCGAGCTTGCTTCGCTCGCTTTTGCATTCTATATTCCTATATCGTCCGTAGAGGCCCCACTGGCAGACTAAAGGAAGGCGGCAGGTGTGGTCTGCGGGGGTCTACTATGTATTCTAAATATTAATGTAGGGTGCAAAATTTTCGAGTTCGCTCCGCTCGCTCTTAGATTCTACTTCTTATACTTATACATCTATAAGTACCTACTCTTTATTTACCCTCCCGAAATCAGAAATTGTTTATTTCTAAAAATAGTTGACAACTTTTGTTCCTCCCGAAATGAATTCCTGGTTCCGTAGGTAGTTAATATTTAATAAGCATAGCTCTAACAATACAATTTTTTTGGAAAAACAAAATATACGTTTCCAATTTGCCTACCAGATTGTATCCTATGATATATTTATGCATAATATTGGCTATTAGCAGTAATTTCAAGCAAAAAATTTACACGTTAAAATTTAAGCCAATGTCTTCGAGAGCCTTTTTTCGATCCACAGTGCTTCCTGTCTGTGGGAGCTCTTATGCAATTCAATCGTAATACTCATGAGTTGTTCAATGCGACTGAAGTGAAGAGACGTTCAATTGGCAATTATTATCTAGTAAACTGCGCTGGATCGTATTATTATCTCAACAAACTACGTCATAATTTAAATTTCCTTTACTACTAATTGTATCTAAGTATGTTTTCCCTTAAACATTGGTCTCATTTACAGATGTTGTCAGTAACATTATTATGTTACAACCGAAAATATGGCATCAAGACCTCAGGAATGCTGTTCTTATTCTGGTTCCTCCTTCTACTGGCTGGTCTACCGCAGCTCAGGTCTGAGATCGTGCACTACAGTACAAACACTGACGCGTATGCCCGATATAGTTTTGGCAGTTATATCTTGTACTATACGCTGACAGTAATTATGTTTATATTGAATTGTTTCGCTGATATGCCGCCTAAAGACACACCTTATACTTATAAAGAGGTAAATCTTACTATAAATAATACTTACAGGGTCAAATAAAATTAGCTGGCGAAACTGCAGACGTGATGGATATCGAAATGCGAAACAGGATAAAAAAAAAAAATTTGATGTTTTTTTTTTTTGTTTAACAACCAATTTAGTGTAGTTACTTAAAATATTACTATAAAAACACAAATTATTTTTTTTGTGTAAACTTCACAGATCTGATGGGTATCGATAATAAATACTGGTTTTGTCAACTGATACTTCAAGTAACTAACGACCAGCAGACGTGGAACACCCCAAAAAAAAACCATCAAATCATATTTTATTTTATTTTTTTCATGTTTAAATGTTGAAACTCATGACGTCAGTCTAGTTTCGCTAGCAAATTTAATGTGAACCTGAATTCTTCAAATTGCATTAACCCTTCATCTTTCAGTCTCTAAAACCATCTACTTAAACCAACTGATTCAGTCCCCAGAGAACAAAGCAGGCTTCCCAAATCGTCTGACATTCAGCTGGTTTGACCCGCTCGCTCTGACGGGGTTTCGAAGAAGTCTCACTGAAGAAGACTTATGGCCCTTAAACCCACAATTGAGCAGCAAGGAGGTTGTTCCTAGATTTGAAAAATACTGGCAGAGAGCTTTTAGAAAAAGAGAAGAGTAAGTACCTATTGGTTTACTTATAATAATTATGTGGGGAGTGTGGGGACGACAATAAATTAAAGCCATTCGTAGTGCATTTTGAAACTATCAAATACGAGTAGGTAGGTAAAAAAAAAGAACAAGCAGTCTAAATAGTAGTGATGGGTCGACTATGGGTTTTGCCACCCTGTATACAATTTTCTAACCACGTCTCGTACCTTTGAGCTTTGTAAACACTTTTAATGGCACATGAACAAATACTCAGCCAACCACATGTAGCAGCTATGCATCATACGATTCATACGGCATACCATACATAATAATTTGTTCCGCTTCTAATGCTGGAATCGAACCAGTGACGCGTGGGCGAGTATTGAACTATTGAAGAAGCTATTATCACTGAAACACAGCGTCACCCCAACACCCCCACCCTTAAAATTACTAGTTCGGCCGCCATTTTCAATTATCAATAATGGGGTGGTTCTAGATAAAAATAGAAACCACATATAATACATACAGCGTATGTACTTATTTCATAATATTAAAACACATACAGTGGTTATGTGTCATATAATATAATCATAATAATATTATGAAATACCAGCGTTCCTTCAATTTACTTTGGCTTTCTTTTAACATGTTATTTATTTGATGATTAAGATGCTCTACGCGCGTAATATCTAAGTAGGAAATCACAAAAAAAGATAATTTTGTGTAGGTAGGTATATTTATTATTCAGGTAGGCCTCAATAAACAAAAACTTACTACCTATCTATTTACTGAGTGGAATAAAAATTATTTAGGTAGAAATGAAAATTCTTAGTTACTTATGTACTTACCTACTATTTTTAATAATCAATGATGAATTGATGACTATTATTTTTCAATAGGGAAAAAGATTTTATTTACCGTGCAAGTCATTGTGATTTACGAAATAAATATAGATAAGAATACCGTGAGCATCTGCCCATGTAATGATAAACACGAAAGATACCGAGATAGTAGTACTCTGTGGAGATAGTGTTTTGTTTGATACCAGCTGGCAATGTTAGTTTTTAACCCCATAAACAGGTTTCTTTTATTTTTTATCTATGGGTAATGCTGCTATGCCTATTGCAATCTATCCACAACTGTTAAAATATAATTTGAGGCAACGCAGTTGATTTTGCAATACTTTAATAATGAAAGTAACACGACTTGTGACTTTGTGACCTCGCTTTCGTTTTCATTTCTTGTTTTTTTGCACTGGTAGGCACTGCACTGAGCTCTGAGAGTAGGTTAGGTATTTAGTTATTGTAGTTACATCAAATCTTTCTGTTGTTCAATTTCATACTCATAAGTATTTATTATATTAAAATAACCTAGGTTAAAATTAATTAAAGTTAGTAGGTAGTAATTGATATCCCTTCCTACCTACCTACTCAAGAAATCAATAATTATTCCTTGTTAGAGAAAGGTAAAAGGAAGTAAATCTTCAACTCACTAAACAGAATGAGAAGTCACTTGTTAGGTATAAAACAACGAGAATGAGACATTGACAATAAAATACTCGAGTAATTTGTTTTAATTACTCTGATAGTCTCATGTTTATGTACGCGGTCACGGAATGATCGCTGTGTACTTATAGTGTTTGTATCTGAGCAGGATACATTTGTTGTACGTACCTCGTATCAATTAAGAATTATCATTAATACCCTAGACTCCAGGATATTGATGAGACCATGTCAAAGAATCAACTACAACTACTAAATCAACCAACAAGGTGTTCCTTTTGAAATCGCATAATTCTAGGGCCTAGAGTTATGGGATGTCAAAAGGAACACCTTGTATATATTATTGAATTGTCTGGAAATATTAGTGAATGATTGTGTAAAGGTAAAGGCTCATGCAGACCAGCGCGACGCGACACGAACAATACAATATCTAAGAAAACTTTACGATATAACAATAGCCGGTGTCGCGTCGCGCTAGTCTGCACGAAGCTTATGTATCAAAGAATAAACTGGCATACATATCATATAAATTATTTTTCGTCGATTCCTATGTATTTCTAATAATATTGAAAGTTACGAAGTCAAAATGGCAATTAATAGGCCTGCAGCGTCCTACATTAGACTATGTACTTTCACTTCTTTTTTTTTTGTGAGAAATTATTATCAAATAACTTCTCCTGCTCTGGGCGGAGCGGGAGGGCGTGTCAGACTGTTACCTACTGACTAAAACCCATCCGTGTTCCTTCAGTTGCCTGTACGTTGCCAGGGGCCACGCTATCCCTTTCGGACTTTCCCGCAACCCCGGCAGGCATCGACCCTAGCGGACCCCGTCAGTTGTGCTGACATCTCTGACTATGAATCAAAGCGTGATGTTAGGTAATCAAGACAAGATGATAGCTTTATGCACATGGTAGAATATGATGTAGTTGCTACCAATGTATTACCTAATGACCACATTCAAGAAAATGGAGCTATTATCGATTGATTGTCGTTAATATTTGTCCCTTAGTTCCAGCAATGCGAATGCTCCAACCGGCGACTCTGCGAGTGAGAAGCAGGCAAAGAAACCTGTGTCGATATTGCCAGTGGTCTGCCTAGCTTTCGGAGGACAGTTCTTGTTTGCCGTGTTCCTCAAGGTGATCCACGATGTACTTATTTTCCCGTCACCTCAATTACTTAGGTAAGTATAGTCTAGCCTTGACATGTTATGTGTGTCGAAATTACTTAACTTACGGGTAAGTTCTATTTTTCAGGTACAGTTTCATCCAAAAGCCGACGTTCGCACAGACGTAATAAAAACGCGGCGTTTTTTTCGCGTATTGAATTTTCGACGCTCTGCTTAGCGCTGAGAGTTGAATATCCAACAGTGTATTTTCTTGACGCGCTGGGATACGCGCTGAATGCGCTCTGTTGGATATTCAACTCTCGGCGGCGGTGTTTTGACATCGCGGCGTTAGCGTTGCGTTTGCACAGCGTATTCGTTTGACGAACGCGTATGCTAGATACGAGTATATGCCAGGGGCGAAGACACTTTAAATACTTTTGAAACTTTTTGTAATGATACCGATAACGTACTTACTGAGCAATGCAAGGTCACAGTCAACACCTAATCATAGTAAATACCTGCTTTATTTGAGATTTGCTCTTAATTTCGAATTGTTGAAAAGTTACGTTTACCAAGAGTGTTGTAACTGACTGAAGCGAAAATATAGGTATCTATTATAATCTGCATTTATTTGTTTCAACATCGAGATATTTTTTATTGCAGCCTTCTCATTGGATTTATTGAAAGCGGCGATGAGCCTGTGTGGAAAGGATATATGTATGCCGTCGGTTTGTTTGTATGTTTTAACATACAAAACCTTCTCCTGGGACAGTATTTCCTCAAAGTAGCTGTTGTCAGCATACAACTGAAAAATTCACTTAGCAGTGTTGTATACAGGAAAGCTCTTACATTGTCTAATGCGGCACGAAAAGAGTCCACCGTTGGAGAAATAATTAACTTAATGTCCACTGATGTAGACAGGTAAAGAATTTATTGAAATACCATGTTTTCCTGTTAGATAACTAAGAAAAATGTATATCTACTGTGATAACTATTTTGCGCCACTTGAAAGTCTATGATTTAAAACAAGATTTAGAGGTAAGATATCTCAGTGCATAACAGCTATAATAGGATTAGTATTTGTCATAGATATCCGGGATTTGTTGAGACGCCGACTAAAAACCAATCCCGAAAATGTTCACCACTTCAATCTTTTGTCTAAAACGATTGCCATAGTGCCAATAAAACTCATTCTGTAAGTACTTATGAGAGAGTGACTAACTCCGCGAATAGCGCGCGCCGGGTAACGGCACGACAGACGATTTTGTAAACTATCTAATCGGAATAAAGTATACATTTCAATATTCGGAGAATATATCAACGACCTCGGAGTATCGAATAGCGTAGTGATGAATTAAATAGGTACATTTCAAATCTTCTGCTATGCCGACTGCCCTCCTGCGTTTAGCTAAGCTAGTCTCTGACCTTCCGTGGCGATCTGTCCCCAAGTTCAATTGTGTAATTTTGTAATTGTAAAACCATTGTGTAATATTTCAGGTTCAGTAATCTGACCTTCGTAAACTTGTTATGGTCTGCTCCCCTACAAATTGCCCTGGCTCTGTATTTCCTATGGGGCGTGCTAGGGCCCTCCGTCATGGCTGGCTTAGCCGTTATTATCGTACTTATGCCCATCAATGGTGTGTTAGCGGGCTATCAAGAGAAGCTGCAATCTAGCTTGATGCAACAGAAAGATCAAAGACTCAAGCTTATGAGCGAAGTACTTAATGGGATTAAGGTAAGATACAAACCTGAAGAAGTGTTAGTCCACCGTTGGCGTACGCCTGACGTAAATGCAGTGCAGTCGCTGGGGAAAACGCACTGTTGACGCCACGTCAAGGCATCGTATTTTCTAAACTATCACGTCTACGCGAGTGACACTGCAGGCACTACTTATGCGTTAACTCAGCGTCTTCGCGGCGTAAAGTCTACGCTTGACATAATCTCAATGCAAAGATAAGCTAAATTACATAACTTCTTAGTAACATTTATTACTTTCTAACTTACTAACTGCGCCCCGCGGTTTCACTCACATAAGTCTCGTTTCCGTGAGAATATAAAAAATATCCTATGTCCTAGTCCTAACCCAGGTCATGGGCTACCAATGTGCCAAATTTCATCTAAATTTGTTCAGCCGTTTTAGCGTAAAAGTGTAACAAACTCAGTTTCGCATTTATAAAATTTGTTAGGATAACTTTATTTCTATCAGGTCCTCAAAATGTACGCGTGGGAAGGAAGCTTCCAAGATCATATTTTAAGAATAAGGAACAAGGAATTGGGTGTTCTCAAAAAGCAGGCATTCTTAAATTCAGGAATGATATTCATATGGATTTGTACACCTTTCTTGGTAAGTACTGCTGACTGCTAGGTTAATTGTTGAAATGTTATCAATGAAATGATTAATCTATTGAATATTGTCGTTTAGGTATCCTTGATGTCATTCACATGCTTCGTGCTAGTAAATGACACGGAAGTACTGGATTCTAAACGGGCATTCGTTGCATTGTCTCTTTTCAATATACTTCGATTCCCAATGTCCATGCTGCCTAATGTAATATCGGATGTTATACAGGTTGGTTCATTTTTGTTTTATCGTGATTTGTTATCGATACTCGTCATTTCTGTGAATTTTCACCAATTAATTTTATTACTTAAAGTAAACGAAATAGTTATTATGTAACTAATTTTGTAATCGTGTTTGAACAGACTGCAGTCAGTATAAAAAGGCTTAACAAATTCTTAAACTCGGAAGATTTGGATACCAGTGCGATAGAACACAACCCAGATGAGAGTAAGTAGCATGTTTCAGAATATCAAAATGCTGTTTTAGACTGTTTTATTTACATACCATCTAATTATTGTCTGCATGTATTCATGTATAGTCAACAAAAGAGATAATTATGAAGGCACCCACGTGTGTGCTTAGTAGTCTGAGAGTATCTTTAAGTCTAAAATCTATTTACGCACGCAAAATAATGTAATAGGTAAGTATACAGGGTGGCAGAGACATCGACGCTAATACTGTTACCATGGATACAATACGTGATTCTAAACCCTCCTGCGTTGAAATTTTTTGTTGGTTATTTAAAAATAAAATTGCTGTTCCATACATTTTGACCCTGTAGGTATTGCACTTTTCTATGAAACAGCAGATATTTTTTAAATAATCGACGAAAAATTTCAGCATTCTGTACTGAATACATGGTAAAACTTTTCCCGTAGATGTCCCGGCCACCCTATATTTATTGCTTTTGTAGTTAGCAAGCTATTTGTTGCATGCATACATTTTTCTTTTATCGTCCTGTGAGGTTTCATAAATGATATGAATTAATTTTTAGAAGATCAAATCGTGATAGAGAAGGGTCACTTCACGTGGGGCGACGAGCCCGTCCTAAAGAACCTAAACCTACGTGTGCCTCGCGGTTCACTGGTCGCCGTTGTGGGTGGAGTCGGGTCAGGCAAGACCTCTCTACTCTCTGCCTTGCTTGGAGAAATGGACAAGATTTCTGGACGCGTTAATATCAAAGGTAGGATAAAAGGCTTCTGAGAGAAGAAAACAAAAATATTACTATAAAACTGGATCTATTTCCTAAATGAAATTCAATCTTTCAGGTAATATTGCGTACGTCTCCCAACAGGCTTGGATTCAAAATGCGACACTGCAAAATAACATCTTGTTTGCTCAGGATATGGATCGAAGCAAATATAATAAAATATTAGAAGCGTGTGCGCTTGCGACTGATCTAGAAATACTTCCCGGAGGGGACCAGACTGAAATTGGTGAAAAAGGTATGAATTATTAATAATTAAATTTGGTATTCTAAGTCGGATTCAACAGCTAAGGAAATTCTTGTCTGTTAAAAATAATTCAAGTAAAATGAAAAACCCTCGATGGTTTGTCAACTCGAACAAAGCTAGAAACCTTGGATAGGCGGTATCGAAAGATACCGGAGAATCCAAGTCGCAGAGGTTAATGGCATTGTGCAAAAACTATTTAACCGTTATTCGTTTTATTAGTAACCGCTTTCAATGAAACCAGAGTGTGTTTGACATGATTTATAACGAAATAGGTATAAACCTGTCTGGCGGGCAGAAGCAGCGCGTGTCGCTGGCGCGCGCGGTGTACTGCGACGCGGACAACTACTTCCTGGACGACCCGCTCAGCGCCGTGGACTCGCACGTGGGCAAGCACATCTTCGACAAGGTGCGTGTAGTGTAGCGCAGGGCGGCGCGTGCGAGCGGGACGGCAGTGACTCTCTCTCTCCGCAGGTGCTGGGCCCCAGCGGGCTGCTGAAGAGCAAGACGCGCGTGTGGGTGACGCACAACGTGTCGTACCTGGCGCACACGGACCTGGTGGTGGTGCTGCGCGACGGCGAGGTGTCGGAGGCCGGCTCCTACCAGCAGCTGCTCGAGAAGAAGGGCGCCTTCGCTGAGTTCCTCCTACACCATCTTACGATTGCAGAGCGCTCGGCGTCAGCTGAAGGTGAGTTGGGCACGTTGCTACCATAATCCTTAAAACAATATAAGCACGATAAAATGTAAACGCACAATAAGTAATCGCGCTTCTTAAATAAAGATAGTAAGAGGTAGACAAATAAATCTGCGCTTAGAAAATACTTTATCTTGAAACCTTCAAAATTCACTTCAGCGTCCTTTATTCAGTATTTAATTTCCGTATGCGAATATTATTCATGATATTAACCCGCTTGGATACCAGAGCTCCGCTACTTGAATCGCCCAGTCATGGTTCATTTTATTTTCCTATTTCATAGTTTGAATGAATTAACGTGACATCTGTTGTTGTTCGGAGTCAGTCCAAGAACGTAATTGTGAAACGCATGTCATGCGTGAAGGCCACTAAGGAATAGTCACATAACTACATAATTGACCGTTTACTGTAAATATTCCCGCAGATTTGGCAGACATCAAACACGATTTAGAAAACAAACTTGGTTCGGAATTTCATCGTAAATTACAATGGGCTCGTTCAATATCAACGGGGGCTTCAGACACAGAAACTATGGATTCAGGTAAATTACGTTTTACAAGGGTAGGTTATAGGTACCTATGCATATATTTTGTAGTGTATTAAAATTATTTAAAACGAATGATAATTATGATTTTTATTTATTATGTAAATCGGTAAAAAACACATTAATATTATTTTAAAACTAGAAGAGGTTGATGTTTTTTAATCGACTGCTCGTAGAAGAAACACCGAAACAAACTCAGAGGTCCAGGTCAGATTATCTCACATAATCTGACCAAGACAATGTCTAGACTTTAAAAGAGACTTTGATCTTTGAGTTTGTTTGTTTTTGGCCTGGACTACCATGCAGATTAGTGTAATGTAGAGAACAATCGACATAAACATTATGGTTTTACTAGGTGACCACGGTGAGCCCGGACTTAAAGAAAAGGTAGACAGAGAAAAGAAGCCAATAGACGAGGATCCACAATTTGATCAGCTTATTGAGACCGAGAAAACTGGAACTGGAAAAGTGAGTATCTCCTTTTGTAGTGTATTGCTTATTGACGAGTTTTTATCAAAATCACTACCTATTTTAGGTTCATCACTTACTCTTTTTTTTTTTAAGTGAAAACTTCTTTAGCGGCGTTGTGCACTTTTTTTGGGATGGGTAAAAAATGTTAAACTCACGTCAGAACGTGTCGTAAGATCCGTTGCCTAGCAACCGACAAAGTAAATATGAAAATAAATAGTCTTTGACATTACGTAAAGGTAGAGTATAGCAATTCCTGTGAAATGATTCCCTAACCATTCCAAAATATAAATGCACAACGTTAATGTTCAAGTTTTCACTTCTGCCGGCACTCCCGGAGTGCAACCCGTTGTTTTTTTTTTCAAAGTACTTTCTACAAGGAAGTATGAAAAGTACATGTCTTATACTATTTCCTATTTTACTAACTTTTTATTTTACTATTTACCTACGCAGGTAAAAGGAGAAGTTTACATGCACTACTTATCAAAAATCGGCCTGAAGGCAACAGTAGCAACGATCGTAATGTACATCATTCTACACACGCTACAAATCAGCGTCAACTTCTGGCTCGCGATATGGTCCAGCGACGACAAAATGGTCAGATTATTTTTATTTTTTCACACTCGATTATTCTCATCATTCATTTAAGATCGAAAAAAAATACATGCGGTATGTTTACATATACCTAGACAGGATGTTTAGCATGTACAGGGTCAATTTAAATTAGCTAGTGAAACTCCGCTGACGTGAAGATATCTAAACACTTCTATACTCGAATTTCTTTTTGTTTGGGTTGAACGAAGCATGAGTAGAGAAAATACTTTTTTGTTGTTGTATCATTTCTAGATTTCGTACCCATGACGTCTGTGAAGTTTACACGAAAATAATTTATTTTACATGTACACTGCCTACGGTCGCTGTCCCAAAAAAATTACATCAAATAATTTTGACGTGAATACGTCCTTAAATTTGCTTCCATAATGGGAGGCAATTCAAAAAACTGATTTAAAAAAAATCGGGGGTAACAGTTTGAAGCTTCAGCTACATAATTATCTACTTCCAAAATATAATTACACGACTCGATAGCTAAAGGATCAAAGAATTCGTCTCAAAGAAAATATTACTCGTAACGTACACTTATCCACGTCACAGATAATATAATACTACGTACAGATACCCAATCCCATACAAAGAAATGAGACCTCCCTAGTCGGGCTATTGACTGGCTAAATATACTACAGTTATGATAAATTGAGTAAAACGCCATCTATGGCAAAGAGCCCTAAACAAAAAGGTTTTATCTTTTTTTGCTGAAAATACGAGATTTATGAGTTACAATAGATAAATCAGCATTAAACAAGGAAGTTTTGATTTTTACTAATCTAACTTCAGACAAAATCTTCCGTTTATCGCTTTTTAGCGACTGTTAATTTCATAATTGTTACCTATGCTGCCATCTATGAACTTTTTTCAAGACTAATTATAATTTGTTCGAATTGGTACCCCATGTCCACGTAAAACACACTGACACGGCCGGTCCACGACACAGCCACACACACCCCATTTTTTTTAAATGTTTTATCATTTTTTTATATGGATACCCATCACGTTTGCGAAGTTTTGCTAACAAATTGAATCACTCTGTAATTCTGTATATGTTATTCTATAAATAAAGATAAAAGGGGACTCTACATGTATGAAGTAAAACCCACGGGTAATAGGTACCTGTAATCGGGTCATTGAGTGCAGTTAAGGAAAATTCCGAAAAATACTTTGATTTGCTTATAAACGTGTCTTTGCAGCATTCGAACTTTATCGGCATCATTTCCTATGAATACCTACATTAACATGATATAACAGTGGTATTTTTGAAGACGACACTGCACCACTCTAATTGCGTAACACACTTTGAATCAGAATGATTTTGAAGGATATTGCTAAACAATTCCTTCATATGTTCGAAAAATTTGTCTGCTCAAGAACGTAAATAACGCAATGAATTTTGTTGAACTGTCAAAATGAAAGCCATTGCTACTGTTAGCGTGTTACGCAATTACCCCCTGTTTGAATTAAGTACAGCCAAGTGTTGTTTTAACAAAAAAAATGTTTTTTTTTTTCAGTGATTGTTTTGTAGTCGGTTCACACTGTTTTTAAAAGCTTTTATTCAACTTGCAATGTTTGTTTGTTTGTATGTAAGTTAGAATGTTTGTTTAGGTGGATTCTTGCAAGCTGAATTAAGACCACTTCCTCTAACTCCACGGAGTTGATATTTTACATGTTGATTCGATTCCGATGACAATACATTTTTATGATAAACATGACCTGATTGGCTACCCAGGATTGGCACCAGACGAGGAAACTCCTCAAAGGTCAATAGTACAGACACGAAATTTTATATACGCTTTCATTATAATGGTCTGTTTTAAATTTCACCACGATCTGGCTACTGCATTCAGGATTGGCTTCAGACGAGGGAACTCCTCAACGGTTAACAGTACAAACAGGAAATTTTATATACGATTTAATTATCACGGTCCGATCTGAATTCCACCATGATTTGGCTGTTGTACCCAGGATTGGCTTCAGGTGAGGGAACTCCTCAACGATCAACAGCGCAGACACAAAATTTTATATATCCTTCAATTATGATAGTCCGATCTAAATTACACCATGATCTGGCTGCTGCACCCAGGACTGGCTTCAGACGAGGGAACTCCTCAACGGCCAATAGTACAGACACGAAATATTATATACGCTTTAATTATGATAGACTGTTCTAAAGTCCACCATGATCTGACTGCTGCACCCAGGATTGGCTCCTGACTAGGGAAGTCCTCAACGGTTAACAGTACAAACAGGAAATTTTATATACGATTTAATTATCACGGTCCGATCTGAATTCCACCATGATTTGGCTGTTGTACCCAGGATTGGCTTCAGGTGAGGGAACTCCTCAACGATCAACAGCGCAGACACAAAATTTTATATATCCTTCAATTATGATAGTCCGTTCTAAATTACACCATGATCTGGCTGCTGCACCCAGGACTGGCTTCAGACGAGGGAACTCCTCAACGGCCAATAGTACAGACACGAAATATTATATACGCTTTAATTATGATAGACTGTTCTAAAGTCCACCATGATCTGACTGCTGCACCCAGGATTGGCTCCAGACGAAGGAACTCTTCAACGGTCAACAGTACAAACAGGAAATTTTATATACGATTTAATTATCACGGTCCGATCTGAATTCCACCATGATTTGGCTGCTGCACCCAGGACTGACTTCAGACGAGGGAACTCCTCAACGGGCAACAGTAGAGACACGAAATATTACATACGCTTTAATTATGATAGACCGTTCTAAAGTCCACCATGATCTGACTGCTGCACCCAGGATTGGCTTCAGACGAGGAAACTCCTGAACGGTCAACTGTACAGATACGAAATTTAATATACGATTGAATTATGATAGTGTGTTCTTAAGTTCACTATGACCTGGCTGCTGCACCTAGGATTGACTTCAGACGAGGGAAGTCCTGAACGATCAACAGTACAGACACGAAATTTAATATACGCTATAATTATGATAGACCATTCTAAAGTCCACCATGATCTGACTGCTGCACCCAGGATTGGCTCCAGACGAGGTAACTCCTCAACGGTCAACAGTACAATCAGGAAATTTTATATACGCATTTAATTATGATATTCCGTTCTAAATTCCAACATGAACTGGCTGCTGCACCCGGGATTGGCTCCAGACGACGAGATTCCTCAATAATCAACAGGATAAACACGACATTTTATACATGGATATGTATTGTGCTATTATACTTCAATGGAATTCAGGGTCTGGTGATGGAGCCGAAAGATTAACATAGGAACTTCTAAAAAAAACTTGACTACCATCGAGTTTGAACTGGTTGGTTTTGTCTTGACTAGAACTATAGCCCAAAGTAGTATCCAGGGTCTGATAATAGAGCTGAAAAGAGATGACACATAGAAAGTGGTCATAGAAAATCCAGAAGTAAATAAGATCTTTTGACAAAAACTATTTCCCGAGGTGTAGTCTAGGGTCTGATGATAGTGCCGGAAGGTAGTAACAGGAAAACCTCAACTTTACAAGGTAGCCCTGTTGTGTTGAACTCGTTGGATTTGTTTAGACAAGTGAAAGTGATAGAACAGATATTTTATCAAAATACTAATGCTAAAAAACACAAAATAAAATATTAGTAAAAATCTTTTTAAAACAGCTTTTATTGAACTAAAAAGTACAAAATAAAACTTACGTAAACAGATAACTTTAATGTTTTCTTAAAAGCTTGAGGCGTGAACGTCCTTCTTAAACATAAAGATAAGCCTCAAGCTTTTAAGAAAACATTAAAGTTATCTGTTTACGTAAGTTTTATTTTGTACTTTTTAGTTCAATAAAAGCTTGTTTTAAAAAGATTTTTACTAATATTTTATTATATTTTTATTTTAGCTCGTAAATGGCACGGTTGATACACAACGGCGAGACATGTACCTCGGTGTGTATGGCGGTCTGGGATTCGGTCAAGGTAAGATTCCTTTTTTCAGGTTCTTGATTTATTTTAAACCTTGCCAAAATTTTTATGACGTTCTGTAAGATATCCTTGAGTTTTAGTTGCAACTTAAAAACAACAAAAAAAAAACCTTTCAATGCCGTAGCAAACAGTAGTTAGACATGATGCGTGTGGCTGTATAGAAGTTTTTATAAGTATCATATTATGAATCTGGCAAGTAAAGGCGTATTTCAATATGACTTTAAAAGTTGTTATGTATACAGGTCAATAAACTACCACTCTTTATTCACGACGCTGGCTTTCCACAAGAGCTGTGTGAAGTAGCAGTCGGAAGTGCAACGAGGAAAAAGTCTACCAATGTAACTGTTTCGTATTCAAAATGGAACAATTCTATTGGTCGATTTTTGAAGTGAAAACTTCTATACGCGCGTAGAGCACTTTTTGGGTGAACAAAATCATGGAACTCGCCTCATCGTCACCGTAGGCGCATTAACCACTTTTTTGTTGACAGAGCACTCTGTTTTATTTTTTTGGATATATTTTTATGGAGCTACAGCTTTCGTTCTTGTACTGACAGCAAGCCACATAATTCCTGATAGTTGGCGTTACTTAGTTTTCACTCTATCGGCAGTCCCCAAAGACTGCCCCGCTTGTTTTTTCCTCGCACACTGATCCGCTACCTTGCTCTTCCATACATACCGCTCAGCTTCCTCGCACAGCTGTCGTGTATAGTCAGCCTTAAAGAGGATGCTCCACGGAAGCCTGTGAAATTCAATCAGAATCATCAATCACTCTCTAAATTAAGATTGGCCTCAAATGTCAGGATTTCATGAAATAGTCATTCAATATGGTAATCTAAACTTAAGATCGAGGTCAAGAGCAGGCCCATACAGCAATAATTTTTTATTTTTTTAAACCGGCCAACTGCATGTCGGGCTTCGCACAATGAATGGTTCCGTAGTTAGGATGAATTCATCCCAAGAACAAACTTAACATTGCAGTTGAAAAACAAGTATTCCCATACATTTTAACAGCAAATGTAAGTTTGTACGCACAATATTGAGTGATTCACCATGTTATTTTAAGACCATAGACTTCTTATAGGTTTTCCTGTAATCTATAAGCATAGAACTATTCTCTGTGTTTTTTTTTTAGTTACGGTCGCATGTCATTATGTTTATCAGCATACAACCCAATACTGGCCTGCAATGCAACCCTAGTACTTTCGCCTTAATCTGACGAACCCTATGTACGATGTTTCAGCACTAGCATCATTCTTCACCGATCTGATGCCTTTCCTGGCTTGCTGGAGGGCAGCGAAGATGCTCCACGCAGTCATGTTGGACAATGTGCTAAAGGCGCCCTTACAATTCTTTGAAGTCACACCCGTTGGTCGACTGTTGTCTAGATTCTCCAAAGATGTGGATACTGTGGACACTTCGCTGTCTTGGGAGATTTCCAGTGTGCTCAGTAGTATTTTTGAGGTAAACTTACTATTATTTTACCTAACTATTATTTTTAATGAATGGTGCATAATCTACACATACATGAACTGTTAAAATGTCTCGTAGAGCCATTCCGTACCGAAGTAATTTTTTGATAGTTTCTTAATTTCAACTCATAGTTGGTTGGCTGCAATAATGCAATAAACCAGGTATAATATACCATCTAATCGAAAAAAAGAACTCATCGGCGCACTTTTGCCGTACGTATAGTATATAACACACCATGTATGTTGTTTACTAGCAGCCAAAAAACACATGAAATGTTTTGCCACATACTTACCAAAATATGTAAACACAATCATGTGTGCGCGCTGCACTCGCGTTAAAGCAGAAACACAAGTTCACAAGATATAGTTAGAATTTATTATACTTTATTATTGTACGGTTAGCACCAAAAGTCGACTAACACTTCAGTTTTTTTTTTTTAATCATCGTCATTGACAACAATCTTTAAAAAAACATTGGAGCAGTTGTTAAATTCATATAGGTAAAACAAACTGTTAGCTTACATGAAAAGTAGCGTTTTTTTTGTACCATTTATATCACATGTGAATGTAACAGTGGTAATCTACTTCTATTACTGACCATACACCAGCACAAGATTTGTGTTTTCCTTTTTGCAAAGCGTGCACTGTGCCTTGCTGTGGCCTTTCCTCATTTGCGATACTTACGTCTTATTCAAATCTATAAACGGACATTATCATCGGGCATCCTGAATCAAATAATTGTCTTAATGTATAAATAGTATTAGGTTTGATCGACCTAAACGCAACTGTGCATGACGACATGATGACTTAGCGGAAAGGCCCCGCTAAGGTCAAGGCTACTATTAGGGTGTGAGAAAGACACAGCAAACAATGCTGCCCGATGTAGGTCTATTTACATTGCTGACAGATCCTATCAGCCCGGTAACTGTTAAATAGTAGGATGCCTCAAAACAATCATGTAAGTAGGTATTGCTTAATTAGATAATCTTATGAATAGTTTTTATGTCGATTTAAACACCTCCGTCCAAAATGTTACCAGCACCCCTTGGTGGTGCAATTCAAATTTTTATACTACCGAAATATTACCAGCAATGTATAAATATAAAATTTTTACTCATTTTTAGGTAATAGGAACAATATTCGTGATAAGTTACTCCTCACCTATGTTCATGGCCGTTATCTTGCCCATCGGAGCGATGTACTACCTCATACAACGGTTCTATGTGCCCACGTCGCGACAACTCATGAGAATCGAATCAGTGGCGCGCTCGCCAGTCTACTCGCACTTCAATGAGAGCATTTTGGGTGCTACAAGTATTCGAGCTTTTGGCGTCATGGACAGGTAAATATAAATATTCGTTTAGATAACGTATTTCGACCCATGACCAAAAATCTGATAGGCATGAAGATTCTTTTATCAGTACACTGGCGGCTAAGACTGTTTGGCACTAAATAGTACCATTTTCCTTACAATTTTAATACTACACTACCCAACCGGTTAATAAGACCGGTTTTCACCATTAGGTTAGGTTACGTGCCGCGGCAACGGCTGGCGAGCGCTACTTCCAAATTACTTGTTTATTATCCGTGTTTTTCGCAACATCCCTAGGGGTTTTGCGAAATTTGGAACAATTACAAACGAAGGTAAACTATGATGCAATAATACACTTGTCTCGCTCTAACTCACTCCATATTCGGCACAGATTTATTCCTAGACGCCTTACTTTCTTTAAGGGACAATCATGTTGCGGTATCGTGCGTAGCTTTGTTGAGCTGTCATGTCATGAGCGAACACGATTGTCCTTTTATCTGTTGCAAACATATAAAGGCCAACTCTGAGCGGTAAAAACCAATCAAGTAAGGTGCTGGGTCGTGTTAGTGTATGATTGGTTTCAAAATTGTGCAGGACATGTCTGTGTACTATTCAGCACCATCCAGTGTTGGTTCATATACAGGAATTGGCTTTAAGCGGCCTGGAGAGCCTCCAAATCTCGTGAAGTTTTTAAGTACTCAAATCCCAAACAAGGCCAAATTTGTTCAGTTGGTAGTAAGGCAGTTTGAAGTTGGAGACCCCGCACGTAGGTATGCAGAATATAAATAATTATAATTTATGAGCCCCGCTCGCTCTTGCATTCAGCATATTTTTTTTATTTTCAAGCTTTTCTACATAACTTGCAAAGTTCTTCCAATTTCCGTATGAATGTTCAAAAGAAACCCAGCCGATAATTTCGAGACGGGGTGCAAAAAAGTTCGTGCTCGCCTCCGTTGCTCTTGTAGTTGTATCCTATATTCTATAACTGCATAAGCTTTTTCATTTATGGCCTTCAATTTCATATGGTTCAAGAACACTGTTTAAGTTAGTTCTAAGTTTACCAAACATAATAAAACAAAATTTGTCCTGTTTCTGTATGAATGAACAAAAAAACCTAATGCTTGATTTTTATTCATTATTACTAAATGTTACTAGAAATACTTACAAGCTGAGAAGACTTTGCCGCTTCGAGGGCCTTCGACATGAGCAGAGCACGCATGAACGTAATACCCTCGCCCTTTGAATACTCTGCTCAGATTTTTTTAAATCAATCATGTAACATTAAAGCGGACTTTAATCTGGAATGTTTGGTATTTAAAAAGATTTATAAAATAATAACGAACTTTGATAATGTGAGATTTTAATTCCCAGATTCGTGAACGAATCCCAGCAAAAGGTGGATCACTATCAGTCGGTACATTATCTGTCGTGTGTCGCGGACAGATGGCTCGGAGTGCGACTTGAGACGGTTGGCAGTATCATCATATTCTTTGCTGCATTATTTGCGGTAATCGGAAGGGATACTATTAGTCCAGGGTTTGCTGGTCTCTCCGTCAGTTATACTTTAGAGGTTGGTACCCATTAGGGGTTTCGAATACCGGATTTTTTCAATACCGGTATTAATACCGTATAGAAAATTTCCAATACCGGGATCCCGGGATCCCGGTATTGGACATTTTGAACAAAATTTTTTTTTACTTAATATAATTTTTTTTATTCAAGCACTAATAACTTTCACTACAAATAATGAAAACCTGTTTTTTAAATATAAAATCACATTTTTTATTATATCTTAGTTGTAAACAGAATCTCTTAACAAAAATAACAAAATAATAGGTAATTTTTTTTAATAAAACTTTTACTTTCAAATAATCTATAAAATAAAATATATTTTTTATAAAATAAATCTATTTATAATCAACATACAATATAACTAAAATCACATAAGAATCTGTCAAAATTGTTCATGGGCTCTTTCTTCCCGTCTTACTAAAGTTACTGCTGAGTAGAACCACAGATAATATAATGTAGAACATAGTATCTTGAGCTATAACGTAATTTATGATGCATATAATCTCTTTAAAATTAAGAATTAAATTATATTTTTTTTTTTTAAACTTAAATCAAATAAATCAGTCACAAATTCATAATTGTCTTACTTTTAACTTTCCTTTGAGTTTTAGCTTCTATTTCTGCATTCTCTCACTCGCAGGCGTGACAAAGGAATTCTCTCACTGTCACTATCACTATCATCAAAAAGGGATTCCCATTCTGTAAATTTCTTTGAGATTGTAACTCGTTCAAATCTCACGATGACACAGTCTCATTTGAGGTGAGCTTTATAAAAAAAAATAAAGGTGGTGTTATCCAATACTTTATAAACAGCCGTCTATGGTTTATGTGCATACGGAGGGCTGAGGCAAGGTTTCAGCTAATGAAGCTGTCTGCTTAATCTAGTTTTTGCAGCATGAATTTAAGGCAGGCATCAGTCATCAAAACTGGGGCAAGTAGGAATAAAATGTGACTAACTGTCAAAATAAACCACGAGATGATTAAAATACGCGGTTTTTAAAACTGACCCAGATAAAAAAATGGTTGAAAATATAATGTGTAATAAAAAGAAATTGTTTCAATGTAGTGTCTACTGATAATAAAATAAAATCACCAATACCGGTATCCCGGTATTGGAAATTTCAATACCGGTATTGAAAAATGACAAAAAATGTCCGGGATCCCGGTATTAGCCAATACCGGGATCCCGGTATTGGAAGCCCTAGTACCCATAAACTAAATTTTAAAAAGGTCATGTTAGCAGTTGACTTAATTCTATATTTTTAATTTACCCGACACTGCTACTGGTGATGAATATAAATTCTCGTAATATGTATGATTATACTCATTTTGCTTTTAGATAACACAGACTTTAAGTTGGTTAGTCCAAATGATGTCAGGTGTGGAGACAGACATCGTTGCTGTGGAGCGAATGAAGGAATATGCGGAGATTGAACAGGTGAGTGAATATGACCGGGGCAGCATGTGAGCGCCCAGCGTCAGGTAATGTCAGTGGTACTGTGGTAGCCAACATTGTGATGTGTCGCAGGAGGCGGCGTGGACCGTAGCCCCCGGGCCGGGCGCGTCGTGGCCGGAGACGGGCGCGCTGCAGCTGGAGGGGCTGACGCTGGCGTACCGCGCCGGCGCCGAGCCCGCGCTGCGTGACGTCACGTGCGCCGTGGCGCCGCGCGACAAGCTCGGCATCGTGGGCCGCACCGGCGCCGGCAAGTCCACGCTCACGCTGGGCCTGTTCCGCATCGTCGAGGCCGTGGGCGGCCGCATCCTCATCGACGGGCTGGACGTGGCCGCCATGGGCCTGCACCAGCTGCGCTCGCGCATCACCATCATCCCGCAGGACCCGGTGCTGTTCTCGGGCACGCTGCGCATGAACCTGGACCCCTTCGAGACGTTCTCGGACGAGGACATCTGGCGCGCGCTGGAGTACGCGCACCTGAAGCCCTTCGTGCAGGGTGAGTGCCGCTACGCCGCGCGGCTCGCGTGCAGGACTCACGTACTCACTCACACGCATGCGCAGGGCTCGCGGCCGGGCTGCGCCACGAGGTGGCGGAGGGCGGCGAGAACCTGTCGGTGGGACAGCGGCAGCTCGTGTGTCTGGCGCGCGCACTGCTGCGCAAGACGCCGCTGCTGGTGCTGGACGAGGCCACGGCGGCCGTGGACCTGGAGACCGACGAGCTCATCCAGGTGCGTGCTCCCTCCCTCTCCCTCTCTCGCGCTCCCCCCACAGCTCGTGTGTCTGGCGCGCGCACTGCTGCGCAAGACGCCGCTGCTGGTGCTGGACGAGGCCACGGCGGCCGTGGACCTGGAGACCGACGAGCTCATCCAGGTGCGTGCTCCCTCCCTCTCCCTCTCTCGCGCTCCCCCCACAGCTCGTGTGTCTGGCGCGCGCACTGCTGCGCAAGACGCCGCTGCTGGTGCTGGACGAGGCCACGGCGGCCGTGGACCTGGAGACCGACGAGCTCATCCAGGTGCGTGCTCCCTCCCTCTCCCTCTCTCGCGCTCCCCCCACAGCTCGTGTGTCTGGCGCGCGCACTGCTGCGCAAGACGCCGCTGCTGGTGCTGGACGAGGCCACGGCGGCCGTGGACCTGGAGACCGACGAGCTCATCCAGGTGCGTGCTCCCTCCCTCTCCCTCTCTCGCGGTCCCCCAACCGTGCGCTGTCTCACTCTCGCTGTCCGCTCGTGTTGCAGAAGACGATCCGCTCCGAGTTCGCGTCGTGCACGGTGCTCACCATCGCGCACAGACTCAACACCATCATGGACTCCACCAAGGTCATGGTGTTGGACAAGGGACAACTCGCCGAGTTCGCGCCTCCTGAACAACTATTACAAGACAAAAACTCTATATTCTATGGAATGGCGAAGGATGCGGGCCTAGTAAATTAAGTTAATAAATAATTTTAAACATAATAGCGAGGGCTTTTCACCCTTCGCTTTGTGATAAGTGAATCATAAATCAACCAATCTGTTTTGAGATTGTTATTTGCACAAAATAGAGGAAGAGAAACTCTGTCCACTTCTTCTCACAATTAGCTGTAATAATGTTTTTATTTTTAGTAGATTTAAGTACTCTGTTTCTGAAAGCTTAGCCAATTTAATCTGCTATCAAATCTCATTTCATAAGATATTATAGGATAAATAAGTATTATTATTTCTGCCAAGTTGCCAACCAATCACAACTGCTAACATGATATTAAAAGACTTGATCGGCTTTTCAGAAGCTGGGTGTTGATGTTCCTGGTGCTATTTGTTACCAAGTGTGATCAAAATGCAATTATTTATTTAATAGGTAGAAATTAATTATTTACGAATTTTTCACCAGTGGATCCAGCCTTGGCCACGCGCCAAGGCACGTTGTCCTGGACGCGTGGCCTTTTGTTTCTTTTCTAGAAACAAAAGGATGGTGATGCATTTAGATAATTCTACACCAAACGAACATAGAGTAAGAACCTACATCATTGGTGTTTATTCTCTTCTTCACCAACTAAAAATAGTTTTTCTTAGTTTTCTCTCCGATAAAACAAGAATGAGTTGTAAGTTAATACGAGGTGGCAAATTAAGTTGAACTAAAATATCTATGCGAGTCTAACCACTCGTTTTTTTTTATTAATCTTTACTATTGTCACGTTTGACCACTGACCACAATCTCACGATACGTTATACATGGCGCCTAAAAACTCGATGAACAAAACAAGATTGACAATCCCGCGTCGCTGCGGCGCCGTGGCGCTGGCGCCGGAGCCGCTTCCTAATCTTCGTCGGGAAAAGGGGTAAAGCGTCGCTGTCCTTTTCTCACGCTCTTTGTCGAGTGAAAAATAGCACTTCTTTCATTTCTGCATTGTTGGTGACTATGAGAATCAACGCAGCCAACATTCCTGCTAGAAAATTGGAGCATAAAATTGGAGTTTTTTAATAAATAATTATCGAATTAACGAACCAGTAGTTGTACATGTACACTACTTACAATGTTTGGTGCTCCAAGCAACAATTACTTAGTACTCGTAATGTTCTAAGCACTGTATTATTGTGATTATGTGTTCGGGTGTGAATTAAGTACTTAGTACTTTTTGCTTTGCTTCGAAAACAGTTATTTTTGTTAGGTGAATCCGAACACGTTGCGCCGATTGAGGGCGCTGTAGGTATGCAAGGCGGGGCGGGCGGGTGTCGTGAAATGGGAAGAGTGCACAGAAAGCGCTTTTGCGAGAGATGCTTTTTAATAAAGGCATTTTGTATTCGAAAACGTTCATATTTTAACGTGATGTACTTAAATGACGCAAATGTCTGTCCGTGTTACCGTGATACACGTAATGACTATCATTTTAAGATAAGTGTTTGTTTTCGTGCCTTTTATGATAATCTAATTACCAATAAGTATTAAAACTATTCAAACACCTTTGTTTTCTTTATCAATACCCCAGGATTAGGTACCCTAATTAAATACCAACTGTCGTTGGTGAGCCAAACCTAGCTATTACAGCCACTCTAAAAAGTGTCTTACCCCGCATCCAAACAAAAACAATGGTTGCGCGAGTAACCGTTTGTGCTAATTTTAACGTAGGTTCAAACGCCACTTGATTGATCGCTTGACTATTACAGAAAAGCGCGACGATCGCCTTTGGTTATTACCTCCTAGACGCTACTGACTCTGACGGGCACTCATCACCGATTCGTTACCAACTCGTTATTGACCCACAATCGATCGGATTTTTTAAAGTTGTCCTATCCATCGTATGTTATTAACTTTCTAGCTATGTGTATATTGTGTATAGGTAGGTACTAAGTATGAATTATGCGAAATCCTATGCACAGTACGAGACATTGGCAAGGAATCTTTACAAACAAGACTACAGAGCATATATCTTTAAACAAAACTTAACAAGAGCTAATAAGGCCCAACAGGCCGAACCAAACTAGATAAATTAAGTTCTAGAGTAAGGGTCGCGAATTCGCGACACACCTGCCGACCGAACGGCGCTGAAGGTTCGGTTGATAGTAGGTATATTTAAGTAGTCTGTGGTTGAATAGGTACGCTCGTAGTGTTTTTCAATGAGACATCTGCCGAAAGTCGTGTTCATGAGCAAGCGTCACATCACACGACGCATCGATTCGCGACCGAAAGTTCGGCGACGCGTTAGGCCAGGCGCGCACTAGCGGCCAGAGAATAGTCGGTGGGACCGCTGGTCGCGTACGTTAGATAATCAAAAAATTTCAAAAAGCGAAGCCGCTATGAACTAAACTAATAACTCTTCTCCACCACTCATTAAGACAGTCATAGTTGTCGAAGTCTTTCAGTTACTCAGAATAAGAACGCCAAAGTTGCCCATGTCGAATTGTAATAGGGCTTTAACGTGCTATTCCATTTTGCAAACTATGCCCATCATCGAGAGATCATATTACATTGCTCCGATCGGAATGTTACGCTGCAGGGTGGATCCGAACGTTCAACTACGCGCGCCCACATATCCACCATTTTCGTATGTTCAACGTTCTGCCAAACACCCTGTATAAGACTATGGCGTTCAAAAGGAGTCTTGTATTGCAACTAACATAATATATAACTCCCTCTAGGATCACCGTTCTGAACAACGACAGGCCAAATATTGATCTTCCAATAAAAGTCTCTGTTATTAGATGGTCCTGTTATGTCAAGAACAGTGTGAACAGTGTGCACAGAACATATATACTCTACGAGACAGTGTGTTACCAGCACCCTAATTACGTAATGCATTTTAAATTTTAAATTGAAACCAATTGAAAAAGATTGCCAGTCCATTGCTTCATAAGTTCGACAACAAAAATTGAGTAGATTTTTTTTGTCGAACTTATGAAGCAATGGACTGGCAATCTTTTTCAATTGGTTTCAATTTAAAATTGATCGTGCATTGCGTAATTGGGGGGCAGCTCTAGTAACAAATTATCGCCGCGAAGCGTTTGTAAGCCGCGGGTAAAGCTAGGAACAATTTATCGGACGCGTCCTTAAGTCGTGACTGACAGTTCCCTACAAGCTATTAGTCTGTGACTCTGTGTTCCCTACGATCACGTCCGCGACTTACGACCGATAGTTTGCACAGTGTAGTACATGTACAGACGCCAGCACATCAAGTTACTACAATCTGTCAAATTTATTTAATAGATTTTCAACTTTATCGCCAAAGAATAAGGTTCAATGTTGATTGGGAAAATTTGACAGATTGGAGTAGGTTGAAGTTCTGGCGTCTGTACAATCCTAATACAAATAAGTCGCGACTTAGGACGCGTCCGATAATTTGTTCCCAGCTTTACGAAAACGTCCGCGAAGCGTCCGTGAGTCGCGGCTGACAGTCACATACTGTCACGTCCGCACCTTACGACTGATAGTTTGCTCAGTGTAATGCTCAGAGTTACTGTGCGTTTGCACTGGCGAAACATTCCCAACAAAACATGTTGAGATCTCTACTTTCTGTCATTTTTCCATACAATGTTTGACAGTAACTAGAGATTTCAACATGTTTTGTCGTGATGTTTCGCCAGTGCAAACGCACAGTAATAAATGCTTGTACATACTATCCTATACGCGACTGTCAGCCGTGGCTTACGGACGCGTCCGATAATTTGTTTGGTTCCAGCTTTACGGACGCGTCCGATAATTTATTCCCAGTCGTTCCCATCCCATGATCCCACCACGCCGTGACTAGGTACAGATTATCGTGTCATATAAAGTGGGTGATAGACATAGAGTCCGCGGTTTTTAAGTTCGCCAACTTACTCTGCTCGCCGTCAGTGACACACGTGAAGCTTGCTCACACGCGACGTTGTCGAATTTTCTGAACCAAACTAAAAATACATTACGCAAATATCGAAACAAAATGGCGACTCGTGACTCGCGGCGATGACAGACGTACGAAACTACGAACCAAGGCGGGCTACGAGTAAAATTTCAAACCTGTTCGATCGCCGACGAACTAACTCGGCGGTTTTAAAGTGCGTACTTAGACACGGGCAGTGGCGGTTTAAATGTCGAGAGCGCCCTTGGCAAACACCTCATCGACGCCCCTCTAGCGGCCATATATTTAAAAATAACATTACTTATATAATTATAATAACTTATGCTGCGCCACGCGGTTTCACCCGCGTGATGCCTCATCCTGTGGGAATTTCTGGATCATGGGCGCCGGCAGGTTTATTTCCAGGGGGGTGCATCATCAGCTCCACGGACCTTTGGTTCACCACAGATATTTTAGGTTATCGTTTCTAACTTTGTCCACTTATTTAGAAAAGTAAAAAAAATAGAGAATGTAAGATTCAAGAGCGAGAGAAAGGGACTAATTGTGTAAATATATACAAAGAAGGCTTCTTTGTATATATCTACACAGTTAGTCCCTTTCTGTAAAAAACTTAGGAATTAAGATAGACTAGGATGCAAGAACGAGCAAAGCTTGCAAGCTCGATAATTTTAGAACCCCGCCTAGGGCTGATACATTTTTCGGAAATAGGAGTACGGTACTTTGTCATTCGACTTAAAGCACAGAACAGAAGCTGAGAAATTGCAGAATTTTAGGATCTCGCATCGAATAATTATGCTAAGTTGTCTATTATTGTGTTATGCGTTTTTGGAGATTTCTTTAGTTCTAAATGTTTTTACACCTTTTCATTTTGAAGCCAGGGAGGTGCAAGTACTTGGATATCGCTCCCGGCGCCCATGTTCGATTTAAAATATGTAAATCTGGGTCTCCAACTATCTACACATACCAAGTTTATTACAATCGATTCAGTAGTTTTTTGCATGAAAAATTAAAGATACACACACACTGTTGGATCGCTGACACGATCGCTGACGAACTTACTTTACGCTACACAGTAAAAGTACTCTGTGGTATGACACATGCATGGGCGAGTGAGCCTGGCCACGACTAGGCGCGGCAAGCGGCGCTGCGAGCGGCGCGGTGTGGGAACTAAAAAGTAGCCGCTGCGAGCGGTGCGCCGTGCCATACTTCATACATTTTTAGGGATATGAGGAACAGGGTGTAAAGTTCACTCATCCCCCATAGAAAAGGGAGGATCCTCCAACCAGACGGGTTGTTATGTCTGGCGGGCAACTGCCCATATGTTGATTTCGGATAGTCTTATCTATGTTATTCGCTCAGTAAACTCTAACTGCGAGATGTAGGAATTGTGTGACGTCATGTCTTTTTGTTTCGTAATTTTTGTATGTGGCGGTCTAACCGCTACATCACTCCCCTCCGGAGACCGGAGGTCGATAGTGGGCTGAGTCTTGGATCTTGCGATGCTTCACAGTGCCAGCTGTGGTTCCAGTGAGTCGGAACCGGGTGCCGCATAGTTCGCGGTGAGTCGGAACTGTCTGCGGTGATTCCCCAGTGAGTCGGGGTGGCGCTGCGTCGTCATCCAGTGAGTCGGATTTTGGTACAGCGCCGGGTTGTGGCTGAGGGTGATGACCAGGAATGCGCGTTCGCTGCATGCTGGTGGTCAGGATACCCGTTGAAGCCGTGGGTGCAGGCTGGCTGTGTGACTCGCCTCACGAAAGCTTGCGGGAGTGATGATGATGACGTCACGCTGAAGTAGTTGCACGAAGGCTGCGTTGACGTTCATTCTCGGGGTCACCAATTTAGGGGTATGGTGAACAGGGTGTAAAGTTCACTCATCCACCATAGAAAAGGGAGGATCCTCCAACCAGACGGGTTGTTATGTCTGGCGAGCAACTGCCCATATGTTGATTTCGGATAGTCTTATCTATGTTATTCGCTCAGTAAACTCTAACTGCGAGATGTAGGAATTGTGTGACGTCATGTCTTTTTGTTTCGTAGTTTTTTTGTATGTGGCGGTCTAACCGCTACACATTTCTGTGCATTTGTTTTTACCGCTCGCCGTGCTGCTTACCGCTACCGCTGATAGTGGCAGGGTCGCGGCCAGGCCGTAAGGTCGGCGAGCCATAAGTACGCGTACCGGCTCGAGCGTCTATCACCCCTATACCCTGGAGCTACACTGTCGCGTTATCGCGAACTTTACTTCGCCACTCTCCCTCGCACACCGCTCGATGTCTCGCTGTAAGAGCAACAGAGTGAGCACGAACTAAAGTTCGCGATAACGCGCCAATGTAGCTCCATGTTTTATGCACAGACAGATCCACTATCTATGGCATAGCACCATGGCAGATCCAGATCCACTATCTATGGCATAGCACCATGGCAGATCCAGATCCACTATCTATGGTGCGCGACTGGCGCCTGGCGGATACTCAGAGTAATATTAGTTATTACTCTGAGGGCGGATATTAAATTGTAGTCTGTGGTGCGTGGTGCGGTGCGGTGCGATGTGGTGTGTGATGTCGAAAATTGTATCGAATTTTTTATAAACTCTGTAAAAATACTCTCAGTGAATTAATAATTTTTAATTGTAAATAACTGTTTTTAAGTAATCGATTAACTTTAAGTATATCGATCGAGTGTCCGTTTTATCGCAAATTTATGGCAGTTACAAGTAACTAATAATCACAAATTGTGACAATGTCTTACAATTCCAAGCTTGATAGCTTCTGTGGATCTCAATTTTGGGTAAGTAGGTCTTTGGCAATAGTTTTGTAAGAAAAAACTTGATTTGGGTAAGTGAACGCATTGGGATAAGCGAAACCATCTACCTGCATAAAACTATTTACTTCAAAACGTGAAAATCATAAGTTTCTAATAAATAGGTATCTAACCAGTTTTACAGCGTCTAAGGTAAGAGGTGATGTCGAAAGGTCAATAAGCATACAAATCCAAGTACTCGAATTTGGTTACTCTAAAGAAAACTGTATGTTCTAGTTTATATTGACAGACTTACAAACAGACAAAAATGTAAAATTATACTTATGTATTTTTGGTTCACAAAAAAGACCGGTCGGTGGGTAGCCTAAGACCAAGTTTCAAATAAGAATGAAAATAATTTAACCATCTTGCATTGAAAATTTAAAAATTAGTAATGGACAAAATCATTTCATAGGTACTGATAATTTGTTCACAAATGTGTTTATTTGGTATATTTTAAGTTGTTCAAATTAAGCTTGTTCAAATTGCAAAGAATTATTACCTCATGCACATTGAAATACTTAATTTAGTACATAGTAATTGAGATTCTGAGTGGAATCTCATCTGAGCACTTGACCCAAATTCAGTTCAATAGTTGTCATAGTACCTATTTTATCAACTTTCAATAAGCTCAAACAACTGAATACCCACATTTATTGTTAGAGACAATAAAATATTATTACTTTAAAATAATGGTGTTAATGGTGGTTTCAAATTCAATTTGAACTATAGGTACCAACCAATAATTACTAAAATACCTCAAATATAATCTATGAATTCATGGGAAATTATTTCATTCTATAAATTATTGACTATCATATTGTGTGTATTCTAAAATCGCCACCTGCCCATTTTACACATATTTAATTTAAGTTGGTTAGGTACACTTGGCATGGGCCTAAAAAGCGTCATGTAAGGCCTTCATCATAGTTTCTTTTTTATTATTCCAACAAAACTCATTAAATACATTCTGAGTGGAACCACATGACCATGACCCAAGCCATTTTCTATAATAACATCATGTCTATGAATAAAACCTGTTTTTGTGATGCTTTACTAACATAGCTGTTTCTACACTGTGCCTTATCATTTTGTTGGTGTCAAATAATTATGATGCTTACTTGCATTGGTAATATTGCTTGTGTATTTGAATCTATGGTTTGAATAATAAATTATTCAAATGACCATAAAGTTGTTGAACTTTAATAATTTGATGCTAAAAATCTCATCGGACATTGCTTCGTTTACTGCTGACCAAAGCATAAAGTATGCCAGAAAAAATGTTGTTTTTATGTTAATGCATCATTAAAATTAACTAAGAACCTAACTATGAATACTGCAGAGTCACTCAATTGAATAGAGATAAGAGATCGCTTAGAAAAATGACCCTTCAATTTACTGTTATTATTTTTAATTGTCCTTCAGAGGAACTATAGTTTCGACAAACAAGGCCCTAACAATGTCACTTCTATAAATTAAATAATGTTTATAGGACTTTGGTTGGCAATGTTGGCATGACAACAAAAATGAATACTAAGTGTAAAAACACTACTAATATAAGTTGAACCAAAGTAGTTTCTAAAATGAATACTTTATGAATGTACAAAAGTACATCCTTCAGCAGTGTCTGGTTGCTGTTTAAAATGGTTAGTTCCCAAACATTTTATTGTTATAGCATTTATGATTGTATATTTTAAATTGCTATATTATTCAAATAAAATAACTTTTAGAACCATTTTGTTTTCAATGTATGAATATAATTTGATGATGTGTTACAGATACAAAGAGAACCCTTATCTGTTTCAACACCTGTTCAGTTCCTGTTTATATCTGTTAGATAGTAAATTATTCTAGAAATATAAAAAAAGGCCCTAAGTCTTGCTATTCGAGAAATATGCTCAACGTCAAATAATATATTTCAAATAAGCCGTTGTAAGTCACTTTTGAACGTCAGAATTTACAAAAAAATAGAATTAATTCTAGTCACACTTCCAAAAGGTAGTTTTCCTATGGAGAAGAATGGGCAAGAAACTCCACCGTTACTTTTTTTAAATGTTTTACAATATTTTATATAGGTACTATTGTGGACACTGGCCACTGATCGCTTTTCGACCTTATTGCTTAGGAAATAAGGTCGAAAAGTGGTCAGGCGCCAGTGTCCGTGATAGTACATTTGTTATACAGGATGAAAGGACTTTGTCCACGCTGTATGGGAATTTGGCTCGGTGTGGACAGGTACTTTAAGTATAAATATAATACAGGTTTAATAGCTAATACCAGTAGGAAAGAGAATATTGTAATAAGATTGTATCGCGATGCTTCTAAGTCTTGTTTTGGGTACTTGTTGTTTGGAATAAAACACATTTTTATTTATACATTTTGTTATTATTCTGACTCATAAGTTAATAATATATTGTCTAGGAACTGGGCAGATGTATATATATTATCTTGGTACTCTGTAGAGCTTAAAAACCAAATTATAGTCCGTACATGAACACAGCAACCCACTTCCCCCTACTATGCAGTTGGAGCAACACTGTTTGATTGAATTTCATCCCTGACTGTTATTTTCATTTCCATGCATTGAGATCAATTAGGCGGCTCTTTCTTTTACCAACATTTAAAATATAATATTCAAGACCTGTTGAGAAAGGTCACAGTAAACATGACCTAGAGAAAACAAATAAATCTCGTTCACATTGTACAAATGCTTAATGTTTCCATGTAACATTTTCGTGTTTTCGTTGACATGTACCACTTTAATAGACACTATAACAGATTCCATTTCCACAAGATCGAGGGTATGCTTTTTCCTTTGCTTGATATCAGTACCACAATTCGCACATAGGATCTGTAACACAGTTTCCACCACATGCAGGAGTTGAAGCGAAATTGCTTCGTTCGTATCCTTACGATTCAAGTTTCGGCGAGTTCGATATCCGTAGTTAAGCTGGGGTCAACGGTGGGATTGGTGTCGGAGTTCATAGGCGTGCCGAGTCAACGTGAGAAGTTGTATGAGTACCCAAAACCAAACCAATACTTGAAAAAATATCACAGTAAAACGAGGAAAACAATATTCACGATGCCAAGAAATAAAGTGACTTGAAATGACAATTCTGACATTACCTAAACTTTTTTTTAATAAATGTTATAAGTGAAACTCCTTGACCAACTCGATACTTTAAAATACTTTCGTTTACCAAATAAATGGATAAAAAATGTTTGAAATAATGTAAGTGATTACAAATAACATCTTTTATTGACTGTAAACTCCAGACTCTAACATGAATGAGGAGGAAGTAGTTGAACTTCAAAAATAATAATTATATCAATTTGTAAATAATTATTTTAATCTATACGATTAATCGTTGCTACGTTGGCATCACTGTGAATTAATGAAAATGAAGGTCGAGTAATGTCAATATGTCGAATTAAACAATTTCAGTACTTATTAAATACACTATTCATGGGTGCAAGTTGATACAAAAGTATAGAATGAATAAGGGTTTAAAAACGAAACTTGATTTTTGATTAATTTGATTCTTTTCGAGCATCGTGTCCACACGAAGCCGAATTTGGACAATTTCCTTTAATTTGTTGGCAATCTACTCATCATTATGAACAACTTTCATTATGGGACCAACACTGAAATCGCGAAAAGAAATCAGCTGTTCCCTACATTTTGTCGAGCTATGCGAACATAAATGTAAGGAACAGCAGATTTTTTTTTTTCGCGATTGCAGGGTTATCTTGGATGTAAATAATCCTCTAATTTGTAATAATGCTTGCTTACATTTAAATGTACTTTTGATATGAGTTTTAAATTTTCTTTCATTTAATTGCAATAAATCACAAGGTATTTTGTTGTAACATTTAACATACTTAATGTACTTTAGATAATCTGAAAAATGGATATTCTATTTTATCTTTATTTTTAGTATTAAAATTATGTCTATCACTTATTTTATTAAAAAGATGTAATTTTTTTCTTACATACATAATATTTTCATAAATGAAATTGGTACCATCATAATATTTTTAAATATTAGTTCCCTGAGAGATTCACGGCAACGTAGATTATAAATGGCTCAATCATAAATCTTCATTTTATACTGATATCATTGCAAACCCACAAACTTTCCTTTTACCTACAATTTGTGTCTAATCTACATATTAGGATCTCAAAAAAGAAAAACAAATTATATAATAGTACCAGTGTTTCACAACATTATGTAAATGAAATGAATTATTTTTATTATTAATGTTTAACAGTTGATGACTCATGTATTTATTTCGGGTCTTCGACTTGTGATGTGACCTTGCCGCACGAATTAGCGTGATATGCTAATGACTAAAGGCTCCTTAGTTAGTACCTATACCTTACCTTACCCTACCTTGGTTAGTACCTTATAAAAACAGTAAATCATTAAAAATAATTACGAATACCTCTCACAATATACTATTTTATTAAAATTGTGTAAATTCAGAACTTTGGGTTATAATCTCATAATCTGTATTGCAGTATTTTGATTGATTGAATTTGATTGTATAGTATTTTTTTACCTGGAACAGAATGAGGAAATTTGAAACCATAATAGATATGAGGAAGCTCTTTTTTTACGAAAACAATTTTGGCATATTTAATGGCCAGTGTGAGTTGTCCATAAAAAACCGGCCAAGTCCGTGTCGGATTCGCACACGACGGATTCCGTACCACCGTACAATATTTTGCAAAAAACGCCGAAAAAAAACATGTTTCTTGTATGAGGACCCCCTTTAAATTTTAACTTTAAGTATTTTATTTTGGGAACCCTAAAAATATTGTACGGTGGTACGGAACCCTTCGTGTGCGAGTCCGACTCGCACTTGGCCTGTTTTTTAGTTAAGTAAAATGAAAATACTTTTTATATTTTACATATCAAATTTTAAAAAATAACTTGGTTTTTCACAATGATACTGAATTACAAAGTTATTTAGGCAGTTGCTGAAAAACGCCCATGTTTAAATAAAATACCTTATGAATCGGCGTTTTTAATATTTGTTGATTATATACAGGTTGGCAGGGACATCAACGCGAAGCCTGTTACCAGGCATTTAGTACATGTTTTTGAACACCCCTGCCTTGAAATTTTTCGCCGGTTATAAAAAAAAAAAGCAGGGGTGTTCAGAATTATGTACTGAATCCATGGTAACAGGCTTCGCGTCGATGTCCTTGCCATCCTGTATACAGTAAGTATAATTTATATCTAGTACATGTTTCCAGAAGTTTTTCGAAATTTCTTTAATTTTTATTATTCGTTGTTATAGCGGCAATAGTCTGTGAAAATGTCAACTGTCCTCCTACCTATTACGGTTCATGAGATACAGCCCGCTGACAGACAGACGGACGGACGGATAGCAGAGGCATATTAATATGGTTCCGTTTGGTATACTTCGGGTATGGAACCCTAAAAATGAGTTAGCTAGGAATTATACAGGGTGACTTGTAATTTGACGTATTCCTTCCAGGACGTGAAAGTGTGGCCCATTTGCAACAGTTAAGCACCCCATAAAGCCTAGGCGAAAATACATGGGATTCGAGAAAACACAAATTTTAAGATTTTTCGAAAATTTCCCAGAATTCGTCACTAAATATAATTTTTCTCCAATCTCTCAAATTGAATGGCCTTTTTTACTATTCCATTGGATACCTAATACTTCAACAAACATTTCAATGTAACCAAATTTTCTAAAACATCAAACGCTTAAAAGTTAGTGGAGGAAGTTTATTTTAACCATTTTCAAAAATTTTCTACGTATTTCTTTTAACCTTTTATAAGGTAGCCAGTTGAAATTTTCGCAAGAGACGTGTTACTTTAAGGCCTCTATCATCATGGCAACGTCACTAAAATTAAAGCCAAAACCTACTATGACCACTTCCGAGCTTGGCCGATATTTTCTAATTTACTTTATACCCACGCTTATGTTATTTTGACACGGTTATAATTTTTCGTCCGAATCATAGTAGGCTTAAAACTCACGTAATACGTACCTACAACTCGCCTACACGTTACGGACAGGTTTTGTTCTTCCAGGAATAATCGACGCTAAATGAAAACATCGTTAACCACAACAATTTGAGACATTACCGGAATCACCGGATAACGCTACTAACAATACCGCCACGTTCAATAGATACAAAGGTGGTACGATAATCATGCAACATTTGAGATCTTGACTTGAAAGAACACCCTCCATGTCATTACAACTTATTAATTCCCTAAAACTATACCAGAGTATCAACCATAGAAATATAAATTATGGTATCATCAGGCGGTGTGCTCATGTTGTAAGCCGACGTTCGTATGGACGCACGTAATAAAATCGCGAAAAGAAATCGCCGCGATTTTATTACGTCCGTGCGAACGTCGGCTAAGGGCGGGCGCCTTCAAATTTGCCGCAGCGCTGCAGCCGCGCTGCCTCCGCGCGGCACTTTGCGGCAATTTTGAAGTAATTCAACACTGAACCAAATGAAGTTACTTGTACGCGAACGAAGGGAGACTAATGAATAGCCCATCTTGCCCGCCTACGCAATCTAGTTTTGAATGCTTCCGTGAGAACTCGAGATAGATAATATCTATTAGAAGAAAATTGATAAAACGATTTGATATGTTCATGTTATTAGAATATAAAACAATGACTATGAAATGTTTAATGGGGGGGTAATCATAAGAACCACGCCCGCGCCAGTTGTTTGTCACACGATGACTCGGCATAACCTTATCTACTCACATTAGTGGTAGGTTACTGTGTACCATGGTCAAACTCTAAAAATAAAGACATGATATCTCTTTTGTTTACCTGTAGAGATTAGCACCATTGCTTTTGGAGTAATAAATTCCATGTTATAAACAAAAATTCACTTCATGCGCCCATGCGCGCATGCGGGTGGAATGTTTCGCTACGAAATTAACACATGCAAATAAATACATCCCAGAATGAATGCACATCCAATATTTCGCAAGTTTTGGGTATGAGTTTGTGTAGGCAATTTAGATGCGCGTAATCAAACACTATAGGTATATAATATAGGTACTAGGTCACTTACTAGGTGCAGCAAAACAAACAGCTCTCCAAAGGTTGCAAGGTTGCTCTCTAAATACGAAGCACAAGAGTAAAGCGGGCTAAAGCAATAGTAAGGTAAACCGTGCATGACGATTGTATATCGATATATAAGACGATATCAGCATCTATCGTGGCTGTAGATATGCGAACTGAACCATAAAATAAAACATTACAATTCTGCTGTATCCATGCCCGTTGAATAGTCTGAAGTTGCAAAATATACACACAGACGCTGGAATCCGCTGGATATAATGTACAGTTGTATACACCTACGCTATGTCACCAACACGACGTATCTTTTGGATGGGTGCAGGATCTGATTATTTTTATTTTAGTTGTGAAAATACATTTTGGTACGTAATTAATTTATATACGATTTTCATTTTGGCTATCGGATCGGACATCTAAATCGAATTGAATACATGTGCTTGTGAATATGACTATCTTCGGATATGACTGGTATTGGTATCAGTCAATCGGAAAGTAAATCGAAAACATGAGCCCGGCTGGGCTAACGGGAACTAAGTAACGGAATAATAAACCAATTCAAACGGCCTTGATAACTGAATATTTCATTTCATGCTATTTGATGGCGATCCAGTAACAAAAGTATTATGATGTCCTGATATCTAAGACCGTTCAAACTATATGTTTCTCACGTCCTTTACCTTTGAGCACTACTAAAATTGGGGTTTTGCTATGCAGTTCTAGGAGCTCCTACTTAGTCTTTACCGTATTTAAATAAAGTATTCAAGAACATTTTTCAAAGGAGAGACATTCTCAAACCATCATGTTCTCAAATCTTGGTCATTATTGCTCACCACTTGTTTTCTTTTTTTTTTCAGAATAGCAGCCTCTCTTGGTACACCGACAACCCGGAGCTAACGCCATGCTTCCAAAAGACAGTGCTCGTGTGGACACCCTGCTTGTACTTATGGGTCGCGGCGTTCCTTGACACCTACTATATACTAAACAGTAAAGAAAGAAATATACCATGGAATGTATTAAACATCAGCAAACTGTTCGTAACTTGCCTTCTGATAGTGTTAAAGTTTGTGGATCTTGGCGTCACTGTCCACACCTCATCGCAAGGAGAGACGGAAGTGTTTAGTGCCGATTATTATAGTCCAATTGTAAAGATTTTAACATTTGTAAGTATGATTTCTATTATTATTCTAAGAATTGACCTAATAACACAAGGGACTGGCCCTCGGTTTTTGAAAATCTATTCTACTAATTTGATTTGTTGATTGATCTTCTGTCAACTAAAACTATATTGTTGTTATTGACAACAGATAAACTGATCTAATGATAAGCAATTTGCTGAGCCTAAAGGTATGATTCCGATCCCCACTGAACGCGGCAGTGCTGCCTGCCGCGCTGATTCCGAGCACCTGCTGTTCGTGGTGTCTCGCTGTTTTGTTGCCAATTTACTTGTCAACACTCACGTGTTCTCGCTGGGATGAACGCCGCACTACTGGTCTTCTGCGGTAGCACTATCGCATCGCTGCTGCCGCGACATTGCTACGGTGCTCGGAATTTAATCTCATATAAACCTATAGAAAATGTATGGGGACCAGTAGTGACGCGGCAGCACTGCCGCGTGCAGGGGGCTTCGGAATCATACCTTTTCAGAAACCGTGGGTTAGTTGGGTTTATCGACCGCATTTGGTTAGAATTTTCCAGCTCCATCATACCAGACCAGTAGCCAATTCAGAACCTTTTGATAATTATTCATTGTCTGCTCTTAGTTGCGCTAAGACACTGATCATCCTCCTGCCCTTATTCCAATTTATTTTGGGTTGACACAGCAAGTCATCTTGTTCAATTCATCTCTACGATTTTCATACAGATTTAAAAAAAAAATGTACAGTCAGCAAGAAAATTGGCTGTTTTCACAAAAACATTTTTTTCTGCCAATCGATTCTGTTTCTTATAAGGATCAATCAACTCTTTAAGACCGAACCGACCGTTCTCTTTAACTGAGGTTTACGTATTAGAAGAGTCAGAAATCGCAAAAAAACTTTTCCCATACATTTTGTAGGAAATGGGACTATAATTTAGTTCAGTTATTTCGGTAATGTGGAAACATTTTTTTTTTCACACTTACTGTGATTGATAAGGATTTGTTTGTACTGTGCGTACAAACAAATCCTTATCAATCAATAATTTGTAATCGATTGGGTTCGTTATCGTAAAGTTCAAAATCAGAGGGGCTGATTGGGAAAAGGCTAGGCTGATAAGGTTGATTGAGTCACCCTCACTAGTAAAGCACAATGATTTGACTAGAATACCAGATAGTTAAAGTAGTTCATCACCACTGCTCTCAAAACGGTGAAGGAAAACATCGTGAGGAAACCGGCACCGAAAATTATTTTGTATGTTGGTTTTACTAAGTTCATAATATTAACGGTTATTATCTTAAAAATAGGTCATCGACATCCATATATTAGTAAACCAACTAGCAATGCACCTACAAGTAGACACGCGTGCTCAATTGAGGTTTGCAATTGATTGATTTGTTGTCCTAAGGCCGGGCGTAAACGTCAGGAATACCTTTCTGAATTCAGCACGTATAAGATCCGGAAAATTAAGAAACTGAAGCCAGAACTTTCAGAGTTTTACCGGTTTATATATACGCGAAAACAAATTGTTTATGAACTGCGTAGTGGCATACGCTATTTCTTTGTACATGCTTTTATACCTGTTAGGCGTTTTATAAATGTATAAGAGCGACGATCCGCACCCAGCCCACGCCCCACCGCCTGTGTATGTCCCGCGCATCGTCGGTCGCTCCTATACATTTTGTTTGTAATATGAAAGGAGCGACGCAACGCCCGCGCCGCCGCGCCGCCGCACGCGTCGTCGCCACGCCCGCGTCCCTCGCCTCTTGTGTATGTCCCGCGCCTAAGCGTCAGCGCACACCAAGAGCAGAGCAGAACAGAGCATTTTCTGAGACTACTGAAAAATAAATCTTTTGACAATTCCATACATTGCAAAATTAAATACACGTCCAAACTTGATGCTCGACCGGGCTGGAGCTTGCAAGATGCGTGTTCTAGTATGCGTTCTCATGCGCCCCTGGAACATTTTAAACGGAGCTTGCTCACGGGGGGACGAGCATGCCGCCTACGTGGTCGAGCAGTCAAAATTTTGCTCGACCATACGCGAGCATTCTTCAGTTCGGTGTGCGCTGACCCTAAGAAAGTGAGAAAATTGGTTGGTTGGCCAAGGTGGTCCTGAATTTCCGGATCATTCACTTGCTGAATTCAGAAAGGCATTCCGTACGCTTACGACCGGCCTAATTCTTGATTCTTATTAATTATGACCAATCCATAAGGCATACCATGACTATTCAATTCACTCGACTTTATGTATTTAATCATTTGTGTATTAATTATTGTCAATGATTCACGGTTTAAAGATTAATATTAATACATTGCTATAATTTTACATTTTATATAATGTACGTGAAAACATATTGTTTATGAACTGCTTAGTGGCACACGCTATTTCTTTTTACAAGCTTTTATACTGTTAGTTTTAACGATCTAAAACATTATTAAGCTATTAAATTCACATCACTCTCATGTCAAACGAATCGACCTTCTAAAACTTTATATTAGGTACCACTGGGTACCACAGTAAAGTATTTCATAATTATTAAAGCCCTTTCAACGAGTAAATTATTACATTCATTGACCTTGGACAATTTGTTAACCACACAATATGTCGACAAAAAAAAGTTACATCACCCGTAACCTATTACACTATTATTTATGCCACCTCGAATGTCGAGCCTCAACTGACCGCTCTGTACGGAACTCTGTCCTTACTACGAAACGGATCTTCAAACTATTGACCTTCATTGTGATAAAATATAATCACAATCAGAGGTAAATCTTTATAAAAACTTGAATACGAGATAAAAACGGACTTTGCCCGGTTTAATACGACAGCGGTTGTATTATATGCTTCCATTGTGCAATACAACACACTGTAGAATCATTAATTAAAACTATCGATCCCATGGCCGATGGCCGTGTCTGTTGAATATTTTATGATTTTTAAGTTTGTTATATTTCTAGAAATCGAATGAGGATATAATCTATTTTCTCTTTCTTCCATAAAACCAAAACATAGGCGGCAAACCCAGTTTAAACAAGCGATAACATTACTAACAATGTTAATTTTTAACAGTAATTAATTTCACAGTTAACTGTTAAGTTCTCAGCAGTAACTATCATGTTATTAGTCATCTCTTCGTTCCTGTGTTTATTTGTATAACCGTTTAACGCGAAGCAACGTTTGTCTGTCGAACGTCTAAAAATAAAGTTATATAAGTTCTGTAAACCGTCTGTTTTTCGCGGAATATAAAATGTTGAGAGCAGCAAAAACTAGGATGTTTATTTAACTCTCACTGGTTTGCATTGTCCACGTGTTAATATATCTTTCTTTTACAGGGTTTATCAGCGACATTGTTGTACTACAATCGAAAGTTTGGTATGAGAGCATCGGGAGTGCTGTTCTTCTTTTGGATACTTTTGATACTGGCAGGTTTGCCTCAGCTGCAGTCCGAGATAAAAGCACACTACAATCTAAGCGATGATGAAAATGTTCAATATAACTTCGTTAGTTACATGGTGTATTATCCTCTGATAATACTTATGTTTTTATTAAATTGTTTTGCCGATTTACCTCCGAAAGATTCGCCTTATAAGTATGAAAAGGTATAATATTTATTTTACTTCCATTTCTTTCCTTTTAAACCTTGCAGACTTGCCGCTAAAGATGGAATGGAACAAGGATATTATATCATCCTTCATATAATTACGACCTTTGAGCGATGCCAATGCCTTATGTAGGTATGACTTAAATAAAAGAAGAAGAAAAAAACTGGCAGAAATACATTTGACCAAAACTGGTTACAAGTTAATCTTCTTTATATGTGGAATCAAGAAGTATAATAGTATTGCGTTATTAGAAACGCTTTTTTGTGTTCCCTATAAAGCCAAGAAAAAAAACTCAAAGTTTGCCACAAGAATGTCAAATTACGTCAGCGTAAATACTTGATTAGTCCGTAGTTTTTCAATTTTAGCCTTGTCGTTCTTATATTTATTTTATAATTTAGAACCAATGTCCGGAGAACGCGTCGGGATTCCCCAGTCGTCTCACATACAGCTGGTTCGACCCACTTGCCTTGACAGGGTTCCGTAGAAGTTTAATCGAAGAAGACTTATGGGCTCTCAACCCTCAGGACTCTTCCACAGAAGTCGTGCCAAAGTTTGACAAATTTTGGGAGAAGTCTTTGAGAAAACGAGAAATGTAAGCATGACGAACCCATACTTTATCAACAGTCACCTTGACCCTGAGATGCGTCCACAATGCGAGCATTCGACCGAGTGGACACATTGAACCGGGCATTAAAAAGCTCGCCACCTGAGCACTAAGGTCCGTATTACAGAACCTCACTGAACACTCAAGCATTACTTAAAACTAGTTTAAACCAATCAAACGGCTGTATACTTGCGAGTTTTAAGTAATGTTTGAGTGTTGAGTGAGGTTTTGTAATACGGACCTTAGTGCTCAGGGAATCTGATGGCGCACTGGTTTTAGGAATCGTTGAAATTTGTTCGCAAGCTAAGTATTGATTGGGCTCAACCACTTGAACGCTCGCTTTCGAATATTCGCGATGTGGACGCACCTTTAAACAAATGTTTTACCTTTTTAATCAATTTTGACGTTTCAAGGCAAAAGATACCGTGATGATGGCCGTGGTGTTCCTTTTAAATAATAATGTTTGCAGATAAATACAAGTTTTATAATAATGTTGTGCTTTCCATGTACTACTTTACGGGACAATTGGATGATTTCATTTTCCCACAACTTGCGGGTCGAACAAATCCACAGAACCGTAAAATACCTTACCTACTATTAAATTAAATATCTAGCCAAGGGCGAAAAAAATACATTGTTATATACATAGTGGTATAAATTGACGACCATCTTGACAAGGGACTCGTGGCTAAATATAAATAACAGCCGCACGGGTTGATTGAACGTCGATGCTTGCCAGGGGCGGTGCCATATCGAGGCTCGTCCGTGCCTCTGAAAGTACGTTAAGCCATTGGTCCCAGCTGTCATTCGTGGATCTTTGACTGTCGTTACGGGTAGTCAGAAGCCCGAATTTCTAACAACCAGTCTTACCCATTAACTGGATTGTGGAGGTCAGATATGCAGTCGCTTCATGTAAAATACTGATACTTAGCCGCATCCGGAAAGACTGTAAGCCGATCTCAATATAGTTAGGTAAAAGGCTAGACAGATCGATAGACAACCATCATTCCTTTATTTAATGTTGAATGAGCATCTCTCCCTCTAACCCTTCATTTTATTGACAGCTCCAATGCCACAAAAGCCACATATCGTAAGACATCAGCCAGCGTAAACTTCAAGCCTGAATCTGAGAAGAAGCCAGCCTCCATCCTTCCAGCACTATGCTTAGCGTTTGGAGGACAGTTTTTGTTTGGCGCAATGCTCAAACTGCTCAACGATGTGTTGATGTTCTTATCGCCACAATTACTCAGGTAAGTAACAATATTTTTGCTAGTCATAGTATGGACAAGATAATATTATGTTCACCGGATTCACATGATTCTGTAACTGACTTAGTTTGATAAAAATTATCAAAACGATATAAATAAATCCCTCAATATCCCAACTCATTCACGCTCATTGACTCAATATCGCATTCATTTTTAGACTCCTAATAGGTTTCGTGGAAGGTAAAGAGCCGCTATGGAAGGGCTACGTTTATGCAGTTGGACTTCTTGCCTGTGCCACGGTGCAAACTATGCTGCTGGCGCATTACTTCACGAGGATGTACCTCGTGGGCATGAGGATAAGAACCGCCTTGACAAGCGCCATCTATAGGAAGTCTCTGCGAATGTCAAATGCGGCGAGGAAAGAATCCACCGTCGGAGAAATTGTAAACCTCATGTCTGTTGATGCTCAAAGGTAATAAAAATACCATATATCTATTAATTTGAACCATCTGCCTACACTTTCAAAAATTTAAGAAAAATAATAATCTGTATAAGTCAGAAGTTCTAGTCTAATTGTACGATTTTTTTAAAATTTTGCTGATAGCAATCAAATAAATTTTGTTATTCAGTCAAGGCTCATTGGAGGAATCTTATCTACACATCTGACATTGAGATATTTATTTTATTTATTTATTTATTTGTGCACAATAATTACAAAGTATACTGTTGACATTACAATAATAAGGCCGCCAGTAACAGTCACAATACCCCCCGTACTAGTTGATACTGTATTACAGTGGGGTATTATTCCTCATTGCTGTGACCCGTAGAGTAACGAACAAGTAATCACTTAAGTTTTAAAGGTTCCTTAAGAAAAGAAAGAAAGAAAATTAAATAAATGAAAAACTTACAATAGTTAGCAATGAAATTGCTACACCTAACACTATTTTGGCTTATCTGTGATTGTGTGTGTGAGTGTATTTGATAGTATGTCTGTCTTCTTTTTCAGAAGAAGAAGTATGTCTGTATGCATGTAAGGAGTTTGCTATTTCAGAATCTTAAATGTGTCTTCAGTACTATTATAATTTAAGCAGAGTAAGTGTTTTCGTAAAATCTTTTTAAATATGTGTGAATTATGTTTTCGAAAACCTAGAATTATATTAAATTTATTATAAATATACGGAGCTAGGAAGAAAAGAAATCGCTGGGCAAATTTTGTCCTATAAATTGGTTGTTTGTAGACTTTGTAAGCTCTTCGTATAGCGTCTGGATAATCCGGTGGTTTGTTATGTTGAATACGTAAGATCTTATCAATGTATAGTTGTCGAATGCTAAGCACAGCACTTAGCTTGTACAGTTCATCGGTCGAAAATCTATATTTTTTAAACAGCATAGTTTTTAAAATAGCCCGTTGTGCTCGTTCTGCTTTGATAAGTTGTGTCTTAGCACACCCTCCCCAAATGGATATGCCATATGTAATAACTGATTGGCATAACGCGTAGTAGGTTGTGGTAAGCAGCTTTGAGTCACAAACATATCGTAAATTTCTGAACACATACAATAGTTTTCTTATGCGCTTCGATAGGATTGAGATTTGGTTGTTCCAGTTCAATTGTTCATCTATTTGAATTCCCAAATACCTGACTGATGAAGCAACATCTAGACGATAACAATCGCAATTTTGAGTGGTGGGCAAGTTACATGTGTGGGCTCGCACACTTATTATTTCAGGAGATGGTTTAGAAATTTTGTTTATATAGTAGGTAATTATTTTTGTTTTTGACTGATTGAGTGTCAACAGATTGTTATCTAGCCACTTAGTAACGAGACTAAACCCCTTTTCGGCGTTATCGTTTACCTCGTTCCAGTCCCTGCCCGTAAAAGTAATGACCGTGTCGTCTGCAAAGGTAATTATTTGTCCATTTCTTAGTATTAAACTTGATAAATCATCAATGTATATAAGAAACAAGGTGGGTCCCAAAATACTGCCCTGTGGTACACCGTATTCAATAGACTCTTCCGTACTTGAGTAACCATCAAGTCTAACGATTTGCTTTCTATTGGATAGGTAGTCAGCGATCAATTTCAGAGGAAGACCCCTAATACCCTTGCATTCTGCCTTCTTAAGCAGTAAGGGAACAGAGACAGTGTCAAAGGCTTTAGCCAAGTCTAGAAATATACTCAAACATTTTGTATTTTTGTCGATACTGTTTACTACTTCTGCCATAAGTTGTTGCATAGCGTCATCAGTAGATTTATTTTGTCTAAACCCAAATTGATGCCTTGACAGTAGATTATACTTTTCTAAATAATGTTTAAGTCTATTATTTAAAGCTTTTTCAATTATTTTTGAGAGAGAAGGCAGCAACGATATTGGTCTATAGTTTGCCACTATGTCTCTGTCCCCAGACTTATACAGAGGTACTAATATTGTTTTCTTTAATGCTTTGGGGAATTCCCCAACAGTAAAGCATAGATTACAAATAAGCAAGCAGCATGTGTAAATACTATTACATTTATGATATTCAGTCTTATATAATACACACCCACTAATCAAAACAACAGGAAAGCTTAAGTTGATAAAAAATACTGAATAAATAGCTTCTTCAATATTTATTTTTAAGTGTTTGCATGTTCCTATGAAAGTTGAATAAATAATGTTATCAAATGATTCACTTGTTGAAATTATAACTATGCTCCATCAGAGTTACTCTTCATAATGGATATACTATCGAAGAACTTCCAATCCAGGCAGTTTGAAAACAAAATCCTGTGAACACGATGACCACATCTGTCCGTTCTCTGTTATCGTTACTGTTCTATAGCCGAAAGCTGCAAGCAGAAATAGTCCTTACGGTGTATAGATATGAACTTCTTCGAACTCCAGAAAAACATCACCCCCTAGCAATGTAAAAAACAATGCAAGGGGGTGAGGTTTCTCTGGAGGCCCCTGTACACTACATCAAACTTTACAAAAAATCGATTTATTTTTATTTTGTCTTGATAGTTCTCTACTCTTATTTAATTAAGTATTCTCTCCATCATCAAACATCCTGGAATAAAATTAAAGTTAACGCAAACATGTCTCGAATTAAAATTTAAGATAACACAACTGAGGCCCCCAAGATACAGGTGCTGCCTAGTTTGGGGACCGCTGTTTAGATGATTAGTTTAAATATTCTAGTTACAGTAAGCACCCGTTATAATTATTTAATAAATCAAATATGGTCCAATAAATAATTCTTATTCTACTTTACTGTCACAAAGGTGACAGAAACGACCCCCTATCGTACATAACTTTAACAACCAATAGGTATAGTCAAACAGCTCTCACACAAACATAATTTTATTTCTAGAAAGTTCAATACTACCTGTTGAATAAATCTTATCATAACTTCACAGATTCGTCGAATTGACTGCATACTTGAATATGATATGGTCGGCGCCGCTGCAAATCGCTCTTGCCCTATATTTCCTCTGGGGGATCTTGGGTCCCTCCGTACTGGCCGGATTGGCAGTCATGATCATACTGATCCCGGTCAATGGACTCATCGCCAACAGGGTGAAAACCCTTCAAATAAGACTTATGAAATACAAAGACGAAAGAGTCAAACTTATGAATGAAGTACTTAATGGAATTAAGGTAAAAATAATCATGTTTTGTAGCATAAGTCTCTCGATTTCATTTGCTAAACATGTAACCAAACACTATTTTAGGAAAAACAACTGTAATGCGTCACATAAGGTTCAGTTTGCGCTACAACTTCATATTTTTTTATGACTTTTTCAACAGTACTTAGTCGGTCTAAAATCAACTTTATTTACACTAGCATAAAGTTGATGTTTGTCTAAGTGGAAAATTAGTAAGAAATGAAAAGAAAAACAATCAGTTCACACAAGCGGGTGGGATATTGTTGGATTCCATGATTAAAAAGATTGTGATGTTTCAAACTCACTTTTCAATTTAAGTTAATTATGTGATATGCGGCTAAATAAATACGTCCTCTACCTTGTCAACATTAAGTATAGCTCAGACGGGTCAACACTCAACAGTGACGTGAGGCTGAATTCGGAAACGTGTGCTCAGAGCGGAAGTGTAGTTATTGTATTGTTTGCAGCGCTATGTCTTGGTTATTTTTTTTGTCTGACCATTACAGTAGAAAATAAAAAAAGCTGGTAGAACTTAAAAATCCCAATGAAAGTTAATTTAAAGACGATACGTATACGTACGTAGCGTAGTTTTTGAGATATGGAATGTTTTCGGTTGCAACTGCAGTTTTTTTTTTTTTACGGTTTGTTTGAGAAATACAATGAAATACAAACTTGGTTTTGCCGTCGATAAAATCAATACCTAGGTATTGTGCGTGGGTAAATGTTCATGAAAGCTTAGCTGGTTTTCATAATATGGTGCAATAAACTTCAAAGATCATGCATGACTTGCTAAAATTCTCATTTTACTGGTTTACATGACTGCATGACTGCTAAAATTCTCATTTTACTGGTTTAAATATTTTTTTCTGATTTCACCACATTGAGAAACACTATTACAGATAAGCTTTCGCGGCCTTTGTGTTATCACGACACAAAACATATCTTATTTGATTCCGCTGATATCAGTACGCAAACACCAGTTACTACTGTAGTTAATATCTCTAAACAAGTATCGTTATATCAATACGTTATAAGAATACTGTCTTCCTCGTTTTAGGACTCTTTAATCCTTTTATCATTATAGCTATTTATGATAAAAAATTGTTTGAATCATCATGGCAGTGTCTATCATATTAAACGTCACTTTAATTAAAATATTGAGCTAGGTTCTTGAATCTTGTTCACATACTGCTAATTGAAATAATTTTATTTTGAAGACTGGTTTGTCCGGCTAGTATTCGCCTGCTCAATTGATGGCTTTCAAGTTAACTTTTCATGTTCAACGTGGCTGACATAATACTAATCTTTATTGAAATCGGGAGTTAAAACGGCATTCTTTCTTCCCTTTCAAATATTGTAAAATTCAACAAAGTTTAGATTACTCTACAAAATCACATTTGCAATATGAAAATGTGATTTTGTAACGGCATTGCACACTGCACTCTAATACGTCATATTAGAGTGCAATGTGCAATGCCGTATAGCATAAGTACACAATTGTATCTAATTACGTGAGTGTACTGACCTCTCTGTGCAGGTTTACTGTTCGAACCTTCGAAGTAATCTGTTGTATAAAGTTATAAACAGAACTTCGTAGCTATAGTCAGGTTAGGCTTTAACAAAATTATTTGCCTGCTTATTATATCGATGTAAATCTATTTTTTATCACATGTATTCAAAAAGAGCTAGTTTATTCGTCGTAAACAGGGACTAAAATAGCTTTTTTATCCCTAGGGACTAAAAGTGATTTGAATGTGGATATTGTTAGTAAAAGTTTAAATCACCAAAGAGATCAATCACAAACATTGTATGAACAAGTAACAGGCTGTATGATAAAGTAAACCGCACGCGAGCCAAATAAAAGAAAAAAGAAAAACAAATATTCATGAAAAAAATTAAAACGCGCGAAATGCATTCCGCCTTCGTTGGTAATTGTTTACTCAAATTCGGATTTTACTTAGGTTTATAAAAAATGATTGTGTCTTCCTACAAGTAGTGAGAATCTAATGAATAAACGTAGGTACCATTCCTATTCATAAATTGCACCTACTTATTTTATCATAGAGGGTGATAAAAAGTAGAGTGTCCACCTCGGGAGCAAAACTATATGAAGCTCGAGTGACGTACTTTAAATCCCTCGCTGCACTCAGGAATCTACTTTAGAATCCCTCGCTACGCTCGGAATCCTACTCTTAAATCCTTCGCTCCGCTCTGGATTCAAAAAAACACTCTTGAATTAAAAATAGTTGTTTGCTCCCTAGGCAAACAATCTACTATTTCATTACTCATCCTTGGAAAGTACGCTTGAAGTTACCTGATCAGAGGGATGAAAACAGTACTTTGCGTCCCTGGGAAACAATTTTCCCTGTCTCAACTTGCTGAACTGCCACTCTGTTAAATCGCGGCGTAAAATTGTAATTCAAAAATATTATCAACAATCTTGTAACATGACTTTATATTTATAATTTACTTTTCAAATTCAAAATTCAAAATCATTTATTTGCATAAATAAGGTACAAAAAGTTCTTATGATAAATTAACGATCTCTTATTATGCCTCTTCACTAAGTTATTATTTAATTTACATAGATTCGAGCTAAATATTTACCATTATCAATGATAAAAAATACTGGCTGGTATAATGCCACAGAAAAACCAACATAAAAAAGCGGAAAGCGACACCGCGGCAATTCGATCTTCAGTGCAAATTGTTTTGTCGAGTGCATATTATTTATTATACAGATATTTGTATAAAATGAGTTCATCACATTTAGTTTATGGATTTAACGCCTGATTTCATAAGAGAAGAAGCTAAAACAGTCATGGGCGTACCCAGGGGGGGCAGGGGAGGGCAGCTGCCCCCCCCCCTGGATTTTGTATGCCTTAGTAATGTTGTCGATAAAAGTTAAGTTACAGTCACGTTAAGACTTACTTTACAAAATAACTACAATATATGTATTATGCATTAATTTTAGAAAAAATCGCGCTGCGCGGCTTTTCATTTTGTACATTATCATGTATAAAAAAACATGAAGAACATAGAACGTCCTTCTTTTTTGAAGTCGGTTAAAAATACACGAACGCAGCAGCAATATCAAACTATGTAAAACATATGGGGGGGGGAGTTTCTCATTTGCCCCCCCTTAAGCCAAAAGCTGGGTACGCCCATGAAAACAGTAGTGGAAAACCATCAAAAGACAGATACTTAAAATCTTACGATGTTTTTATCAAGTGGCGCACTGAAAAAAAGAGTCATTCCTGTTCGGTTTGTTTAACTAAACAGGTTTTTATTTACTGTGTTTACCTCGGGTGAAAAACCATTTTAGGCACTCGAACTATTGGATCTCGCTCGTGCTTAAAAAGTTCCTTTTCATCCTTTGTATAAAAATCTACTATTTGATCATCCTCTTGCATCGTGCACAGTCAAATTGTAAATTGTATATTTTCTTTTCAGGTTCTTAAAATGTATGCTTGGGAACCGAGTTTTGAAGATCAAATACTTAAAATAAGAAACAAAGAAATGAATGTTTTAAAACAGACTGCTTATCTTAACTCTGCAACCTCGTTTATATGGTCTTGCGCACCTTTCCTGGTAAGCGACTTATCATTTATCGAACAGAAGCCTTGATACACAATGTTGCCAAATCAATTTGAACTACAATAATGTCGAGATTTTGTTTTTATACAACGTGACATGGGTGTCACGTTGTATAAAAACCATTGTTGTTTTTTTAAGAACTTACTCATCTGTCTTGAGAAACATCGTAATTGCTGAAATCATGATGTCGATTGCGTCACTGCGGAAATACAAAATAAAGTTGATTGTAACAAAGTAAATTATAAATAAGATTCTTATCATTATAAAAAAACAGCTGCCTTATTTATCTAGCGGTAAATATGGTTCCCCATTTGGTAAAGCTGGATGCAAAAATGCCGCCTTCGACAAAATGTGCTACATTAAGTACTTTTTGGAAATGCAGCGTCACTATATTTACCGTATTTCCTAGTTACATAATTAAATGTTATACAATTACAATGTTTAGTGAAATTACATTAAAATTTATTAATTTACTTAATTTAATTTATCGAAATAACGCCTGATTCCATAACAAGATTCTTAGTTAGAATCAGGCATTACTTTTTTAATAAATTCTCATAATTTTAATCGAAATTACTTTGATAAAACTTGATCTTCAATCACAGTCGATAATCGATAGTTATAAATTATGTCATTGATTTGGCCACACAGATTACACGTTTATTAGTCACACAGATTATAGCCTTATCAGTATTATGTCTCAATATTGTTATTGATGAGCATTTATGCTTTCATATCATTTTAATATGATTTACCTACTGATAACACACACTGACAATGTTTTAAGCTACAACAAGATAACCCCCAAAGAAGGTAAAGTAATGATAATAGTTCCTATGTACGAGCTTTATAATTGCTGTTTTGTTCTGTAGCTTACACAAAACCCTGCCAATTTTATCTTTTAAATTCACTACTTACAGAACATATTGACAACGATTTACAAATAATTTTTATGACGTTGAATTTAAGATCGGCAAAGGTTTAAATAATTTTGTTTGTTTTCAAGGTGACCTTCCTAACCTTCTTCACGTTTCTGATAACGGATCCCGAGAAAAATATCCTGACAGCTGAAAATATATTCGTGTCGATGTCTCTGTTTTACACAATTCACTTGCCCCTAGGTTTACTGCCACTCATCGTGGTATCAGCGATCGAGGTAGTGCCACGACATGCTCACTCCTCTATGCATCTACACATGTGGCTATGGTTCTTTCACATACAGACACACTAACACGCATATATCTTGTACTTAATTTTATAACCGAAGAGCGACAGTGCACAGTTCAGTTTACGTTGTGTTCTGTGGCTACTGAAACACGCACGTTATATTTGTGCGTCCACTCGCCGAGTCGTGATAATAGGTTGGGCAGAGACCACGAGCGAGCGGACGTGCAATGTGGTGGTCGTGGAACACAACTTAGACTTGTAAGCTTCAGTCCAGCCGCTTGCATGGGCCCTTCTCATAATATAACTCGTGGACTGGTGTCGTAGGTGTCGCTGATGTCGTTCGGGTGCTTTGTACTCGTAAACGATACCGAAGTGCTGGACTCGGAGAGAGCTTTCGTAGCGTTGTCTCTTTTCAACATTCTGCGTTTCCCACTGTCAATGCTGCCTAACGTTATATCGAATGTTGTACAAGTAAGTTTATCATATTAGATTATTTTGTCTGTGTGCAGTGTGAAGCTTTTTTTTGTAGAAGTCAATATCAGTGTCAACTCGTGAAACCAATTTAATGCAAAAGTGGGGTAATAAACAAGACTCACATTATTAATTAATTTAGCAAGTATGTATTTACTTAATTCATATTATACCCAGACCCTGCATTTGATATAATTTTTCTGATGTAGGTAGTGGTTACACACAATCATAAGTCAGCTCATTATTCAAATTTTCTTTTAACGTTTCTCTGGTCGAGCAACTAATTATAATTTTAACAACTTGCTTCTACTTCTCTTTATCGTTTTAATTTATGACAAGTTCTTAATTTATTGGTGTGGAATCTCAATAGTAAAGCTTGGTGTGGTTCAATATGTAGTTAAATACATGTTCTGTTGCTAACATTCTTTTATTTACACATTATTTAGTACGATTAACATATTTCTGCATTTTTAGACATCCGTCGGTATAAAGAGATTGAACAAATTCATGAACTGTGATGAACTAGACATTACATCTGTTGAACACGATCCTAAAGACCGTAAGTTTTATATTTTGAAACCTGTTTTCTTATGAATAAGCATGGTTGCAAAAAGGTTTCATAATATTCCTGTTATTTCAGCGAACCCGATCGTGATAGAGAATGGTCATTTCACTTGGGGCGACCAGGACGCTGAGCCGGCTCTGAAGAACCTCAACCTGCACGTGCCGCGCGGCTCTCTCGTCGCCGTCGTCGGTGCCGTTGGCTCCGGCAAGAGTTCCCTGCTGTCTGCCTTGCTTGGTGAAATGAACAAGATTTCCGGAAGAGTCAACACATTTGGTACGTATCACTTTCAGAAAACCTTATTATACATATAAATTGCGTTTAATTAACTTATTCGATCTTTAAATTCTAGGTAGCATAGCTTATGTGCCCCAACAAGCGTGGATACAGAACGCGACGCTTCAGGACAATATTCTGTTCGGCAAGCCGCTCGACAAACAAAAGTACATCAATGTCATCGATATGTGCGCTCTCAAACCTGACTTCGAGGTGCTGCCTGGAGGAGACCAAACTGAAATCGGCGAGAAAGGTAAAGTATTATTTAACTATCACATGGCTACGCGATGACCGGCGTCCGTGCAGCCGTCATATTATTATAGGGTGTAGGCGACGCGTGATTATATCGATATTTTATATTTGATTCTAATTATGTATGTACCTAGACTTATTTGATAACAATAAATCCCGGGCTCGTAGGGGCGCGGGAGACGCATGCGACCGGGAGTGGGGCGCGCGCTTAGCGGCGGCGGCGCTACCATTTGCAATTTTGGATTTTTTTGTGATCTTTACGAACGACAGTGCACGGACGTATTTGCATTGCCTCTCCCCCGCCCTTCACCCTTTCCCAAACTAGTGTTCTTTCAGTGTACACGTTCACATCGTCTACAGGGTATTCGACTATTATAAAAAATATACATGAGTAAATACTTTTCTTGAAGATGTTACTAAAGAAAAGGATTTTTTTAAAGATAATAAAATCGTCTCGACTATTATAAAAAATATACATGAGTAAATACTTTTTTTGAAGATGTTACTAAAGAAAAGGATTTTTTTAAAGATAATAAAATCGATGGAATAATGGAGGAGTTACACGCTTTCGAAGTTATTCTTCCATCCTTGTCATGCAAAACGACCACTGTACTGAAAGGAGCGAAGTTACGATCGATGGCGTTTCTACATATCTTCTGACATCAGATGCTAGCAGAGCAGCCTCCATCTACCATAGATCTTAAAACATTTACAACTTCGCCATTTTTATAGATATTTTTTTTTTTGCATATCCTTGTTCTAGGTTTCGACAAATCATTTTTTTTTTAAAACAGTCAAATACCCTATTGTCTAGGAGTTTTTCAAATTGTAGTGACCATTTAACACTTAACAAATGGTGTTTGCCTGTACGCAGGTATAAACCTGTCTGGCGGGCAGAAGCAGCGCGTGTCGCTGGCGCGCGCGGTGTACTGCGACGCGGACAACTACTTCCTGGACGACCCGCTCAGCGCCGTGGACTCGCACGTGGGCAAGCACATCTTCGACAAGGTGCGTGTAGTGTAGCGCAGGGCGGCGCGTGCGAGCGGGACGGCAGTGACTCTCTCTCTCCGCAGGTGCTGGGCCCCAGCGGGCTGCTGAAGAGCAAGACGCGCGTGTGGGTGACGCACAACGTGTCGTACCTGGCGCACACGGACCTGGTGGTGGTGCTGCGCGACGGCGAGGTGTCGGAGGCCGGCTCCTACCAGCAGCTGCTCGAGAAGAAGGGCGCCTTCGCTGAGTTCTTAATACACCATCTGAGTGACGCGGAGCGCACCTCCCCCGAAGGTAATTTGCTGACTCCACAACGACCGAATCGAGTCGCCTCGGCCGGTGTGGACGCGACTCGCGCAACGTGTATTCCTTTTCCACATATTTGACCTGTTTGAGCGTTTGCAACTCGCTTCTATTATGACATAATTCAAATTTTAATATCAGCAGTAAACAGATCCCCGATGAATCGCAAAACAAAACATTATTTCAGAATTGGACGAAATCAAACAGGACCTTGAAAGTAAACTTGGCACTGAATTCCAGACCAAGTTACAGCGAGCTCGGTCCCTTTCCGAAAGTGCATCAGAGTCAGAACCGGCAGCAGGTAACGGTTTTTTATTATTATTGCAAACTATCAAATAACAACATTAGGTAATATATTATACAAACATATTTCATTTGCACTTTATCTCATGGAGTCTAATGTTATCAAGTTGCTGGGGTGATTCACAATACTTACAGGCAGTTTAACAAAGAACTTCTCATTTTATGAATGATCTTATCTTACTACAACCTACTATACTATTAAGTATTCTTAAAAATATTATTCCCCATAAGATTATTGTGATTGAAATAACTGTACAGCTATTCCTATCACAATATAATTCAATCACATTATAATTCCATTTTAGTTTGAATATGTCTTCTTTCATTCTGTGTCTAGGAGACCGCGCTGGCAGTGTGAAGAGAAAAACGCCAGAAACCGCAACTCCGAATGAATTAAAAGAGAAAAATAAACTCATAGAAGCTGAGAAAACAGAAACTGGAAGTGTAAGTTCTTTTACATTTTTATATTAAAACTTACAGTGTAGTTAGAAGCGTTTGTGTGTGTGAGTGACATTGGTTTACAGAACATCCACAAAAAAATTCAATATTGTCTTTAAAGAAATATTGTCTTTCGTCTGGTATTCTAATTGTCTTGTTGTATCGTTTGCAGGTGAAATGGGGCGTTTACAAGCACTACCTAATGAGTGTAGGAATTTTTTCGTCCGTAATCACAGTACTCATGAATCTCATTCTGCAAGTTTTCCAAGTCGGCTCCAACTATTGGCTTACTGAATGGGCGAATGATAATAAAATGGTAAGTCCATTATGATATATATCTTTTTCTTTTAATATCCTTGTCACATATTTTTTTATCTTAATAAAATATTACCTGTATCCTAATAGATCTTATATCAAGCGTCATGGGATGCTTGATATATACTAACTAAAATATCATTATAATCTTATGATTATTTAGTACGCTTGATTAGCGGGAGGAATGACCGTAGTATAAAGTTATCACTTATCAGTACAAGAGCGAAATATAATCTCGTTTGTATTGTTATTTCTCTTATGTTGGAAAAAAAAAATAGTCTTCTTAATGTGATCGTGGTGTACAGTGACCAAAACAACCTTTCGCGTCGATTCTAATTGGGTACTTTAAACAGCTTTCCACAAATTCAACCGGTTTCGATTGGCCCTATTTATAGAGATATTATTTTAGAATACTAGAAAAATACGTTTTAAATATCGCACAAGCCGATCAGCCCTGACACGAAGCAATAGACAAAATTTGTAATACTTTTAAATTACTTAATATTGAATACGAGGCTTTTGGTGTAACTTGCGTTTAGTTTGTGCAGAATAAACCATTTTTCTTTCTTTCTTTCTCGATCAGAACCTTGATTGTGGGGAACTTTTAGTTAAATGTATTGTTTGTACGTAGCTCGTGAACGGCACGGTTGATACTAAGCGACGCGACATGTACCTCGGCGTGTATGGCGCCCTCGGAATCGGACAAGGTAACATAAACTACATCTTAACTAACCACTGTTGTTGGAATATTGAAGATTATATCAAAACTTAATTATATACCCCATTCAATAATTTTAACAATCAAGTCTTAAAGTCCCACTAATGGAAATAATTACGGTGTTGGAAAAGTCTTAAACCATCTCGACTGGTGGACGCAATATTATTATGTTATTAGGGCTCCGTGCACGAAAAAAAAAACCCATTTTTGTAGATAAGTTATCTAATTGTAAGAAAGCTTGAAATAATTGAATCATTAAATCTCAAACTATAAAAGTACAGTTTTCGTGGTGCTAAACCATTCGTGACAGTTATACCACCTGTTAATAGTTGCATCACTTTTGCGCTCTAGAAAATATGGTTTGCCTAATGCCATAAAATATGGTTCGCCTTTGATTTACTTAATGAAGATATTGTATTTATACATAAAATCAAATTTTGATTTTATCTCAAGGATAGCTGAAGATTAATACGTAATTTTCAAATTTTTGATATGGTTTATAAATAATAGAAAAAAATATTATATTACTGACTGAATTAAACAAAAATTGTTTTTTCAACTTTATTTTGTATCGAAGTTGAAAAAAGTGGTTCCGCCACATGCAAGTAGACCATAAATAATGATGTTTATTTATCTTGTAAAAAAAGTGATCAAACTCTTTCTCTCGCGTAATTTTTCGGAAAACTTGTTGCGAATATTTGTTATTTTCCATGAATATGTAACTTATTTGAAAAATCCCTTACAGCCACATGTAGAACAAAGAACTCGACTTTTCAAATCACAAATAGTTTTGTTTAAATTATTTTTCCCGTTCTCACAAACAGTGAACAAAATTGATCAAAATCAGTTGATTTCGTGCACGGCCCCTTAAACCACAAAAGGATGCTGCTGTTTATCCTCTTGTCATAATAATCTTTTACCCCGCGTCCTATTTCAAAGCGATCGTGGCGCGAATACACGACCGTTCGAACTTTTTGTTCGGTGAGCCTGAACGCGTGATCGCGCCGACAGAGGGCGCTATCCGGTTTAACGAAAAAATGTGGCATGAACGCGACCGCTTTTTAATAGGACGTGGCCATAGACACCTCAGAAAATCAATGAAATAAAAACTACAAGACACTTACAAATATACTAATAATGTAATTTGGTAATGGAAACTGGTAATAATGAATACATTATTTACACAATACTTTATGTTTATGAATCTGTTTTCTATATCTATGCATATTTTTCTTTAAAAAAGTTTGCAATTAATGTTGCCCTTTATTATATTATGTATATCTATTGCATGGTCTTGAATTTTCTTAATAACCAAAGAAATTCCTACAATAGAGTGCATGGAAATCATTACAACAATAGATTCAATTCAGTAGGAAATAACATACAAGAGTCATCAAAAAACCTGAATCACAAATAATTTAGAAAATGTTGAGAATTGCTGAAGTATTAAAAAAATCTAAAAGACTTGACATAATTTTGTCCATTATATTTTGTGTTTTTTAAATGTAATTGAATTCATTTTGACAAATACTGTTTGTTAATTGAGTTTTAATTATTTATTGCCAGTAAAATTATCCCCAAAAAAAAACTCAAATGTATTTTAATCCACCAGAAAAACTCGACATTAAGTTATATAATATATCATAAAATCTTACTGTCTAATCACCATACCATCCATAGTAATCCTTGTTCAAAAATATTCTGTATAGGTACCTATATGTACCTACTTACCGATGTTGCGGATATTCGCATCAGAATTCTTATTTAGACCTCCGCATCCGTATTAATCAATGCGGCGCTCATGTGGATGCCGATGTGGATGGAAAAGGGTGAGGATAAGTAAAATCATCATCATCATCAGCCTATTTATGTTCCCACTGCTGGGACACAGGCCTCCTCTCTGTGAGAGGGAGTGGGCTGTAATCTACCACGCGGGCCCAGTGCGGGTTGGTAGATGTCACATGTCTTCTAATTTTTTGGTTCTAAGACATGCCGGTTTCCTCACGATGTTTTCCTTCACAGTTTTAAGAGCAGTGGTGATGAAATTATTTACACAAAGTAAAGCGCCTGTTTGGGTTCGAACCCACGACCTACAACTCGTAAGTCGGGGCCGTTACCACTGGGCCACCACTGCTCTTAAGTCATTAAAAAGTTGCCACTGCTCTTAAGTCAGTTAGTAAAATCATAATCAAGTGGAAATTCAATAATTTAAATTATCAATATAGCTCTAAATCTCGAAACAAGCTCGAAACAGCACTGCAATTTGGAAAAACCGTAAGAAATTTTGAATTTCGCCTTGCTACCTTGACGGATTCCTTAAAAAAAATTGAGATCCGCATCCTCGGATGTGAGCCACCAAAAGTCCGCATCCGCGGATGTAAAAAAAACTGCATCCGCAACATCCCTGGTTCTTACCATTGAACTCGCGCCCGCTATGAGTTGCAATCAATATTCTATACACCGATATTGGGATTTGGTGCGCTTTGTTGAAATATATATGTCGTGACCAGATCTTAGAATTGACCATTTCATGAAATGGCCAGCTAACATTGGCCATATCGTTTAAACGTCAGCGTTTAATGATATGCCAATCGACATTAATGATATGGCCAAACATATCATTAATGTAGATTGTAGGGTATCCATGGTGTAAGGTGTAGTAAAAATAGCCAAGTAACTGCGACCAACTTGGAAGTAACACTCGCCCGCCGCTGCCGCGGCACCGCTCGTTTCGCTCGCTCGGCTCGCGCGCGGTTGGTCACAGTTCTAACCTAACCTATTAGGTCAGGGTGCCAAATAAGCGGTGTAAATTTTTAATTTTAAAATACTAATTTTAAGTGATATGTTGCATTTCACGCCGCGGCAGTGGCTGGCGAGCGCTACTTCCAAGTTGATCGCTTTCCATAATATCATATTTGGAAACCCAATAAAAGTCCATCGATTTTTTTGCGTGGTAGGGTGGCAATAAAAATCTTTAACTTTGTTTGACTTTTTGTATGCCGCCGCCTTGATGCACAACAAAAACAAAGCGACATCAACGCCTCTACCGGTGGATCTATAATTAATTATAATCTAACTATTTTGCGATATGATCACTAATGTTTGTCCACATCATGAAGTAGTCGTACGTTTAACTGTTCATATCGTTAAACGTTGAGTATTTAATGATCGGGCCAGGCCACATCATGATGTGACCAGTGGACGATGTTCATTTCTTAACACGTACAGTGCCGGGAGCCCTCCTGGAGGGTTCACCTAGTCGCATATGGGATGCCGGGAGCCCTCGCGGAGGGCTCATTTTAAATGTAGGTTTTTCTTAGCGAATACAGCATTATAAACCGTGAAAATAAAATCAGATGTATATTTAAACAAGATTTATTAGCATATGCATTGGTTTTCAAATCGATTTTTTTTTAATTTTTTCTTCAGTTACAAATATTAAACTAAAGATTTAAAAGGTTGGAAACTACGTATAGCGACAAGACCCCCAGAAAACACTATTTCAGTGTTTAATAATACGGTTGTAAACCTAATGCCGTTGATTAACTTTAGCGCAAACGTAATGCCGGGAACCCTCTTGGATGGGTCCACTTACAATATGTATGGCGGCATGGCCTATGAGTTCGACGAAAATGGGTGAAGTCGAAAGTGTTAAACTGATCAATTTAAAGATCTGACCACAACATATAATACTCAATTTTCATGTTGTTTTTATTGCTGAAATGCGACTGGTGACTTTTGTATGTTAAACTAGTATTTTCATATATCTTTTTTATGAAATTGCATGGTACATTTTCTATTTAGATATTTATTTATATTTAGTAATGTCTTTGAAATGCGCAAAGTATAATCACGGGCACGTAACTAGGCAAAGAATCGTAGATGCGCAGAATTCGTTTTCGCTTGTTTTTCGTATCAGACATGTTTATAAATAAATTATGGCCGTAACCATAGAATAATGACATGCAATTAAAGTGATTTTTTTGTTGTTGCACTAAGTATACATGCGCAATCTTACTCAAAATACACCAAAACCTTGCCAAGTTACGTGCTGGCGACCGTACACGCCTGTTTTTACTGCAAAACGAAAACTATTGTTGTTTTTAAAAGATCTAGTAATATAATTAGTAATATTTTTTTTTCGAAATATTAAGAGTCCCTAGGCCACACATGCCTACAATTTGAATCATTTATTTATTAAAGTAGGCTCCTATAACTTCAAAACATTGAATGTCGGTGACGTTGGTCCTAAAAACTCGGTACGAATCGGCCACGTCATGTACACTCGTGGGACAAAAATGTAAAGCAATTTTCTGAAACTACTTTCCTTTTCACTCCAAATATTGTTCTGGACAAAAATAAACATGCACTGTGCAAACAAAAATAGTCGTCGTGTTCGTCAACTGTATTGACCCCGCGAGTGTCCTTCCTCCCGGCCGGCGCGCAGTGGTGTCGGTGTCGGTGTCGTCGCTGGCGCTGTACCTGGGCACGCTGGCGGCGGCGCGCGCGCTGCACGCGGCGCTGCTGGCCGGCGTGCTGCACGCGCCCTCCATCGGCTTCTTCGACTGCACGCCCGTGGGCCGCGTGCTCAACCGGTTCAGCAAGGACGTGGACGTGCTCGACAATGTGTTGCCCATGACGCTCAGAGGATGGACCTCCTGCTTCTTTGCGGTATGCGACGCCACTCGCACGTGTGGAGTGCGACACTGGTACAACTCGAACGTTAACAAACACACACATGTTTAAAAGCGTTTATTCTGTCGCAAATAGATGTCAAATATTTCGCTGTTTTGATTAATTTGGCAATATAACTGAATGAAAATAAGAAATGTGGGTAACTAAGTACCTAGAATATCAATAACCTAAAATAATATCCTAGAATTGCAATTATAACACTGAATTTGATGTTGTAACCGTTTTAGGTGTAAAAAAGTCATTTGGAAAGTTTCCAAACACATTATTTACATCTAAAACTAAATATTCGGTATTAACATATTAATGATTGCATTTCATAATCATTATTCTAGTTCGCTAGTTAGCCACATTTCTTTTTTCCATACAGTAATATTGTCAAATTAATCATAACAGGTAAAAATTTGACAGTTATTTGCGACGTTGCCTACTTTCAGAATAAACGCTCTTAAAATGTTGAACTCAGAATAGGAGTTGGTTTTGTATGTAATGTATCCAACATACAATTTGTAAGAAAAAAAAAACATAAAATATCAGTAACTAAAAGCAAAAAGCCATATTATAGAAGATTTTTTTTCCTGTCGGTTGGCTACATTTCTAGAGTTGACCAAGTGTTGCACTTTATACTGCAATGTGTTACGCAAATCGCTTATAGAATTGTTACATGTACTTTTTTATAGAACATAACGGCTACTATGTTTTGGAGCCCCAGACAGTGTGTAGCCGTATGCCTCACATGTTTCTCTACCTAAAACCTTTGACATATCAACATGGGATCAGTTTATGAATAATAAATCGTTGTTTTTAGCTCCTTCTTGTATTGTAGGTGCTTAGATAGTTGTTTTATCTTACATTCTTTGCTTTCTTTTGTTTTAACGCAGGAATTAGACGTATGCTAAGATAAGCTTGCATGTGATTAACCTAGTGTAGAAGTTAAGTTCAAAGGAATAACCAAAACCGCTTATTTGGTGATAAATTCGACCACAACCCGTCATGACGGGAGACCCATGGGTCTTCAAGTTTATTCACGAACTGAAGTTCTTGTTTCGGTATTAGCAAAACTGGACACAAAGCTTCTTGGCACAAAACGCCAGCCAAGCGAAATTTTTGTTTGATATTTCGACCATAACGCTTTTTAATCCCGAAATATGAGAACGCGTTGCAATTCATATGGTTAAAAGCTGCCAGTAGTAGATTTATACTGTATTCAGAATACCGTTTTGCCCATGTTGTCCGTCTCGGTGTTATGTATAAATAACTTCCAATACTACCTCGGGTTGTTCGCATTTTACCATCGGCCAGGCTAGGCAATAGCCCAGCCTTGCCCAGCCTGGCCTGGGCAGCCTGGCTTAGCCCAGACACAAGTTCATGGCTATAATTTAACCAATAGATCTGTTTGTCTGTTAGTGATTGCCTGATTCAGATTCTAAAAATATACATGCCTCTTTGCATTAGAAACAAATGTCACTCACAAAACCATAATTGTCAATAAATATGGTGATCTATCGATTATAGCGCTTATCGCTCCAGTGGATAAACTTGACAAGCCGAAACACGATGTGGTGGATTTTTCTCTAAAGAGTGTTTTCGGTTAATAAGCCTTACAGAGACTTTAAATAGCTCTATAATTTATCTTACGCACAGTATACTATCAATATCCACCAACGTAGCGTCGTGTAGCCCTACCTAGTGGTTGCCCTATTCCTTTATACTTACAAACTGTCGTTTACCGCCCAATTTCTCTCCAAACAGTAATTGTACGCCATCTATTGTTTTGCAACACCATCTACAAATTCTATCGTTAATAAATATAGCTTATTTGCGTAAACACCTAATAAAGTAATGTTTGGATAATACGTATCGTAAACAATGTATTCATTATTATTAGGAGTGTCGCCCAGTGTCGAGCGCCCATGCGTGGTGTTCGGCTAGGTACTAAACGAGTGTCCATGGATGTTGTTGCAGCATTAGGATCAATTTTTGCTGACCTAATGCCATTTCTGGCATGTTGGCGGGCGGCGAGGTATCTCCACGAGCTATTGTTGAGCCATGTGTTAAAGGCACCGTTGCAATTCTTCGAAGTGACACCCGTTGGCAGGATACTCTCTAGATTTTCTAAAGACATGGACATTTTGGACACGTCTCTTCCTTCGCAGATCTCCGACTTGATGTGGTGCATTTTTGAGGTAATCTCACCACTGTTAACTATTCATTCCATTTTTATGGCCATTCGGTTATGTTGGTGGGTATTTTTTTTTTGTTTTATTATTTGTCTGTGTTTGTGCAACATTATGTTCGTCTTATTTGGGAGGTGTTAGTGCGATGTAGTGAGAATGAGAAGTAAACTGATGTGTTAGCAGTCCACATTCAAAAATGCATGTAAAATATTGTTTTTCAATTTATTGGTAAACTCGTTTTAACGTTCCATAAAAGGTTAAAGTTTTAGAAAAGGTTAAATTAAATCTTATTTACATACATACTACAATAAAATTATCAGTTCAACATTTGATTTCTTTGGAATATTTAGTTATAATTTCCACGTTTGATAGGATCAGTAGTATTATCAAATCCAGGGTATTTGGTCGCATATAATTTAAAGTCATCATATTCGCCTTTACTTTACTTCGAATTTATTTCTTATTATTGTTAAACAAAATTATGATTATGCATAATTTTGTTTAACAATAATAAGAAATAAATTAAGCATAATTTTTTGACCATAATTATTTAATTGATGGCATAATGATCTACAGCCCTTAAATTTGCCGGTTAAAAACCAAGTTAGTATTTGGCAGAAATATTTTTGACTGAATGCTTAAATTGTCCATCTGTTTATCTTTTGCAGATTCAGAATGTTATAAATAAACTTAAAAAACGGCCGGACTTGCACACGCAGGGTACTGTATAGATCGAGTAAAAAACGTCGTAAAAACAGGTTTCTTGTATGGTGTACCCCCTTTTGTTAATTTTATTATTTATTGTTATAGCGGCAGTAGAATACACAATCTGTGGGAATTTCAACTGTCTACCTTTTACGGCTAATGAGATCAGTCCGCTGACAGACAGACAGACGGACGAACGAACAGCGGAGGCTTAGACCCTAAAAATGAAGCAAAGTCCTGTCATGAAAAGAAGCCATGCCATATTATTAAAAGTCCAAAACAATGAAACATTCAACTTAAGTTTTGTATTTTATACTAATAAATGACTATTAGACGTATCAATGTTAATAATACTTCTACATTTATGGCAACTAGGGTAATGGTTAAGAAAGTTAACCAATATGATAACTACCAACAACCAATATGCTCAAACAAACAAATATGCCAATAATCAATTATGTGAAAATAAAATCGTGTATTTTGACATTAGGACTTCAGATTGTATGCGAGCCAAGGGAATACCTAAGTAGGATGTTATTGGGCCCAATAACATCCTACTTACCTATACTTAGTCATGGGGTACCAATTCGAACAAATTATAATTAGTCTTGAAAAAAGATCATAGATGGCAGCAAAGGTAACAATGATGAAATTAACAGTCACTAAAAAGCGATAAACGGAAGATTTTGACTGAAGTAAGATTAGTAAAAATCAAAACTTCCTTGTTTAATGCTGATTTATCTATTGTAACTCATAAATCTCGTATTTTCAACAAAAAAAGGTAAAACCTTTTTGTTTAGGGCTCTTTGCAATAGATGGCGTTTTACATCACTGTACCACATTTTATGCTGTAGCCAGACAATAGCCCGACTTAGGGAGGTCGCATTTCTTTGTATGGGATTGAGTATCTGTACGTAGTTTTATATTATCTGTGACTTAGTATTGCTTATTATTTGATGCCTCGCTTTAATGAAACTACAAGGATTGGAGAGCTTGTTGTGTGCTGTTATTTTTTTCTTTTACTGTACGTGGCACAGATTTTTTTTATAATTTTACAATTTACTGTGGTATCTGGAAAATCCTCTTAAACAATACGTATTCACCACAAAATTAAACTTGTATTTTTAAATCAAGTTTGTAAACTGATCCCAAAAATATACACTTGTTCACTGTGTTTTTATGCGTGCACCAAGTCGAAATGACCTGGAATGGATACAAGTAATTGCTGTCTTTACACTAACTATTTATGATAGTTACCGCAAATATTATTTAAATCTGTGTACTTTATCACACTTTATAAGGACTACTTAAACTTGTTTTTTTTTTTTTTGTTATGAAAGATAGCATCTATTTGTATCATCAACAGTATCATCAATTAATAATCTTGCACCTCTTTTATTAACATAGTAGATATTAACTTTTATACAATAAATAAATAAATAATACGAACGTATTATGTCGTGTCCCAGTGGTTAAAGCCTCGCCTCAGATGCACTAGGTTGTGGCTCCAAATCCGAGCGAGTACTGAACCCACAATTCATAATTTTATTAATACTCTGTATGAGAAGTGCCCTGTGCCCTGCAGTGGGTCTGTGACAGGCTGGTATTATTTATTTAGTATAGATAAAATAATTTTAGCGAAAATGTTATAAAACGAACATTTTATGTTTGCGGTCTCTTATTGGAAAAATAGGCGCGCTGCGCTATTATTTTAAATCAAGTCGTTCATAAAAGAGGTGCAATTTTTTTAGACTCGTGTAGTATTGTAAAGTTTCACACGTAACAGAGCATGAAATGTCTGTAGGTATTGGGGACGCTTTTCGTGATAAGTTTCTCTACGCCGATATTCATGGCCGTGATTCTTCCCATCGGCTTCATTTACTACGTGATCCAACGGTTCTATGTGGCTTCGTCGCGGCAGCTGAAGAGATTGGAGTCTGTGTCGCGATCGCCTATCTACTCGCACTTCGGTGAGAGCATCACAGGCGCTAGCACCATTCGAGCTTACGGCGTCTCGGAAAGGTAAACTTAAACATTCTTTATTTCCACAAACAGACACTATTTTAATTAAGTATTCACGCAATTAATGCTGGTTTTGACAGTCCAGTGCTAGTACGAATACCAAGTAAATAAAATACAGTCTTAGTTTTCATGGCCCCATTAATTGTATTAACTCCATGTAGATAATTAGCTATCTAATTACGCAACACATTTTCGTAAACGACTCCGATTAATTTGTTTCATTTTGACAGTTCAACAACATTCATTGCGTTATTTACGTTGCTGAGCAGAATTTATTTTCGAACTTTTGAAGCAATGAATTAGAAATCTGTTTCACAGCGATTCAGATTTTGATTGATCGTGTATTATGTAATTAGGGTACTGGTTGTGCTGGTATTATATTAATTTCCTTTGTACCACTAGGTTTGTTGCAGAATCAGAGCGTGGTGTGGATCACAACCAGTCGTGCTACTACCCGAGCTGCATCGCGAACAGGTGGCTGGCGATCAGGCTCGAGATGATCGGCAATCTCATCATATTCTTCTCCGCGATGTTTGCAGTGCTCAACAGAGACACTATCAGCGCCGGTCTGGTCGGACTCTCCGTCAGTTACGCCTTACAGGTATATAGACCTACATTATTTAAAGCGTTTCAACACATTGTCAAAATCATAATACCGTAATACTTGAATGTTCTCTACTTATTGGCAAATTTGTTTTCAGATCACACAGACTTTGAATTGGCTGGTGCGCATGACATCAGAAGTTGAAACAAACATTGTAGCAGTGGAGAGAATAAAAGAATACGCGGAGACAGAACAAGTGAGTAAATATGAAACTGGGCACCAGGGAAGTGTTACCTATCTAGTGGAAGTGACAATCTAAACATGGTTGTTATGTTTTGCGATACAGGAGGCGGCGTGGACCGTAGCCCCCGGGCCGGGCGCGTCGTGGCCGGAGACGGGCGCGCTGCAGCTGGAGGGGCTGACGCTGGCGTACCGCGCCGGCGCCGAGCCCGCGCTGCGTGACGTCACGTGCGCCGTGGCGCCGCGCGACAAGCTCGGCATCGTGGGCCGCACCGGCGCCGGCAAGTCCACGCTCACGCTGGGCCTGTTCCGCATCGTCGAGGCCGTGGGCGGCCGCATCCTCATCGACGGGCTGGACGTGGCCGCCATGGGCCTGCACCAGCTGCGCTCGCGCATCACCATCATCCCGCAGGACCCGGTGCTGTTCTCGGGCACGCTGCGCATGAACCTGGACCCCTTCGAGACGTTCTCGGACGAGGACATCTGGCGCGCGCTGGAGTACGCCCACCTGAAGCCCTTCGTGCAGGGTGAGTGCCGCTACGCCGCGCGGCTCGCGTGCAGTAGGCCTAACAAGACACACGCGACAAATTTTCTCACTCGCGCGAGTAATTGTCGTCTATTTCTGCACTTTACTCGTTTTCTGACAGCGCTGCTATACAAAATAGTAGATTCTGTCAAACTTGATGTTTTGTTGACAAACCCTAACATGGCACCTTAGTTATCTCGATTATTGACGATTCAACACGAGATAATCTGCGGTTTTTCGGTCATTTAGTCTTATTTACTCGTCGATTTTGACGACGGGAAGAGTAGAGAAAAATATGATACAAAAAAAAAATACAAAAAAACATGGCAGATTCATAATTAAAAAAATAATATTAATTAATTTAAATCATAATGTTACTTTATTATTATTTATTACATTAATTTATTTATTTCATTTATTTATTGTATTTATTTATTTATATTTATTTTAATTTAGTTTTTTATTTTATTTTACAATATATTAATAATGAAAATACTTTGTTTTAAAGTACTATTTATATTGGAACAACGTTTTTTATATGGAATTTTTCACTTTTTGTATGGAAAATATGAAAAATTATGACCTACATGTTGAGTGTTAGGGGTTTATGGGTATTATAAAGGGGGTCGAAAATTTCATTATTTTTGCGATAGGAATAGGACACACCATTTTCTAGATATAATATTATGCAAAAGAAAAATAAAGTTTTGGTGATTTTTAGTCTAGTTTAGGCATTTGTGACAAGAGAATCGGCTCCATTGAATGAATGAAACGGTATCTCAAGCCAATGTTGCTATCATAAAAAAGATTTGTTTTGAATAATTTGCAACATCGGTATCTCGTCGCGAGATATAAAGTGTCAAAGTGTCTTTTCGAGTTTACTCGTCGTTAACGGTCATGTTAGGGATTAGAATGACGTCAGAATTGTAGACAAGTGTCGACAAAACGACAAAAATAGCGATCTCGCACTTGGCATGTTAGCCCTACAGGACTCACGTACTCACTCACACGCATGCGCAGGGCTCGCGGCCGGGCTGCGCCACGAGGTGGCGGAGGGCGGCGAGAACCTGTCGGTGGGACAGCGGCAGCTCGTGTGTCTGGCGCGCGCACTGCTGCGCAAGACGCCGCTGCTGGTGCTGGACGAGGCCACGGCGGCCGTGGACCTGGAGACCGACGAGCTCATCCAGGTGCGTGCTCCCTCCCTCTCCCTCTCTCGCGCTCCCCCCACAGCTCGTGTGTCTGGCGCGCGCACTGCTGCGCAAGACGCCGCTGCTGGTGCTGGACGAGGCCACGGCGGCCGTGGACCTGGAGACCGACGAGCTCATCCAGGTGCGTGCTCCCTCCCTCTCCCTCTCTCGCGCTCCCCCCACAGCTCGTGTGTCTGGCGCGCGCACTGCTGCGCAAGACGCCGCTGCTGGTGCTGGACGAGGCCACGGCGGCCGTGGACCTGGAGACCGACGAGCTCATCCAGGTGCGTGCTCCCTCCCTCTCCCTCTCTCGCGCTCCCCCCACAGCTCGTGTGTCTGGCGCGCGCACTGCTGCGCAAGACGCCGCTGCTGGTGCTGGACGAGGCCACGGCGGCCGTGGACCTGGAGACCGACGAGCTCATCCAGGTGCGTGCTCCCTCCCTCTCCCTCTCTCGCGCTTCCCCAACCGTGCGCTGTCTCACTCTCGCTGTCCGCTCGTGTTGCAGAAGACGATCCGCTCCGAGTTCGCGTCGTGCACGGTGCTCACCATCGCGCACAGACTCAATACCATCATGGACTCCACCAAGGTCATGGTGTTGGACAAGGGACAACTCGTCGAGTACGCGCCTCCTGAACAACTATTACAAGATAAGAACTCTATATTCTATAGCATGGCCAAGGATGCAGGCCTAGTTAATTAATTATTATACTCAAAATTCACTAACTTATCCGTTTCTTTTAGTGAATTGAGAGTATTGAGACTCATTTCCGTGTGATAGACGATATCGACACAGACATGTTTTTAGTTAATCAAACACAGTGTAGTATTACTTGCAACTTTCGAAAATCAATTCATAGTTGCAAGACTTTCTGTTGGTAATGTAAATGTTTTATGAAACGTGTCCGCAACTGACATTGGGCAAATATGTATGGGGCTTGGTCCAAAATTCCATTACTAACGAAACCTATGCCACCTTTATTTTGATACCACACTAGAAAAGGTCATTAAAAAACATTACGACTACATTAAATGGTGGCTAAAATCCGCATGGTTGATTTTGTTTTCAAAATAAATATGGCCAGCGTCACTCGAGGTGACAAGACAAACCCAATCATTCACTCACACCAAAATAAAAAATTAAAAAAAAATATTACCCTATTTACGCTAAAATGGTTTATATAATAATAATTTTCTTTTAGCTGCAGATATTGAGTTTTACCTTCAGATGTTTTTTCATGGGTCTCCTAATAAATATTACTCCTTATTTAATATACTATTCAGTTACATAGGTCTCGTTAGTGGTGGACTTGGGTCACAATTGCCCATTGTCTTTTGATACACTATCGAGTCAGTATTGTCTATTACTTGTGTGTAATTTGCGCTCAGCTCAGAATAAAAGCTCTTGCTGCCACTAAGTTATTTGACAATAGTCATTGTAATGAGTAGAAAAGTTAATGCATTTTAAACCTCCCCATTAGTCCCCATATTAAGTTTTAGCATATTAGTAAAATAGTAAAAATTAAAGCATTTACAACTCATCACAGTAAAACAAATCAATGGATAATAGTGATTAAAATATCGAAATACATAGTACTTAAGTATAAGACAGGGTGTGATTTTGATGAGTTTCTGCTATAGGTAGGGGTGTATATTGTTAAGGTAAGCTCAAATCATGCCTCATTAAAAGACAAGGGATGATGGAATGATTCCAATTTGAGAAGAAATTGATCCTAGAATCCTAAACTAACAACTTTTAATTTACTTATAAATTGTTATTCATATGAATATAATTATTATTTTTGCCTGTATGTTACGTGTACAATAAAGAATATTACTTTTATATTATTCCCATTGAATGTCAATTTGGGTCAAATACAATTTCTTCCAAATGGCAATCGTTGCGTAACATTACACAATGTGTTCAATCATAAATTCATAACAGTTACTGACATTATTTTACGATGCGTTGTTGCCAGATTGTTTGCTGCATGAATTTATTACTGAGATTACTAATCGCATTAATGGAGGGTAGGCACATCTGTAGGTTATTTGTTATAACTTGATACGAATTAAACGCAGCTCGATCGCGAACATTATCTTTAAATTTTGTTGTTTTGTATAAGAAATATATACATTGTTATATCATTAGAATCCCAAGCGGCTTGGAGCTCTGTTTTTATAAATTTTACCAGCATTATTTAAATACGCTATGTACAGTACCTTGTGGACTATTTTCGCGACTTAATTCTGAGACTTAATTTTATCAGATTTACTTTAATTAATGAATAAATTGTTTGTTGTACTTTTAAGGAAGGCGTTCAATTATATTTATTTTCATGTTACCACGCCCCAGCTGCTCGATTATTGTAAAATGTTTTGAAGACAATACTTCAAACCAGACTCAAATTACTTAACGGTCTCATTTCGAGTACTAACTAAACTACTTATGCAAAGATACTTAATGCGTACTTAATATTGTATTATCTATGTAAAGAACTCTGTATATATAAATACGTACTATAATTTTATATAATATATTCATTTTCTGTATAAATATAATTTAAACACAATGACACTTAATGCGGTTTTTGTAATACATTATGTAATCACATGTAATGATAATTTTGTAGACATTTAGTATTATATTTCCTACAATTATTTGTAGCTTTTAAATTCCTTCATGTTAAATGAAGATTATTCATTGTATTAGGCACATGCACCTTTGCAGTTATGGTGCAGAAATAATTTAATAATTTTACTGCAACCAAAATAAAAGGTGAAAATTCTTTTACTATGGACACTTTTACAATTATCATATTATATCGTACACTCTATAATCTGAAATGACCGAGCATATCAGTTCACGTAGTCGTGCGCCTTAAACAAGGTTACGATCTTACTGCCAATGGTAAGTGATATAAATAATGATTTATTGCGTGAGGCGTAAATGTAAAAAAAATAAACAATAAGTGAATAATGTCTCGTTATATGTTGATAGGCCTTTTTAATTTATGCTACGGATTCCGACGACAGCGGTGGCCGCAGTGACAGCTCTCATGAAACAGCGGGGTTTGAATTTAGCTTGTCAAAAAAGCTATAAATGGAAACACACCAACTTACTTCCATAAATAACGTCTCAGTGATGTCATTCAACCGTAGCGGCCACCGCAGTCGTCCGTACCGCTTTCCGTACAAATAAGTTTTTATTTTTGTAAGGACATGTACAATACGGCCCATATAACTTGGCAGTTCTGAACATACGCACTTAACCTAGGCTTAGGCAGTTAACTTTCGCGCATGGTCTCTCACTCGCCTCATGTCACCATTTGATTCCTACAAAATGTTATAGCGTAGCCTTCTGCGCGAACTTCGGAACTGCCAAGTTATACCGGCCGTATTGTATGTTATGATCATAAACCATATTTGATCAATATACAACCTGACACTGACCTGCAAATTGATAAAAACGTAACACAATTTGAATTTCGCGTGCTCCCTTATTGAAACTTAAAAGTGCTCTTCCGATGCAAAAAATCGACATACACTTCCATAGATGGCGACATTGCCGCCTGTCAACCTTTTCATAGGCTAACATAGAAACCAGCCTGTCGCTCCGGTCTGGGCGAAGTTGGAGCTTACTGTTTGCGGTTGCGGTCGCCTTCGGAAGAACACCTTTACTGTAATACAATAATTCGTTAGCAATATTTTACTGTACCTAATTTAAGTTTCATTAATGGCTGCCATAAAAAGGCACCACTGCAGCATAGACCATACATTTTAATGATGCGATGGCTTTAAGACAGTATCTAATTGGATAAACCTATAACAATTTTATTCCCAAGGCTTTTTTCATTCAATGCCTTTACATAATTCTCTTTCTGTAACATTTTTGATACTTACTAAGTATCGTTGAATAAAAATGCTGTAAGATATTCTGGTACTCATCTTTTTGCAAATAAAAGATTAAATTTGTAGATCTAATAAAATGGTTTTAATTACAATGCTAGTAAATGTTTGTATGCATGATTCATCTAATCGACTTTTTGTTTCAAATTTATTAGGTTGTAAAAAGTTAAGCAATAATAAACATTTTGTTGCATATTGTTTACACCTTACAGAAAATCTATGAGAATTAATAATAAATTCATAACTGTACATCTGTGAATAAACCATGTACATATGTTTAACGTGTACAATTTGTAAAAAGTTGCCCAGTTTCAAGCAAGGCAGGTTCTAGAATATAAGTAGATTAGTCTTCACTTTTGTGCCTATTGAATAATTTAAGAGAATATTTGTTTCAATGTGTATTAATAATAAAAATGTTTTACCAAGATAGACTATAGCTTTGTTTTTTTTACAACATCTTTTTGTGCTATTTTGTTAAACGCGTCACTCGAAGTGGTAAAAGCCTCACTCGTTCGAGGTCACGAGGAAAGAAGGCTCAAAAACACCCCACGTCTGACAGGAACGAGAACTATCTCAAAATATGAGTAAAAAAAAAATTGTTTTAATCCTTACTGGAAAACATAAAAAAAAATTGCTCTGAATATTAATTCAAGGGTAGTATAAAAGTTAGATAGATAAATACCCTATCGTCTGACAGCCTAGGAACGAGAACTATCTCAGACCATCGCAAAAACGAGTAAATAGTTATTTGTTATACAAGAGTGCAAAGTTGCTTTTTAACCGCGTGTTCAATTTTGATGACCGAGCAAGCGAAGGATTCTAAAATTGAATCACGAGCGCAGCGAGTGATTCAAAATTAGAAGCCTGAGCGTTAGCGAGGGAATCAAAAGAGCACGAGGTGAAAAATCTTTGCACTCGAGTGCAACACGTAACTTTTCATTCCACCTCAGCGAGGAAATGACTAAATGCAAAAAAAAAAACGTTTACAATCACAAGATAGGTACACTTTTATTTCAGTTTAGGTATTAATTACTACATTATAACAGGTAAGTATTACAGAATAATCTTTAAACGTTTTCTGAGAAAGTTTTGGCTCCTTTTGCTAGTCGCCACGTGTTGAACATATCGTACTGTTTTAAATACTTCTCGCGTGATTGTTGAGGGAGAAAGCTCATTTGCGCATTATTAACAGTTTCAGTCAATTCTGTTGGCGTCAAGCAAACTTCCTCGTCGCTAGAATCACTCATTTTAGTTTTTTCACTTGTTTTCAAGTTTCTTGTTTTTAATAAAAGGTTTAACAATGACGTGAAAAAATGCCGCGTAAAGAACCGCGTACAAAGCAAATTGAAAAAAGAACACCAAGAAGGTTCCGAGTCTGAGTTTTTAAAAAAATAAAAAAAAAGTTGTATGATATATTCGGCACCATAGAGGTAGCAGTAAATAGGTTTAATGTTTTTTTTAATTCACAAACTTAGTGCACACGATGTTCTAAATTCAATTTACTTTATCCTCTAGACAATAAAAACGGCTTTTCCACTCAGATATTGAAGATTAAAAATACTCTTTCCGAGATGGTGGGATGAAAAAAAAATTACATACTTCTGGTTTTAATCCTTACTGGCAAACAATTATTTCAGGGGTAGTATATCAGAGTGAGCAATGGTGGCCCAGTGGTAACGTAACGGCCGCGACTTACGCGTTGTAGGTCGTAAGTTCGAACCCAGAGTCCCAGACAGGCGCTTTACCTTGTGCAAATTATTTCATCACCACTACTCTCAAAACGGTGAAGGAAAACATCGTTGGAAAACCGATGCCAAAGAAAAAAATCAAAGACATTTGATATATACCAACCTGCAATGGGCCCGCGTGGTGGTTTACGGCCCACTCCCTCTCACAAAGAGGAGGCCTGTGTCCCAGCAGTGGGAACATTATAGGCTGATTACGGATATAAGTTAGTAAAATCTGGAGACTTTAGTTTTAGAACGACTAGAAAATAAAACCTTTCCGTTTTAATACTTACCTACTGGCCATCGTAAGAAAAAATGCTTTGAATATTTAGCAGATTATAGGTATTACCCCTGAACGAATATTCAGAGCATTTTTTTGTATGTTAGCCAGTAAGGATCAAAACCGAAAGTATGTATTTTAATTTTATTAATTTTTAGCGATTTCTTTAGATACTTCTCTTTGCTGTCAGACATGGGGAAATTTTCAATGGAAGATGAGACTTCTCCTTTTATGACGACCCGTTGTCCCCGTGGCGGGGACAAAATTAAAGGGGCCAATTATGCGCTTACCAACGGACATCATTTCATTTGAATAATTATACTACAATGATAGATTTTAAAAACTAGGTTGGGGACGCCCTAGTATTAAATACAGGGTGAAATTAAATTAACTAGCGAAACTCCGCAGACGATAGGTATCGATAATATATCTCAACATGATAAAACAATAGTCATTCATTTGATGATGTTTTTTGTGGGGTCATCAACCGCAGTTAGTGCAGTCCACTTGCAAGACCAGCTAAAAAAAAAACTTTTTTTGTATAAACTTCACAGACGTGATGGGTATCGTTGTTTCCTTACTCAAAATTTCTCCTAATGTATGTATTAATGTACCTACAAAAGATTATCATTATTTGGAAAGTATTTTATTGCGTATCATTGTAGTATGTAGGTAACAATTTTTTTTTGTAAAATCTAAATGAACGACTTGCCCCGACACAGATAAACCCTGAGTGGTTTTCGTTGTGTGGCTAAAACCATTGTATTAGAAAAAAATCAATAAAATATATATAATAGTAGTAATAGTATAGTAACACGATAAAACAAAACAGACTTTCTCAACTCGTACTTCATTCGTCGTCGTTGACCCCCAAGTCTTTTATGTTTTAACTTTTTTTTTCAATACCTATCACGTCTGCAGAGTTTCGCTAGATACTTTAATCTGACCCTGTAAATAGGGTTGCCAGGTGTCCGGCTTTTTATAATCGTGTCCGGCCAAATATACACAAATCCGGCCTGTAAGCTTTTGTTAGACTTTTGGTCAACCCCGCCCCGCGAAAAGATGCCTGATTATTGATTGTTTTAATTACTTTCAATGTAATGAAGAAGGTTGATTATTTATTGTTTTAGTTACTTTCAATGTAAAGAAGTAACAAATTACTTTAAAAAGAACAAAATGTGATTCAGCAGAGTAAGTCTCAAATCTACCTAGCCTTTTCCCAACTATGTTAGGGTCGGTTTCCAGTCTAACCGGATGCAGCTGAATACCTATTTTACATGGAGCGACTGCCTATCTGACCTCCACAACCTAGTTACTAGGTAACACGATACCCCTTGGTAAAACCGGTTGTCAGACTTTTGGGCTTTTAACTACCCGTAACGACTGACAAACATCTACAAATGACAACCGGAACCAACGACATACCGTGCTTTCCGAAGCACGGAGGGATCTTGGTATGTAAAGATGGTCACCCATCCACGGACCAACCGCGGTAAGCCTTGTTTAACCTGATCGATCGACCCGTACGGCTGTTATTACTTAGCCACAAGCCCTCAAATGAATAACAGTAATAAATTCACAAACAAAAGAATAATATATTTTTCTTTTAAAAACTAGTGAACTGAGTGAACCAGTGTGTCAGGCTTTCAGGGCAAAATGTCCGGCATCTGTATCCGGCTTTTCTATTTTTGGGCCTGGCAGCCCTACCTGTTTAGTGATGATTGTGATGAATGATCGTAGCAGGTGGCATTCTGTAGTTTCTGCCTACCCCGTGGGAGGAAAGCGTGAGTTTATATAAATATCAAATGTAAAAAAAATTGTCAGTCATTGTGCCAAATTCTAATATCTTTATAGGGTTGTACAATATAGTCCTTACTAATTCCATGTATCTAAATCTACGAGGTACTATACAATTTTTTTTTTTCTACCAAGCAATAATTGTCAATGTCATTGTCATGTCAATATTAATTTATCAATCGGTCTGGCGCTCTGCGACGGTCGAAAAAAAGCTTGAAGTGAACAGACCCAAGAACAGACAGAATTTTTTGACTTGACTCTCATTTTGTTACTCTATTTATCTCCAATTGTTTAATGATAATCAGTCTTCATTTCTCATAGATTCAACGGTACACAGACTAGTTTTAGGAGTCCATATCATAGTTGGATTCGAATTCTGCTTCATTTCACTAGACTAACTATAATGGATAAAGTATTCGAAATAGAATCACTTGAAGCATTTCAAAATGTAAGTAAAACTCAACAGGGTTGTATTTTCATCGGACTTATTTTGAACCAAATAGATTAAAAATAATGAGATATAGGTATTATATTTGCTTGGTAGTTATTAGATAATTAGAAACCTTGTTTAGTAATTAATGGCCACAAACCCGTTTAAGAATTTAAAATATTATTATAATTCAATAACACGGTCGGTGGGTAGCCTTAGGCTGCCCAACCAGGGGCCTAAGGCTGCCTGTCCACTGGAGCGGAAAGGAGAAAAGAGGAGCGGAGATGTGCCAATATTAACCAATAGAATCTTGACTCCGCCCCTGAGTTTAGATCAGTGATCCTAAGTCAAGGTTCTATTGGTTAATATTGGCACATCTCCGCTCCTCTTTTCTCCTCTCCGCTCCAGTGGACAGGCAGCCTAAAGCCTAAACAATAGACGGACGACTAAGTAAATTTTTTGCCGACTTCAAAAAAGGGGGATGTTCTATGTTCGTCTGTATGTATGTTTTTTATTTAGGGTATGTTCATCGAAATTTTCCTCAATTGTGGACCGATTTTTGAAATTCTTGGTAAAGGAAGCTTGCGCTATGGTCCCATATACATTTTATTAACTTTGCTTGATCAGTTTTTGAGTAAGCTTCAATCATACGTATTTTTTCCACTTATTCTATGTGGATGATGTTATAATAACTTCCTGTCATTTGAATTAGTGTGGGGTAGGTACCACAACATAAAAGTGAAAAATAAAAACCGACTTCCACAATTCACTTTGTAGTTTTTCTTTTGGTAGTTGGTGGTTTTTTTTTTTTTTAACTTTTTAATGTTTTTAAAAGGTAAATTCACAGCTGCTGCTGCATAGTATAACATAATTTCGATTCCAGTTGCTGTGAATTTGTTTTTGTTTCAGGTATCACAAGAAATCTTGACCAAGTTGTATTATTCAGGATCACCTGATTCACTATCATCTTACATAGAAGCTGATGTGATTACATTGGCAAAACAGGATTTGATCTCAATCATTTCTGATTGCAATTTTGATTTACAAAAAATCAAAGATGTAATTAATAGCAAAGGTTGGCCACAAGAAAAACTTAAATGCTTTCATGAATTATTAGAAACAAACAAGTCCGAGGTTCTTCATGCAGCTTTGAACCACTTTAACAGTAGTTACTGTGACACAGTCGTTAATTTTGATTGGTTTTTAAAATTTGTTCTTGGTACCAGTGAAATGAAAACATTAAAATACCCACTATTACAGTTGATGATGTCTACATTGAATAAAAATGGGAGACAGAATAAAATTATTTATGATAGCAATAAAGATATGTTAAGGAAAATTATAAATGCTTTAGAGCGTATTAAATAAAAAAATCTTACTAAGTAAATGGCTTTTTAATAAAAAAAAACATATTCATTTATTGTAGGTATTGTATGTCACTGACAGACAGCGTATATAGTCTTTCCTCCCATGTTTTCGTTTTCGGGAATGTAGGGGATTCTAATGGAAACACCACGTATGTTGATACTAAATTAACGAATATATTGCCGCGCACTAGAAAAACTAGATTTCTGGAGATGTCGCGACGCCCCCGCAAGGGGGCGTGGCGAGCGGGGTCAGGGCTTCGCCCCTCGCCTGCGGAAGCGTAACGGTGACCCATCAATATGGGCCCCTCATAATATATGGCTATAGCGCCTACGGAATTGATGCACGCAATGTGCATCTGTGTTAATGGTTGCGTTGAATGTATCTGTAGAGGCGTCGCGACGCCGTTATAACGACGGCGTCGATCTTCACGGACACCCCGGCGTTCATACCGCATCAGGTTAGACCCCCAGTTACCTGGGGGAAGCCCAACGAGGCAGACCAGCGACTAGGGTGCCGACTTGACGCACCTACAGGTCGAAATGAAGCGCCCCTCTCCTCGTTCACAGAGCTAGCCGTTAGCGATTCGAGGGGTAAGCAGTAGTATATGTATGGGTGGCTAGTTATGTAGTGTAACGCCACCCAGTGTAGACACGCGTCGCGGCCCGCGCTGCGTCAGCGTGTGTTGTGTATAGGCGTCTGTGTAGTGATGAATGTCTGTAATTCAGTTGCACGACATGCCTATATTAACCTAGTACACGTCGTGCAATAGATGTATGTGTACATCTGTAGAGTTTTATTATATCGAGTCAGCTGCGTGTAACCTGGGTACAGCTAACTCGAGGCGTCAATCCGGTGCGATGGGGTCAGTTGTCCGCTACCAGGTCGCGGGGCGTGGGTTTCGCGTCAGGCGGGCGCGCGTGCAATGGCGCTATCTGCTTGACATGGGGCCAGGCAGAAGCGTCGGCACGCGCGAACATCGACTTAGCGAGTCGCCTCACAAAATCATCCAGGCTCTCGATCCCGAGATCCCGGGTGATGACGTCATTCCTCACGAAGCGAGGGGCGTCTACGATGGTCCGCAACGCTTGATTTTGTTGCGTGCGGAGTAGCTTACGGCTCGTCTCGCTCGTGAGGGCGAACCAAGCTGGGGCGGCGTATGTAAGTACTGGGCGAATATATGTTTTATATATCCCCAGCTTGACACGCGTCGGGATGCGGGATTTGAGCACGGGCCTGAGGAGGTTGCGGGCGACCTTACCCTGCGCGGCGACCTTGCGGACATGGGGCCCCATCGTGAGGCGGCGGTCGATGGTCACACCCAGGTATTTGACCTGGGGCGACCAATCGACGTCGACTCCATGTAGCTTCAAGGGTGGTGGGAGCGGGGCGAAACCGGTGATAATCGCCTGCGTTTTACCCACGTTAACCGAAAGCCGCCACTTAGACAGCCAGTCGGGGAGAAGATCGAGGGCGCGCTGCATCTTGACAGCCGCGTACTTCGCGTTGAGCGATGTAGTTATGTACGCGGCGTCGTCGGCATACAGCGCGAGCGTCGCATCTGGAGTGGTGGGAATGTCGTCGGTGTAACGTGAGTAACACGCCGGCGATACGCAGCTGCCTTGCGGCACGCCAGCCAGTATCGGGCGGGCGCCGGATAGCGCCCCGTCGACCACCACCTTGAAGGTCCTGTGGGACAGAAAAGAGGAGACCACCCTTACAACGCGACGGGGCGCGTCGGACGTGGCCAACTTATATATCAGGCCCTCGTGCCACACACGGTCGAAGGCCTTCTCCATGTCAAGGAATACTGCGACCGAGTATTCCTTTTTGTTAATAGCAGTTGCCAGCTGGTGCAGTACCCTTGACAACTGGAGCGTCGTGCTATGTTCCGCCCGGAACCCGAATTGCTCTGGGCGTGGAACGATGTGTTGTTGGAGGTGTCGCAGCAGGAGTACTTCGAACACCTTGGAGACTGTCGGTAGAAGTGTGATCGGCCGATAGCTCTCCGGCTTCGCTACGTTTTTCCCCGCCTTGGGCAGCATAATGACGCGCCCCTCCTTCCACGAGGTGGGAAAGGCCCCCGTGCGCAGTATCGCTGTAAACAGGCGCGCCAGTGCCGCTACCGAACGGAACGGCAGGTGGCGCAGCGCTGTGTTAGTGATACCGTCGGCCCCAGGGGCCTTCCTAGGCTTCGTCTTTAGGATGGCGCGTCGTACTGCGCCAGGCGAGAAGAAAATAGGGTTCTCCTCGGGAGCTATCGGCGTTGCGAAATAGTCTCCTAGGTGTTGCTCGACCGCCGCAACATGCTCGGTGTTACTGGTCGGGTTCGGGCGAAACTGACGTTCCAGGTGCTCGGCGAAGACCTCCGCCCGGTCCTCCGCTTTATACTTAAGCGCCCCGTCGCTGTTGAGTAGAGGGCGCACCGGGGCTGGGGTATTCGCCAGTTGGCGGCAGAGACGATGTACAGACGGCCAACTGTCAGCGGTGGCGTCTATTCTTTCCTCCCAACCCGCGGCGGTATGGGCCTGTAACTCGGCCTTTACCTTTTCCGCAAGGCGGTTGAGTTTCGTCTTTAATGTGGGGCATCTCAACTGTTGCCACTGCTTGCGAAGGCGCCTCTTCTCGGCGATCATCGCTGCGAGACGAGCCGGTAAGGGCGGCAGTAGCCCTCTCCCTTGCGGCTGCGTCGTCGTCGCCGTTTCTAGGGCGCTCTGTATGCAAGCAGTGACGTCATCCGCCGCTTGCTCCACGTCCGCGGAGGAGACGATAGGCCGAGTCGGCGTGGTGGTCTCCATCTTTTCTGTAAACGCCGTCCAATCAGTTAATCGACGCGGCGCTAATGGTTTCAGTTGGGTCGGCTGTCCCGTTAAGACGACGAGTACAGGTTGATGATCCGACTGTAACTCGTCGTCTATGACATGCTGGGTGATCTGGCCGTGTAGCCCTCTGTGGACCACGATGTCCAGTACGTCCGGCATGTATGTGACCGCATCTGGGTAGTGGGTAGGCGTCTCTGGGCCGGACACCGTGTACCCGAAGGCCTCCGCGTCCGCGAAGAGCCGCCTCCCCTCGGTGTTCGTATTACTGGAGTTCCACGCCGGGTGCTTGCAATTGAAGTCGCCGGCAAGGATAACTGCGTTACCGTCTAGCGCGCTAATTAGCACCCGCAACTCAGTCAAATCGAGACGAGTCGCAGGCGGCTTGTAGCACGCATAGACGTTGACGTCCTCGCCGGCAACATGTAGCTGCACACCCAGCGCGTAATACGAACTGAGCGACGGCAAGGGGAGCTCTTGATGGACGACTCTTCGCCTCACCAGCACCGCCAGACCACGGTAACGGGTGTGGAGAGCCGACCTTTCATCTTTCCGGTAAACATGGTAACCTGGGAACCTAACCCTATCCTCGGGTCCCAGGTGCGTCTCGCTGATTAGCGCCACGTCGATGTTCTGATCCCGAAGGAGATGGCGGAGGGGGGCGACCTTATCCCTAAGGCCGCGGGCGTTCCAATGAATAATCCTCAACGGTCTAGCCATCACAGAGTGATAGCAAGGTGGCCAGACCGTCGAGGATGACCGTCTCTATATCTCGGCCCTGCCTTATAGCTCTAATAAGCTCCATTAGGAGCTTAATCGCACAGGTTTTGAAGTCTTTGTTGTGTCCTTTCGCCGATTTAATCGGCGAAGTATCTCGTTTGGCAGCGATCGCAGCGCCACCAGTGGCCGAGGCAGGGAAGTTTGCCTGCTCCGTGATTGGCCGCGGTTCTCTGAACTTACGCGCGGCAGAGGCGGCGCCTGGTGGATTTTTTGCGAACCTCCGAGCTTCGCCCTTTGTCCGCAGTGTGTCGCTACGGTCGCTGCTTACCCCCGTTGTCTTAACCTGCGCGATGTTTAAGGCAGGGACGGCCGTAGGGATTTCTTCTATTTTTTCTTGTAAGGTCGCTGGGGGGGCGGGACGTTTTCTCTTCCTCTTCCCCCCTCGTCTTTTCTTCTTCCTCCGCCCGGAGGAGGAGGCTTGGGTCCTCTGTGTGGGCTCGTTGGCCGTCGCCATCAACGTTTGACCGGGCTGAGCCTCTATAATAGCCGTCTGTTGCGGCCCCGCCATTGTTCGGCGAGTGGCCGTGATGGCGACGGTCCCCGCCCGCTTGTTGCGAATTTCTCGCTCAAACACGGGGCACTTAATGTTGCTCGCGGGGTGCGGGCCACCGCAATTGACGCAGGTGGCCGGCTCCTCCCGCGGGCGTGGGCAGTCGCGTGCCGCGTGCTCGCCTCCGCATCGCACACAAGCGAGCGGACGGTGGCACTGGTGCGAGCTGTGTCTGAACCGCTGACACCGGTGACACTGTGCGGGCCCACGTTTACCACGCCAAGCCTCAATTTTGACCCCCCGCATCAACATGAATACGGAGGTGTCGTATATGGCCCGGACGTCTGGGGTCTTCTTTAGGATGGCGTGAAATACACAGCCGGGTCTTCCTTGTGCGCCCTTAATGTGGCGCACATACTCCGGCTGGTATCCCAGCGCCCGGAGCTCCTCTTCGATCTCCTTCGGGTCCGTGTCCGCCGGTAGGCCCCGAATGGCGATCTTCAAACTCTTTTCCGCCGGTAGCGAGTACGCAAACCAGGCGACGCCGCTGTCCTTCTCCAGGCCGGTCAGGTAACGCTGGACCAGCCTGTACTCGTCCTCGGTCTCAGGGTTGAATCTGACCCCGGACCCGAAAGGACGAGCGTGTGGTGGCCGGCCCAGCTTCGCGCTGATGGCCCGAAAATGCATGGCCCAGTTAGGAAGCGTCTCGACTACCAGCGGAGGGTATCGCGGCTTCTTATTCCCCTTTTGCTGCTTCGTCGAGTTGTTTGGCTTGACAGCAGCAGGAGGGGGGGACACGGTGGGTGGGGGGGGGGGAGTTTGTGGCACTCGCCCTCCCGGACGTCATGTTAGGTGGTGGCGTCGGTGATTTCGGCGGCGACCGGCGGACCGTATCGGAGAAGGTAGGCGACATCGGTGTGTCCCGACCCCGCGACGCGCTTACGCGCTGTGGTCGCGGCGGGTCTAGACAATACCGCTTCGCCTCCTCCGACGCAGTCTCGCCGGAACTCCTTCTGCGTCGCTGGGCTCTAGTCTCGAGTTCGAATTCGAAACTGAAACCCAGCGACGGTGTTGGTGACGCCGGCGACAATGGCCCGGCGGCAGCCCCGCCCACGGGGGGACGCATGCCGGATCGCGGGGTCATGTCCGAAGACATGTCATCGCGACCGGATACGGCCGAGCCCACCGAGGTGATGGACGCGCTCGACCCCACGCGTGAGGAGCACGCCGACATCATAGCCGGTGAGTCGTAGGCGGAAGCACGGGGTGGTGCCGGCGAGGCAGGCACCCGTGACATCGCAGTTTGGTTTTTAAAATAAGGGCCGGCACTTACTGGACGCTCCTGCTGCTCAGCCACCGCCGGCCCACCCAGCGAGGAGCGGGGGCCGGAGGGGGCGGGGCGCGAAGCGGGCACGGCTCTGGGCTGCGGCTCCTTGGGTGAAGTAATTGGTGTAGTCTTCTTTGCATCAGGCGCGGTCGGCGACACAAACCGCGGCGGCGGAGCGGCGGCTCGCGTAGGCGGCGCGCGGGCTCGTGCTGTCGGCACGGATGCACGTGGTGTGGGTAGCAGCGGGTATGCTTGCGGCGCGGCGGAACGCACAGAAGCCGCGGTAGAGGGCCCAGGCGCGGGTGCGCGCACTGGCGGTATTTGGGCGCGCGTTTGTGGCGCGCGACTCGGGTTTACTGCGGGCCCCGGGGCCAAAATGGGCACCGGGCGGAACGCAGGGGGGCGAACGGGTACCGCGTGCGGACGGCTCGACGACGGCGTGGGCGCAACGCGCGCAGGCGCCAATGTCGTCGGTGGGCCGGTCGCTCCAGCGGCACTCGTTCCCCCTTTCTTGTCGTCGGTGGGCCGGTCGCTCCAGCGGCACTCGTTCCCCCTTTCTTTATTTTCTTTCTGCTAGACGTCATACTTCCGGCCGGCGGTGCACCGGACGACGCATCACCAATGTTTGGTAAAGACGTCGCCCGGTCCAGCATCGGACGGTCATCAGAGGACCCGGCATCGCGACCCAACGAGGTGCGCGTGCCGGGTTTGGGCATAGTTTAGGCGTGGCCTCCGCGACCGCGGCGGCGAATATCGCCGGGCAACGAAGTTTACTTCCCCTGTGTTCGTACAGGTATCCGACGACTCCTGCACAAACACAAGGAAAGGCGATTAAAAATTGCGGTCCGCGCGGAAAATAGACTGTCGCGTGGGATGTGACCAGTCTAAGCGACCACTAGCCAATCCCGAAAAACTAGATTTTACAATTTTGGTTTGCTTAGGTAGTTTTACACCATAGTACAACTAGTGGGTGGTTCTGATATACGAGAGGTTTGTATTTTATAGTTTCTATCCAATGATAGACGAGTTAGGCTCATACATTTGGTCAAGCGTGAGCTAGATTCTCGACAGGTTGTAACCTGCTCCCTGATCGATACCCTCATTGGCTGAGCAAGTTGAGACTCGTTTGTTTGGGCGAGGCCATTATCTCGACAAGTTGGAACTTGTTCGTAGGCGAGTCTATTATGTCTAACAAGTCGAAACTCGTTTATGGGTGATACCAATACCTTGTTGCTGTGTGTTTAGGTGAGTGTTAGTGTTTGTTACCTGTGTGTTCTGTCAAGCTAGACCTGCTTGTGTGGACTATACCTTTTTACCTTTTTAGGATTTGGGTTAGGGTGCTAACTATGTTATTTTATTATACCTACTTATTCTTATTTATGTAATAGGTTTCTTATAACTAATTGTAATATATAGGTATCGAATCAGGTTTTCTTACTACTATAGGAGAATGAAACCATCCCTACGCTAATTTATAATATTAACAATTAAATGAAGGTAATTATATCTATGACTATAAGGAAAATGGTTTTTATTATTAAATCAATCTCTTAATGGCTAATCAGTCGTTTGTCGTCGCCAACAGTCTCCCCCTCAGTGCGTTGCACTCCATCTCGTTGGGGCGACGTCGCAGGTACAATCAGGACTAGGCGTGAAGCTGGCCGCCGCAGGATGCCCGCTGCTGTTCGCACGTCGACGATCCTGGTTCTTCCGTCTGGTCCGGGATGAGTGGCGACTACCTTGCCGCGTGGCCACGAGTATCGTGGCAGGGTGTGATCGACGCTCAGGACTATGTCGCCCAGTGCTGGGTCCCGGTAGTGAGGACCTTGGTTGTAGCGGGGCGAGAGAGTTGAGAGGTATTCTCGCAACCACCTTGACCAGAGATGATCGGCCAGGCGTTGGGATGTCTTCCATCTGGGAGAACCGATGAGTTCTGTGTCGTCGAAGGAGCCAAAGAGGGTGGCTCCGCATGACCGCCCGATGAGAAAATGATTCAGGGGCAGATCTTCTTCTTCTTCTTCTTCTTCTGGATCGGTGCTGATGGAAAAAAGGGGCCTCGAGTTTACGATGTGCTCGCTGGCTCGTACTATTGACTAAGCAACTTCCCAGTAGACACGCTTGTAGTTCGAGTCGAGGTATTGAAGTTGACTTGAGAGGTGATATTCCAGCTTTTGCCTTCAGCAGCTTCACTTCTACGCGATCGTCCGGATATTGGGAGCGCCAATACACAGCGCAGGCGTACAAGTTCTCGTTTGCATCGCAGAATGTGTGCGGCTCCCCCTTGGTCGCGTCGTGCGTGAGGGAGCGAGGGATTCGAAGATCTTCAAGCCATTTTCTCCATTCGTCTTTTCTGGGTGGAGGCAATCTTTTATCCCATTCTAGGCCGGATCTCCACAAGTTCTGAAACATTACTTTTCCCTGTAAGGTTATGGATGTCGCCAAGCCTAAGGGGTCGAAGACCGACATCACTGCGTTTGTTGCTTCTTTCTTCGTCAGTGCACGTCTTCCTTCTTTGGCTTCGTCGGGAGTGTTGCGCGGAGTCAGAGTGAAATAAAGGCTTTCTTCATGGACGTTCCAATTGAGTCCCAGGGTTTTCTCGACTTGATTCTTCGGTTCTTCTTGTACGATGGAGTTTATCTTGCTTTCTGTACCGGTGAACTCTTCAATCGTTGAGGGGTCGTTACTCGCCCAACCTCTTTTCTGTTCAAATTCTTTGTCCTTTAAGGACTTCTTCTCTATTCCACTTAGTCGTCGCGTTGCAGCTGCTTTGCTTTCAGGTGGACTTTCGTCATCCGTCTTCCAAAACAGGCATGCGCTGAATCTTCCATCAGGCAATCTTTTCGACATGGAATGCAGCACGTCGAAAGCCCGTTGGTGGCTGGATGGTCTCTTTGCAGTGACTCCTAGGGCTTCGATATCGAAGTTAATGGCAACACTGCCCGAGTGACATGTCAAATTTTTGTTCCGCATTTTAATATTAAATTAAATTAGTAATTAAGTTAAGGTCTAATTTTATGTGTAAACTTAATATAATTGCATAAATACTCAGGATTATTGTTTTCCTGTAAATATATAAAGTAAAACACAGTGTTTGGTTACGAACCGGTAACCTAAAATCAACAGCTGACGTTTGAACTGCGGATTTAAACGGGGAGTATTGCTTTACTTTTATATAATAATAGCACACAATCATCACATTAACTCTGTTACACGTTCTCGTGTCTTTTTACATAAATAGTTCGCTGATTTAGCACTCTGTATTGGGTCTCAATCGCATTGTTTACATTGTAGAAAACGAAACTTAGCAAAGATTCTGATAGTCTCAATCAGATCTAAGTATAATATATACATTAAACAATTAAAACGTCCATGATCGTTAGTTTTGCACTGCCTTTATACTGTGATATTAAATACTTATTAGCTTTCTTAAATCTAGGCAACCTACCCACATCAGAAAAAGTAAATCAATAAAAGCATCTAAATTTTACATTTAATTTAATTTGATAATATAGCTTTGATAATAGCTCTTTAAGCTAATTCAATAGCCTACCTCATTTCTCAACTAAACTAAACAACGCAAATTTCTCCCTTTTTGCCTTTCATTTCCAACTTTACTTACTTTATTTGTCTGTCCTTCTTTATCTCACCGTTTCTTTATTCTAATTTCAGTTACAAATCCTGAAACCATGCCTGTGATGACCCGTAAGGCTACTGCTCAGGATATGGAGCTTAAATTGAGAACGGCCCTCCAAAACCTTGAAGCATCTAAGCTCCAATGTAAACAATTGTTGCAAGAGAATGATGAAAGTGAGGAGGAAATTAAGAAGATAGTTAACAAAAACTCAAGCCTTAAACGGGAGCTAGTAGACCTACATCAACAATATCTCAATGTTGTTGATGAACGCGATCAACTGAAGGTGGTCACTGATGGTTTCAGCAACTGTAGTAACTTGTACGAGGAGGCCTTAAGCAAAGTTAGGGACCTAGAAGATGAATTAATTCACGCTAATAGTCGTATTATCCAGTTAGAGAAAGAAAAAGAATGTGCGCAGGTCAAAGAAACTAATCACCTATATAATGAACTATTAAATACTAATTGTAACCCTCATTCCATTATAACTATTGACCTTACTGAAGATTCCTTGTTGAAACAGAATTATAGTTATAAAGTTAGTCATAAGAAAATGAAAAAATATGCTAAACTAAATAGAATAATTAAAAAATGTAAACAAATTAGGAGACAACAAAAACACTTTTCCAAAAATATTCCACGGAGAAAGGAACGTATTGATCTAATCAATAAATTAAATAATTATCAAATAAAATTAGAAGACAGCAAAAACATTTATGAAATTGATACACAGCGCTTACAGTCCGACATACAGGTACTTGAGAGCAGACTTAGTTCCCTTTTCATTAAATATGTGGGTTCTCAGAACCAAATTAAAGAACACATTCTTGCTGCTAATGAGTTAGTTAGGTGTCAGTGTACTTGTCAGGTTTCAAACCCTGATGCTGTCCAGCCTGAGGCAACGGAGGACCCGTCCCAGACTGAGAGTGTGTCTCAAGACTGTATCCTCAATCAAGATAAACCTGATATTGTGCAAGAATTATCTCAAATGGTACAGTCAGTAGCTAGTAGTATTTCCTCTTGTAGTAGTCAAGTTTGCTATCAGTCAGTTATGTTTTCAGATAGTATAGGAAGAGGGTTAGGGAAATTAGTTAGTAACAACTTGAGTTTTTCTACTCAAAACTATTGTTTACCTGGGATATCCTTCAAAGAAATAATGACATCAATTACAAGGACTCAATATGATTCTAATACCAACATAACTGTATTTGTAGGAAATACCTAGTTCCCAGGTCAAAAAGGAAGATATCACTGACAGTGTTACTGAGATTTTAAAGTTAAATTGTAATAAAATTATTTTGTGTGCTTTTCCCTATTTTGAGAGGTTATCAAATAGAAAAAACAATTATATACATGTGGCGACTTAGTAATTGTAATATGCTGAGTTGCATTATTGACGAAGTATGTGGGAGCGGGCAATCGGCTCGCCAGTCGCCTACATATCACCGCCCTGCCTCGACGTATACATAGTACCTAGTTAGCTATAACAAAGTATTGTGGAACTTGAATTAAAGACAATTTATTTCCTTGTAGTCCGGATCTTTATTTATCTCACCGACAACATAACACGCACAACACTGGTGACCTTTCGACGATTTAAAGATTTCGCGTCGTCAGGGCCGGATTTAGGGGAGGGCAACCGGGGCTGCAGCCCCGGGGCCTCCACAAAAGAGGGGCCCCCACAAGACTTCGGAATAAAATATATTCAAATTCAGACTAGTAAACACTAGTAAACAACTTTTCCTTTGATATTTTTTTTCGCGTTTTAACTTTACCTACAGTACTTTGTACAAACATGACTATATTAAAAATATTAACAGAATCATCGATCTTCTATATTTGTTCACTCCAATCAGGCAATCAGTAAATTATCAAAATCTCAAATGGCAATTCATGGCGATCAATGATTTTTCGGCGAAAAAAGCTCGGCAGATAATTCTTATTTCCGATTATATTTATATAAATGTTTGTTAAATAATAAAAGAATCTATACTTGGTTTCACAATTTAATGGAAAAGTCGACTGAAAAAAATTTACCATTTTATTTGGAAAATTATTTGGGGCCAGGGGGCCTCCACTCGTTTGTTGCCTCGAGGCCTCCAGACCTCTAAATCCGGCCCTGCGCGTCGTTAAACACGTAGCAACAGGGTAGGCGACTCAAAAAGCTTACGAGGCAGAGGCGAATAGACCGCGTGGAAAAGTGAAACGTAACGTGCTTTAGCAAAGTAAAGCGACGCGTGTGTACCGTTTTCAAGATGAACCAGCAAGCGTTAAGCGGCCAACCCGGGGCAGCTACCACTGGAGACGTATCAATGGTAACAGTGCAAATGAGAGTTCCGGAATTTTGGAGAGAGATACCAAGATCATGGTTCATCCAGTTCGAGGCAATTATGGCACCACAGAAGCAAGGCGACACCCAAAAGTACGAAATGGTGCTCGCAAAATTACCAACAGACGTTGTACGCCAAGTAACCGACATCATAGAAGCTCCGCCGGATACGGCCAAGTATGAAACAATTAAAAAACGCCTATTGTCAGTATATGAAGAGAGTACAGATAAACAATTTCACAAATTAATGTATGACACAGACCTGGGAACCCAAAAACCGTCGCAATTACTCAGAGAAATGTCGGCCTTGGCGAAGAAATGCAGCGTGACAGAAGAACCATTGAAGAGGCTGTGGCTGGACAAGCTAACACCTAATGTACGCGCAATGTTAGCAATGAGCGAAGACACCAAGTTGGAGGATCTGGCTAGGAAGGCAGATAAAATACTAGAAACCTTGGGAAGCGGCGCGGTCGCGTCTATCACACCCAGCACATCAACAGATGACGGTATTGCCAGCCACCTAAAAGAATTAACAATGGAAATGAAAGAACTACGCGGAGAAATAAATGAGATCAGGAGGCGGAAAGACAACTCGGGCGGCAGACGATGGCAACAACGTCCTAGATCCAAAAGCCGGACGCGGCGCACACCAGAATCTCCCGACTGGCTATGCAGGCATCATTACCGCTACAGGAACAACGCGCGGACGTGTGAAGCACCGTGTAGCTGGACCAAGAAGCAGCAGAAGCAGGAAAACTAGACGCGGTGCAGTCAGCGTCGGTGGACGATTGTGCCGCGGGAAACCACCGACTTTGTGTGAAAGACTTCAAAACGGGAATTGTGTATTTAGTGGACACGGGTGCGAATGTATCAGTGATACCAGTAAGTAGCGTGAAAACAAAGCACAAACAAGAGTGTACATATAAACTTTACGCAGCTAATAACACGGAAATAAAAACCTACGGTGTAGTGACTATAGAATTAAACTTAGGATTAAATAGAAATTACAAATGGTCATTTATAGTTTGCGATGTGAAACAGCCAATCATAGGGGCAGATTTTTTAAAAGCACACCAATTAGTCGTAGACTTACACAACAAAAGGTTGATTGACGGTCTCACTAAAATAAGTAGAGAAGCAACTACGGTGAAATGTTCCGAATTTACCATATCTAGCATTCAACATGACAATCCGTACAAAGATTTGCTTGAAAAATTCTCAGAAGTAACTAAACCGATTTCGTACAAAGACCCCCCTAGCCATAATACATACCATCACATAGAAACTGCAGGCCCTCCCGTGTTTTCCCGTGCTAGGCCGTTGCCACCGCATAGATATAAAATAGTACAAGAAGAATTTAGGTTAATGCAAGATTTAGGTATATGTAGGCCATCAAAGAGTCCATGGGCAAGCGCGCTGCACGTCGTGCCTAAGAAGGATGGCCAGATCAGACCCTGTGGCGACTATCGTGCACTCAACGCGATCACGAAGCCGGACAGATACCCGATCCCAAGGCTACAGGATTTCACCTATGGACTAGCAGGTAAGAAAATTTTTGCACGCTTAGACATAAATAGGGCCTATCATAATATTCGCGTAGCACCACAGGACATAGAGAAAACAGCAATTATTACACCTTTCGGACTGTTCGAATTTCCGAGAATGTCATTCGGTTTGCGCAACGCAGCGCAAACATTTCAGAGCTTCATGAACAACACAGTGTTACAAGGATTAGAATACGTAAACGGAGAACGGAAAGGGGAGTGTTCATACCTATCCTGTTATATAGATGACGTAATCATCGCAAGTACTGACGCCGAATCACTTCGCAAACATTTGAGCCTTGTTTTCAGCAGATTCGAGCAGTTCGGAATTACTATTAATATGTCAAAATGTTGTTTCGGTAAGCCCGAAATAGAATTTTTAGGTTACAATGTCAGCCAGGAAGGAATAAAACCCTTGAAAGATAAAGTCGAGGCGATACAAGGTTACCCGCGGCCGGAAACCGTCGAGCAGCTACGGCGATTTTTGGGAATGGTAAATTTTTATAGGTTACACATACAGCAAGCGGCTGAGCATCAGGCAGAGCTAAACAAGTTCTTGCATGGGGCCAAGAAAAAGGATAAGTCAAAAATAACATGGGATGATAAGGCCACGGCGGCTTTCGAGCAGTGTAAGGTAAGCCTACAAAGCGCCATCACACTGGCTCACCCAGAGGCCACAGGTAGATTGTCCCTAATGTGTGACGCATCCAATACATGCGTGGGGGCAGTGCTACAACAAGGAGTCGCCGGAAAAACGAGGCCCTTAGGTTATTTTTCTAAGAGACTATCAGAAGCCCAGCAAAAATACAGCACTTACGACCGAGAACTGCTGACGATCTATTTAGCCATAACGCATTTTAGAAACATGATCGAAGGTCAAGAGCTTACTATTTTCACAGACCACAAACCATTAACGTATGCTTTTTCTAAAATAGGTACTGACCGAGAGACCCCACGGCGCACAAGGCAGTTATTGTATATCAGCGAATTCACGAGCGACATACAATACGTCAACGGAAACGAGAACCAAGTTGCTGACGCGCTGTCACGGGTGGAGTCCGTGTTTTGCCCGACGCAAGTTGATTTCGACGAAGTCGCACGGGCACAGGAAACAGACGAACAAATGGCACGTATGTTAGCAGAATCGCAAGGTAACACCGTATTAAAACAAATTCATTCACCATTGTGCAACAGAGCAATTCATTGTAACATTTCAGAGAACCACGTAAGACCATATCTACCACACAAATTTCGTAAAATAGCTTTCGATGCAGTACATAACATAAGCCACCCCGGAATTAGGGCCACACGGAAAATGATAACGAAACGTTATTTTTGGCCAGAAATGAACAAAGACGTGACCAGGTGGGCCAGGGCATGCATTCATTGTCAGAAAGTAAAAGTACAGCGACATACAGTATCCAAATTGAGTAGTTTTCCGGTAGTAGATAGATTTGAGCATGTACACATAGACATAGTCGGACCACTGCCAACGTCACAAGAAGGTTATAGGTATTGCGTCACTATGATAGATAGGTTCACGAGATGGCCAGAAGCGATTCCGGTAACCGATATTACTGCGGACACAGTAGCTAAAGCCTTTTACGAAGGTTGGGTATGCAGATTTGGGTGCCCAGTCACAATAACTAGTGACCAGGGAAGACAGTTTGAGAGCGAACTATTCAAGAGCCTGTTAAACCAGTTAGGCATAAAAAAGACCCGTACAACAGCGTATCATCCGCAAGCGAACGGTATGGTTGAAAGAATGCATCGCTCACTTAAGGTTGCAATTAAGGCTAGGTTACAAGATAATAGGTCATGGGTCGAGGAATTACCGACAGCATTGTTGGGACTTCGTGCGGCTTGTAAAAATGACGAAAACGTAAGCTCAGCGGAATTAGTATTAGGACAAACACTACGTTTACCAGGCGATTTTTATTGCGAAAACAACACAACACAAGTAGAACATCTACCTACGTTCGTAAGCAAACTTCGAAGCGTAATAAACAGTATGCGGCCACAGGCAAGGGAGAGCAGCGATTCGCGGAAAATATTTATCTATAAAGACTTAAATACATGCTCTCACGTTTTTATGAGGAACGATATGGTAAAAAGTCCATTAACCCCCTCATATAACGGCCCACACAAAGTAATCAGTAGGGACAAGAAAACCTTTTACATACAAATAGGTGACCGTCAAGCAACCATTTCCATAGACAGATTAAAACCAGCCTATATATTAAATCATGAGGAAAAACCGTCAGAAAATAAACATACTGAAAATGAGCGTGAACCAAATGTAGAACCAAGCGAGCAAAAATCGCTACCGCCCATGGTTAAAACCACGCGCTGTGGTCGAGTAATAAAGCAACCGGTGCGATTTTTGCTCACATGACAATAATGCTAGTGCATCGAATATCGACAAGAATTTTTTGTACATTTCACTACGGTTATTTGGTTAAAAAATACAGATTAGAGTTTGAAAATGGGGAATTACCAAAATAAAGAAAACATAGCCATAGCACAGGCCCAAGTAGTATCAGGGCAGCAGTTAGAAAACAAACTAAACTATTTCGGGATAATGTTAATCATTATCGCCGCAATAATGGGCATATTACTATGTTACGCTATCAAGAGAGGGTGCGCAGGCCATGCGAGGGAATGGCTAAGAAAAGAAGTGCCGGGGTTACTGGCAAGACAACCCGGTACAGTGGGAAACCCGGCCACCGCCACGGGATACGTTTAGCTAAGCGACATTGTGAATTGTGCAAAAAGAAAAAAAAAAACAAAATAGTGAGTAAGAATACGTAGCATGTAATATATGTAGTTTATTTTGTGAACGGCGTTACCATGACCAAAGCTGCCGACCCGCGAGGTGTTATTTAGTTATTGCAGAGCGGAGGTCATGGTAACTACCCTTAATTGTTATATTGTTACAGCCCAAATGTAAAATTTCAAGTCGGCTCAGAGCCCAGGCAATGACGAGACCGCAAAAATTCTTAGAAAATAAGGTGTATAGGATCTATATTTAGCGATAGAAATAAAACAATAGGAGCATTCAACTGTTGGAATGCTGACAGGATAGAATGTTATCATAAGCAACATTGTAACTTAGGAGATTTCTTAGCACCATAATAGTGATGTAAGCACGTAGTTACGTTAAGAATAGAGTAAATAATTTTTTTTTTGTAAAAAAAATTTTTGAGAAAGGGGGGGGTGTGATGTGGCGACTTAGTAATTGTAATATGCTGAGTTGCATTATTGACGAAGTATGTGGGAGCGGGCAATCGGCTCGCCAGTCGCCTACATATCACCGCCCTGCCTCGACGTATACATAGTACCTAGTTAGCTATAACAAAGTATTGTGGAACTTGAATTAAAGACAATTTATTTCCTTGTAGTCCGGATCTTTATTTATCTCACCGACAACATAACACGCACAACATACATATGCTTAACAAGCATATTCAGTTCTTAGTAAGTCACTACAGTGACAAACTTATATTTTTTGACACCAACAATTTTGTTGATAAGTTGAAATCGACAAGGAATACAGTGTATCTGCCCATTAGGTTTAGACTTCAAATAGCGAGGCTATTAGCTTATATAAACTCAGACATAAGTAGTATGTCGACGTGCAGTACTATAATTAACACCGCAATTATTAGTAATAATTCTAATGTACAGGTGGCCACCAGTAACTGTAGCACTAATGCTATAAACTTTTACAATTATTGTACGAAGGAGGATCCATGTGTCACTATGGCAAATTCTTGTCATAATGTGGGGTCCACAAGTAGTAGGATCTCATTGCCTGGTGATGGCATGGGAGTCTTGGGGCTCACTCTGGATGTTAATTTAAACTAGATAGTAAGACAACAGAAGATACCAGTAACACTGTAGTTATACCTACCAAGAACAAGGTCTCTTCTGGCTCTAAAATAGTTAATTGTAAAAAAGAGTCTAAGCAGAATACCTTGAAATTATTCCATCAAAATATTCAAGGTTTTTCTTCCAAACAATTAGTAATTGAATTATTTTTAGAAAAAACTATGTTCGAAATTATTTGTTTAACTGAACATTGGTTGAAAGATTCTGAGATGTTAATTAATTATAAAAATTATAGCGTGGTCAGTTGTTTTAACCGCAAATCAATGCTGCGTGGGGGTTCACTAATCTTAGTTAAAAAGTCTATTAAATCTAAGACTCGTAAAGATATAGTTGATTTGTCGGTTGAACATAACATTGAGTTGTCCTGTGTTGAGCTAGATAAGTATGTCATAGTGTGCGTTTACAGACCCCCCAATTATCAAAACTACTCCATATTTGAGGCAGTAATGGAAGATGTTCTAGCAAAACTTGCAACGGGGAAAAAATCAATAATTATCTGTGGTGACTTCAATATTAATATCTTAGAAAATAGTTCAAATAGCAGTCGATTATTAAGTCTCTTTAAATCATTCAATCTGTCAAATGTGTTTTCAGAACCAACCCGCATAACTACAAATACTGCTACATGTATTGATAATGTTTTTTGTTGCTGCGACTACTTAGATAAAGCTATTGTAAATTATCTGCCTTCGGATCACAGTGGTCAAACTGTTGCTTTCAAGTGCAACACACCATTACAAAGATTTCAGATACAATCTAGACAAGTAACAACCAGCAATCTAAGTAAATTTAATAATAACTTAATTAGTAAGTTAAGTATACCGGGTCATATTATAAACAATGTAAATGAATTATATGAGGAATTCTTTTCGGTAGTGCGCACCGAGTTCGATAATACTTTAAAAAAGAAAACTAAAACGATTTGCTCAAACTTTCTGTTCAGTGACTGGGCAACTAAGGGTATTAGGAAAAGTAGGGAAACATTGTTTGAGCTGTATGGCCTTAAGCCTTTTATTAACTCTGACACTTTTAATAAATACGTTGCTACTTACTCTAAAACTTTTAAAAATACCTGCAAGGTAGCTAAAGCCTTGTACCTTAGCAACAAGATCAAATCAACCGATAATAAAATAAAGACGGTTTGGAAAATTATCAATGACGAAACAAATAGGAATAAAAGACATAACAGTGATTTCACACTAGAAACTTCACGTGGTGTCATAAGCACTAACAAAGAAGTTGCTCAAGAATTTGTAAATTTCTTTACCAGTATCCCACTTAAAACTACTGAAACCTTAAATTCCTCGCCCTCGCGTTCCATTGATTTATTAAGAGCCAACGTTTCATCCTGCCCGATTGAATTTAAATTCAAGCATATAAACCCCATAACAGTATTAAAAGCTTTCAAGCAAATTAAGATCAAATTAACCGAAGATTTATGGGGAATGTCAATCAAAGTTTGTACCTCCATTATTGAGACTATAGCGCCGTACTTAGCCTTAATATTTAATTTGTGTGTGGATCAAGGAGTCTTCCCTGATCTAATGAAATATAGTAAGGTAATACCACTTTTCAAATCCGGGGACAGTAAAGATACCAATAATTATAGACCCGTGTCCGTGTTGCCAGTATTAAGCAAGGTGTTTGAAAAGGTAATGCTTAATCAAATGCTCAATCATTTTAATACCAATAAAATCTTACATGATCAACAGTATGGCTTCACCAAGGGACGTTGTACGACTGACGCCGGTGTCACCTTATTAAAACACATATTTACGGCGTGGGAAGAGGCCCAAGACGCCATAGGAATTTTCTGTGACCTCTCCAAGGCTTTTGACTGCGTCGACCATGAAACCTTAATCTTGAAACTTGAGCATTACGGACTTGGAAAACTTGCGCTCAGTTTAGTTAAATCTTATTTAAATGATAGACAACAGCTAGTTCAAATAAATGGTGTCAATTCACTCGGTTTAAAAGTAAAAATGGGTGTACCACAAGGATCAATATTGGGTCCTTTTCTCTTTTTAGTATATATTAATGATCTACCCCATTTGTTAAAAACTCAACCACAAATGGTGTTATTTGCTGATGATACTTCATTAATTTTTTAAATGAACAGACGTGCATCAAATCTTGACGACGTAAATAACGCCCTGCAGCAGGTCCAAAATTGGTTCACTGCTAATAATTTAGTATTAAATGAGAAAAAAACTAAGTGCATAAGATTTTCTTTACCAAATGTCAAAAGTAGTAATTGTGAGATAGTATTAAATCAAGAGAAACTAGAATTCGTCGATCAAACTGTTTTCCTGGGGATCACGCTCGACTCTAGGCTTCAATGGGGTCCTCATTTAACATCCCTTTCAGGACGACTAAGTTCGGCAGCATATGCTGTGAGAAAAATCCGTCAATTTACGGATGTAGATACCGCGAGGCTGGTCTATTTTAGTTACTTTCATAGTATTATGTCGTACGGTATTCTACTATGGGGACGGGCTGCAGACATCGAGTCTATTTTTATTCTGCAGAAAAGAGCCATCAGAGCGATATATGGCCTCCGCAGGCGCGACTCTCTAAGGGAACTGTTTAAAGATATTAACATCATGACGGTACCTTGTCAATATATCTATGAAAACATTATGTACGTAAGGAAAAATCTACATCTTTTTAGTAAAAGAGGTTCAAGACACAATTATATCACTAGGAATAGGGACCAATTAGTTCAACCGGGTTTCAGACTGGCTAAAGTAGACTCGTCATTCATGGGGTACTGTTTAAAATGCTACAATAAAATACCTCCCCACATACTTCAGCTGAATGAAACGAAATTTAAATCTTATATTAAACGCACACTATGCAGTCAGGCATATTATAAGTTGGGGGATTACATCGCTGATAAAAATGCTTGGCTCAACGCTGGTCCTGCTCCACAAGGGCACATAAACTAATTGTATAGCATCTGAAAATACTGTTGGAGCTGCGGAAGATTTTAAAAACTATCTTTGCATTGTATAAATTCAATCTCTTAGCATTGTATAATTGCATAGCACATGTGTGAGTACTATGTACAGACTATAAAGCTACCATTTAGGTACTGGGTATGTCTTTCATTGACTTGAATGTGCCCTGGCGGCTGAGAGTATGTCATGCTCACTCTAATGTCACGCTGACGGTGGCGTGTGTGTTGGATCATTTAGCTCCCTTCAAAATGGTTGAGCTGAATGGTGCTAATCCATGCGTCATGTTCGTGAACGGGCGCCGTCAGTTGTGACTGGTCATCTCTTATCTGCCATGGCTTATTTTAATTTGATTTAATTTTTTAATTGTTTTATTTTTGTTTTTATCTTTTATTACGGACGCTTTTAACGTTTTGCATCGTTCTCACATGTATAAGTTCAACATGAATGATGTAACCAATATTTTGTAACCAAATTTTTATTTAAAAGAGTGTCCGTGGAGTTTCTTGCCCGTTCTTCTCCATAGGTACCTACTACGCTTTGGAATGGGCATCTAGCTTCATCTTTTCTGACTGACCGACCCCTTGACAATTCAAAAGTACCTGTAATTGGTTTATTTGAAATAAATGCTTTGAGTTTGAGTTTGAGTTTGAGTTTGAGTTTGAAGTGATATAATCTGATCATCTTCTCGAGGTAATCATCTTTTCCTTTAGGCTGCCTTACCAGATGATTCACTATTCGTACCGGAGTGTTGTTGCTTGATTTGGTCCCATGTAAGACCCATCCCAATTGGGTTCTGGAGGCTACTGGCTTGCTTCGGTCGCTAGTTTTCACTTCTTGAGATACGATGGGATGCAAATTGTCCTGCCCAATGAGTACAGTAGGACAAGCGTTGGGGTATTTCAGTTGCTCCGCTTTATCTTCTAAGTACTGGCAATCTTCCAGGTTCTTATTGCTGACTTCTTGGGGGGATAGGTTAAGGGTCTTCACGGTGTATCCTGACATGCTTTCTAGGTTTCGCTCGAACTTTCCTCTGGTCTTAATGTCGATCTTCTTTGACTTCTGGTCCATTCGATGACCTCCAACGCTCTCGATTCTTAATTCTTCTTCAGGACCTTGAGCTCCGATCATGTTCACGATGTCGTCTTCTACTTTGTTATCTGGTCCCCATAGTTTTGCTGGCATGATTTTCAAGTAGGTTCTTGGTATTGTTCGGGTTGCGTTCACTGTTGATGATACAGCTTGGGTCTCTTGCGGGGTTGGCTTCGTCTTTTCTTCTTGATGTAACATCATATGATGACCTCTCTTGCATTTTCCACACGGCTTTGCTTTGCAACTGAATCCTCTGTGTCGCCCCAGCAGACATTTGAAACATATGAAGGCTCGCTTGGCTTGTTCCCATCTTTCATCTATGGAAGAGTCGATAAATTTCTTGCATTTCAACAGTGCATGTTCCTCAGCACATTCAGGACAGGTTATCTTCTCTGGCTTCTTCGTGTTGTCGTTGCAGGAACAGACTGTTGCCATGTATGGTTCGGCTTGCTCTTCATCTGAATCCTCTTCGTTTGATGAATATTCTTCTTCATCGTGCTGCGAGACTCGAGCGACGTTCACGCCGCGGGAACTTGAAGGTCGCATGCGGCTCCTGAATCCTTCTTTCTTGACCTTGGTTCCCATGAACTCGTGCATCTCGAACTGGTCTACCATCTGGTTGAAGAAGTTCATGAGGCTGATGAGGATCGGTTCATCATCTTCTTCCTTGGATGCTCTGTACTCGTACCACCTGAATCGCACCAGGATACACATCTTCTCGATTATTCTATTTGATATATCGCTTGAGTGTAGATAGCTTTGTTTCTTCATTTGCTTCACGACGCTGACTGTATTGGCCACGGCTCCAGCATACCGCACCAGCTCTCTTGCATCTTCAGACATGGGAGGCAGCTTCTCTATGTTTTCTATCTCGCTTCTTATTAAGTAAGTGGGTCTTCCGTATCGACGCTCCAATGCGGTTATCACTTCCTCTGGATCCACTTGCGTATAGAGGAGAGACTTCACTGCTTCCTTGGCTTTTCCTTTGATTGCTCTTCTTAATCTTCCCATATTCTCGATACCACTGAAGAGAGCCTGTGAATCTTTGAATGTTGCTTTGAAGGCCACCCAGTCTCTTGCATCACCGTCGAATTGATGTAACTCGCTGACATATTTCGGCGCACGTTGCATAATAGCTGTTGCTTTGCTATCTGTTGCGGTCTTGACTGCTTCCAGTATCGCTGCAGCCAGCTGATTAGTGGGGTTCGACGTGGACGGCGTGGTTTCTGCAGTAGGCGGCGCTTCCTTGCTGATTTCCACTTCGCCACGCTCTGCTTTCTTCGACTCCGACACCCAGGCTTCAGTTGCCTTTTCAGCGGCGGCCTTGGTTGCAGCATCCTCTTCATCATCACTCAAGTCCATATCATCTTCGTTGGCACGTATTAATTCCAGCCTGGTACTGGTCAGCTTGGCTTGCATCTTAATTTCTTCCAATTTCAGCTTCTCTAATTCCAGTCTGATTTCTAATTCTTTCTTCTTATTATTCGCTTTATTAGAAATCGACTTTGCCTTCTTCTTTTTATTTTCTACCAAGGTAGCATCGGCTTCCTCGACCACGGTTGTGTCTTCAGTACGCGCGGTGCTATCTGTCATCGCCTCGGAGGTGGTAGCTGACGTCTCTGTAGTCTCTTCTTCCGTGGTCGAGTGCGTGCTATCTCCTTTTTGGCTTCGCGTCTTCATGTTTATTCACTAACACAGTATTTAAAGTCAATAATGTTCAGTGACTTACCAGGGTTTATGATACAATCCTTCAGCAATAGGCACTCAGTTAAACTTCACTATAATGTTCGCTTAACATTAAGTACAATGTCCTTTATGTACTCACTAAGCACTGTTCAATGTTCTTTATGTACTCACTAAGCACTGTTCAATGTTGCCTATGTACTCACTAAACAACGTTCAATGTTCCTTATGTACTCACTATAAACGTTCACATAACACTATGTATTCACTATACACTTTCATATGACACTTATGTATTCACTATACACGTTCACATAACACTATGTATTCACTATAAACATTCACATAACACTGGAACACGCAGGGCTTCGAAGTGATACCGGGCTTCGAGAGGGCGCGGCGTGGCTCGTAGTCGGCCCTCCCAGCTATATTCTTCACTTCAGCAGGTTGCGTTTCCATCAACAGGTTCTCCGCAGAGGGCCTGGCTTCGAGAATAAGCGATCTTCCAGTCGCCTATTCCCAGCAATTTTCTTCTCCGGCACACGTAGGGCTTCAAGTGATGCAGGGCTTCGAGAGGACGCGGCGTGACTCGTAGTCGGCCCTCCCAGCAATATTCTTCACTCAGCGGGTCGTGTGCCCTCCAACAGGTCTTCCGCAGAGGGCCTGGCTTCGAGAATAAGCGATCTTCCAGTCGCCTATTCCCAGCAATAATCTTCAGACGCACGTAGGGCTTCAATGGTGAGTAGTTAGTGCGCGGCTCGTCGAAATAATCTTCAGGTTACTTACGTAATTTTCACGAAATACATAAACTTCTCGTAGAACGCTGCCAGCTGCTTATCTTCAAAATAGCGATGAATCTTCACGTAGTTTGATGTATTCTTCACGTATCTTCAGACTCAGGCTTCAGTTCTTCAAATCTGGCTGCAGAAGGACCAATTCTTGTAGGGGATTCTAATGGAAACACCACGTATGTTGATACTAAATTAACGAATATATTGCCGCGCACTAGAAAAACATGTCACTCAGGATGGCTGGACAAATCTTCAAAATAGCTCGCATTTAGGTAGGTCAACAGGGCACTTTATGTGACGGCTAAACACCCTTATCTCAGAATTTGTGACGCTACAGAATCTTAGATAATCGATCGAAAACGTGTCCAGCCAGCTTGAAAAACCACTTTTCACTGGTCTCTCAATCTCGGTAACGGAAGTGATTTTGACGACTTTTTGCATATCAACGGGCGTCACATAAATTTGTGACAGGCATGGAGCTAAAAGTTTTGAGATACGTACAGTGGTTTAGTAGAAAAATGCAAAAATCTGTGCCAGCCATCTTGAATTTACGTATAAAACTTTTGGCTGGCACTTTCGAATCTCAATAACGGTAGCGTTTTCGAATATGACTCCTTTACTAATATTTAGTGACGCAATTTGTGACAGTAATAACGTTTGATTTATGGCGGCACATGTAAGGGTTTACGAGAAATCAATAAAAACTAATGTCCAGCCAACCTGAAGTTCAAGATGGCTGGACACCTGTATCTCCGCTGCCTGATGATCTACGACCTTCAAAATGTGTTCAAAATTTTGTGACGGGGACGATAATGATAACCTGAATTTGTGACGGAGAAACTTTGCGTAGTTTCAAAGATATTGATCATTTAAACTTTCCCATACAAACATCCACTAATATTGTGAGGTGACCATATTTTTTACTTAAATAAAGGATTTCTTTTTAATCGACTAATCTGCCGGTAGCAGCTACTGATGCTGTGATTGTTTTTGTGTAATAATTGTCTTTTATAAATAGGTATTGAAGAATATTTAAGTATATTCAGCTAGGTATTATGATTAAAATGACGACCACCGACTTCATTTGCGCTTCAAGCACTTAGGGCGGTGGTAAAAACAACGTTGTGGTACAAGGCGAGGGTTACTGAAGTGCAAATGGAGTTGATCGTCGTCATTTGAAACGCTGTATAGGTACAAATAAATAAATGTGATTTTATTTACAGCAAACATTATTTTTTCATTTAAATACCTTAGAGCATTAGTTATCCTGACACATTAACTACCATGTACTTACCATGAAAAACACCAATACCTACCTACTAAAAGGAGTAGATATCTGCACGTAAATAATCAATAACATTAAAAAATTACCCCCCTTCCTCACTTCTGTCTTCTATTGATTTAAATATCTACAGTTGTTCTTATTAGTATCACCAATACACGGATTTTCGTCCATTAAAGAACACACCATAAAATATATTTAGTCCTACATAAAACCTACAATATTGGTAACCCTACTGCAGTGTTTGTATGGGAAAATTAAAATGTTCAATATCTTTGAAACTACGCAAAGTTTCTCCGTCACAAATTCAGGTTATCATTATCGTCCCCGTCACAAAATTTTGAACACATTTTGAAGGTCGTAGATCATCAGGCAGCGGAGATACAGGTGTCCAGCCATCTTGAACTTCAGGTTGGCTGGACATTAGTTTTCATTGATTTCTCGTAAACCCTTACATGTGCCGCCATAAATCAAACGTTATTACTGTCACAAATTGCGTCACTAAATATTAGTAAAGGAGTCATATTCGAAAACGCTACCGTTATTGAGATTCGAAAGTGCCAGCCAAAAGTTTTATACGTAAATTCAAGATGGCTGGCACAGATTTTTGCATTTTTCTACTAAACCACTGTACGTATCTCAAAACTTTTAGCTCCATGCCTGTCACAAATTTATGTGACGCCCGTTGATATGCAAAAAGTCGTCAAAATCACTTCCGTTAGACCGTTACCGAGATTGAGAGACCAGTGAAAAGTGGTTTTTCAAGCTGGCTGGACACGTTTTCGATCGATTATCTAAGATTCTGTAGCGTCACAAATTCTGAGATATAAGGGTGTTTAGCCGTCACATAAAGTGCCCTGTTGACCTACATAAATGCGAGCTATTTTGAAGATTTGTCCAGCCATCCTGAGTGACATAGAAAAACTAGATTTTACAATTTTGGTTTGCTTAGGTAGTTTTACACCATAGTACAACTAGTGGGTGGTTCTGATATACGAGAGGTTTGTATTTTATAGTTTCTATCCAATGATAGACGAGTTAGGCTCATACATTTGGTCAAGCGTGAGCTAGATTCTCGACAGGTTGTAACCTGCTCCCTGATCGATACCCTCATTGGCTGAGCAAGTTGAGACTCGTTTGTTTGGGCGAGGCCATTATCTCGACAAGTTGGAACTTGTTCGTAGGCGAGTCTATTATGTCTAACAAGTCGAAACTCGTTTATGGGTGATACCAATACCTTGTTGCTGTGTGTTTAGGTGAGTGTTAGTGTTTGTTACCTGTGTGTTCTGTCAAGCTAGACCTGCTTGTGTGGACTATACCTTTTTACCTTTTTAGGATTTGGGTTAGGGTGCTAACTATGTTATTTTATTATACCTACTTATTCTTATTTATGTAGGGTAGTGGCACCAAAAGATGAACGACCCCCAATAGATGAACGACCGACCGAAAAATTAAAAAATATAAAAAACTCCGCTAGATACACGTCTGCAATATTTTTTTCAAGTTAGGGTAACATATTTTCTTCCCGATATCATAACAACTTTGGCAGTGACCACTCAGACGCGCTCGCAATCTGCCATTGTGTGAGCGCTTCCCACCAAAAATCAGTTTTATATGGAAACCTACTTAAGGAAAGTGCCCTCCTAATTTAAGGATTTTGTCAGCCTATAGAAAGAATTAATGATAGATTTCAATGGATTTGGTTAGAATAAAATCTTGTTATATCTGGCTTTGATTATATTGATAGTTTTTAACATTATATACCGTATTTTTAGAGAAATTTAGTGTTCAAGTAATGGATTCAATTTTGTTTGCTTGATCCAATAGATGAACGGCGTTCAGGTAATGGAGTAAAGGCATATTTTTACAGCTATCATTACTTATAAACTCACGCTTATAGACCAAAACAAATCAACTCTAATGAATTTTAATAAATGTATGAACTTAGTTACCAAAAGTTGAACACATTATTTTAGTGTTTTTGACTGTTTTTAAGGCTTTATTTTAGTATGAAATCTTGTACTGTTCATGTTTAGGATTCATGCCCAAAATTTGAACTAAGGAATATGTTCATATTTTATTCGTTCAAATTTTGGGTTTCGTGCCATAAGCTGAACGCTGAAGTGATTTTATTTGTTCATTTTGTGGTTCTTTACCTAATCCAAAAAATGAACGAATTGAATTGTTGTTAATCGTCTTCAGATGATGCACTCAAATACTTTCAGCTAAATAGACGGACCTTATTCCTTAACACAGTCCGTATTGTGGCGAAGGTCACTTTTCAAGAACTGCAGCGAGTGGCAAAGAACTGTCTATTGGGCAGAGCCAGTTTGCGAAACAGAAGACCGAAGATGGCAGAATCGTATTCATCAACCTGAACTACTGAGAGAGATCGAGAGGTTCTATACACGTCAACCAGTTACCCTGTCACGAATCTGGCAAACCACCCAAGAGCTAGATTTACCCGACAGTATACCGAAGACATCTCGGACGTCAGCTAGTACGAGATTAGGATGTCTCTGAAGCAGCTTAAGAACAACAAGGCGCCAGGTGATGATGGAATTACGGCCGAACTCCTGAAGGCCGATGGAAAACCCATTCTTAAGGCCCTCCAGAAGTTGTTGACTACAAGCTGCTTTCAAGAGTCATCACGAATCAATGCAATCGGGCAATGGAGAGGTCTATGTTTGGAGTTTCTTTACGTGATCGAATCAGAAATGAAAAGATCCGTCTCGCTTGCTGGTTTGACGACTTCCAGCCTCCCGGATTCCGCAAAAGCTTTAGCACCGTAGACCGAAGAGTATAAACTGCTTCTCTGCTTAGCGTTTGTGAACTACGAGAGAGCCTTCGATTCGATCGAGACTTGGGCTGTACTGCAGTCTCTCCAACGGTGCCAGATTGAGTATCGGTACATCGAGGTGCTAACCGTTTTATGAAACGTCAAAAACATCAGCACTCTCGCTGCAGAAGAATAGGTTTCGAGGTCTGTTCCCAGGACCAGACCTCGAAAACTGTGTGACTGAGTGGTGAGACAGGGAGACGTTATCTCTCCGAAACCGTTCGCCACTGCCCTGGAGGATGTCTTCCAGGTTCTGAACTGGAAAAGGGTTGGCATCAATTACAATGGCGAATACATCAATTACATTCGGTTTGCCTAGGATTAGTCATAACTAAGACCATGAAGGACTTCGGTACAATTGTCGATGTCTTCAGTAATTCAGAAGAGCTTCCGAAAGAGAGTCTTAAAATGAACATGGACAAAATGAAAGTCATATCGAAAGCCCATTGTAACACGCACCCTCATAAAAATCGGAGACTCTACACTCTCACAAGTTGTGGACGATTATGTTTACCTAGGGCAAACTATTCAGCTAGGTAGGTTTAACTTCGAGAAAGAGGTCAATCGTCGAATCCGACTTGGCTGGGCGGCGTTCGGGAATCTGCTTCTCATATCATATACTACAATGTCTCAAGACGAAAGTTTTTGACCAGTGCGTGTTGCCAGTGATGACCTATTATGGCACTGAAACATAGTCGCTCTCAATGGGTCTCATAAGCAGGCTGAAAGTCACCCAAAGGGCAATGGAGAGGTCTATGTTTGGAGTTTCTTTACGTGATCGAATCAGAAATGAAAAGATCCGTAGGAAAACCAAGGTAACCGACATAGCCCGAAGAATTGCCAAACTTAAGCAGCTGTGGGCAGGGCACATTGCTCGCTGAATAGATGACCAATGGGGCCGAAAGGTTCTGGATTTGCGACTGCGTACTGGAAGACACAGCGTTGGGAGCCCGCCCTCACAAAGTGGTCCGATATCGGTAATATTAAAATGCTAGTTCAAGTAATGGGTCCAAAATGTTCATAATTAGGGCTCAGTGTTCAACTATAGGGGTAAATCCCCTTTTTTTTGACAAAAAGCAACTTATAAAAATAAATTGTAGATCTAGACGGTTCTTTTTTTAAACAGTCACATCCTGAGGATTATGGCATAATGTAAAAAAAACAAAAATGCATGAATGTCATAAAATAACTGAGTTACAGCTATTTAAAGTTGTCGAAAAAGCTTAATCGTTCATTTATTGGTGCCACTACCCTAATAGGTTTCTTATAACTAATTATAATATATAGGTATCGAATCAGGTTTTCTTACTACTATAGGAGAATGAAACCATCCCTACGCTAATTTATAATATTAACAATTAAATGAAGGTAATTATATCTACGACTATAAGGAAAATGGTTTTTATTATTAAATCAATCTCTTAATGGCTAATCAGTCGTTTGTCGTCGCCAACAGGGAATACTACATACTTACCGCGGTAGGTATCTCAAAAGGAATCTTTTGGCCTCTTTATAAGTAGGATACTATACATACAGGGTGTCAGGGACATCGACGCGAAGCCGGTTACCATGGATTCAGTACATGATTTTGAACCCCCCTGCGTTGAAATTTTTCGTCGATTATTTAAAAAAAAATCAGCTGTTCGATACATTTCGACCGCGTAGGTATTGCACTTTTCTATGAAACAGTTTTTTTTTTTTTTAATAACCGACCAAAACGTTTCTACGCAGGGGGGTTCAGAATCATGTACTAACGGGCTTCGCGTCGATGTCCCTGACACCCTGTATAGTAGGGTTGGCAACCCATCTGCCCTGTCCCTAAAGGATTTATCTATGACTAAGCCTAGCGTCACACCTGCCGAACGTTCCGCGGCGGAACGCTCCGTCGCGTCATATTCCTATGGACGTAACGTTCGGCTGATGTGTCATAGGTAACTTGAAAAACATTAGGAGCGTATTCAACCGAACGTTCCGCCGCGGAATGTTCGGCAGGTGTGACCCGACCCTAAGGCTGCCTGTCCACTGGAGCGGAGCGGAGATGTGCTATTATTAACCTTTCAAATCTAAACTTAGGGGCGGAGTCAAGATTCTATTGGTTAATATTGGCACATCTCCGCTCCGCTCCTCTTCTCTCCGCTTCAGTGGACAGGCAGGCTTAAGGTGCCTTTTTAGGAAGGGATGGTTGACATCGGCGGCATGAGACCGAACGGTGGTCGAATTTGATCTTATGTCGTCTATCTATAAAATTCCTATATTATCGTATATAATATCTTCTTTATATTTAGTAATCTAATCCGCTTAAGCGGCCACACTTAGCCCGCAGGTACGCACGGGCGATTTATTTTCGTGCACTGGATTTTCAACGCTCTGCTTAGCGCCGAGAGTTGAAAATTCAGTGCGCGATAAAATCCCGATGCTATAAATGTAGACGTCCGTGCGAACGTGATTCATATACAAAAAATTTGCACTCATAAAATACAACGTAGCAGCGTCAACGTTCATTTTGAAATTCAAGGAAGGAACAGTACCACCAATTTTATTGCCAATGAGCATTGACGTTGACCGCTCAAGTGTGGCCACTCAATTTTTCGCTGTAATTACCGAAATAATTTCCGTAATGTTGAGGCGATGCAGCGATGATGGGCATTGACGTTGACCATTAGTGTGATCCCAGCAAAAAATGAATGCCGTTGTCAAATTCTCGCTATAGTTGTCGCCTACGGTTAACGTCCATCATCGCTATAATCAACGGCGTTTCCCGTTGGTGTGGCCCCTGCATAATAATATCACACGAGTGGTGTTATAATTTACTTATGAATGTGTAGTTTAATAATACACTATTTAAACTCATCCAATTCCATGAAAAACACATTATGGTATATAATTAAAAAACGGATTGTTTTTTTAATATTTATTGATTAGAGACATTCACACATCAACATTAAGTTTCAATAATTGGATTAACATAATTCCCTATTATAATTATCATACAAATTCCACATTGCATAATGAGCAAATAAGTTAATTTCCTTGAATTACATAAAACTCAGTCAATTTTGGATTACCGTAGAGTAAGAAAATCCTTAAAATAAACATAACTACTACTGGAAAATGTTTGGAAGTGATTTTAGTTCTAACAGGAATGATACATGATAATAATTTCAAAATATTGTTAGAATTTAATATCTGTTTGGGGACACATCAAATCGAAACCCAATCAGAACTACGATATCAGTTCTAGGAAAAAAACGTTTATTTATGCAATTGTTACATACAATTTTCTATTAGGTAATATAATATTTAGACACCTCTAAGCATTGTGTTGAGTCTTGTTGCTGGTGTTAGTAATTATGTAAATTAAACGATCAATGTTCATAGTATGAGATCGTTTTGACAGTTTACGAAGTAATTAGAGTGCATGCACGCAATATTACAGAATTTCAGACAATCTTGTTAGCACTTGATATGGAATGTCTCACTCACTTTTACAGTTTATATATCTGGAGAACTTCTCCCAATCGTGCAGTGTGTGTCACATTTAATTTCATAAAAAATGTATAAAATTACAAAAATGATCTTGAAATCATATGATTACTGGACACAATCATAGTATTAGAAAATGACCTTATTATTGTATAGTAATATCAAACCTTATAAGTCATCTAATTGTATTTTACGAATGAGGTTGAAACCAATATACTAATGGCGGTTGATAATAACCACACCGCCTTTACTAACTCGTTACACATACTACAATTCTAAATAGTACAATATAATCATGTCTGTATAAGTTTATAAATTGTATAGAGTAATCACAAACTTGGCCACTGAATATCAATTTTAAACGATAAATCCATCCTCATCCATTTAATTTAGATTCAACAACCACACGCTACTTTACGAAAAATGCCTAAACATGTTCTATCATCTTACACATAGGAGCAACTTTCCGTCAATTACTAAATGAATAAAAAAATTATGAGCTTGCATTACAGAGAGCTGCTGACAGACTAATTTTATACAACTTATTATAAACTAGAAATAAAACACAATGAATATACCATAAACTAATGAGATTTCATATTCCCTCATACTTAACAATTTACAAGTTACTTCAAACTCCAATTTGATAGTTAACATAATGTATGTTTTATGAGTAAATGAAATCGGTGTTCATATATACATAATAAAATAATGTTTCAAATTATATTTACTAAACTGATGACTCTGATCATCATTGACGGGTCTACGTACGTATTCAATAAGAAAGAGAACTTTCCGTGTACTTAAACAATGTTTCTGATACAGTACATTGTTGTACACAATGCAAACAGTCTACCAATTATACCAGTCGAATGGGATGTGATTTGCATCGGCCAAAACTAAGTACACATTTTAAATTAAAGTCAATTTAATTAAATTCAATAAACTAAATAGGTTTTAAAATGGCCTTTTGGAAGTTTTTCAAGAAGGATGTCCCTGATTTTATTTTACAACATGTTTTTGATATTTGAAAAGATGTTTAAAATCTCTAATGCTTGAGGTCTGAGCAAAATTCCTTCTAATAAAAACACGACACCTAAATTAACTGCTGTCGCATTGTGAAGAAAATTATCAAAAGAATTACAAGTACATACTTAATCATTTCTCTGAGCAAGAGCTGCGAGAGTAAGAACGACATGGGCGACAACGCGACACGCGACAACGTCAACCTTATACCCCTGTAATAATGGCACCAACTTATCGCACCGTATACTGTCTAGATATAACTTTGTTAATGTAATATAATTATAAAAACTCGATTCTAGCGAATAAAATGTATAAAATCTTAATTTTATAAAAGCAAAGCACGCTAAACTTATAGTATAATCATTCTATACGAAACGTCATATCTGAACTGAAAACCACATTATTTACGATGTAAATTATTGACCGAACTTAGTTCGACAATACGCCACAGTACTAAATCGAAATAAATTAAAGGCTCATTTTAGACACAGTTACGTGTCGTGGACGATGGTTTGCGATCCTATGAGGTGTTTAGTTGGTCACCGCCACGTCGCCTGTCGTCTCCTGCAACTAAACGTTAAACACGATATTAACCCCTTACTGCATAGCATGACATATCGGGCATCAAGAGTTTTTGTCACCTCATTTAAATTTGACACAATTTTTTTCTTCTTGCAACTCTTAAAATCGAAAACCGATACTATGCTTTGACGTTTGCGAAGAAAATTAGTGTCCAGCACTAGTAGATTAAAAATAAAGTCAGTTTGTTCCGTAACGGTCGATAAGAGGTAAGTGGACTCAGCTTTCGGGGTATTTTTGCATGGATTTTCACGATACACAGCTACGATAATTATTTTGCATACAATAGGCATCTATGCAAAGACAATAGGCAAAAAAAAACTAGATTCGCATGAATGATTGCAAGTATTTTTGTTGCTAAAGTTAGTATCCATAAATGGGATAGTATGCAGTCGCGGGAAAAACTATTTGGCAGATATGGGATTGTATGCAGAATAACGACATATAAGAGAAAACCAAATTTGGGATAGAATGCAATTGTGTCAAGACACATTATTTGCTTAACATTTTGAAGAAGTGGCTACAATATTTTGTTTCCTTGGTTTGATTAGGCTTCCTTGCTTGTTTATTTTGCACCTTACGCTGCTTTTTTTTTCAATAGTTAAAACAATGCCGGACAGAAACAAGTGCATGTAGTCAACATTCCAGATGGGAGTGAAGACGAAGAGCTTTCTGATGAAGATACGGAATGGAGAGATAATCGAGGACAGGATCCGTTATATTTGTCTGAGTCCGATGAAGATAGTGACGTAGATTCACAGTCAGATATTGAATTGGAGCCTTTTACTAATTTAATTCCATCTCTCCTTACACATTATGCAATGATTGCATAGGCTGGCGTATGCATATGGCCCATTCGTGCTATACCCGATATACATTCTCATTTTAATCTTAATTTTTTATTTTGCCAGCTACTTCTGCATATAATGACATATTTGGCAAACTTGATAATAAACTTAAAACTGCATGCAATGCCATATTTGGCATTGATAGATTTTGGTAAATATTTAAAAAAAAACTAGGTATAGATTTTTATTTCTATTTTTTTTATGCGTTATTGGGGTCATACTACGTCATATTTTTTTTCCATCCCAATCAAAAAATCCATGCAGTAAGGGGTTAAAATACGTCAAATTCAACATCAATTAATTTTCATACTGATTTTAAAATACATATTTTAACTGTACCATTTCCGTTTTGAGTTCTGGCACATCTGGGACCTCCGGGATCAATTTTGCCAATTTATCACTTACGGGGAGGGGGTCCTGTAATAATATTTTTGTTGTCAGTACATTTTACAGTAGATTTTCGTACCTACTAAATAAGTTCAATCATAATAATTAAAGCATTGAACACAACAGATTATTATGAAACACATAAGGGGCAATACTAATGCATTTATTTACTGGAAATATGACAAGATGATAAAGACACAAAGTATTCTTGACAAAATCGAGATCATTGTACGACACAATATTATAGTAGCATTGTAACCACGATATTATTCTCGATTTGGGCCTTCATAGGTTGTTCAATCAAGTTAATAAATTAAAATAAGCTAATGAGCAAAGAGAGCGTTGTTCGAGCGTTCAATTACAATTAAATTATTATAGAGCGGTACAATGGCTGTTCTATCGACATAATTATCAAACATCACTAGGCAATACCGATAAAGTCTCGCGACGACAGATCTGTTACGCGCACCCAAAACCGTAAAGCCCCGACGAGGCAGTACTGCGTCAGTGTATAGGCATCGATGCAATGGCCGATTTTACTCTATGTATGGGCAGATCTAGTCTGTTCTTGGCTTTAATTTATGGTAGGATAATATACCTGTCAAATAAATCGACTAAAACGTCAAAATATGCAGAAACAACTCTAAAAAAAAAGTAAAAATTGAACATTTTTGGTACGGCAAAATGGCGTCCGCGCATGCGTGCCGTGCACTGCACTCCGCGTTCTATTTATTCATTTTCTATTGTTTTTTAAGTGTAAATCGACGGGAAATGGTGTTATTTCAATAATTAAGTAGTGTCGTCATCGTATATAGATAAAATTTGCACAAAATAACATCGTAATTACCTATTACGGACCCATCAAAAAATGTAAACAAACTCGGTAGTGAAAAAATGTGTTGATGTGAAATTTTGAGTTTTGTGTGTGTTTTGTGCATGTAATCGCTGGTAAGTCATTTATTTTATATTATTTATTAGTTATTGCATACTATATATGCCATTTTTCAGAAAAAAATTGGAGTTCAATATTTTTTATCAACTAAGTAATGTTACGTAATGATACGGATACCTATTATTGAACTTTTTTAATTATTGGTGTTTTTATTTATTGTGTTTGTTCGTAAAAAATGGTTTTGACCGATAGTATATGTATTCATAATGTATCCTGCGAAGTTTCATGTGAATCGAACCAGTAGTTTTATTATAAATAATCAAAACAGTGAACAAAGGAATTTCTTATAAGAATCTGATAAGAATGTTTATTTATCAATACTAGCGTTCGCTTACAAAGATTCTAAGTATTATAAAAAATCCTTTGTCTAATCAGGAACCCAAAACCATTAACGATAAGACTATTTACGTAACAAAAAGATCTCAGTATTTGTTTATGTTAGCGAGCTCTTATCTCCGCTGCGCCGGTGGGTAGTTCGCTGGATTTCCGCACGCGCGTGGCGCTGGAGTCACGAATCTTTAGCGGTTAAAAAAGCGCTAATATTTTTTTTAAGGCATAATATAATACAAGTCTTGGAAATTAAAGTCGTTTTTTGATGGTTTAGTGACGACAGCACAAAAATTTCTTACATATACATAAATAAGTCTCACTTTGAAGATAATATAAAATATATAATATTATCTTCGACATCGCTCACCGAATAATTTAATGGACCACCACACTCAGTGAAGATAATATAATTATCCTGTATAATTATCCTGTATAATTGGTCTAAGTATAAAACGTTTTTTAGCCCCCATTCTGATATGACGCCAAATTTTGCAGTTGTTCGGTGTCTATTATTTAATTAAAATGCGGCAATTTGTTATGCACATTCTATAAGACCATAAACACCGTCATACTTTCATTAATTTTATCCTGAACGAATTTAAAAACGACACAATTTTTCAAAAAAATCATTATGCGTTACGAATACCATTTTGATCACTGAGGATTTCGAGACACGTCCTGATTGTTTTTGTGTGAGACTATCTACTAAACTAAAGGGACGTGTCGTGGTCAAGCTTGAATACGAAAAGCAGAATATTTGACTTAGTGGGATATCTAATAAAGTATGAGAAAATGCTGAAATTTAATGAAAAACACGATGAAAAGCGATGACATTTTTAAGAATAAAGGCTTTTGCAACCAGCGCGAATTGTCGCGCGACGCGACACGAACAATACCAAGAAAACTTGACGGTATAACAATAACCGGTGTCGCGTCGCGCGACAAGTCGCGCTGGTCTGCACAAAGCTTAAAACAGGAGCAGATTAGGTCGATCTTATTCACCGTATAAAATTGCCAAGCCTGCCACTTTACAGGGTGGCAGGGACATCGACGCGAAGCCTGATACCATGGATTCTGTACATGATTCTGAACCCCCTGCGTTGAAATTTTTCGTCGGTTATCTGCTGTTGACTTGCGTTATTTAGTTAAATTTATATCTGTGGGGGGTACCTTGTCATGTTGTTATTTTATCTATACATATAATAAAATTGTAGAAAAGTGGTGTCTGTACAATGGAAATATATGAAAAAAAAAATAGCAGGGGTTGTTATTATATCGATGCTGAACCCGAGATTGTAATTAAATTTTTTTTTGTCTGTTTGTCTGTTTGTCGGTTTGTCTGTTTGTCTGTGTGTTTGTGCACGCTAATATCAGAAATGGCTTATTCGATTTAGATGCGGTTTTCACTAATATATTGTAGTAAGCTTCACTTAACATTTAGTGTTTATTTCATGTCAATCGGTTCATAAATAAAAAAGTTATGTCAATTTAAAGAATCACATCGAACATTTGTTATAGGTTAGGCATTTCTTTCCTTGATTTTCGGTATACTTATCTTAATTTTTATTTAGGGTTTGTATATAAATATTATAAGTATTTGGTATAGGTTAGGTATTTCTTTTCTTGATTTTCTTTATTAAGTATAAGTTTATTAGCTCAGGTTAGTAATTAATTTTTCTAGCAATTCTTTTGTTTTATAAAGTTAGTACGTTTGGTTTACACGTCTTAACACTTATTACTTAACTGTGACAATTTTAGACTGTATAATAATCTGTAAGTATTTATAATTTAATTGTTTACGATAGTACGTGTTTACTAAATAACTGTGTGTTAAGTAGTAAGTACTATTTTATTGTAAGAATGCCTCGAAGAAGATCCAACCTCTCCCAATGTAGCAGAAATACAAAAAAAATTAAAACCGACTTCCAAAAAAAAACACTACAAAGTGAAAAATAACTTTAATTTCGGAAGTCAGTGTCTTTGTTTTTTAATTTTCGTTTTTTGCCACCGACTTCCGAAATTAAAGTTATTTTTCACTTTGTAGTGTTTTTTTTTGGAAGTCGGTTTTAATTTTTTTTGTAAAAAGTTTTTATTTTTCACTTTTTAGTTGTGGTACCTACCCCACACAATATCCAATACCACTAACTGCAATAAATAACTGTGACAGGAAGTTATCATCATATCGTCCATATAAACTAAGTGAGAAAAATATGTATTATTGAAGCTAACTCAAAAACTATCTAAGCAAAGTCAATAAAATTTATATGGGACCACCTCGGGAGCTTACCCTTTCAAACAAAAAAATAATTTTCAAAATCGGTCCACAAATGGCGGAGATATCGGTGAACATACATAAAAAAAAAAAAAAAAAAAAAAAAAAAAAAAAAAACATACATAAAGTCGAACATAGAACCTCCTCCTTTTTGGAAGTCGGTTAAAAAGGATGAGATAAGTTCGATCACAGGAATCTGAGGAAGGTCGTGAGGCAAGGCTCTCTGCAACTCGGGAACATCAGGCTAGGTTTCGTGCTGCAGAAACTTCGACTCAGCGGGAATCTCGACTGAGTTCAAATCGTTCTCGAATGGTCGAGGTCGCGAAAAAAATTTTTCATACTAATGGGGTCAAGTCATGAAAAAGGTTGAAAAACACTGCCCTACATTAATCCTACTAATATTATAAATGCGAAAGTTTGTGAGGATGGATGGATGGATGGATGGATGGATGTTTGTTACTCTTTCACACAAAAACTACTGAACGGATTTTTACAATAATGTAGCTTATACATTAGAATAACACATAGGGTACAATTTATAAAGATTTTATGTGATTTGGCCATAATATAACGATAAGTATCAAGTAAGTCAGAAAAATTCCTGCCCTCTGAGATCTATCTTTGCGTGCGCTGCCTTTTTTTTTTTTGGGCGGTTAATCATCCAATGACTTCTCCCGCTCTGGGCGGAGCGGAAGGGCGTGTCAGACTCTTACTGACTAAAACCCACACGTGTTCCTTCGATCCTTGATATCTCTTTGAGGCGCGCGTGGAACACGATGCGCCGTCGACCCGGGCCTGGTCCTTATCGGACGGCGAGCTGCCCGTTGCTCTCCGTCCGCAGGCCCGCGCCTACGGTGGCCGGAAATCGGCTATCAATTCCCGACGCCCGGGACGTCTCCTACGGCGGCGGCGGCTAGGGCTGGTAGGGCGCGGCCTTTGCCACTCCCTCGCGCGCTCCACCTTCTCCTTCGCGAGCATTACTGCTTTGCAGAAGGAGGTGACGGCTTGCCATGCCCTCTCGCTCCGCACCATGGCCTGAACCAGGGCCGTACGCGAGAGGTCACCGCCGCCGATCGCCTCCACGAGGACACGGCGGTGGTCCACCCAAGCCGGGCAGACCTCCACCGTATGCTGCGTGCGCTGCCTAAACCGTTAGAGTTACATGAAGAAAATGTATTGTGGGATTGTTTGTCTTAAAGAGTTCTAAATAAAAGTCCGCGACAGCATAATATGTACCTTTTATGTGGAAGCCTTTATAACCAAAATAGTGAGCAATAAATACAGTTAAATTGAATACTTTTTTTACATTGCATATTTTAGAGTATTTAGTTAATTCTTATCAAAAAAAATACCTTCATCGCTTTTGGTATTTAATGTAGATAAAGTTTGTCTTTTACACTAAGTAATTTGGACAAATAGTTTAAAAGTTAGAACGATAAGAATGACCTGCGATATTGAGTCGACGGCGCACAGAACGAGGGTGGAGGGGCGGGCCAGCCAGCGGATGACGCGCCAGAGCGCCAAGTAGAAGCTATTGCTTAATAATTATGTTCGAGAAATAACGTAAATAACGCAATTAATTGTTGAACTGTCAAAATGAAACCCATTGCTATTGTAAGTGCTACGCAATTACCCCGCTGATTTAGGACATGTTACACGTTCCTGTGGGATAATTTCCGACATCCACGCGGGCGAAGCCGCGGGCAGAAGCTAGTTACTAATAAAATGGACTTCTTGGTGAATACCCAACAAAAAGTAATAGGCTTGCATCAATTGCGGTGGCATTTATTCTCAGAGTTTAATGAGTTTCGTTCAACATAAATACACAAGGATTGTATGAAAGAAAATTTTGGAAATCCAACATCGTTGAACCGGTTTATTAATAAATCTATTTTTACTTATGATTCATTTTGTGTTCAGACGTTTTACTTCGACTGAAAGATATTCGATTGAAAGGCAAAATGAACAAAAAGTGAAGCGTCTGATTCTGATATCGGCGTAACTAGCACTGCAACCGTGGGTGCGCAATGTGGAATACTATGGGCCGTATTCGCATGGGGATATTCAAATTGGTGATCTAAACGGAATGTTCGTTTATAATTGTGGGTATAAGTGCTAAAATGAAAACCATGGAATCCAAATATGTACAATTACGAAGGTAATTGATTGAATTGACACTGCGCGCCTTTATAAAATAATGAAGGCACCTTCAATGTTATTGCTTTTGGCGAGTCGCGACCAAATCCAGTTACATAAGATTGCCAAAGAAGGTATTTAAACTGAAAAGAGTAGCGTAATAAAAAACCGTCTACAATTATTATTTGTGTATCGAAATAGCGCTATCCTGAATACTGCGATCCGGTTGAAACTTGTTTGTTTATTCCGATCCATGAAGATCACCTAGAATATGAGTGAAGGCACAGCGAGTTTAGAATCGTGGATTTGGTACCTACATCATCATTAAATTGATGTCGACTTTATGATAGATAGTCAACAAAGTTTGATGAGTTATAAATTACACCTGTTTCGGCTCGCAACAGAATCTGTCAGTTTTCTTTTTCCGACCTTCTTCATGAAAACTCCTCCAAAACGTATCGACTGATATCGTTCGACGGAACTTCGCCTGGTTCCTTACTGGTACACTTTTAACTTATTTATCAGTATGACAACGAATAAGCTAACGAGCAAGATTGAGGGCGCCATCAAATTTGTAAATCCATATTCTATAGCAAAAACAATGACCAAATTGGTAGCAGCCAGCGGCATTAATGGATGTAAAAGCGCAGACATAATACTTGCAGCCGTATACACAAACTGTTAATAACACAAACGAGTGACGACTTTAACCGAGTGACTAATTTGATGCACCTTTATATATTACAAGGCTCGTTCTCTTTTAATAGCAGGACAATGTTTCTCACAAAGGACACGTAATTTCACGTCAGTGAAATTCACTAGGAATTCGTAACGTCGCGTCGCCAGCAGCGACTTTGTGGCTACTCTTGGCAACTGGAGTTTGTCAATATTCTGTTGTACATGGGTTAAAAAAATGGTCGTCGGTCTAAACTGAAAGCATTGGCTTTAGAACACTGAAATATTCCGACTCAAAGAACTGTCTGTTCACAAAAATATTATACTACATCAATGTTTCGCGCGCAAAGCTTGCTTCCGCTTTGCGAGTCGGCGCGTCAATCAATATCTTAGACGCTGTTGACGACATTCTTGTGAGATCTATTATCCCTATTAAAGTGCAGACGCAAGTGTTATTAGTTGTATTATTAAAAAAAACTAAAATAAGTTTGAAACTTTAAACAACTAGACCTAAAACATAATTAATTAAATTACATGAAATGATAACGTAACGATCCATTGTCTGTATCAAATTAATAGGACTAAACAATAAAAAAATAGGATATTTGAAAATGTGTTAGCACTAAAGCCTAGTTTACGTCACCATGCTAGCATATTAATACGTATCCATATCTCAGTTTCAAGCTTTATAGGAAGGGGAAAGGACAGGAACGCAGCCACTGGCTGTATTCAGTACTGTGTCAGATCGGTCACACTCATTATATTCTCCTGGTTATTAACGGTTCACTCATGCTGGTAAATAAATGCACATGAAACTAAATACGAGATCTGTTAACAGGGAAACTCAAACGGTTCTTATATTACAGAACTAATTCCACTACAAAACAAGAGGTTCCGGTCAGTATTCACCTGTGGCGTGTCGGCCGGCTCGGCGCCGCCCGCGCGGGCCGGCGGGGCGGGCGGGGCGGGCGGGGCGGGCGCCCGCGGGGCCGCGCCGGGCTCATAGCTGGGCGCGCCCGCCGCCGGAGCCGCCTCGTTCGCCTCCGACAGAGACGGCGGCAACGAGTCTTCGGGAGTCGTCGCCCTCCTCACAGGTTCTATGTTATTTATTTCCTTGGAGTCGATCGGTGGCATTATTTCGGATGTATCCTTTTCTTCCTCGATGTTACCATTATACTCTATTGTTTCAATTAGGTTACCGAGCGAGTCTTTGGACTTAGCCTTAATATTTTTTTCAGAGATTATGCTATCGACCTCGTTTTCGGGAGCATCCGTTTTCTCAGTATCAGATACGTGATTAGAAACGACCACAATCTCTCTTGTTTCATGAATAGTAACTTGGGTATTATCGAGGTTGTCTTCGACTATATTGATCTCAGTGCTTATAACATCAGCATCGTCGCATATCGGAGACGGAGGAGACGGTAAATCCTCAGTAGCGCTCGAATCGTTCTTATCCTCCAGTACTTCCAACTCCTCAGATGAAGGCGCAGGAATTTCAATATCAGTATTTTCTGATATTTCTGTGTTTTCGTTTTCTTTTTTGATAATCGTTGCCGATTCTTCAATAATTACACGATCCGTTTTTAAACTTTCGACTTCAGAAGCACCCTCTAAAGGGACATTGTCTGTTTTCTCAGTGTCAGATCCAGCTTCAATTTGAGCAATAGGAACTGAAATTTCTTCGACGTCTTCTTTGACGGGAGAGGGAAGGTCATTACTAACAGTGTGGGTTAATTCGTTTTCGGACTGAGGGGGAAATTCATCTAGTTTATCATTTGTAATTGGATCAGAAATTGGTGGTGGAATTGCGTTATCAGCGGTGTTAGCTAGCGAAGCGTCTGTCGGTTCTGGTGCCATCGTGGTGGCAGCAAAGGATGCCACAGAAGAAGGAGGAGGATTCGCGGGGAGTGGTGGAGGCGTGGAATCTATCAAAGGCATTTGTTCAACACAAACCTCTTTTATGACGGAAATTTCAGGTACAATCTCTGTCGTTACAGCGGTGGGTTCTTCTACGCTCTCATCATTTTTTTCTTCCTTCAGAATTTCCTTGGCAGGTTCTTCTAAGGAAAGCCCATTGACAGGTAACTGTTCTGGCTGTGTTTCAGGCTGAGGCTCAGGCCTGTCGATGCTAGGACTCGGAGCGGCTGGCCCTTCGGCTACAGGGCTCTCGTCCTTCGGAGACTCAGGCGTGGTGCTTCCATTAGTGATCGGTTCCGTCACGGGGGTTTCTGGCGTTTTCTCCTCTGTAATTTTGCTTTCAGTCTTGGCTTCTTCTGCTGTTTCGGCAACAGCAGGTTCGGGAGCGACTTCGGCCGCCTACAAAAAACAAAAATCCAAATAAGAATAATGAAAAAATACAAATATAAAATATTTTGCAGCCATAATTTAGAATCGTGGATTGGTACCTTCATAATTTTATATTTCTAACACAAATTATAATAAACTGATTAAAAGTACCTTATCGTCGGCCATGGCTACAAGAACGACGTTTAAGCCCGTCAAATCTGCACTGAGACTGAAGGGAGATTTACGAGTGCAATATTATTTATATAGTATTGTATTCTGTAACGGAAGATTGGCTCACATTTTTAAATAATTCCCTTCATTGCTCATGATCAAAGACATATAATGTTGCACACAGCTAGGGTTGTGCAAATAATATATGGTTTAAAAATTAAATGTAGATAAATTATGCTCTAAATTAGCTATCTCGTGTCGGTGGCGTTATCTTATTGGACAAATGAACCGAAATTATGAAAAGAAGGTACAGTTAAAATCAGATTTTTTTAAAGTAGGTTTTTAATATGTATTCATAAACAATGTCGTATTAATACGTTGTGTAGGCTGATTTTTCAGATGAATGAATTTAAAATGAAATGTTCCTGGTTTCACTTTTGGGCAAAGGCCAAAAGGTCCAGGTCAAATTATATATTTATTTAAATAGGTTTTAACATTTTGCAATATAAGATTATAATCCCAAATAAACTCACTTTGACTTTATTGATAATTTGGACCACCTTTTAATAAATTATATACATAATATATTATAATTTATATTATAGATTTTTGTAATTATTTTATTAGAGAGAAAAAAAGGGACAAAGAAACATGTTTTTTGGCACAGCACCTTAAGCATGGAACACGTACGATGATGATAATGATGAATACTACATATTTTATTTCATTTTGTAGCGATATTCAACCGCAGGGCTGTGGCAAATATTAAAACGACACCAGTGTGCAAGGCCGTCTTTGCTTACTGATGTAGAAAGATACAATAGCTAGCATTAAGCCCTTTACAGTTTATGCTCACTCGAAAGAATATTTTGATTATGGAAGTAATATTGTTTTTAATAACACAAAAGTTGGTGGCAGTTAATAAGTTCAATCTCAGATTTGAACCCACCAACTGCATCAGACTGCTTGAAAAGTGAGCATGTTGTAAACTTTTTGTGCAGTCAGGTTTTTATTTCCCTACATTTTAGTGTGGTATATTTTTGGAATCGTCTCCTCAACAAGGCAGACAATATTGTGTACAATATTTTTTTTTAATATATATTACAATTAAAATCCATCCAGCCATTAGGATGCTTCGAGGATACAAAGAATCCCACATACAAAGACGCGCAGTCGGGTAAAAACAATTCTGATTCAAAAATGTTACATTCGGACATTTTTCTGCGATGTGCAAATGGGGCAGGTTAAATCCAAAATATTGAAAAAAACGTGTGAAAAGGACTAGTGAAGCTCCCGAACTGGTCTTTATTCATAAAGCGCAAGTCAAAGTATAAGCCCCGAGTTCATCAAAACTTTATAACATAATATTCCGTTGAATAATATAGTCCTAACAATAGATTTCTGAGCGGATGTGATTGATTGGGATTCATTGTCGTGAGTGATGTATCTTTGGGGGCACCAGTCACGGCTGTTTATACAGACATAGTATCGCTTTATCCGCCATGTAACGGTTAACTATGCGACGGTAAAAATGAGTCACTAAATGCCTTACAATCACAACCGTGGGGTACATGGCTATGGTAATGATTTTCCGCTCTGAAACACCGTTCGTTCAGTTCACCTGTCTATTTTGACAGTTAATTAGACTCATCCGTATGTTGAATTCAATTGAATCCATTTTAAGTACATATAAAACAGTTCCGCGACGGACTAGCAGTCAACGCACACATCGTTTAGTCTTATAGATTCAAAATTACTATGATTATTGTGTGGTACTATAAAAATATTCTGGGGGTAAATTAACTGAGCCTTTGCTTACTATGAAAAGTACATGTTTTAACTGCGGCTAAATGGTATGTCTAGAATTAGACTGTACTGAATAATATACTTGGAACTGCAACAGACAGCAAGGGTGGCCCCCTCAAGATTATAATTGAAACGTGTACTCGCGGTCGTGTTACTTGCTTGTCCTAAGCGTGCATGGGACCTAAGCCACTAATTCCGTAACACACATACAATGACAATCCATCGCATTGCCCTTCATTTTGACATCCATTACGTCATATGTTTGAAAAATTCGTCTGCTCAACGCAAACGTGCCTAAATGAAAAGCATTGCGATCTATTGCCATTTTATGTGTGTTACGCAATTGGCGACGACGACGACGGACGTGTTCGTGTCCAAAATCCATAATGAATTTATAATTGTGGTATTAGGAATCAAGAAAAATAAATGTTTTTTCTTTGACTTGGTAGCTGGCTATCATAAATGACAGTCGTCAGTTCAGGATTCATCAAAATACTAATTGTAATAATAACGCAACTTTACGTATGCAAATCTCAGAGGTATAATCCTGTGAGCTCTTCAAGATATCGTGTGACCGGGCGGGAGCGGGGCGCGGCGGGCGGTGGCGGACGACAATAATTTGCATGACAATAAATAACGGAGACTGTACAGATGCACTACTAGTGTCATATAAAACATCAGACGTGGTTGCTATCACAGGTTGAACGCCCTTTCTTGGCACCGATTGGAAGTACATATGTACTGGTTTTATTTATTATGTTATCTATCGGCCCTATAATATATAAAAAGTCTAACGAAATAATGGAATATGTTTTCAAAATAAACGTGTACGTAGAACAAAACGATACGGAATCTTAAGTTAGTATACTTACTTATTTGTCTGGTAACAGGGCACGTAAATATCGGGGGATGGTATTTCAATGAAACTGCCACATACTTAGTGATTGAATATTATATTTTGGGGCAACATTTATAGCATGCTTTACCACTTCCGGAAAATTTCCGGTTAGTTATGCGATAGATAGCCGTCGATAACTAATGTAGATAACCGGTGTATGTTCAATTTTTGAAGTTATGTAGTTGATACGGCCTATCTGGACACTGTGAAACAGGCCCCAGGATATCTTTTATAACCGAAAAACAACAACACCAAACTAAATCAGCACCATTATGCGTTACTATTCTTTTATTCGACGAAGGTGCATTTTAGCATTACTAGCACCGATCGGTGTAGTGATGACGCAAGGACGGGGTATAGGAAACAAGTTTGTGGAGTCTGCAAGTGCAAAATAAAATTAGCAATCCTGGGCAGGTTTTGTGGCGCTACACGTGGGCGGGTAGGTCCGGAGTCCGGACGGGTTGCGAGACTGAAACGTAGGAGGTCGGCAAACAGCTTTTCCTTCTACTTACCTACTTGTTTTAGATGTTTTTTTCTAAACGATATATCTATGTTCAAATTGTTTAACATAGCACTAATTTACTTCATTTTTCATTCATATCGACGGGTTCCGGGCTAATTGTATTAAGCGACACTCTGAGCGATATAGACTTTTATACATATTTGGAATCAGCGAATTTTTCTGCGTCATTTGAGCTGGGTTTGGTGACGATCGGAGCACTTTTTTGTCGCTTAATACAACCGCATTTTTGGGCCCATTTTGGACTGCAATGTATGAAGCGACACAAAATATTGACAAATTTAGGAACTGTGTACTTAAGCTAACTACCAAATACCAGGCAGTCGTTTAAACTTTTTTTCCTGGAGCAACAATTTACAGGCAACGTACGTTAAACCATTTAGCCTGGCTTTATAAATATATAGAAATGTGGCTTCATACAATCAGCCTCTTTGTTAAATTCTTATCCAGTGTCGTTTAATACAATTAGCTTTACCTTATAAATATACAAGAATGTCGTTTAATACATTTAGCCTCTTTGTTAAATTCATACCCAGTGTCGATCCATACATTTAGCTCTGTACATGAAATGTTAGATGTTGTCACTTCAACCATTTAGCTTGCAGTAGATAATGATATGTCGGTCGCATGAACTATTTAGGATTTCAACAGTAAACATTTAAAGATTATGGTTAAACCTATTTTTTTTATTCAATATTTGATTTGCAGTGTCGTTTCAGTTATAACAAAAGTATAGTTCTAGTACTTCAAACAGTTTATCTTAAACGGACTAAGAATAGTATACACATACAATCAAAATTTTATATCGTCCGCGTAGCTGATATTATTAATACAAAGCCCATCAATGTGACACCCGACATTTGTGTTGCTGAGTTCAACGATCAGCTGATTTATGTACAAATTAAAGAGGCGAGGTGAGGTTATTCCCCCCTGCCTCACCCCGCATTTCAATCGGTACTCCTCAGATAGTACCCCCGACCACTTTACATGGTTAGTCTGGTTTTGATACCAGTACCTGAGCAAAAATGTTACTGCACTGTCTACATCAGTTTCCCGGTACAGCTTATCCCATAGAATGTCATAAGACACCAGGTCAAATGTCTTCGATAAATCGAGGAAGCAAGCATTGACCGGTGTCTTCCTATCTGCATAGTACTGGACGGTCCGCTTGAGACACAAAATGGCAGTTTCTGTCGATAGACTGGGCCTAAAGCCAAATTGTGCGTCATGCAATTTTATGGGACTGGCCATATGTGTATCAAACAGACAGTCCAGCACCTTAGCTGTAATAGTAGCCAGGGAAATTGGCCTATAATTCGACAGATCTGCCACATTCCCCGTTTTATTCTTCACTATCGGGACAACTATGGTTTTCATAAGATCATTCGGTAGGTAGGAGTGTTTTAAACACAACGAATTAAACATTATTATGTCACCCGATACACACAGCCGCCTAATAAGGCGGCTGTGTGTATCGGGTGACATAATAGCTTTGCAAGAAACTTGGTTGATGCCTCACGACTTGGCATTTCTTGGCAGTATACATGACGATTTTGCTTTCACCGGGACCTCTGCGGTAGATACATCGGTTAGTGTACTTCGAGGGAGACCTTACGGAGGAGTAGCACTGCTGTGGAGGAAAAGTTTATTTTCATCGGTGTCTGTTGTACCTTGCAATAGTGTTCGTCTTACAGCTATAACAGTGCAATTGTGTGAACAAGAAATACTAGTATTTTCGGTTTATATGCCTACTGACTGTAATGATAACTTAATTGAATTTACGGACTGCTTAAGTGAAATGAATGCAATTACCTATAGAAGATAGGAATATCCAATCTGTGTTTATGTTAGGAGACTACAATGCGCACAGTAATGAATTGTTTAGCCATGAGTTGTTAAAATTTTGTAATTAACAATATTGGACTTGCGCGGATATTGAACTCCTACCGCTAGATTCGTTTACTTTTGTGAGTGAAGCGCACGGGTGCAAACGGTGGCTCGACCATTACGTCGTGACACTCGTGACTGAAGCCGCGCGTCGCACAATATTGCATGATAGTTTTTGGTCTGATCATTTGCCTTTACAAATGGACTGTGATTTAAAAATAATTGAACCTGATATTGTACTGTACTACCGAATGCGAGTGTAAACAATGTTTTATGGGGGGAAAGGGACTTAACCGGTCAAGCCGGACCGAAGCCCCAGGCGCACGAAAACTCCCAATACCGTCAAGCCTCGTTGTGTCCCCGGGAACACGGTACGTTCATGCAGATTGCAGCTCTATTTATATGTAATATACGGGCTGATATGGTCTGTGGTTGGTTTTGATTTATGGTAGGATAATATACCTGTCGAATAAATCGACCATAACGTCAAAATATGCAGAAACAACTCTAAAAAAAAGTAAAAATTGAACATTTTTGGTACGGCAAAATGGCGTCCGCGCATGCGTGCCGTGCACTGCACTCCGCGTTCTATTTATTTGTTTTCTATTGTTTTTTAAGTGTAAATCGACGGGAAATGGTGTTATTTCAATAATTAAGTAGTGTCGTCATCGTATTTAGATAAAATTTGCACAAAATAACATCGTAATTACCTATTACGGACCCATCAAAAAATGTAAACAAACTCGGTAGTGAAAAAACGTGTTGATGTGGAATTTTGAGTTTTGTGTGTGTTTTGTGTATGTAATCGCTGGTAAGTCATTTATTTTATATTCTTGAATAACTAATAAATAATAAAAATGCATAATACAGAAAGAAAAAGAGTTCAATATTTTTTTGTCAACTAAATAATGTTACGTAATGATACGGTTAACGATTTATTGAACTTTTTTATTTATATGTGTTTTTATTTATTATTATTGTCCGTAAATAATGGTTTTGACCGATAGTATATGTATTCATAATGTATCCTGCGAAGTTTCATGTGAATCGAACCAGTAGTTTTATTATAAATAATCAAAACAATGAACAAAGGAATTTCTTATAAGAATCTTATAAGAATGTTTATTTATCAATACTAGCGTTCGCTTACAAAGATTCTAAGTATTATAAAAAATCCTTTGTCTAATCAGGAACCCAAAACCATTAACGATAAGACTATTTACTTAACAAAAAGCTCTCAGTTTTTGTTTATATTAGCGAGCTCTTATCTCTGACGCGCCGCGATCGTGTCGCGCGGCTTGACGGGTGTCGCAAAATCGCGTCGCGCGGCTTAACCGGTTAAACCAAATAAAATTGTATGAAGAGTTATGTCACTCCGCTTTGCGTAAAATAGATTTTCCCCCGGAATTATGTAGCTGTGCAGAATCAACCTGTGGGGACCTAAATCACAGATCTATTTTAGATGATATGTACAGGAACATAATTAGTATATTGACAATGTCTGCTAAACGTAGTTATATATTTATTAAGAAAAATAAGTACAAACCTTTGACAGGGTGGAATAAACATGTTAAATCCACTCACAGCTAGGCTCGGCTCGCGTTTCAAATGTGGTGTTTATGTGGGAATCCGATTTCAGGGAAAGTCTTTGATAAAATGCGGGAAACTCGAAAAGTTTTTTAATTCTAAAATAAAATGGTGTCGTAATAATCAAATGCAAATCAAGATGGACATAATAGCCGAACATCATAAGAAAAAAGATTTCAGCAAATTTTGGAAAAATACTAATAATATGAACCCCAAGCAGGGCCTCCCTGTGAGCGTGGCAGGTAATTGCAACCCCTTGTCTATAGCGAACATGTTCATGAATCACTACCAAGTTGATCCGCCACGGAACCTAAGTTGCGTGTGTGTCCAACGCTGAGAGGACTTCCCCATTACTGTTCTCTGGCAGAGAAGTTGCAAATGTCATCAAAAACATGGTAAGGGGTAAGTCTCCGGGACATGATCACCTCAGCGTTGAACACCTACGGTATGCGGGTGTTCACTTGCCGAGGGTGTTGGCTATGTTTAATTCGTTGTGCTTAAAACACTCCTACCTATCGAATGATCTTATGAAAACCATAGTTGTCCCGATAGTGAAGAATAAAACGGGGAATGTGGCAGATCTGTCGAATTATAGGCCAATTTCCCTGGCTACTATTACAGCTAAGGTGCTGGACTGTCTGTTTGATACACATATGGCCAGTCCCATAAAATTGCATGACGCACAATTTGGCTTTAGGCCCGGTCTATCGACAGAAACTGCCATTTTGTGTCTCAAGCGAACCGTCCAGTACTATGCAGATAGGAAGACACCGGTCAATGCTTGCTTCCTCGATTTATCGAAGACATTTGACCTGGTGTCTTATGACATTCTATGGGATAAGCTGTACCGGGAAACTGATGTAGACAGTGCAGTAACATCTTTGCTCAGGTACTGGTATCAAAACCAGACTAACCATGTAAAGTGGTCGGGGGTACTATCTGAGGAGTACCGATTGAAATGCGGGGTGAGGCAGGGGGGAATAACCTCACGTCGCCTCTTTAACTTGTACATAAATCGGCTGATCGTTGAACTCAGCAACACAAATGTCGGGTGTCACATTGATGGGCTTTGTATTAATAATATCAGCTACGCGGACGATATGATGTTGCTGAGTCCTTCGATCAGTGCTCTCAGGTGCCTTCTGCGAATTTGTGAGAGTTATGTGGTGGCTCAAGGACTCAGGTATAATGCTGAAAAGAGCGAGTTACTTGTGTTTTTAAAAGCACGTGGCAAGATAGGTAGGTACACCCTATGTATGTACCTTTTAATTTATCAATGTTCAAACTTCATTATTCAAGTATGATTACAAACAATTTATTTAAAAAAAAATCAGTCGCATAAACTAATTAGCCTTAGATTAATAAGTTTAAGATATGGTATTTAAATCAATTAGCTTAGGTTTGAAATATGACCAACTCTTTGATTAAAGCACTTAGCTTACAGCCATTATTTGCATGCCTAGGCGGTTAAGTCATTTAGCTTGGAACAAGAAATAATAAACCTAGGCGGTTAAGTCATTTAGCTTGGAACAAGAAATAATAAAACTAGGCGGTTTAGTCATTTAGCCTGGAATAAGAAACAATAATCATAGGGGGTTAAGTCATTTAGCCTGGAACGAAAAAAAGTAAAATATGGGTCATTTTGTATTAAGCGACATTTATCTTAGTTAAAAATAGGAATATTAGAAAGAAAAAAAATCTGATTATGGGGAATATGTTATAAAAACAATAATATCCTTCTTTTTAAAAAAATAATGCGATTTGCTAAAGTTATTATTTTTTTTCTAAAAATCGAAACTTTAAACTGCTCTGGTGTAAAGTTTCAAAAATGTCGGTTAATACAAATAGCCCGGAACCCGTCGATATTATTATAATTATTGTATACTCTTTACACGTAGTAATACGTATCATTTGCAGGGTTGCGGCAGGTACTCATTTATCCCTTACTTTACTTGTAACAAGACGCTACACCACGTGAACAATGCGTCGTACTCTGAATGGTTGTAGGTATCAAAACTGACTACTGGTAAAGGAAACATAATGAACTTATAGAGCTCAGATTGCATGTTTATTGAATGACGTCGGTGGCGGCGGCGAAGACTTGTCCACAGCGTGCCCCATCCGTTGTGTTTTCATAATACGATGACTGAATAGTGCATTGGCATAACAAGGGATGGGTCAATTTTCTTTACTGACAAGTGACAAGCTATTACCTGAAAAAATGTGATTTCAATAATACTTAATAATATTAATATAATGTATTGAAAATTGAAATCACATTTTTTCATTGTATAATTTTATTTTAAAGTGTGTAGAACCCATCATCTTATGTGCCGCTCGAGCCTCTCTGCCTACCCCGCAAAGGAAAGCTTAAAGTTATAATAATAGTAATTGTAGGTGGTTTCTGTTATCTAAGTATGATATTGGTTTTATTTTAAGGTCATTAGATATATTTTTTAAATTGACTGAGCGTCTGGCATCGTATTAACTATGTCCGCAACAAAAACCACCAATCATGTGGAAGTGTCTGAAGTTAGGTTGTGTTATGATAATATTATGGATTCACTACTACATAATAGAGAGACTTGGCGTCACAGAAGTCAATGAATTAAAACTATCACTAATAGAGCGATATCACCGACGACAATGGCGGCTCACGTTTGGTTAGCACGGATATAGCTACACTTTGAATTATAATGCGCATTGTTCCTCGCGCTGCGCCAGTTCGGGTGCAATGCACTACGGCGCAATAGTTACTTGTCATAGAAATCGTTGGTTTCTAATAGTCTGACCGCAAGGTCGTATCGCAAACAGAAAAATATTATTTGCACCATGTTTAGTTTTACACTAGACTACAAAAAAAAAACTATAAAGCAACTACAGATAAATTTTATGAAACGAGTTTGGTGAATTTGTCTGTAATTCCTTTGGAACCTAACAACCTCATTTTTACTAAAATGAACAGTTCTAAAACTGTTTCTTTAAAACAATTTCAAAACGAATAAAAAACCGGCCAAGTGCGGGTCGGACCCGGCACAATGACATGAGTCCGAGGGAGTTCCGTTAGGGAGGTTAGTCGGGAATCGGGATGAATACTTAAAGCACACAGGCGTGAGGCGACTCCGATGGAACAATTTCTTTGAAAACTTCACGGAAATTGTTTTACTAGTGAGGCGCCGCCGCGCCTGTCTGCAGGAGCCTTTGCTCCTGCGCTCCTTTGCGCGGCAAATGCGTAAAGACGCATGCACAATATTGCTTTTATCGACAGCAAAACAAAGTTTGTATTTCATAGTATTTGTCCTAAGAAACTGAACTACACGAAATGTAACACATCTTCAATAGTTTTCGTTGAAACTGTTTTTAAGTTCTATCAACTTCTAATAGAATTGTTCTTCAAACTTTTCTATTCAACGGTGGAATTCTTCAGAATTTTCCATCCTTTAATTGATATTTTTGCGAATTAAGATGTGGGTATCTCACCAACTTAGAATAAAAGTAACTAATGCCCCTTTTCAGCTTCACTAAGTGACACTGAAGTGTCTGCTACGCGGTTGCAAACCGCGTCCCTGACAGAGGTGACCTTGGTTGGAACCGGCAAAATTGTTTCAACGTTTGGTCGTAAACCATCTACACGGTTGTAAACCATCAAGCACCTCTGTCAGCACGCGGTTGGCGACAGAATAGTACGCGTTTTAAATGAATACCTAGACAAAAGTGTACTGTTGGATTTTTAACGCTAGGCCCAGCGCTGAGTGTTGAAAATACAACAGTGTTGTTATTTAGGTATTCATTAGTGTCACTTAGGGTCGGGCCACACCTGCCGAACGTTCCGCGGCGGAACGCTCCGTCGCGTCATATTTCTATGGACGTAACGTTCGGCTGATGTGTCATAGGTAACTTGAAAAACATTAGGAGCGTATTCAACCGAACGTTCCGCCGCGGAACGTTCGGCAGGTGTGGCCCGACCCTTAGTTGTCAGTGTAAACACACATTAGAAACATAAATGTGGGATTCAACATCCCTCGGTTTCTTGTATGAGGACTGCACCATTTTTTTTTTTTTCGTAATTTTTCTACACCTTTATTTAGCTGTTCATTTAATATACCTTTATTTTTACCCGACTGACCCAGAAGGAGAGTAATGTTTTATGTATGTCTATTTCTTTGGCACGCTCTGTAGCCTAAACGGCTTGATGGATTTTAACATAATTATGAGGTCTCGTTAGATTCGTCTTAATCGTGGGAGAGACATAGGCTATACAATATTAACATAATTGCATCTGCTAAAAAGGGAGGAGAATGTTTTTTTTTAAATAAATTACAACAATATTGGTTTCAAATAAAAGCTAGTAAATGAGTCAAACCCAAATGGGTTTGAAAATTTTTGTATGGAGGGTGGCCCTAACGTGAAGCCGTCTGTTAGACGTGCCAGCGGCTAGGACTAACCTACTCAAGTTTGCCCCAATGTCACGAGCCGCACGTATTATTAATATTGTCACGGTATCGGAGGATATATTTGGGCAAAACCTGCCGAAATTCATACAAATGGCGCAAATAATAATTGAAAGAGGTTTAATAATATAAAAGTTGTCATGTTTTTATTAATAATTGTTATATTAGTTAGTACTTATAGAATTCTTATTCTGCTTGCAGGGCATTCTATTAAATTTATTGTAATTTGGTGTAGACATTGTGACTTATAACATCATCTTGGATAAGTCTGTAAAGGTGTTATAATTGTGATTTAAATAAATAAATAAATAAATAAATTTTGATTTGTTTTCAGAATCGCGGTGAAAATCGAAAGTTATATATTTAGATAGAGGACACTATACAAACAAAAAATGTCTATAACATAATATCCTAAAGCGTCAGGTTTCGGAGTTATTCACCGAAATATAAGTCGAAAAGTGAACCCTGAAACGAGGTTTTTTTTTGTTTTTCGTCCTTTCAGGTAAAGTATATTGAACTATGAAAACAAAATTGCATCATGTCTAGGTAATATTTTAGTTAAGAGCGAAAGAGACAAAAATATACAAGGTCCCATTAAAATAGATGGACAAATTTTAACACAGCGTTCAGTACGTCGAACCAATGATATCCAAGCAAAAAAAAAAAAGGATTTTATTTTGACCAAACATAATAAATGGCATTGGGTAACCAACATTTTTGGTGTATTTTCGTTAGCTGATTTATTTTTCTTGTAAGTATCTAATGCGTTTTTCTTTTTTTACCATTGTTTTTATATTGGTAGTCCAAATGATTACTTACTAAAAGTTTGTCGTTGAATGAGGACGTGTGTTATATGGCATATGTATGATATGGTGCATGGCATGGGCGCGACACCAAGAAAGTCATACAAACAACAAAAACAAAACAATAAACTGTTTTACTTATCGAAAGTATCCCTTACTTTTTTAACGTTCGTGACGTAAACAATTTTTTTTTTAATTTCATGCAGCGCTTCGGCATTTTTAACGTGCTTTCAGTGACGCGAGCTACATAATACTATTTGAAATGAGCGCACAATTCTTAATTGTCATTCAATTCTTAATTGTGCGCTCTTTTCTTGCGAACGTTTTTGAGACGCTAAGTGTGTATCTTGGGTTTTTTAGTATATCAATGATTATAATGTTTGTGCTCTTTTCAGTTATAATAAAAATAATTTTGTTTATTTATTTTGGATAGGAAATTATCAAATAACTTCTCCGGCTCTGGGAGGAGCGGAGGGCTTGTCCTTACTGACTAAAACCCACCCATGTTCCTTCAGTTGCCTGTACGTTGCCAGGGGCCACGGTAACCCTTTTGGACTTTCCCGCAACCCCGGCAGGCATCGGTCTGCCCTAGCGGACCCAGTTGTGCTGACATCTCTTTGAGGCGCACGTGGAATGCTACGCGCCGTCGCGTCGACCCGGGTCCTTCAAATCCTCCGTTACAATTTACAATGTGTCCAAGATATTTAATAAAAAAATATTATAATTACCAACAAACAGATAGTCAACTGACAACTGAGCGAAGCTGACCACCTCGTTGAATAAGATTTTGCCACCACATGATGGCTCAACCCTATTTACTGACAAACATCTGGCCATTGGGCTAGATGGTTTCTTGTTTTCTATCTTAGTGATCGTGGTGTGCCACACATTTACCGAAAACGAAGCGAGCGAAGTCGGGCTTAGCTAGTCTATTCATATTATTATTGGCTCATAAGTCATTGACCTTATGCTGTGTGAAAATTTAAGGATATGTGAAATCGCGGACACACGTGTGTTCAAACTGGTACGAGGTCTTTGAATCCACCAACGTGTTAGCCCGTATCATACATATTGTCGTCGCCCGTTAACTGTAATTAAAAAAACGAGCAGATTGTTATGTTTAGCGACAGCTAACTGTGCGTTAAAATCTCTATTTTCTGACAATGTTCTATACAATGTTAAATTCATAAAAATAAATCAATAGATTATATCAATAAATTAAAAAAATCTTCAATATTTTAAGAGGTCGATACTTTTCATACCGACGACGGTACACACCACTTTTTTAAGAGTTTGGACGTCGTAAAAATAACTTAAACGCTCTGAAGTTAGGTTGCGCATGCGTACTGGTGGCATGCGCGCTACTGTTTTATAAGGCAGATTGACTACTGCGCAGTCATTTGTAGTCTACTTCAGAGTTCAAGTTCCTTGCCGCGAACTGTATCTGGTATTATTATTCGGGCCGAGCTGTCACGGACCCAAAAATATGAGCATTTAAAACCAATCTTTTATCAATTTTTTTATGAAATCTAATTCACTGTTACTTGTAACTGTGCGTTTGGACTGGTGATACATTCAGATTTCAACACATTGAAATCTCAATTTTCTGTCAATGTTCCAATGTTTGACATAAAATAGAGATTTCAACATGTTTAGATGTCTTTATTGTCAATCATCATCGGCTGCCAACACATAAACAGTGATATTTCCGAAAAAAAAAAATATACAGTTTACCAAAACTAAAAGTTAGGTAGACAAAGAAGTTTGAAGACGGTTATGAGTGCACGGATACCTATACCTAATCGTATTGTAACTTGACAGGACTAAAAGAAAATTGATTTGGCCATAACTGTAGTTTTGGGTCGCTATTACAAACTAGCTGCCCGCCCCGGCTACGCACGGGTAGCACTAAGTAGTTATTATCTACGGCGCACCTACCTGTCTACCTACCCTACCTACCTACGATACGTTCCTACCTATCTACCCTACCTACCTACCCTGCCTACCTATCTATCTACCTATCCTACCTACATACTTACCTACTTGAATTCCTACCTACCTACTTACCCTACCTATCCTAAGAACCTTATCCTGAGAATAAGGTACACAAAAAAAAAAGAATTATTCAATTTGGTCAATCCGTTCTCGCGTGATGCCGTGACTAAGGGAAATAGAGATTTATTTTTATATAATACAAATTATAGATGCAAAAGTGAGTTTGTTTGTTTATTTATTTATTTGTTTGTTACGCTTTCACACTAAAACGCCTGAACAGATTTTAATGAAATTGGGCACATGGGTAGACCATAATCACTATGGGTAGCAATCATGGGTAGGATAATTTTTATCCCGATATCCCCACGGGATCGAGACTTATGCGGGTGAAACCACGGGGCGCAGCTAGTAATTTTATAAATGAATTGTGTTCTAAAGTATAAGTAAAAAATTTAATTAAAAGAAAATATCTTTTTTTGTCAGGGGACACTGACAAAAAAAGATTGAAGACTGTCAAGTTTCTGAAAATGTTTTTTTTTTTTTATCCAACACTGTTAAGCTCTTTGCCTGTATCTAACCTGATGGTAAATGATGATCAGACCAAAGGTGGAAACAAGCTTCACCCGGAATCCTCAACCACAGAGGAAATGGCTATCTTACTTATAACGGCCGAAACAATGCTGTCAGTATTGTTGTTATGGCGACAGACTTAGATACTCAATACTCAATTCTTTATTGCATTCCATTATGTATTACATAGATGGTATAACAAAGTAAAAGACCAATATGGAGTGTTTCGGGCACAGCAAGATTAGGAGAGAGGAAGAGGGCTAAGTAACAATTCAAGCAATTCAATGTCAATATAAATTATTAGAGGTGTTTAATTGGGTGTATAACTAGGTATATATATAATATTAGGTTTGTGTATAAAGGTATAGTATATTACTTATTTTTATTTTATGTATTGTTTAAGAATATTGCAGGTAATTATTATGAAATTCTTTGAAGTATTTTCATTATTATTAAATTATGTTATTATTTATGTCCATATTATATATATTTTATAATGTTTGGTGTATAAGAAAGAATAATTTTATTTTGCAATCGATTTGTCATCTAAAAACTCCTTTACTGAGTAGTATTGACTCTGATTCTAAGAATTGTTTCAATTTATTAACAAATATATTTGTTTTGCTTACTTCTCTTATTTCATTTGGCAATTTATTATAAATTTTTATAGACATAACTAAAGGGCTGGTTGAGTGCATTTTGAGTCGGGATTGAGGTATGTTTATTTTGTTTTGTTGTGTCGAAAGGTGTATCTTGTTTGTGTTTCTTCGCAAGTGGTGTAAAAATCTGGGTGTTTTCGGACAAATTTACATAATTCAAACATATTATATAAACAGGGAAGTGTGAGTATTTTGTGTTTTAGGAAATGTGGTTTGCAGCTATCTGTTTGTTCTATGTTGGTTATTATTCGAATTAACTTCTTTTGTAAAATAAACATGGTTTGTGAATCTGTACTGTTACCCCACAGCCATGATAGCTGAGCCATGCTTGGGCATATGCATAGTAAGTGACAAGTGCAGTTTGCAGGTTAGTTGTTTTTTTTTATTTCACGTAGGGCATATGAAAATTTTGAAAGTTTAGCTCTTATTTTCTGTATATGGGATTTCCAATTTATGTGGGTATCTATAGACAAACCGAGAAGAGTAAATTCTTTTACTTGTTCAAGTTTTGCATTATTAAAAAGTTTTAATGGGGATTTTTGGGGATGAAAAGTAATTAATTTTGTTTTGAAAGAAAAGAAAGAAGAAAAGAAAGAAAAATTATTTATTTGGTGAAGTTAATTTCTAGATTTTGGTGAAGTTGGGTTTTGGTGAAGTTAATTTCTAGATTATGGTTTTCCATCCAGTTTACAGCTGTAGAAAGAAGGGAGTTTAATTTGGCGTTCTGGCATGCGGTGAGCAGAGAGATATCGTCCGCGAATAGAACACATGGTCCATTTATCATTTTAGGGAGGTCATTTATGTAGATAAGAAACATGGATAAGATGGTGGTAGCTAGCCAGGCGGACTTAGAACAAGCCCTACCATCAACCAAATAAAAAATCCAAGTATAAAGGGGGTTTGAAGATTTTTGTATGGAGGGTGGCCCTAACGTGAGGCCGCCATTTTGATAGTTTTTCAGAATCGCGGTGAAAATCGAAAGTTATATATTTAGATAGAGGACACTTATACCACAGTAGACATAGTGTTTATACAAACAAAAAATGTCTATAACATAATATCCTAAAGCGTCAGGATTCGGAGTTATTCACCGAAATATAAGTCGAAAACTGAACCCTGAAACAAGGATTTTTTTTGGTTTTTTTTTATGCACAGGTAAGTATATTGAACTATGAAACATAATTGTATCATGTTTAAGCAATATTTTAGTTCAGAGCGAAAGAGACAAAAGTATATGTATACCCCCCGCCGAATGAGGACGTGTGTTATATATAATATTATATGGTGCATGGCATGGGCGCGACACCAAGAAAATCCTATCCAGCTTCCCGCTGCCTTCTTGGATGATATTATTTATACCGAATATGATTAAAAAATCTTATGTTTTATCCACTAAGTATAGTCAATTAATTCATGTGTAAATAACATAGTCAACATGAAGTAACTACAACATAAATAAATAAATAAATTCGTTATAACAATTGTTAGGTATTTTTGTCTTTGTCTCAGAAACGTGACGCTTTATGATGTTATGTTATATTAAGTTTTATGTTTGTATAAGTGTCCCCTATCCAAATATCCTTACATATTATAAAACAAAGTCGCCCGCCGCGTCTGTCTGTCTGTCTGAACGCGATAAACTCAAAAACTGCCGAACGGATTTTCAAACGGTTTTCACCATTGGACGGAGTGATTCATGTGGAAGGTTTTAGTGTATAATTCATTAAGGTTTTGCGTAAATTGGCTGAAATATGACGATTATTGTTGAAGATGTCGGAAAAAATCATGCCGACTGGGACCTTTACTGGCGTGCGCTGCGTAAGTCGTGAGAGATAAATCAAATTTATGTTCTAGAGTATTGTATATCTTAAAAATTGCAACAAAAAAGTCCGCGATGGCATATGTCTATCTTTTAAGGGTGACCCACAATAACCATTTTTATCTTTCAAAATTGTATAAAATTTTCATTGTTATTTCCGAAGCTATTTTGACCGGTATCTTATTAATCCTTATCCAATTAAATAGGTTATTTAAATTGGGCATTCAATTTCGATTAAAATATGCCTTTACATCATGTGGTGTTCGGTTGAATCACTTGTTATAGGCTTTGGGTTTAGAGTAAAACCACCAAATTATCAGTAAGTAACACATCAACTCAAAGAGCACGTCTACTCGGTTCCGTAGATAGAACGGGACTCTCGGGACAATCTTGCGGCGCTACCTTTGACTTGTGTGCTACATTTAATTGTATATCACATCTCTTCCTTTTTTTATGTTAATTAAGTTTTAAGTACAATTACAATATTTATCATTTAGACGTCGATTAATTGAGACGATAACAATGTAAGCATTTAGTCATTCATTAAGTTTAAAGTACAACAATAATATTTGCTTATTTAGGCGTTATTTAATTTATTTTAAAGTACGATAACCGTTTTAAGCATTTAGAAAGTCTTTAAGTACAATACAGTTTGAACTTACAATTACAGTATTTAGCATTGAACTTACAATTACAGTATTTAACATATAAACTAAACTCCTTTATCTGACCCGTCGTGATCGATAACTTTCCATTTGCCTTCTACCTTCTTTAGGTTTACGATGTTCCTCCTGTACTCTTGACCTGTTATCTAATTAAATTACGCAACACATTTTCATAAACAATTCCGACTAATCTGTTTCATTTTGACAGTTCAACCATATTCATTGTGTTATTTATGTTGTTGAGCAGATTTTTTTTTTTTTTTCGATCTTATGGAGCAATGGATTAGTAATCTGTTTCAAAACGATTCAAATTCTGATTGATCGTGTATTACGTAATTAGGGTACAGTTTTGTCATTCCTTATATTATTAATATCGCTTCTTTGAGCATTTATAACTGTATGCGGTGTGGGATTAAGTTCTGGAGTCAATTTGTTTTCTTATATCATGTTCTTTAAATATAATTTTTAGCCAATTTCTAATTATCTATCTGTAACTTTTCTTTTCTTATTTTCGTTTAATTTGTTCTTCTCTTTTTTTTTTTTCTTTGTCTCTGTCGCTAACTTCTGAATCGTGGTAGCTATTTTCGAGATGTGTTAAAAAGGTAACTTATTTCTTATCTCTGGCCTTCCGTAAAATGGCTCGGTAGGGATTTTCCTGTAGAGGGATGAGGTGTACTGTTATGTTATACATCATTAAATATTTTAACAAGTCATCTTTCCAGTCAGTTTTTCCACATTGACTGATTCTCAGCAGTTTAAGGATATCCCTATTTTGCTCCTCGTCTTAACCGTTTTGCTGAGGCCAGTATGATGTATTGAAAAGCGTAATTCCTTGTTCAGTACAGAAGATTCTGAATTCTTGACTACAGAATTGTCTACCATTGTCAGGTGGTATGCTTGCAAGATTACCCGGTTCGCGAAGAGATCTTTTTTAACACTTTTATTGTCCTGTGTAGATATAAATTTCATAATTTCGATCTCTTTGTATCTACTGTAAAATCAACAGCAGTATCTACCCAGGCTTTCAATGGGAGTTCATGCCTTTTCATCGGTACTGGTGAATTTGGGCCCGAGGCTAAAGTCCCTAAGCAGATTTTTTACAGTATTTTCGGCGTCTTTTATGAGCTGCTTCTAATACTTGTTTTCTTATAATAGTGGGTATCACCAATTTGTTTCCTCTTTAAGATGCCATCATGTAACCAAAGTTCATGTTCAAATAATTTCTAGTTGTTTATTGTAGCATCCAAAGCAATATTAATTTATTAAAGTTTCTTTGATTAATTCATTAACATTATTATGCTACGGGTCGCGCGTATTGAACGATCTGGGTCTATATATATAATAGACCATATGACCATATATATAATATGATATTCGCTTTCAAAAGGGCTTTTTTTTAATGCTTGTGGCACACGTACACAGACGTGTCAATGGATCTGCTAAACCTATTTGATTTTCCAGGTTTATAAATGATTTTATAATTATATGATTGTAATCGAAGGACGCTCAATTCGTGCGCAAGGTTTCGATTTCGTGCCAAATATAACCTCCAGAGGCTTGGCTATGGTCTGACCGGTAATTTTTTTTATCATACATTATTCGATTGCCCATACCAAAGTTAATGCCTGTTTTTCTAGTTTCCAAAGGAAATGATTCTTAGCATCGTACTGGATCAGTACGGCCCCTAAAGCTAATCCCAGGAAACTTTGAATTTCTTCAATGGTTTCCGGTGGTCTAATTTTATTTAGTAAAACATTATTGTCTTTGAGCACTCACATCCAAAGACAAGTATGTCATCAATGAACGTGATGAAAAGCGTTTTATAACATCTAATTTTGAGAAAAATATTGCTTTTCAAATTAGTAAATGAGTTATTCCATGGTGGGCAAGGCAAGATGGTGGGCAAGGGATGATTTTCTCTAATAATGCCTTTGTTGGCAGCACGCATATCCAAACAAATACGATTATCATCATCAGGCTTTAGAACCGGTACCATCTGAGAAACTCAGGAAGGCGGTTTGTTTACAGATCAATGATGTCCATTTTTACCAGTTCGTCTAATTTGTTATTTATTTTTTATTCCAAAGGACTTGGGACTCGGTCTATAAGATAGACAAACTGGAGGTACTGTTTTATCAATAGTGATCTCTCACTGAACATCTTTGAACTTGGGAAATTGTTTATCCTAATGGAACTCAGATTAATTAAAACCTGGTTTTAGCACATTATAGGAGATGACAGTTTATTTTACGCAAAAGATTCCTTGAACCTTTTTCTGTGACATAACATTTTGTTAGTACTTACAGATATTTTAGAACCAGCTTTTATTGATTCATCAAATGATCATATTACTTTTAGTGGATGTTTGGCATAAGCCATGAATGTTTTGTCTGGAGACGTTTGCTGGTTGGAGACTAACTATAACTTTAGATTGTTTCATGTGCTCCCAAGTTTTATCATTTATAATATCAGATTTACAACCGGAATTAATGAGCATTATAACCCTTTCTAGTCTACATAATAATATGTAGGCTCTTTATTTTTGATGTTTTCTACTTTGGGGTTTTTAGGTACATTGTTGTCATTTGACGAGAGGTTAGAAGATTGTCTTTTATTGGCCCTTGTTCTCTAGTGTTTTCTGGAAATGATCTTTGAAACCACCTTTTATACAATTAGCAATAGCAGGGCAGGAACTATTTTCACCTTTGTGATTTTTATTGCCACATCGGCAACAGAAATCAACCTCTTTGGTTAGTACAACGTTTTGTTGTTTTAGTGTAAAGTTTAGGCTGGTAGTTATAGCATTTTGTGCTCTGGCTATCGTGGCATTTGTTCAACTGCCGTTCTACAGTGTCTAGGGAGTTTGCATCTGCTTTGATTTTATCAATGTTCCACACTTTTCCGTTATTTGGTCGATTCGATTTTTGTCCTCTTTTGCAAAATTTTATTTTGAGCTGTGACGTCTCAATCTAAACAAGAATTATTCAAAATTTTCGTCCGGTTCTTATTTAAAAATGTGCCTTTCAAATAAATGACTTTGTTTTGGGGAAAAATACTCCTCCAACTGTTTTATTGCGGTGGCAATAAACGTCATTTGTATCAAGATCAGTCACATTGATCGGCCTGCAAGTAAGAAAAGGACCTAGCCAACATACTATTGCAGTAAAAGAATTTTCAGCTCGACTCGACGAATTAATATAACCTTCAAATTACTTTCTTAATATAACCTTCAGATTACTTTCTCTTTTTTATAAATCATTATTTATTAATTAACATAGTACAATAAAGATTTGATTTTGAATTAATCAAACCCCGTACTCTATACTTAGTTTATTTTTAATCAATTGATCGTACCCGGCTAGTAATAAGAGCTCTTTGTTTAAATGCATAAGTTTTAAATAAACAAAGTCTCTCCAGCAAGTTTCACACAAAGCAAACTAGTCACTTGAAATTATAACACATCGGAGCACAATGAAGCCCATAGAGAGGTAATGATTTTTATGAATTCTTTTGTTGATGTCGATAGCCAGTGCAAAATGCATTCGTTTTGATTAGAATCAGATCATTTAAATAATGACAGCCTTTTCAGATTTTATGACATTTGTTCAGTTTTAACAGTAGGTAAGATAATATTTACCTACATTACTTCGATGTTATCGAAGGGGAACTTTGTTAAAACGGGTAAATTAGCGAATTATATTCGTTGGAACATTCAGTTTTAACAGTAGGTAAGATAATAATTACCTACATTACTTCGATGTTATCGAAGGGGAACTTGTGTTAAAACGGGTAAAGTAAATTAACGAATTATATTTGTTGGAACATTCAGTTTTAACAGTAGGTAAGATAATAATTACCTTCATTACTTCGATGTTATCGAAGGGGAACTTGTGTTAAAACGGGTAAATTAACGAATTATATTCGTTGGAACATTCAGTTTTAACAGTAGGTAAGATAATAATTACCTACATTACTTCGATGTTATCGAAGGGGAACTTGTGTTAAAACAGGTTAATTAACGAATTATATTCTTTGGAACATTCCATTAACCGATCGAATAATATTTTTTCGATAGGTATAATCTTATTATTTGCAAACGGATTTAGTCAACAAAATTTAATTCTTGTGTGGTAGTACATTCTAAAAATTGTATTAGGTGTTTTATTTTTTTTATTTTTTATTCTTATCATATCCCAACACACGGTGTTATTTGCGAGTGGATGTATTTAGTGACGTGATACTCATTTCATCGTCTATCTCAGCTGATCGCCGACACAGATTGTGCAAGGTAGACCACATAAATGTACTTAAATTGAAATTATAACAAACACGAAACACGATTAGTGGATTTCGCTTAGATCACAGTCACTAATTTTATTTTTTCTTTCAAAAAACTTTGTGCAATAAAATTAACATTTTGTTGCTGACCAATTTCCGTAAGCAGGTACATTGTTTGAGCAATAATTTTACTTACTGCGCTTTTACTCGTCGCCAATGTGGTGTTCGGTTGAATCACTTGTTATAGGCTTTGGGTTTAGAGTAAAACCACCAAATTATCAGTAAGTAACACATCAACTCAAAGAGCACGTCTACTCGGTTCCGTAGATAGAACGGGACTCTCGGGACAATCTTGCGGCGCTACCTTTGACTTGTGTGCTACATTTAATTGTATATCACACATCACATCATTTAAATGAATAGTTTAAGAGATATCACAGTTTCAAAATTACGCGTAACAAAATAATTATGGTTGACCACGCGGGAGCTGTAGTAGCCTACCCCTGCGTCCGCTCAAAGTTAGTCAATGAACTTTTCCTTGGCTATTAGGTATGTATTCCCGGTAGAACGTTCCCGTGGGATATTTTGCGACATCCACGCGGGCGAAGCCGCGGGTAAAAGCTAGTATGACATATATTGTGCACCTCGATTTTGAAAAAAAATCTAAATGGTGGCTGATTTTAGGGCCAAAATCTTCAAACCCCTTTAATTTCTTTTTATTACTAAATTGTTTAATTAATTACTTCTCAATTATGAGCTTTCTTTTTCGTTAGGTATTTATTTAAACATGAAAAACTCATGTTTTCAAGAGCACTTAGACGATCTTTATTGTGGTCAATATTTAAAAAAACTAATACATACCTCCTCTGGCACTTTCTCTGATTCACCATTTGTTTTGGCTTCCTCTTCTTTTTGCTTCTTCTCTTGTTTGGGTTTGTCTTTTCTGCTGAAACTGATCGATCTGAGCGACCATTTCTTCTTGACCTGCCCATGACATGCTTGGTTAAGATAAATAGTAAATAGGCACACACATGCAATCAAAACTGAACACTAGTTAGATGTTGGCTCCTAAATACGACAAAGTTCTTTAAATGAAAGTAGTGTAGTAAGTACCTTTTCCTTCTTGGGTTTCTTGCCGTCTTCAGGAGTAGGTGTGGACTCTCCGTTCTCTACTTTTTGCTCACTTTCTCCGTTTGTCAGGGGAGCCGCCTCTTTTTCCTCTTCATTTAATTTTTCTGCTTTCTCTGTGGTAGCATCTTTTTCGTTTTCTGGAGTGCCGGCGTCTATGTCCTTTTGTTTTTCCTAGAATCAAATATACAAGACGCATAAATCTAACGGCTATACATACACAGAGCACAGTGAAGGATTCCGTTAAGATGAATATTTACGCATGCACAGCATGAATTTTATCGACCGCAAACATAAGCTTGTATTTCGAGAATTTCTCGAAAAACTATGAAAGGCAAAGTTATTTCAGCGGTTGTAACGGAAAATATACCATCTCAAAAATTCTATTAGAAACATCATAATATTATGGGATCCAACGATACTCCACACGCTTATGTAGGACATTGAATTATATTTATAATTTTTCATCCCTCGGTTACATGTGCCACCTCTTATTATCTTTTTCATAATTTCACTACAACATTGTTTGGTGGTGCATAGAATACACCTTGTTTCCAATTTTCATTGATATAGTGCCACAGTCTCCGAGCAAAATTGGTGTGACTCATCTGGACAGACGGAATTACGAAATTATAGGGGTTCCGTATTTGTCATGCGGCAACAGAACCCTAAATATTACCAAATTTATAATATTTCAGGGCACGCAGCTACTCTAAAGCTACATAAAACCACTCAAGTTTGTCAGTTTAAATAAAATTATTATAGCAAGCCGTGCGCGAATGGTCAAACATACTCTCATTTTAATTGTACATATTGCGATAGTAAAATGCTTTGATCTATTAGGAATAATTAAATAAGCTTTCCAAATACTTGCTCATGATTTTTTTTTTACCGTTGGTTCGTGTATGTGCGCGTCTCCATTGACCTGTGGTTTGAGCGCGTCGGCGTCTGCGAGCTGCTCCACTCTGCCTTCGCCACCGGCGCCCGCGGCAGCTACTTCGCCAGCACCCTCTGCCTCTTTGCCGCTTATGTCCACCGAGCGCTTGCTCTGCTTAGCACCCATGCTTATTGATGGCCTATTCGAACACAAAGCAATACTTCAATTTAATTGGATCTCAAAGCGGTCTAGACATACGTATTATTATAATAAAATGACGGTATAAACGCAAGCTGTGGGAAATGTGTGTTTAATGGATTCATGCGTATTGTAAAGTTGTAAGGAACACGACCCAATAGTGTCCAAGCCACGACACACGTACGGTTTAGCGTCAAATATGAAATAACTGCCGCTCTGAAGTTGCGCATGCGTACTAATGCGCGCTACTTTTTTTTTTTAAATATCTTTTACTTGTAGTACAATATGTTGTGTTATGTGCCTTTGTCTGTGTCTGTGCTAAATAAATTTAATTTCTTTTTTCTTTCTTTCTTACTGTTTTATAAGGCAGATTGACTACTGCGCAGTCATTTGTACTTCAGAGCGGCAAAGTTATTTGACGTGAGATCAGAAATTTGGCAGATTGGGTGTTTATATAGCTCGCGCTAGCTGCGTGTGCAGTCCGTGCGGCGCGCTTGATCAGCTCCTAATCCTAACCCGTAGCTTGAAATGACTACGACGCGGGGTACGTTTACTACCAGCGAAAAAAGAGCTCCGAGGTTAGCTTGAGTTGCTCAGGGAAACCCCGCGCTTTTGCAGTGTCTTGTTTCACCCGCCCACTTTGTCCTCGCACTCGCTTAACTATCCCATTTCGCTAGGTTGACTGTTGTCGTGCGTCTAATCTCAAACTGTCAATCGTTTTAAACGGTTTTATTTAGTTTGTCCTGTTATTTGTTCTTTTTATATTAATTTAAAAAATAACCGAACTTGTTTTATTTATTTTACCTTCATTTTTGAATTCAACAAGCGTATCGGTATCTGTATCGCCGATATTTTTATAAGAGTATCGGTATCGTATCGGCAAAAAGGCGTATCGAAGCATCCCTAGTTTTTTTAAAGTAATGCTTGAGACATGAGTGAGGTTCTAGGGGCCTAAGTATCCACCGATCAACTATTACCAACCGGATTCGGTAAACTACATCAATCCCAACATCCAATCAATCAATCATGACATCTGCATTGTGACTGCATTAAAGGAGCCCCTTTAATGCCATACTCAACCAATTTATATATCGTAGGACGTGGGTATATACAATTTTAAATAATTCCGTTCAGCCATTATCATGTGATGAGGCGGGTTACAAACAGATGCACAAGCACAACTGCTAAAATGTATAAATAGGCGTTTTGTTTATTTTTGGGAAACCGGGCCGATTCGTAAGTGTATTTCCGTTTAGAAAGAAAAACTGAACCTTATGTTAATGTTAACTAGATATGCGTCAGCGCTTCTGTCCATGGATGACAATTTGTAGTGTCACTAACAAATTAAGCGATTTGATTAAGTATTTGAATACCCGAAACCACCCCGAAATTCTAATTTTAAAGCACCATAAGAGAGATTTTTTCATTCGACAATTTTAGCTAATTGTATAACCTCAATTTTCATCGGTGATTTAAGTGATTTTTCAATTACATACAATTCATGAATGTTATTGAATTCGAACAATATTTTATTGTTGGAAAAAGTGAAGAGTTATCTTTTTAAATATAATTCTTCGGTACGTGTGTTTGTCAACTAACTCTTCCTAAACGACTGGACTGATTTGAATGAAATTTTGTGTGTATATTGGAGTGGGTCCCTGGATGGTTTGAATTTGAAAATACAATAGGACCCCGGTAGGTGCCGCTGTTCGGGCAGGACAACGTCTGCCAAGTCTGCTAGTATCCTTAAATTATATCTCATCACTTTTTATTGTTAGTTCAAAGCTTTCTAATTATGTACCTACTGATGAATATTTTACTAATTATCTTACTACCACTTACTAATTACGTAAACAGGGTTTGTTAACACTTCCATCAGATACTTCTGGAACAGACATTAGGAATTTGAAATTTGCCATGACGCTTGATGCTAATATTGTAGAGATAAGGTCGAACAGGAACTAGACCGATTAGTAGGTTTAGGTATTTTGGTGTCCATTGATCACGCGAAATACGCCACTCCGATAGTACCGGTCTTAAACCTAGTAAAACTGTACATTGAATAGTTTCGAAATAAAACTAATTGCTCCGAGGTGTGGAAAACGATTTGAGGTTGTGCGTTTGTCTGTTCCGGATTGATGCAAAAATGGCTGAACACCACAGAACAGAAAAAAACAGTAGAAGTCGCAAGTAGGCGGGGCCCGCGTACCCCGAGTTTTGCGGAGTTCCGCAAGCGTATGCTTCCGCGCGCACATCACGCAATCAGTCTCGTTACAACCATCACGGTGACAAAAACTTGAAAAAAAAATACAAAAATGCCCTATTGTGCTGTTTTGGAATGCAAACATGATAGCAGAACCAAAAATTTTGCAAATGCAGGAATATCATACCATCGGTAAGTCTTATTTGATTCTATTTCGATAAATAATTGAAAAAATATATTTTATTAAACAAGACAAGCAAAAGTTGGCTTTATGCTGTTCAATTTAAGGTCTACTTTCTTTTAAACTCAAACATATTGTTCGCGAAGATTCCAACTAGTCACATGACACAGTCAGCTACTCAATTAGAGATTACCGTTATCGATAATGAGTTATCGATATTTTAATGGGAATGCCCTAAGGTAGCCCGCGAAATTCAAATAGTAGTAATATGGTGTTTTACAATTATTGTAGGTCAGTGTTAGGTTCTATGTTGATTAAAATATGATTCAAGTCATTCAAGACTGTAACAAATATGGCTCTAGAGAATTATAATCATTAGAATTATCAACACAACTCCTAATGTTAGAATTGTGGTTAGAATAATCCTAAAATGTCATGATTTCATGAAATAGTCATTCAATAGGATTTTATGAATTTAGAGGTGATTATAATTTACAGGGTGGCCGGGGCATCGACGCGAAAACTTTTCCATGGATTCAGTACATGATTCCGAACCCCCTTGCGTTGAAATTTTTCGTCGGTTATTACAAAAATATCTGCTGTTTCATAGAAAAGTGTAATACCTACGCGCTCAAAATGTATGGACCAGCTGATTTTAAAAAAAATAACCGACGAAATATTTCAACGCAGTGGGATTCAGAATCACGTACTGAAACCATGGTAAGAGTTTTCGAGTCGATATCCCTGCCAACCTGTATTATATTGGTGTTTTTTGTTGTTATAAGTCTGTAAATAAATATTTGATACGGCCGCAAATCATAATTTAGATCAACATATACAACCTGATACTGACATGCAAATTGCAAAAAACGTAAGAAATTTTGAATCCAGTCTCTCACAAAGGACCATAATATAACATCACGCCTTGTTTCGCCGAAGGGTTGGGCAGGGGTGTACCTGTAGCAGCTACATCCACATTTCGCCAGTTATGTTTAAGTCCCATGTAATCGGGGGCGAGCCTATTACCATCAACCGGGCACAAATCCAGACTCCGGGCTGCTACTGAGAAATTCCCGATATAAATTACTAATATTAGTAATCGAACACATATCCATGAATTTTTCAAACCTTTTTTTTCTAATTCTACATTATCCAAGTTTGAAATCAATAAAACATGTACCTAGGTAGGTATTCGTTCACAAAGTCTCAAACCTATAAAAAAGTGGGTTTCGTATTATTTTGTGACTTCAGATTTCCTAAGGATCCAGACAGAAAAGAAAAATGGATTGAAGCGACTGGAAGGCAAAGTTGGTTTCCTGCAAAATTTAGTACAATTTGCTCGGATCACTTCGTAGAACTAGATTTTTTGATTAAAAGCGGAAAAAAATACCTAGTCGACACAGCAGTACCAAAACATAAAATTATACATTTTCAAGTAGGTACATAATATTAATTATGTATATTATTATTAATTTCACCAGCTTTGATCGTTTTTCAACATCAAAAGGAGTTCTAAATTTGAAAAAACTTTTCGAATTTGTACATCGTCGTTGCGACGTCTTATGTGTGAAAGTCGATTTTATGAGAAAATCGATAAAAAACCGTCTAATAGAATAATTTTCAAAATCGGATCAATAGTTTGACATAACAATTCTTAATACCTATACTTTCTATAATTCAATCAATCAATCGAAGTATGTATTAGAATAAAATATTAACACTTGATTTCAAATATATTATTATTTATCGACTCGTTTGAAAATAAAACGAAATGTCGATAAATAAGTCAACGACAGTGGTACACCCCTAGAGGACGACGAATAGTAATGACCTCGTTACTCAAATATAAATCTTATCGATAACGAAATACAGCTTTAAATTGAATGCATTTATTACAGTGACATCTAGCGGCGGGTAGCGAAACTTGCTCATTAAACTGTTTCGTGTGCGCTTTAAACGGAAAAAGCAATAAATACGTAAAAAGAGTAGACAATAAACAACTCTATCGTCAATAAACTATGGTTTATTTTCAAATAAGCGATGACTGACATTATTTCCTACTTTCATACGATATTAAATTACCAATCACACCAAGGATTTCTTAGTGTTACGAAATACAATTAACTTGCTTATGTGTGAGTTGGGGTACGCTGGTTCCGATACTAATGAAGCATTATACTACTTCTACTGTTGTAGTGGTTTTTTCTGTTCTGTGCTGAACACATTTGGATGAAATTGGGCACACAGATAGTTTATAACCTGGATTAACACAAAGGGTACTTTTAATTCCGGTAGTAGGTTCCCGTGTTGTTTTCGCAAAAGCTAGTACTTACATAACCTTTTCATTGCGATAACCAAAGGTGATAAAATATGATTTGGGTTCAGTTCGACCTCCTAGAAGGATACAGGATCAGCAACATTTATAATTCGTTGAAGATAGAAAGATTTATAAAATGTTAAAATTTAACTTTTCTAGTGTGTCTTACTGAGTAGACACTAGAAAAACTACATTTAAAAAAACAAAAAAAGAAAATACTGTACAAATATACAAAATGCTCTAGCGTAAATGGGACCTTTAGGTGTGAGGATCTAAAAAGACATTATTTATTTATCAAAACAATATTTCTGTTGGGTAGGTAGAATGTAATTATTACACGAGCTATAAAAATAAATAACTCAGGTACGCGGAGGAACCAAATTGGAATACAAAGCACGTCAGTGGGTCACGGTGCTGGGAACACGCTTAAAATAAATTTAAACTGTCGCCCAAAATAGCGCCCAACGAAAGTGCACAGAGATGCATGCATCATTAATTCTCTAGCGATTAGTAGCTGTAGTAGCGCAGCGTTGATTTGACGCACACCAAAAAAAAAAGTTTAACTAAGCGTATTTTTCCGAATCATGAAAAATATATTTATGAAAGTAAAGAACTGTAAATAAACGCTACTCTACAGATGATTCATCGAAATCCATTACGATTAAGCATAAGATACACAATAAATCATTAGTTTGTAACCCTTAGCTTAATGAAAATTTACTTTAAATAATAAATGTATTTTAACTTTTAATGCTAATTATGTTTTAGCCAACTGCGTCTTTACTAAAGTTACGTTACTCACTGTACTCACAAAAGTCCGGAAGCACACTACTGTCACGACGTTTAAAATGAAACTGTGAGTGAAACAACCCGCAAATGGATATTGTTCCCATCCCATTGATCATTAGCAGTGGACCGAATTCCTAGCGCATCGTCGCCTTTATCGTTCATTATCCCACTCGTTACACTCAATACAAATATAAATAGCAGCGACATTAGTCACGCAGGCAGGACTCGATGCTTATCTCTGCACAAACATTCTCTACGAAACAAAAATATTTATAGCAAAGGAATCGTACCAACTTAATACGTACAATATTATGTTAGAAATATTCTTATGTCTGAACATTCGAGAAGACCCATGGTGGCTAACTTATTAATTTGAAGCAGACAGAATTGGATGTACCTATCAATCGATACTGCGATAAAAAATAACCTAAAGTGGGCCCCCCAGTCCCAGTATGCTATTGTGCTTATGTAGTCACAAGCAACTAGCAATTAAACATACTGTAATATCCTTTGTCCTTGATCGTACAGCGAACGGTGCGCGAAGAGCGTCTGTCATGTCATGATGGGGAGTTATTTCAAATCGGTTCACGCGTTTAGGTTATTGACCTAGCGTATGCTTCCCCCTCTCCAACATTGGGATTTTTTAGCCTTTAACCAGTCAACCAAAGCGTATTATTGTCACCAGTGATACAATAGGAGGCACTTTATAGTAGGGATGGTAACATTTTGAGTGGGTAAAAAAGCTAGTTATTGATGACCTTGAATCTGGTGCGTTCAAGGTTAACGGCTGAGTCAGTACGAATCCATACTAATATTATAAATTCGAAACTTCGAAAGTAACTGTCTGTCTGTCTGTCTGTTACCTTTTCACGGCTAAACCACTGAACGGATTTCGATAAAATTTGGCAAGGAGATAGATGGCATTCTGGAAAAAGACATACGGTTCTTTTTGTCTCAAAAATAACCCTTATGGGAGTGAAATAAGGGATGAAAGTTTGCATGGGAAACCCAGCATTTCTTAAGTTAGGGATATGAAAATACAAATTTATGCTTTTGGTAAGAAATAAAGAATTATAGTACTTATCAGCGTTTTTCTAAAATCATCCCCCAAAGGGGTAAAATAGGGGTTGATTTTAAAATTCACATGTAATACTGTTTTTTTTTGTCTTATTTTTAAGAGATTTAAGGCATTGGGAACATAGTCATAGTCCGTATATTGAATAAACATTCAGTCTTTATTTAATTAACGGCCCGCTCTGTCAAAAGATATCACAATTTTGAATTTTTGATACCGGATTGAAGAATAAACTTCACAGCTCATATAAAACACCCTGTCCAATCCCTGTTGTTAGGTATCGTACTGAGAGTCCATTTATATGGTAATTTAAGGGAAAAAGAAAAATAGTTTGGAAAATCCAAAAGTTCACGCCTCATACATAACACTCATTAATAAACGAAAAAAAATTTAAAACATAGTTTCTAACAAAAATGAACAATTTATCACTTTTCATGAAGTCGTAATGTCAAAGATATTTACTTGGCGGTTGCTAGGCAACTTACGGACGTCAAGGCAAAGGTTGGAAATATTTAGATCAAGATATTATATTTTAGTTAGTATTTTATTAATTATAATTAAACTGCTTTGAATAAAAGAGCCATTTTCAATAGGGTTCCTTCTATGGCTGAAACGAATGTATAAAAAAAAAATTGACTCAATTACTTGATTTTATCGCAAGCTACAATGTTTTCAGGGTTCATAAATTGACGGACAGGAAATTTTTTTCAACTATTTTGATGCTTTTTCCATTTCTACTGCATTAAATCAATTGTTAAAAAATACAGTATTAATCTCCATTTAATCATCTATAAAATGTTATATAAATTAAGTAGGTTCTGTGTACTAGCAGGAGTGTAACAATAAAAACAATTACAGAAATGGGCCAAAAAATTTTTTTCGATCGTAGAGCACACTCTAATGCTTCGCATTATGAGTCGTGCAAAAATCTTAATTTTTTTTCAATGGGGAATATTACCGGGTACACGGGGCGCGGGCGGCCGTCATTTAGCGGGTTACTAGAAGTCATAACTTGTGACCCCTGTAGAAAATTTGCTTATTTATTTCTAATAGATTTGGGGTAATTGTGGTACTAAAAATGTGAATTCTAAATAAAAGTTTAATATTTTCAATAATATTAAGATTTTTTATTACTTGTTGGTAATGTTCCCCCAGTAATGAGGGACTGATTGCAGAAGAGAGATTGCAGTACCTATGAGCCTCTTTCGGATCGGACAGGGTTTTTTTTTACATAAGTATTGTGTAACTAACAATTACCAATTTTCGTTTTTTTTTTCTTTGATGTTGCTTCTCGCCAAACTTTATAAGTACTGCTGGCCCGACGGGAAGTACCAAACAGACCTTGGTTTATTTGCGAGTGTCAATATATGCGGCATAAATGGCCGTATTTTTTTTTATTGTGTTGATTTGGTAGTTTGATTTTCATCACAAGATTCAAGGGACCCTTAATCTAAGTTTTTGATATCTATTTCAACTTAATTGATACCTCCACGCGTTCCTGAGAAAAAGGGTCTTGATAAACAACGAAGGGGTCAAATTTTTCATTTTGAGGTACGCAAACCTAAAATCTGCCTGTTACGTTTTCATGCCGTAACGGCTGAACAGATTTAGTTGAAAGCCATATGGATAGGCCATGACCTGAGGACCTGAGGCCATTTTATCTCTTCACCACCCTTGGTTGACTGGTAGAGAATGCCTAAGGCATTAAGTCCGCCTTAGTACCTTTTTTGAGTGCGAAAAGTTTAAATAAATAAATCCCGGTACATACTACGTTCCTGTGGGATATTTTCCGACCTTTACGCTGGCGAAGCCGCGGGCAAAAGCTAGTGTTTAAATAAAACTTCGTTTTAGTTTCATAAAATTCGTACCATAACAGCTGCACAACGCACAAGCTGTACAGTAATAATAATATATTAGTAGACCCTGACGTCGCACCATCGTCGTAGAAAGCACAGGTTAAGAGTGTCTCAGTATTTCATGAAAAATGACAACTGTTGATTTCAATTTTAGTTTTAGGGTTCCGTACTTCCGAATGAAAAAAAAAAGGGAACTCTTATAGGATCACTCGTGTGTCTGTCTGTCTGACTGTCACAGCCAATTTGCTCCGAATCTAATGGACCGATTAAGTTGAAAGGGGTTCCGTGGCACACACACCTACTGTTCCGCAATTTTGTTTTTTTTTTTTCAAAATGTCGGTCACTCCCACGCGATGAAAAACCTATATAAATCGGTAGCTGATATCAATACTAACAGAAAACTAATTAAGTCATTTTGAATTCTATTTATGTAGTTATTAGATTTTAAATAAAAAATTAAGTTTCAAAAACTGTAACCCGACTACGGGATACGGGATAATAAAAGTGATCTAAAAAGTACGAAACAAGAAAATCTTTCAGACAGAAATCAAGACATACCTAGGTACAAAAATGGTCAAGATAAAGCCTTTGTCGCATGCCATTATAATTTTGATGGTGTTCCTGGCACATACATGGTAAGGCATGCGACCACGGCTTTATCTTGACCATTTTTGTACCTATGTCTTGATTTCTGTCTGAAAGATTTTCTTGTTTCGTACTTTTTAGATCACAACGACGTTTTTTTGGAATTTTTCAGTTTTGTAAAGAAAATATGAAAAATTGTTACCTACATGTTGAGTGTTAGGGGTTTATGGGTTTTATAAAGGGGGTCGAAATTTTCATTATTTTTGCGATAGGACACACCATTTTCCAGATATAAAAAGTTTTGGTGATTTTTAGTCTAGTTTAGTTTAGAGGCATTTGTGACAAGAGAATCGGCACCATTGAATGAATGAACCGGTATCTCAAGCCAATGTTGCTATCATAAAAATGATTTGTTTTGAATAATTTGCAACATCGTCGGTATCTCGTCGCAAGATATACCGAAGTGTCAAAGTGCCTTTTTCGAGTTTACTCGTCGTTTATGGTCATGTTAGGGATTAGAATGACGTCAGAATTGTAGAAAAGTGTCGACAAAACGACAAAAATAGCGTTCTCGCGCTTGTCACGTTAGCCCTACAGCAATACGTAGTAGTAAAGTACACTAGTGCACAGAAATGGTTACGGTAAAATGTAATATACGTAGATATTGAAATAAACAAGATGAAAAATAAATAAATTATTATTCAGATTGAAGGTAGCATAATTAACTGAAAACTGTGAAAATAATACAGGGTGAGAATTTATTCACCTGCATCCGTGAAGGAGGCCATTCTACCTGTCATACTGAACAACTTTCGCTACGAAATTCATAACAGACTTGTAAAAAAAACGGGCTGTCTTTAGGGACTGCCGACAGAAGTGAAAACTAAGTAACTTTTTGATTCTCGCGTTGATGTCTTTCGTTCGAGCGTTGGGTGACGATGACGACCCTTATAAACGCCCGCACGGTAAGACTATTTGTATCTAATCTTAGTAGGTAGATAATAATATTCAAATGAATTTAACAGTTACTGCTACAGCTTTTGAACAGGCGTAAAACCTGAAAAATGCAAAAACCTCGTGTAAAACAATGAAAACTTAATAAAGAGGAGGAAGTACTAATAGTACTAATACCTATAATACAATTACATGCAAGTAGTGCAAACAACCAAGTACCGTTTACCCCCGTACAGAACACGTGCACGGCCAATAGAAAATCGATAGCAGCGGTCAGTTGCGGATAAAAACCACAAGTAACTCAGCACCCGTCATAATATGACTAACAGACAGAAAACATTAACTTACAAATCAATTTCAATATTATGTACTTACACATATATGGTGCAAAAAGACGAAACAGTAGTTGAGGTAGCGTTGCTACACAGACGTTTAAAAGATTCAACAAGCTAATTGCAAACATACATAATCAGAATACATGTTCCCACTGCTGGGACACAGGCCTCCTCTCTGTGCGAGGGAGCAACAACAAGCAACGACGCAACAACAACGCGTCAGCAACGTTTACTATAATTGTTGAGAGTAGTGATGGCCCAGTGGTAACGGCCCCGACTTACGAGTTGTAGGTCGTGGGTTCGAACCCAAGCAGGCACTTTACTTTGTGTAAATAATTTCATCACCACTGCTCTCAAAACGGTGAAGGAAAACATCGTGAGGAAACCGGCATGTCTTAGAACCAAAAATTCGAAGACATGTGACATCTACCAACCCGCACTGGGCCCGCGTGGTAGATTACGGCCCACTCCCTCTCACAGAGAGGAGGCCTGTGTCCCAGCAGTGGGAACATTACAGGCTGATTATGTTACTTCTATTTCTGTACGAACGGTCAAAGACAAAGAAAACCTAACTTATTCGAGCGGGATGCTAAAAATTTCGAGCTCACTACGCTCGCTCTTGTATCCTATTATATCGTTCGTAGCGGCCCCACTTGCGAACTAAGGGGGGGCGGTAGGTGCAGTCCGCGGGGGCCTGCTATGTATTCTTGATATAAATGAAGAGTGCAATTTTTCGAGCTCGCTCCGCTCGCTCTATATTCTACGTTCTTAAACTTTTCTGCATACCTGGGCCCCGGGGTGCCCCGGGCCACCATTTAGATTTCCGGGCCCCCGAAAATACTATATTTTTTTTATCTTTACACTTTATTTTCCCTCTCCAAACCAGAAATAAACGATTCTTCTAAAAAAAAGTTTCAACCCAAACCCCCCGAAATGAATTCCTGGCTACGGCCCATTGTGGGGTTTATTGGGGATTAATATGGCCCATATTAATCCCCAATAAAATATGTTATTTATTTTTTAATAGTCATTTCATTAAAATTAAAATATGCCTTGACATCATAATCATTTAAATGAATAGTTTTAAAGATATCACAGATTCAAAATTACGCATAACAAAATAATTATCGTTGACGGAAACGCGGGCGCAGCGGTAGGAGTCAATGACAATGACCTTTACCTCAGCTATTAGGTATGTAATCCCGGTAGTACGTTCCCGTGGGATATTTTGCGACGTTCACGCGGGCGAAGCCACGGGTAAAAGCTAGTATTATAATATAATAAATCGGCTAAATGAATGTCGTACCACGCACAGTGAAGGCTTACGCGCTTTATCGACCGCAAAAATAAGTTTGTATTTCGTAGTATTTCTTCAACAATCCCCCACACAGTTATGTGCCTTTTTTTCATCCCTCGGTTATATGTATGGGGAATGCCACCCCTAATTATTTTTTTCGTAATTTCACTACGACACTTCTTTCAAATGTTCATCGATTCACTGCAAATAGCCTCAGAGTAAAATGGCTGTGTGACATCCGGACATGACGATTTCATAACGGTTCCGTTTTCCCATTTGGTAACGGAACCCTAAGATTTCCTGAACTCCGGGTCAGCGCAACTCTGCGCAACATTCCAAACGAGGAGCCAGTCGCAATCGCCACGGAGCGAATTTTTTGGTAGCATGCGGGATAAATTCGACGGTCCGGAGCGCAGATTTTTTTATAGGTGATAGGGGTCTTACACCCTTATTATCATCATTAGCCATAATCATTACACTGCTACAACTTACAAGCCTACAAGGATGTTTTGGTGCTCGAATGACGTTGAAAGAGCTGTTGGTAAACAGTTTTGTGAAATGTGTTTAAAAAACCGGATAGATGAGGTTTTCTTTTGACCATTCATACAAAAGTAGGAGAACTTGGTACTTGGACGAGTTTGGCGAAAATTTTTAAAACCAAGAAAACCTAAGGAGCAAGAGCGAGTGAATGGAGCCCGAAAATTCTAGCAGCCTATGATCTAAAATTCTAAAGTTAGATGCCCTTTTGACCATTCATACAGAAATATGTAGGTGTTATTTTGTCGACATTAGCAGAAAACTTTTAGAAATAAGAGAATGTACCCAAGTTGAAAGAGCCAGCGAAACGATCTCGAAATTTAATTTTAAAGACTAGCTTTTGCCCGCGACTTCGCGCACGTGGATTTCGGAAAATATCCCACGGGTACGTAGGTACTACAGGGATTAGATATCTAAAAGCCCAGGAAAAGGCCATTGACTCCTAACGCTGCGCCCGCGTTGTCGTCAACCAAAATTATTTTATGACGCGTAATTTTCAATCTGCGATATCTTTTAAAGTATTCATTCCAATGATATGATGTGAGGAGCTCGTGGCTAAGTAATAACAAGCCGCACTGGTCGATCCATCAGGTTAAGCTACGCTTGCCGGGGTTGGTCAGTGGATGGGTGACCATCTTTACATACCGAGACTCCTCCGTGCCTCGGAAAGCACGTTAAGCCGTTGGTCCCGGGTGTCATTTGGGAATCTTTGACAGTCGTTACGAGTCGTCAGAAGCCCGAAAGTCTGACACCAGTCTTACCAAGGGGTACCGTATTACCCAGTTACTGGGTTGTGGAGGTCAGATAGGCAGTCGCTCCATGTAAAATACTGGTATTCAGCTGCATCCGGTTAGACTGGAAGCCGACCCCAAGATAGTTGGGAAAAAAGGCTAGGAAGATTGATTGATTCCAATGATATGATGTCAAAGCATATTTTAATCTAAATTAAATGCCCGATTTAAATAACATATTTTATTGGATAAGGATAAATATAATACGGTCAAAATACCTTCGGAAATAACAATAAAATTATTATCAAATTCTGAAAGATAAAAATTGTTACTGTGGGTCATCCTTAAAAGATAGACATTATGCTACCGCGGACTTTTTTGTTGAACTTTTTAAGGTGTACAATACTGTAGTACATTATTTTGCACATAAAAAAATGTTATTTACGACATCACATTAGAAACCTCTAAAATTATCAGTGTTCCTCTACTATATTATTCATGTGTTATACATAAAACCTTCCTCTTTAATCATTCTATCTATTTAAAAAAAACTGCATCAAAATCCGTTGCGTAGTTATAAAGATCTAAGCATATACACGGACAGACAGCGGGTAGCGACTTTGTTTTATATACTATACGTAGTGATGATTACAAACGGAACTACGGCCGAGATCGAACTCAAACGATATAGGTAAACATAAAGCCTGGGTTGTGGACCGCCAAGGTGACTGCTGCTCAGGATAACCTGAGTACCAATAATTATAATTCAACCGGATTTTGAAAGTACATCATGGAGTATTCATAAGCCCATGAGGTGATGTCGCTCTTATTACTTCTAATAATTCAGCAAAACTAAAAACAGCACAGTTCAATGCAGTCGTGATACACAAAGGGGACGTATTATGTATCTACATACTTAATTTGAAAGTACATCTCGTTTATTCTCCGCTAAGTTTAGGTATAAACATATCATTTAAACACTTATATAATGATAGATAACCAGTAAGTAAACAAAAATACAAATTATAAAAGAGAGTCGTAAGCTCAGGATGTAGGTACCTTTCTCATTCACTTAGGGCACCCTTATTTTTACAGTTTCTACTGTCTGCCCAGTTATTACTCACAACGATGATTCATCGTTCCGTTGTTAATCACAAAGAACGTGCCTATTTACCGGAAAACGTTTTATATGTAGGTACCTACTTAGATCAGTTCAAACAAGTGAATCATTCTCAATTGCAGGAAAATACACAGTACTTACAATAAATCTGGAGTAAAATACTTATTAATGAATTGAGTGTAGGTATGTCAATTCAACTTTACGGGCACCATACCGTACCGTCCATATCACCACCCTTGTGTGCATTCAATAACCCATTCTGAAAATTAAGAATAGGTACCGGACCTCCTACCGTATTGTCTTAGAGAAATGCATATCCGGTAACTTGACACAGTGCATTCATGAAACTTTAGAAAGATTTATTTCGAAAGTACCTCGATCAGTACTTGCACCAATACTGCTTACCGATGCTGCAATTTTAGAGCAACCGGCTTGTTAGGTCGTAATGTATTTAATGTTCGTATTTGTAGATACAAATACGACTATTATGACAAAAACTAATATTAAATCAAGGATTACCTTAAGGCTTATCAATCCGAAATATAGTAACAAAAGAATTTACACTGAAATACGTAAAATATTCACTTCCAGCACTCACAGCTCAACACAATATGGCGGCAGGACAAAATCCCCACTTCGAAAATAATAATTCAAAATTTAAACTTGCCAGCGATTGGTTACCGCATTCAAGACGCTTCACTGCAACAAACCTCATAAAAATGGAGTATATCACATGTACCAACTTAACGACTCAATATTTATATGGAGTGATATTCTATTCCGGCGCGTTTATACACGTACAAACAAAAAGTTGCGATACTGATAGAATAGTCAATTAGTTAATTAGTATTTATTGTTCTGTGAACAGAGCGAACTCAAGTGCAAAGTCAAACAGATCGAGGTATATACATAGAGTTGACCGTACGTACCGACCCGTACTGCCTGCCGTGAAGTGCGGTGCCGGTCACCGGTGCCGGTGCGTGACTCGCTGACACAGAGCACTATTAATACTATTATAATACTCTCGCTCATGGTATAAGAAAACATGTTTCTTATACATTCAAACAGTTTTCATAGACCATGCTCTCGGTGACGTTTTCACGGTTTTCAAAAACAGTACGGACAGACGTGCTCATTACTAGCACAAAAGCATGCTTTTATTGAGCAAGTGCTCATTATGAGCACGTTTCATTACGTCTGTCCGTACTTTTATTCATTATTCCATGGGTTGCCTTTGATAAAAAGGTTCTTTGATTTAGGAGTAGCCTGCTGTAACTTGCCTTCGATGAATCTCTTAAGTGGCAAATTGTGTGGTACTTGCTGGCAGTAATATGGTGCCTTCGCTCTTTATACCATACTGAATAGTTTTTCTGCCCTTGTGTGAGCTGCTCAATATTATGGAGTATTTCTTCACTGATTTTTGTTAGACGTAGTTTCTCCAGAGTTTCATTTTCAGGATTATTATCTGTATAGGCATGATCTGCCTCCAACAGCATAAGGATTTGCAGGATCAAATGAGTCATATAGATGCAAAGGCAGCAAAATCCAATTTTTTAATGATAGCAACTTTGAATGCAGTCTGACAGTGTAAAATCAGCTTAATTGGTTGATATATTTAGTTTTTAGCAAAAGAAGCAATATCCCGTATAAAATGACCGTTAAAATCTTAGGTTTGTAGCAAAAACAGCATTATCCATTTGAGTAAAGCCAAAGACAGCAACATCCGATTCGACCAATCAGGTGTCTGTATTTGGCCACCATGACACTTTATTTAGTATGGCGATTACCGTTTTGTTGTTCTTTGGTGTGATATTTGTTTTTGTAAAATTAAACAGAATTAGGTATATTTTACCCAGTAAAACGTGAAAAACAATACGATGGAGTGTTTTCCTACCCCATGTAACGAAAAGTCTAGTAGAAAAAAGCAAGCTGACCCCGATAAATGGAAGAGAAATGAGGCTAAAAAAATGCGTTAAGTTATAGTGTGATTCAACGTTTTAGATCCTTTAAATATTTTTTAAATGACACAAAAAGTAAGAGCTTTTTAATTCGATTGTGTTTTTGAATGTAATGTTATTGTGATGTCTTTGCTGATGATTTTAAAATAAAATAAAAACATAATTGTATTTAGTAAATCAATATTTAGTAAATATATTATTATAAATCTACTTTACTGTGCCAATATGTATCTAATAGCGATTTTATTTCCTACCCAATGAGAAATCCACAGATTTTTTATTCAGAATAATGGTTTAAGTTCATAACTTCATTTATCGGTATGGTGTCCCTTAGATACAGTAAACTCCTGACGTAGACACCTGTTGTATGTACTTTGTACCAAAAGTATCAAGATTATTCAGTCTAATTATGATCTAAAATCGGCGGTTGCAAATGCAGCAACATCCCAGAGGTTTGGCTGCAAAGGTAGCAATATCCACGAGTTGGGCGCAGAAACAGAAAGATCCAAACCAAACGTCTAGTTTTTAGAAGAAATATGATATTACTGTAATATCCTAAATTTTTCTTGTATTAATCACATGATTCTCTAAATTTTTATGTAAAAAATAGCACCATAATAGCTATATTACTGCTTTAAAACAAAAATATTGTTTCCTGCCATTTTGGTAAAACTGGATGTTGCTACCTTTGCATCTATATGACTCAAATAACTGTTTTAATGGCATATGTTTCCAAAGTTAAAAATCCAGTCATACAGCTCTAATCTGTTATCTGTAATTAAAACAGGTGAGTTCAGTCTTGATAGAAAAAAAATTAAAGGCCTTTAATTTTTTCCTATCAAGACTTCAAGGCTTTTAGTTACGATAAAACGTTTTGTATCAAAGTACAATAGGAAAACGAGAACCAAGCCAGCAATCACTCTTTCAAAATCACAGTATTTAGAAGGGAAAATGTGTGAATTACAGTTTTATGGTTATACCTGTCGATAAGGTCTGCTTTCCTTCCTCGTAAAGATGCACCTCGTTTCTCCAATTCAGCTTTTAGATCAGTTAACCGCAATGTCAAATACATGTTTTTTCACAACAATGCTTTCAATATTATGAAAAAAACGCAGTTAACAAGAAAAGCGAAACACAACACAAAGTCGACAGGTACAAGCTATGCTAGTGCCATCTGTCTAAAGCTTTCACTTGCCAACCCCATTTGGTGTTTGACATTTGCACCTACTTGTTTTTCCAATGCACTTTACACATTGGCAGAATAGTCGACATCGGCTTTGCTTGCCATTTAATAAAAATAGAATAGAATATATTTGCACCTGTCAAAAGGTGCAAATATATTTTATTCTATTTTATTAATTGGGATTGGTAAAAAAATTCTTTGGGATTATACGAACTTTATACGGGTTTCATCCTTGTTAACTACGGAACCCTATAAATCAGATGATAGCGTTAGATCCGATTTTAGTTCTCTATTTTGTGTACAAAAAATGAATGGATAGTGTCAGCTAGCAGTTTCAAGAATTAGAGATAGTAGCGACATCCGAATTGATTGAGGCAGTTTTTATTCCTTTAGAATTTGAATAATCAGAAAGGGATTCTAAAGCCCTATATTCTGACTTATTATTTCTCTATGCTTTTTCTTTTGTAGAGTAGAAAATAGAACAGAGCTAAAATTTAGTCTATGGTATACTAAGCATTGATGTCGCGTTGCCCTTGACTCCCTCTATCTAATTACTGTTTTTAAAAGTTATTTGCTTAAAATTTACTCAAATTGTTTATCTCTACTTTGCTTTCTTCCATAAAAACGTTTTAGAGAGTGATTTCTGTGGTTACTAAACTGGTGTGTTCTATAATTTGTGTAGCGTCACCTGACTGAGCTCATTGTCATTTCCCGCCATTGTGGCCTGTGAATTTATCATTAATAAGATTTTCCTGTGCTTATCCCTCGAAATTTAGATGAGTATTAAGTAATAAGTGTACCTAAGTAATGTCATTACACGGTAATGACGTTTGTTTGCTAGAAGTGGAAGATTATAATTTGTACGAAGAAGAGGCGTCTGATCACGCTTTAGCCAGGTATGGATAACCGGCGTGGTCGCCGAATTTTTACTCGTTCGCTATCATTCATGCTTAACGATGATATAAGCATCAAATTTGATGTAAAATATTTATCATCTTTGCATTTCATTGTAAATTTGTGAATTCGCGGGCCATATGATGACGCTCACGCCCCGTGCCGGCCTGTAGTCAGCTGTTGGGCCGCCATGTTTGGTCAAATCGAATAGGCGTAGTAGGCGCCTCTACATAACGCAAATGTACTATCAGACATATGTACACTAGCGTAAATACAGTCATTCATGTTTTATTATAAACAGTCATTGTAAATAATATTTTGGAAAATTTATTATAACACCTTAGCAATATGTTGTTTGAGAATAACTGTTATATACTTCATACAATTAATAAGTATAGTAAATTAGACTCTTGTGAAACATTTACAGGAGTTGATGAGTTATATAGCAAAGTTTTTTTTTTATAAATAAGTGTTTGTAACATTTCTGTAGCAGGTTTTATTATTTAGGTACATTTTTGTGCATTTATATTACTGTTTAGCTAGGATAAGACATCAACAAGGTGGGTTACGATACTCAGCACCCCTGTGCTGAGTATCATAACCCACCTTGTTGATGTGCTTGCTTGTGTCTAATAATATCTCTCTTTATGCTTGGTCCCTACCAAGCATAAAGAGAGATATTATTGTTTATATACTATAAATAGGTATAGAACAGAACCAAATAGCATGAAGTATATTACATACTTAATTTCTCATTTTCCACAGTGATAAGCATCCAGGATCTGGCAGGAAAACAATGGAAGCAGAAAAACGGATTCGAAGAGAAATTGCTAATAGCAATGAACGTAGACGAATGCAGAGCATCAATGCTGGCTTTCAGGCACTGCGGACCCTGCTTCCTCGTCATGAGGGAGAAAAGCTTAGCAAAGTATGTAACATTAAACTTATTTTTTATCATGAATACTTGTACTTTCTATAATGGTGGTGAATTATGATAACCACAGACAGGTCTTTTCAGTAGGTACAAGGTTGCAGTCAAAACATGGTAGGAAGCTGTAGACATGGGAATCCCTGATTCCGTATCTAAAGCACTTTGTATAGTTTCTTATGTATGTTTCATTCAATAACCATGAAAAGTGCCATGACAACTAGTGGATTTCATTTAAAAGCTGTTAATTTACCCTGTTTCTTCATATAGGTATGGTAAAACACATGTCAATGTTGTGCTAGTTGTTGTACAAAATAACAACAACTATTAAAAGTTTCTTTACAGCTGTTTCTAAGTACAGGTGCATCCACAACAAATATACTTTTTGTGGTGAAACTTTGCTGCAGTACTTGTTAAAAGTATTAGTGGACAACAACAGATGACAAAAAGTTATTTAATAAACTTACAAAAAGTTATAGAAAGCTATTTTATGTTATCAATGTTATGTTGCAAAAAGTTGCTTGCTTCTTAAATTAAGTACACAACATTCTTGATGTAAGTGAGAAAGTATATTTTTATTTTATAAAAGCAATTATCATATTCATTTAATATTTTACAGGCTGCAATACTACAGCAGACGGCTGAATATATTTACAACTTGGAACAAGAAAAAACAAGACTTCTATCTCAGAATTGTCAGCTGAAGAGATTACTCAACCAACATGAAGGGGGGGAAATACCCCTGAAGAAAAGAAAAGGTGAAATACTTACTCATATCCCAGCCATAATTCCTGACTCTACTGAAGATACCATAACCAGATCACCTGAGCCAGTTGCTGTGATTTCTGTGACAAGTGCTTCACAGAAAAAAGAATCAGATAGCAGTGAATTGCGTTCTCAACTGGAACGTGAACGAAGACTGCGGCGGCACTTGGAAGAGCGCCTTCATTCTGTTGAAGCTCAGATTTATCCTAACAATGCCCATGAATTAGCTCGTCCTGTTATTCATTTCGAACAAACAGACGTTGCTAATGAATGTAAGCTTGAGAGTGAGGAAGTAGAGGCCCCACCTGTGGAACCTGCAGTTGTTGCTGCTCCACTACTAGAAGCTGCCATCAAAGCCGAGCCTCGCGTTGAAGTTGAGGTTCTTCCTGACGCAGCTCATGACGCGCCATCGCGTTTGTATCTCGCAAGCACTAGTCGACAGAACCTGGAAACAATTGTGGAGGCCATTCGTCATCTTGAAGGGGATCATTTGTTCCGCGAGGAGGCAGGGGATGCGCCTCTGGCCCTCACTAAGAAAGCGGAACTTCCGCCGCCGCCGAGACCTGGTGTGATCGTTGTGAAGCATTCGTGATCGCGTTAAACGTGTTTATTTATGACTTTAAGCTCGTAAATTTGCTTCCGCTTAGCGAGCACTCCTGACCCTCCTCGAATATAGTTTTAAATTTTTAGTTTTTTAATTATCTTTTCCAAAGTGACGAATCGATAAGTCTGCGTCTTTGTTTATTTTTTTATTACGCATTGAAGTCGAATCGATAAGTGGTATAGAATTAGCTGGATGCGTTGTCGCGTATGCCGATCGGCGCTGTGCTTAGTTTAGTCTCAAATGTAATTATATTAATGTTTAAATTTTATGTTAATTTGGCTTTTTGCAGCATGTGTTGATGGAAAGAGGATTGACTGACTTATGTAAGATTAGATGATGAAGGATAATAGTACACCATGCCGCGTGCCAATGTTATTTTATTTCTTTAGACAAGTTTTTGGAAAAATGAGTCAATGTGTGTTTGAGTAAATTTAAATTAAAGTTAAATAAATTTTCCAGTTATTGCCATAATAAATTGAAAGAGATACATGGAGGCTTAAAGTTGCATCATGGACACTGGATAATTCTTTAGTGGAAAGCATTTGGCTTGTATAGAAAATTTGCCCTGTATTCTGCTTGTGTAGCATTTTACATTTATTATCAGCAAAAATTTAATTTGTCACTATTTGCTTGTCTAGCTTTTGACAGAATGCAGGGTATGCAGGCATGCGGTTATAACAAGTCTTTGACTATGCAGTTAATAAATTTAATTTTTAAAATCCTTTCTATTATAATTGATGTATGTAAAAGTCACATGGTATAAATGTAGTAGGTGCATAGTTAAATAATGGTATTTCGGATAATCACTAAATTTGACCCTCACCAACTAATTGTTGGCATTTAAATTATCAAACAATTTCGTGAGACAAGATACTCGAAATGCAAAATAGTGGTGACAAATCACTATGATATTTAATTAAAACGTTGATAAAGAATCTATAATAATTATAACGTATTGACTAATCTTTATCCAGTGTTGCTGCTTTTTTTGTTCATGTTCAAATGCCCAGTGTAATGCGTATTTTGTATGTGACATTAGTAAATTATAGGCACTTTATGCTGCCATCCCTAAATTATAGATACAGAAATTTTAGAGCATTCCATGTTGTTGAATTCTCATTAAAGAGTTATTCTGCATGAGACATTGTTGATTGGAACATGAGTTAATGATGTATTGTATTCAATTTAACTGATTAGTGTAATTATGTATTGCTTCATATAAGCATTCTTTAATTGAAACTCTACTTTTAGGTCTTAATCAGTTAGGATTTATGTAATAGATAGTGTAGTTGACAACAAGTGACAAGGTGTAACTGAACACATCCCATTCTATAGACCAGTTGATTTAATATGATGTTTTATTAAAGAACCATTATGTATATCATGTCACAAGTGAGATAAAATATATTCATAAAAGCACTTAATCTAAATAGCTCAGAATTTTTAACACAAGATTAAAAATAAAATATTTATTCAATCAAGTTATTGATATTGGAATTACAATTACTAGACTATTCTACCAAATAGGTGACGATCTAATCTACCTTTGGGATAAAATTATAGTGAACAATCATGTTCCGCTGTTTTACGATATAAGAGTTAAGGTTCACAGTTCTTACATTTTCCTGTGACTTAGGTAATATTATTCTATACAGTGATTAAATAATGTTCGCTTTAATGTGCTGTCATTTTTGTTAAAAATGTAAAACGCCGTGCTCTTTTGTTAATATTTTTCATATAAGTTTTGAATGTATTTTAAGTTTGACTCAGCAACAGAGTGGATCAACAAGTACAACGCTTTGCAGAGGTCATAATGCTATGGTCTTGTCCATGGAACCATATGAATTTTTAAGACTGATCATTTATTCATTATTAAGTTACGCTAGTTCAAGTCATCATATTGATAGAATAACGTGTGTGTGTGTGTCACGTTTATGTAGCTATTTATATGTTTGTATGTTGTGATATTGTAGTCCAAAATTGTGTTGTGGACCTGACAGCCTTACAGAGATCCCTACACTGTTAACATTTAGCAATAATAATGTCAATCATACATTATGGTACTTATGACTAGAAAAATTTATGTGTAGATAAGTTTTCCATTACGAAAATAAAAATATATTTATACAAAAGAGATCTCTCTAACACTGTCAGGTTACTTAAGTGTTGTGGTGTGATTCAAGTGTTTTCTGTGTATGTATTTTAATAGGACGTTTTTTACCATACAGAACATAGGGCTCTAAACATGAAATTACAGAACAAAATTGATTTCCATGCTAAATAATGAATGTTAATAAATTATTATTCAAACAATATTTTGACTTGACCATCAACAGATTTTATTGCATAAAATGACAAAATTTTAATTAGTTATTTCGTGTTTAGAGTAGCCCTAGTTTTATACATATTACTATTCGTTCCCGACGCTTACTTCGCACTCTGTTTCTGAGTCCGTAGTTATAAGGAGTTGTCTGCCTACCGCCTTTACATTATGTCAGTATAGGATAATTAACAATGTAACATAACGGACTTGGTTATACTATTAGTGTAGTCAAAAATAGTAATAAGAGATTTTAAGTCAAAGAAGCAAGTTAAATTGTTTAAAATGTGTTATTATTTATGTCTTAAAGTATTAAAATGGTTATTTCTTATTAATTAGTTTGTAAATGATGATTGTCTGTACATTTAATCGACCACTTTTCTTTGTATATTTCGCTAAAAACCAATAAAACATAAAAACTTGACATTTTTACCACATATTGTTAGTATTACAATGCACGCATTATTTGTAACAAAATAAGAGCGTGCATCCTAAAAGTAGGCAACGTCGTAAATAGCTGTCAAATATTTACCTGTTTTGATTAATTTGGAAATAATATTGTATGGAAGTATGAAATGTGGCTAACTAATACGCTAGTTAGCCACATTTTTTATTTCCATACAGTAATATTACCAAATTAATAAAAATATGTAAATTTTTGACAGCTGTTTGCAAACTTTTGGGATAAACGCTCTTTAGGACGGACGACCTTTTATAATCAACACGACAGTCCTTTCTTTGAAATGCACAACATACAAAGGTCTGATGAGTAATCTCAAGGATCGCATTTGAATTGTCACTGTCATTCAGTTTTAAATCTTATTTTTGTATAATATTTGTACTAACTTTGTGTGAAATGATGTTCATAAACGATTGTTCGGCATTTGCATTAGCGATGTTACTATTTTGTCTTATTCTCATAAATAGGATAATGAATGTGCCATGTTTTATTGGTTTTCAGCACATTCAATGTGAATATTTCCATTTTCTACACTCTATCGCATTTTATTGTAATGGATATAAGTGGGCGTTATTTTAAACATTAAGCAGACTAAAACAATTGGTTTTGTTCCAAAATATTAAAAGTAAGTCTAACTGACTACTTTCGCTCACATATAATATGTTTAAAATAATTCATTTTTAAGTATAACCTTATAATAATGTTCTTCAATTAATTCATTTGGTAAAACATAACTATAATACCTACTTAAATATTGTTTATAATAATTTAAGTCTGGAATAAAATTCGTACTCATAATTCCGACAGTTTAAATTGCATTTATCCTTAGACGATTGTTTTATTGAGCTTCTGGATTTCAGATTAGCGAGTCTAGAATTTAATGAAAAGGTACATATTTTTCATATTTTAAATCAAATATTACTGTAATTTATCCATTAGGTTGATCAAGACCTCCGTGGATTAATAATTGGTTTATTGATCAAATAATTTTGAAGAGGCTTTAAAATCTTAAAAGTTTAAATTCGTTTATAATTACATTATCTAATATTTGAACATCACCCTGTCACTAATAAGCTTATGTTCCTATACAGATGATTATGGTACCTATAATATTACTTACAGTTAATATAATGATAAAGTGTAGAAAATAATGCATGGATGTTTCCATTTTGATATGAAATTGATAGAAATATTTCCTCTGATTTTAATTGTACCACATTTGACCTATATTTACCAATATTTATAAAAGATTGATAATATAGCGTTTCATTTAATCTCCCAACATAAATTCAATAATTGACCTACCTACACTTCATTTCACATAATTATTAATTAGGAGTGGTTATGGCTGGGTCACTAAAGCACAAATGAGGCATAGCTTTACCCATAGATAATACACTTGCTTTACCCCACGCCACGTCCTAACCAGGGATGTTGTCGGTCAGTTCTTAGCACAGGTACTTAGTGTAGCGGCCAATCTATAGTAAAAACCGGCCAAATTCGTGTCGGACCATGCACAATGAAGGGTTCCGTAGTTGGGATGAATTTATCCCAATAACAAACTTAACATTGTAGTTGTATGGGAGAACATGTTTTTGCAACTAAGAATGTAAGTTGGTCAATTATTACTCGTTAACTTATAAAGCTTACTTAGCTGTGATAGTAACTGCCTTGATTTGTAACTGTTTTTTCACATATCCAAAACCAACCATTTAGTTGCAGAGGGGGAGGACACTTGACTGAACACAAATTAGCAGTAGCTTATTTCGCAAACGGATCCCTGAATCCGAAAATGGTTTTCACACTCACAATATTTTTCACCCCACACCATGGGAAAGACGAGAAAAAAAAACATCCCACTTTACATGTAGGAGACAGGGTGGACATAAAATATACGAGTTGTATACAGGGCGTCCCACGGATATGCCACATGGAGGGAAAACAAAAATAATCACCCTGTAGCTTTATCATACCGCCCGATAGGCGGTATGATAAAGCTACAGGATGATTATTTTTCTCGTGTAACGGGTTCGATTTCCGGTTTAACCAGGTAATTATTTTAAATATCTATGAATGCAGTTTAAATTGTTTTTTAAATTCAAATAATGTCTTCTTTCAGTAAAATGTTCCATCTACAATATTCAAGGTACTTTCCCTCCATGTGGCATATCCGTGGGACGCCCTGTATAACACGTAAGTATGTTAAACAATGTTTTAAACATAAGTATATACAGCGAATTAAAAGAAAATCGAAGAAAAAAAAAACAGCATTTCGAACATTTGATTTAAAACATTTTGTTTTATTTTTATTTAAAACATATTCGAAATGAAACATAACTGCAAATATCTGTTCCTATGGAAAATTTAAAATCGGTCTAATTTAGCTTTAGCACTATTTTTCGAAAATGTTCACTAACTTTTTAGACCTTTGTATCCTGCTTATGCGTATGAAGTTTCAGTCATCGGTTCAGTCATTTCGAAAAACAAGGTCTTGAAAGTTGCCGTACGTCGTAAACGCTCTATACCTACATTATTCTCTATGTGAGGCAGTGTTACCAGATGAAAAAAAATAACTACCGTGTCATTGGATCAAAAATACCGTGTTTCAGACTCAAAATACCGTAGACACATTTGAAAAATACCGTGTAAAAAGTAAAAGAAAGGACCATGAATTTCAATATTTGTAGTCAAAATTATAACTAACCACTTTCTTTTAAAAAATCATTTATTCTTGGAAGATGACGCTTCCTTATCAATATCACAACTATCAGTGTCGTTGTCCATTTTGTATAAAATAATATCCGTTGCAGTCGTAACTCAAATAACCAAACACTGTAACACAGATTGAATGAACTGACTGAAATTTACTGGCGCAACCGCGCAACCAAAGGCGCAACGGTTCTGCGATTTATGGATTCAACCAGTTTTGATTATGGTTAGACAAGCGGACAAACTACTAACAGAAACACATTTGCATTTAGTCGTAATCGTCGATAATCCGTATTTTTGGGAATTCCCCCACGCGGGGTTTTGTTTTATGTATTGGATTTCATTATTTTATTAAATTACAGTTAGGTAAATTACACGGTAGTTAATATTGAAAATTACCGTAGAAAATTACACGGTAATGAATCATTACCGTAGACCGCGTATTGGTCAAAAATACCGTGGTTCTACGGTAATTACCGTGTACCTGGTAACACTGATGTGAGGTATTAAATAGTAGATTGTTATACAAGGGTGGAAAGGGGGCGGCTATAGTCCGAGTAGGAATTGATGTCTTTCACCCGTGTTAAACACTCTACTTTTCAATTCGAATATAAGGAAAGTAAAAAATAGTGTTTAAAATATTTATTCATATTGAATAACATGAGTAGTACCTATTTAAAATGAACTAACAAGTTAGAACAATTTGTAAAAATGTTTAAATATGGAACGCACCGCATTACCGCTGCGGGCCGTCCCGCGTGTAAGTTTTTTTTTTTTTATTGACACTGGCTGTTTATAATATACTCACAAGACCGGAGCCCAGTGCTTCCACTTTTAGGGATTTCTCCCTTTTTTTAGGGAAAACGGCTAATAATAAGCATGGTTTACTGATATTTTATTTTGGCAGGGATTTAGGGAAAAATTTAACTTGAGTTGTTAGCCCTATTGTTTAATTAGTAGGCAGAACCCAATGTACTACTTTACTCTATGGCACCACCGATTGATTAAAGGGGATTTCCTGAAACTTGTAATGATTGTTATTCGTCTAATTTTAGTTTACCATGTTATTGTTAATAGTACTATTTCCGTGGCTAAAGACGACATCAGAAATAAGTCGCATTAAACCTACAGTTGGTTTGTTTCGTTTGTCTCGATTAATAATGAATGTTTTCTAGGTATTTAATGACATAAAAATTAAAAATTCCCTAAACCAAGGAATTTTTAAATTTTTTAGGGAATTTTAGGGATAATTCATTAAGAAACTGGGGAAAACCAAAAACGTAAGTGGAAACACTGCCGCAGCTTTTATTTTTATTCTATTCGATATTTTTCTTAAAAAGTTTCGTACCCGCAGATATTAATCTAACTAGATGATGCGATTGTACGTAAGTATGTACTTCGCGTGTCAATAAACGGAGTAAAATTACGATCAATGATCGTAATCTGAGATTTTCATTTAGCATTATCGGCACCGGAAATCCACCAAAATCTAGAAAAATGTCTTTTAAGCCATATTGAGCTGTATAGAAAAATTGAAAAAGTGGCACGCTTGGTTTTCATAAAGATGGAGGGACTTGCGATATCTAGTTAGATTTATATCTGTGTTCGTAGCCGACTACCTAACCATAAGTTCTATTTTTAAAATTCATTCCCGCCCTAGGGCGGTAAGCAATTACTATGAGTCTTTCCCGCCCTAGAGCGGGAAGCAGCGTCTCCCACCCGCTACTCGGATCAAACAAACACTACTTTCCGAGCATGAGATATGAAAAAAAATGTTTTGGGCGGCTAGGGGGGGTCACGAGCTGGAAATGTATAGCTTGATGTGTGGCCGCAAGCTATTTCATGTGCTGCACGCTTCGAGCAACGCGGGCTTCCGTGCCGGAAGCTTGCTCGGCGCGACGACGTGCGCCTAATTTTTATTAACTATGACAATGTTTTAATTTATTGCAAATAATTCAATTAATCGGGCTTCCCTTGTCACAAATAGTGTCCGGTACCCTAATTAAGTAATACACAACTGAATTTGAATCGTTTGGAAACAGACGTTCGAAATAAAATCTACCCAACGAAGTAAATAACGCAATCTTCTTCTTAGCGTGTCGATGGCAAAAATAACACGAAATAAATACATAATATAATTATGTTCTAAGTTTTTTAAATTTGTTTGGCCCAAAACTCAGCAACGCGGATACCGTTCGCTGACGCTGCCATTAGGTCCTCAGGTGTGCAGGTGACAGGGCATGCGGAGCAAGGTGGGAGGTGAGCCATTGTTTGTGGAGAGACGCCGCATACGCACCGAAGGTCTGAGCCGTCCATGAACCCCCACTTGTGGAGGTTGTCCTTGCTACGACCTACTTGGGCACGAAGTCTATTTAATGTTTTCCAAGTAGGCCACGGTAACTTGTGCCCGAGTGGGAGGCTCTCTGATGGATCAATGAAGGAATCAGGGGGCTCAAACAGTTCTTGCCAAAGATCACATCTTGCTGTGGAGGGGTTACCATCGGCTGGACTCACGCACCCAATAAAATTTTTGCGGCTTTTAAGCCTTTGCGGAACTGGTTTAAAGTTGTGCATTGGATGACGTGAGTCATCTTGTAACTTCGCTCTCTCGATGCGGCTGGCTATAGTCCTACGGATTTCTGGAGGCGCGATGTGCCAGTGGATACAGCATACGCAACGGGGTCGGTTTTAAGCAACCAGTAATAATCCGGCATGTGTCATTTAGAGCTGTATCCACTAACTTGGCGTGAGCACTTCGGCTCCACACTGGACAGGCATATTCACCAGCGGAGAAACAAAGCGCCATTCCAGTTGTTCGTAGGACTTGAGGAGATGCCCCCCATTTGGTAGATGTTAGGCGACGGAGTAAGCTGTTTCTGGTGTGTACTTTCTGTTTGACATTTTCACAGTTTTTCCGGAAGTTAAGGGATCTATCCAAAGTGATGCCGAGATACTTTGGGTGAGTACTAACGCAATGAATATGTCGAACTGTCAAAATGAAACAGATGAGTCTGAATCGTTATACGAAAATGTGTTGCGCAATTATATGTATAGCGGGTTTTATCCGGATAGTATAGTGAGGATACTATTTAAAAACCCCGCCCGGACGCGCTTCGGACGCCCCCAAACCAGACGATATTATTATTTAAACCGACAAATCCGGGGAAACCCGGACGGATGCTACCCTATAATAGGTTTAGGTAGTATTATTGCAGTAGGTACCTGTAGCTGTGGTTTCGGATCCAATAACATCAAGGTCAGTGACCTTAAGAGAACCGCGGGACTTGACTTACGAAATTTTAACCTTGAGCTCAAGGTCAATGACCCCATGGTCAAGGTCAATGCCCTTAAGGTATCCCATGGTGTTCCCCCACCCTACTACTCCCACATCCCACCGGATCCCGAAGGCTTGATTAGGCGATGGTTTTTGGTGACATTTTTCTCGACTGCCCCAGAAGGAGGGTAATATTTTTCGAGAGTACCTATGTATGTATGTATGTCTATTTCTTTGGCACGCTCTGTAGCCTAAACGGCTTGATGGATTTTAACATATGAGGTGTCATAGGCTATATAATATTTGTATATTGCATCTGCAAATACAAAAAAAAAGGGAGGGGAAGGTTTTTTTTAAAATAAATTACCACAATATTGGTATCAAATAAAAACTGGTAATTAGTCAATTCGAAATTAAGATATATTAATAAAACTAAAAAACTTGAAATAAAAAAAAGTTTTTCAAAAAACAAAAAACCCGACTGCAAAAACACATAACTGAAAAGAGAAAAACAAGCATTATAATCTATAGAACTTTGGTATCGCAGGCGGGGACAATAATAATATAACAATAATAACCGGGGTGTAACTTTTGTTTGTCCCCGCCTGCGATACCAAAATTCTATTTTCTCTTTTCAGTTATGTGTTTTTGCAGTCGGGTTTTTTGTTTTTTGAATATTTTTTTTTCATAGTGCCCCGTTTCGTATCCACTAACCCTTAGGGTCGCGCCACACCTGCTGAACGTTCGGCGCGGAAGGTTCGGTTGAATACGCTCCTAATGTTTTTCAAGTTACCTAGGCTATGACACATCAGCCGAACGTTACGTCGGTTCATGAGCAAGCGTCACATATTTATGATTGATAAAAATGAAATTGCGAAGATATTATAAAACAAATTAATGCCTATATATAGGTATACATAGTTTACAAATTCAAGTATTTTTACTTAATTCAAATAAATAATTATTTGAGTAGTATTTTTCATCTAAAATAAATCAATAATTAAACTCAAACAACAATAAAAATATTCAGTCGTAAAAAATTGCAGTCTATCGGCATATATATAAATCAACAATGTACCTAACTAAAGCGCGGTCATAGACTTGGAATATGCTCACGGGCGACTGCCGCCCGCGTCCCGCGCAGAGCCCCTCTGAACCTCTATCTCTAAATGGGGACATTTTGTTTAACAAATATTGATTGATTTACAAATGCAGTTTCAAATTTGTAGTACCTTTAATCAACAATTTTTCAGTGTAATTTTTTTGCCAATCGTCAAAGCCGTTTAGAAGTAGTTAGGAATATTAGCCAAAAATAGCGTTATGGTAAATATTTTTTTAAGGCAAAAGTATTAGTCATACGAAAAAACCCGGTTTCAGATAATGTTGTAGATGAATCTATAGCAAACATATATTTTTTTCAAATCATTTAACTAAGCCGTTAAGGAGAAGATAGCTTTTTAAAGTGACCGTTTTACGGTACTAAACGAGACGTAGGCCCTTAATGTTTGGTAGTGTAAGCTGATTAGCTGACAAAGTTCCATTTTTGACAGCCCCGGATCTAGGGAGGGGCAAACCGGGGCACGTGCTCCGGGCGAAGCGTGGCAGACAAGTGCACCACCCAGCGCACCGCAACTTTGCAACAAATGAGAAGCGCAGCACTTAATTATAATCTTTCTCAGCGAGTGGTGCACTGAGGAAATCACTGACTAGCGTAGGTTTAGTTCGTCAAACGGTCTGAACGGGTAGCGAGCGGGCGCAGTTATATTCTAACAGGAACTCGATGAGCGTTTCTTTCTGTGTTCTATATTTTACGTTGCGTATTGGGGTTGCCGGGCGTTCCGCATCGACGCACGTCTGTATGTACAGGCGACACGACTTCCTTTAACTTTTACCACAGTTTTTGCGCCCCTGTTGGATTGGCGCATTTTCAATCGATTTTGATTATTATGCGCCAAAGGTTTTGCCCCGCCATGAAAATTGGCAAAAATGGGCTGATTTTTTAGTGTACGTTACCCCAGCAAGAAAATGTCTCCTAGAGTTATATGAGTAGAACGTATAATTTGTGCCTTATTTGCTGTAAATGTCCCCCTGTCGTTTTGGAAAAAAACGGAAAAAAACGATTCTTGCTGGGGTAACGTTTTTCTAGCAGGAAAATTCTAAACGAATGATCGGAGAGAGAAAAATTATGCATGGCCATAGAGCTTATTTGTGTGCCAAAATGTGCCCCCAAAAATAAAATCTGTGCCCCTTCAGGTTTTCGAGATATTGCATTTCCTGCTGGAGTAACGTTTTGATGAATCGTATATCTCTAAAACCATTGCATGTGCCCCTGTAGAATAAACATACACGAGTAGCTCTTAATGTGTGCCCCTTAGTGCCCCAATTAGATTTAAGAAAATATTTAGTTTTCAAGTTATCGCGGTTTTATGAAAACCCAAAAAAACATCGCAGCGCTTAAATGAGACAAGGTATAAGTTCGCTGAAAACTGTATTCGGTCCTTCTTGACGCTAATAATAACCATACAAAGTTTCAAAACTTCACATGCATGCGTTTTTGAATAATCTTGCTAAAAGTCAAAACGATGTCATAACTTTGACGGCAAAATACAAGGAACCGGCTCAATCCCAGATGTGTAGGTGTAAACCAAAATCTTGTGCCTTTAGTCAAAAATATATGGTGAAAATATTCAGCTTGGAATGTTTCGCATTAAGTAAATATTAACAAAAAACCAAAATATGTAAGCAACGGCTGGCTATCCGACCAAATATGAATGACTACTAAAAAGCGACGGATTCATACATATCGATGACCTTCTTTATTGGACGTATTATACCTAAGCTGTTGTCCGTACAGTCGCGTTCAAAAGTTTTGGGGCTAATTAAAATATATATTAAATGCACCTTGTGACTATAATGACACCACGTCAGAATTATTTTTTGTTTTTGTTCCTACGCCTTTATGAACTTGGACGGTTGTATTGGTGATTTTGATGATTATAATTCTGTAACTACTTACGTCTTACAGCCGCGACTTACTGTTAATTTATCTACCCTACGGCTTATCAATAAATATATATATATATAAAGACAAATACGGGCTTTTTATTTATATACAAAAAAGAGCTACCTATTTTTAGTAGTTTTATTTTCATCATTTTCACACTCATCACACATTTCATGAACTATATTTTTTTTTTAACATCGGGACCAATCAAATTTTTGTTCAAAGACCTGGCAAATGGCAAATATCTGGATGTATTTCTTTCGTTCATAAATAAATTACTGGATTTATTTTAATGAAATTTATAATGGAGAAGATAGCTTACCTTGGATTAGCACTTAGGCTACTATTTATAATGTACTTAATCATGTGTAAGGTCATAGAAACAGCTAGTAGGATATAATCCAATAACAACTTTATTTTATTACTTATTACTTTTCTACTTCATTGTACTCAGGCACAACACGTGTGAACCGGTTAGTGAGTAAAGTAAAGAAGGTCATCGATATGTATGAATCCGTCGCTTTTTAGTAGTCATTCATATTTGGTCGAATCGCCAGCCGTTGCTTACATATTTTGGTTTTTTGTTAATATTTACTTAATGCGAAACATTCCAAGCTGAATATTTTCACCATATATTTTTGACTAAAGGCAAAAGATTTTGGTTTACACCTACACATCTGGGATTGAGCCGGTTCCTTGTATTTTGCCGTCAAAGTTATGACACCATCGTTTTGAGTTTTAGCAAGATTATTCAAAAACGCATGCATGTGAAGTTTGGAAACTTTGTATGGTTATTATTAGCGTCAAGAAGGACCGAATACAGTTTTCAGCGAACTTATACCTTGTCTCATTTAAGCGCTGCGATGTTTTTTTGGGTTTTCATAAAACCGCGATAACTTGAAAACTATAAATATTTTCTTAAATCTAATTGGGGCACTAAGGGGCACACATTAAGAGCTACTCGTGTATGTTTATTCTACAGGGGCACATGCAATGGTTTTAGAGATATACGATTCATCAAAACGTTACTCCAGCAGGAAATGCAATATCTCGAAAACCTGAAGGGGCACAGATTTTATTTTTGGGGGCACATTTTGGCACACAAATAAGCTCTATGGCCATGCATAATTTTTCTCTCTCCGATCATTCGTTTAGAATTTTCCTGCTAGAAAAACGTTACCCCAGCAAGAATCGTTTTTTCCGTTTTTTTCCAAAACGACAGGGGGCACACATTTTTTATGTGGGGGCACATTTACAGCAAATAAGGCACAAATTATACGTTCTACTCATATAACTCTAGGAGACACTTTCTTGCTGGGGTAACGTACACGATTTTTTACTGCTTATATTTATTACATCTTGCAGTTTTTCTTGTCTGAGTAAGCAGCTATAACAATTTTCCGAATGTCATTTCGAGGCATTACTGTTAGGTACATTACAAGACCTGGAAAAAAATCTATGAATAAATAAATAAAATTAAAGTAAATTAACTTCTCTACTATTACTTAAAACACCGTGAAAAACTTTTGTTTGTATCCTACATTGAGTGATGAGATGACTGATGGTGATGACATTGTCTGATAATTAATATTTTATTTTATTTTAAAATATTCATTGAAAAATTTATAGCTATGATAGCTAGAGATAGCTAATTAGAGGACCTCGAAAGAATGTTTGATTTGTCTGTTTGTTCGCGATTCTTGCAAAAACCGCCTATCCGATTTTAATGAAAGTTTATCCTTCTGCAAAGATCAAAATTAGAACTCTACGTTTTGAACAAATTACTTGACCGATTTCGTTAATTTTTTTTAAGTATATCGTCAGAAAAGGCGATGAGGTATGAAACATTTCTTGCGAAACGAAATTCTATGTTTCTGTCTGCGAGACAAGGGGACACCATTTTATTAACTTTGCTTGGGTAGTTTTTCAGTTTGCTGCAATAATAAGTATTTTTCTCACTTAGCCTACCTATGTGGATTAGGGTTGCCATCCCTAAATTTTGAAAACCAGGATTAGAAGGTGAAAATTCCAGGACATACGCAGTATAAGAGTAGTAAGTAGTTAATAGCAACACGCAATGAAAACAGCGAAACTCAATTTTAGCGCAATAAAGCTCTCTATCTAATCGTTAGATAGAGAGAGCTCTAGTGCGTGAAATTTAAAAAACAGAACTACCAGGATAGTTTTTAAAGCTTAAACACTATCCAGGACATCCCAAAAAGCAGGACATGTCCTGGGAAAACAGGACGGTTGGCAACCCTAATGTGGATGATAATTTTATGATGATAAGTTTCTGTCACTGTTATTTACATAGCTGGTAGTGGTATTCGAATTTGTGCGGGGTAGGTACCACAACTAAAAAGAGAGAAAAAGCTTTTTACAAAAAAAAAAAGCGATTTCCAAAAAATACACTAAGTAGGTACAAGTCAAAGAAAGTCGGTGGCAAGAATCGAACAAAACCAAATACACTGACTTCCGAAATTAAAGTTAGGTATTTTTGACTTTGTAGTGTCTTTTTTGGAAGTCGGTTGTTTTTTTTTTTTTAAGTAAAAACTTCTTCGTGCACTCTTTTTGGGATGGGTATAAAATGTTAACTCGCGTCAGGAAATGTTGTCGACAGCACACTGTTTTATTTTTTTGAAATTTTTGATGCAGCTAGCTACAGCTTTCGTTCTTGTACTGACAGCAAGCCACATAAATTCCTGCCATTTTCGTTAGATGGCGTTACGTTGTATCAAAAAGTTACTTAGTTTTCACTTCTATCGGCAGTATCAAAGACTGCCCGATGTTTTTTTTTTATAAAGTATTATGTTGAACACTTCATTATGTACTACTTAGTACTATAACTTTGCGGGATAGGCAGAGAGGATATGACCAATATTAAGTAAGGTCAGGTGGGGTAAGTGAAACATACTTTACTTTTAATTTTATGTAAACAGCTCTAGCACAGTAATATGACTCGAATTTATAATAACGATTGATGCGAAGTACTCTTCCTTAAAGCAGCTGTCTATGATTCGAGTTCCAAGCTCTGTAGTCGTGCATTTATCGATAAAATCATAAAATTTAAGCAGACTATGGTTTTGTTTCACTTCCCCCGTAAATGGGGTAACTGAAACTGTCGCCAGAACATCTATATTATTGAGTCTACGGAAATATTAAAAAGACTAAAATGACATGTCAACATGGTTTTATCTAATGTGAGCCGTATTTCGTCGGTATAAGGTTAAATTTTTGGAATACATTAAAAAAATAGAATTTGGGGTAAGTGAAACATAGTCACGGTGGTCAGGGGTACTAAACAAGTGAAAAAATCGAACAAGATTTTTAATTTCCTAATGAATATTAAAAATGAAATTGCAAAGATATTATAAAACAAATTAATGCCTTTATTTAGGTACATAGTTTAAAAATCCAAGTCTTTTTACTTAATTCAAATAAATAATTACTTATGTGAGTAGTATTTTTCATCTAAAATAAATCAACAATTAAACTCAAATAACAATAAAAATATATAATTACTTTAAATATTTCTTACGACTGAATATGACAAGACAAAGACGGTAACCAATAAATTTAGTACCTAGTAAACCTAAACATTACAGGACATGAGATTATTAAAAAAAAAATGTTTGTATACTCTGGCACGGGGGAAGTGGGCCATATGTTTCTCTTACCCCGGCCACCACTGTTTCACTTTCCCCAATCAGTACTTTTTAAGGATAGAATTTCTACCGCCTTATAATTCAATTGCCTGCACGTTTTAGCTAGAAATAACTATAAGAACATAAAATCTATAGTTTGAATACGTTATTTACCTATAAAAATCTTCACAAACACTATTAAATTGCGTGTAACCAGCGAAAAGATTAAGCACGTCCAACTCGTGTTTTGAAGTTTACAAGATGTCCGATTTCGTTTCCTTATAAATTCTTGTAGGATGATCGTAGCGACATCTGTGCTAGAACATTGGAACCTATTCGTCGATCGTGGTTTATCGACCAATCACTATTAGAGCTGAACTGCATAGTTTACTGTTTATGGTAGGGTGTTTCACTTACCTCTATGTTTCACTTACCCCACCTGACCTTACTTATACTTAGCTAAAAGTCAATAGTTTTTGCGATCAATAAATAGGTAAGTACAAACTTATTTTTGCGGTCGATAAAATCAAGATACATGCCAGTGACCTTGAGTGGTTAGCTTGCGTGTTCTGTACTAAGCTCACGCAACGCGTTGTACGTCCGGCCAGTAATAGAACTCGCGCATCAAGGAGCGCTGTCACCAATTTGACGCATTATTAATTTATTATACAAAAAACAGAAGGTTTTCTAATAAAACTCGTAGACTATAAGATTAATATTTTAATTATCCTTAAAATGGTGAAGGTTTAAGAATAATACGCTTGACAGCTTTTGAGTAATTATTAGTTTTTTATCCGCGTTAGACACAACTTTACAAATTAATTTCACTATGTAATGTAAACATAATCTAAAATATTCGTAGATTAAATTATTAAGAAAATGCTCTAATTTAACATATATTTTTTCCAAATCATTAACACCACTCGTTTAGACGTAATTTCCGGTATAAAATCATTAAAAGTAGATATGCATGCGTACAATATTCATTTCAACATAGACGGAATCCTTCTCTGTGCGTGGTCCGACACGCACTTGTGCGATCTTTTAGGTACTTACAGGAGATATAAATCGATGAGTACGAACAACAAAAAAACCCTAAAATAATAGGTACCGTGTTAATTTAGGAAATATTTCTAAGTAAGGAAGCTTGTAGCCTAGAGGGTTAAAAGTAAACGATAACTGGCCTTTTGTTTGGCCTCCATGAACTAAAATGATTCATTTTGGTCCAACTGAGTCCAACACTCGTATAGTAGGAGGTACAAGGTTAGTTGCTTTGAGAGTTGATCTGACGAGCAGACGTGTATTGTGTTCTCCCGTGTGTGTGCTTATTCAAAAAGTTTATGTAAGTAACCTAATTCTGCTAACGGCCAAGTGAGTACCTACCTACTTTCCTTTGTTAATTTTAATTAAAAAAAAAAGTAATTACTTTGTTAATGAGGCTGTTTGTGTAGGTATATTTATAATAAACTCGCTTTTTACTTATAAATACACAGTGATACACAATGCCAGTTATTTACCTGCTATCTACCTACATCGATTTCCCGCTAGTTCGACTACTATTCTGTATTTCGACACAGAAATCTCGTTTATTATAACGGACCACTTTTACTCTATGTAGTTATTTGGCATTGTTCATTCAGATTGCGTGTTTTATCCTTACTTATTTATATTTGTTGTGACCTACACTTTGTTGACTCGATCGATAACTTGACATTGACAAAAATTACGAATGTACAATAAAGCGTAACATGGAATAGATAATGTACACATTATAACGTTCAGTGCCGGCCGGGAGCCCTTCTGGAGGGTCACCTAGTCGCATAAGGGAAATTTTAAATGTAGGTTTTTCTTAGTGAATACAGCCATAATAAAATAAAAAAATCTGATGTACATACATCAGATTTTTTTTATTTTATTAAGTATTATTTTTTTTTTTTTTTTTTATACGTATTTTAAATCTGTATGTCTGTTACCTTTTCACGCTTTAAGGCTTAACGATTAAATTTTGCACCGCGCCTTTATTCGCGCTACTTTCCCTGCATTCCCTCGACGTGCTTGAGCAGGTGGAATATCTTTTGCTTCACTCTCATAATATATAGTCCGACGGGATGGCATCCCACCACGAGCAGCGAGAGATGTGCTTTCAATCGAAGCACGTCGCGTGTACCTACCTTTAATTTTGTATTCGAACACATATTTGCAAAGAAACGTTATTGAAAACAAACAAAAACACAAAAAAAAAACGGTTTTTTAAATATTGTAATCCATACCTACTTCGTACATTCTTTTAAACTTTTTTTGCCAACGCTACACTACCCTATCGTTCGTTGTCATGTTCCCTAACCAACAAATTAAGTAAGTCATCATATCATATCATCATATCAGCCGAAAGCCGTCCACCGCTGGTCATAGGCCTCCCCCAAGCACCGCCACTTCGACCGATTCTGTGCTTCCCGCATCCAGCGGATTCGTGCGGCCTTTACAAGGTCATCGGTCCATCTTGTGGGAGGCCTTCCAACGCAACGTCTTCCGGTACGCGGTCGCTACTCCAGAACCTTTCGGCCCCATCGGCCATCTGTTCTGCGAGCAATGTGTCCTGCCCATTGCCACTTAAGTTTTGTTTGTTTTGGCAATTCTTCGGGCTATGTCGGTTACCTTGGTTCTCCTTTTTTTTTTTTTTTTTGGGTGGGAAATCATCCAATGACTTTTCCCGCTCTGGGCGGAGCGGAAGGGCGTGTCAGACTTTTACTGACTAAAACCCACCCGTGTTCCTTCCCTTGCCATGCCAGGGGCCACGGTTTCCCCTTGGGACTACCCGCAACCCCGGCAGGAGACTACCCGCAACCCCGGCAGGACCTTGGTTCTCCTGCGGATCTCTTCATTTCTGATTCGATCACGTAGGGAAACTCCAAGCATAGCCCTCTCCATTGATCTTTGGGTGACTTTTAGCCTTCTGATAAGGCCCATTGTGAGCGATCACGTTTCAGTGCGATAAGTCATCACTGGCAACACGCACTGGTCAAAGACTTTCGTCTTGAGACACTGTGGTATGTGGGACGAGAAGATATTGCGTAGCTTCCCGAACGCTGCCCAGCCGAGTTGGATTCGACGATTGACCTCTTTCTCGAAGTTGGACCTACCTAGCTGGACAAATGTCCTAGATATACATACTCGTCTACAACTTCGAGCGTAGCGTCTCCGATCTTTATGAGAGCGGGTGTTACATGGGCATTTGACATGACCTTTGTCTTGTCCATGTTCATTTTAAGACCCACTCTTTCGGAGGCTCTACTGAGGTCATCGAGGATTATACTGAGGTGAGATGGTCTCGGCCATGATAACATTGATAACTATATCGTCGGCAAACCGAAGGTTAGTGATATTCTCGCCGTTGATTTTGAATTAAGTATGTCATATAGCCAACTCCCACGGTGCGCCATATCGCGGACGCACGCGCACGACGCACCGTGGGAAACCTAGCGTGCGTGGTAGCGCAGACGCGCATTGAACGCGTGCGTGGCGGTGCGTCCTCGTGCGGGCTGGTGCGCGTGCGCGATATGGCGCACCGTGGGAGTTGGCTAATATACATACATTTTTTTAGATTGAAGCTTGATTTTTTTAGAGCTCCAAGGGACCAAAGAGGCTGACGTATTTTATATGATACCTCCACGCGTTCCGGAGGAAATCGGTCTTGACAGACTGACATTCAAACGGACAGCAGACTACGAAGTGATCCTAAAAGGGTTCCGTTTTTGCCTTTTGAGGTACGGAACCCTAAAAAGAGACATTTTGTGAAAGAGACATTCTGAGATGGACATTCCAATGCTAAGATTTTCACTTTTCAGCCACGGCCTCTTCTCAGTGAGAGGCAGCAAAGGCTTTTTGCCACACCCAACTAGCACACCAGCTGGAGGCTCTGTACAGCCTGAATTTAGTACAATAGGTAGCTGTTGAAGGGCTTTACTATTATAGGTACTTTACCTGTACATTAGTGTAAGTAAACTACCTACGGCACAATAGCCGTACTACCTAGGTACATAATAACCATCGAAGCAGATAATAAAGGCGTAGGTACCTATTATAGAGTTATTTTATGGGCATTTGAAGCAGAGTAATCTTTATAACACGATGGAGGACTTTTGTAGGTAAACGTGATCGAAATTTCGAATGGAGTTAATAGCTTGTTTTATGGCTTTAGGAGTTATACAACGTAATTTTTTGTTTATACTACACCTCTTTAAGGGGTCATTGTACTCATCAGGGTACCTATCATAAGTTGGAAAAATATTTGACCGAATTTAATTTCACCTAAAACTTTTCAACTATTATCGTTTCGTTTTTTTTTTACTTCATCGAAATCCCCAGACCAAGAAAAAAAGGTTTTTCTTTTTTTGTTGGTCTGAGATCGAAATCACGTCTGCCACTGTATCAGTTGACCTATAATTTATCATTTCGATTTTTTTCGTTACTCCGACGTTTCATTTGGTCCATAAACTTTTTACCGAAGTTAAACTTAGCCGAAATAACATTTGTTCGAAGTAACAAAAGGGGTTAGAAGATTTTTGTATGGAGGGTGGCCCTAACATGATGCCGCCATTTTGTTTTTTTTTTAGAATCGCGGTGAAATTCGAAAGTTATATATTTAGATAGAAGATACTTATACAAACAAAAAATGTCCTAAGACATAATATCCTAAAGCGTCAGGTTTCGGAGTTATTCACCGAAATATAAGTCGAAAACTGAACCCTGAAACAAGGATTTTTTTGTTTTTTTCCCTTCAGGTAAGTATATTGAACTATGAAAACATAATTGCATCATATTTAGGTAAGATTTTAGTTAAGAGCGAAAGAGACAAAAATTTAAGTATACCCTCCGCCGAATGAGGTTGTGTTATATGGTATTATGTCTTATATGGTGCATGGCATGGGCGCGACACCCAAGAAAATCCTATTCAGCCTCCCGCTGCCTTCTTGGATGATATTATTTATACCAAATATGATTAAAAAATCTATTTTTTTATCCACTAGGTGTAGTCAATTAATGAATGTGTAAATAACTTAATCAACATGAAGTAACTACAACATAAATAAATAAATTCGTTATAAAAATTCTTACTTTTATCTTTGAATATCTCAGAAACGTGACGCTTTATGATGTTATGTTATATGAAGTTTTATGTTTATATAAGTGTCCCCTATCCAAATAAATGACATTTATTGTGAACCTCGATTTTGAAAAAAAACAAAATGGTGGCTGATTTTAGGGCCAAAATCTTCAAACCCCTTTCAAAAACTTTATTACACTGGCGTTATAGATTAAGGCAACAGGAACTAGTTTCAGATTAGTTTAACATACTATTTTGTTTTAATTAAGGAGGAGGATTGTGTAAATCGCATTGAAATTTTTCGTAAGATCTTATTTTTTTGGCACTTAACACAACAGTTGATTATGAATAAAAGTGGTTTTAAGTGGTCCCAGTAAGAAGCATGCCAACAAGGATGCTTGCTTCAAGCATGCAGCATGCAAGCAGGAATGCAGCGTGCAAGCAGGCATGCAGCATGCAAACAAGCATGCAACAAGCATTTCTTCTGTCACGGCTCCGGCGCTGCGGGGTCTGGGCAGCCCTACGCTCCCCTCCGCGCCTACGCGGGCACACTCTAGGGGTAGGGCAAACTGCGTGAAGTCGGTTTTGCAGCGATTCGTTTCTTTCACTAAAATTTTTAGCACAACATATTGACTTTTTATGACACAATTTTAATTGAATATTGAAAATGCTAAGTACCAATAATATTCCGTAAAATTTTGTATCAGTGTGATATGGCAAACAAATCATTTGGCAAATGAAAAAAGTTCAAAAGAGGCTTCGGCCAATAGCAAAAAATTAATGTTGTAAGTAAATCGGTGAAATATAGTTCGGTAAAATAATACCTATGACACACATATATTTCGATGATCCAATGCAATATAGCAGAAAAGACGTCGGTCAATAGATTACGGTAAAAGGAAATTAGAACAAAAAAAATAATCGGCAGTGTTCCCGTAAGTAGGTACTCATCATTATGAACAACTTTCACTACGGGACCAACGCTGAAATCGTGAAAAAAAAATCTGCTGTTCCCTAAATTTTGACGAGATATCCGAACATAAATGTATGGAACAGCTGATTTATTTTTCGCGATTTCAGCTTTAACATTGTAGGTAGGTATATGGTGTTCTTCAAAGTGAATAAATGAAGACACCAAAAAAAATATGGAACCTTGTAAATGGGCCAACCTGTGTGTGTTCCGAAAAGAGCTACTTATGAAAGCTTGTTTTTGTTCTTACGGAACATGAATACCTATTGCTTGTGAAATACCTGTGCAATCATTTTATTTTCAGAAAATGGTGGGCAGAGCGTGGATCTTTTTAGCTCTAACAACACTTTGTATTCAATGGTCTGGACAAGAGACAATAGATGTTGATGCAGTATTAAGGTTTGTAAATGCTTATAAATTAGGTACGGTACCTAAGAGGTATATCAATCTATAGCTATAGATGCTTTTCTACCGTCCCGCACCCAAATTACGTAACACACTTTCTTTCAGAATCTGATAGATTTGGGAAGAAATTCCTAATCCATTGCTTCATAATGTTTGAAAAATTCGTCTATTCGACAATGTAAATAACGCATTGCAATTGTTAGTGTGTTACGGAATTACCCCGCTAAGGCTGCCTGTCCACCGGAGTGTAGAGGAGAGCAGAGGAGCGGAGATGTGTCAATATTAACCAATAGAATCAAAACTCCGCTCCAGAGGTGCGATTCTATTGGTTAATTTTGGCACATCTCCGCTCCTCTCCGCTACAGTTGGCAGGCAGCCTAATGGTCGTAGCCCTTAGCCGTAACCCGCTTTCAAGGGTGCGAGACTTATCACTAGTTACACTGTTCCGACTAATCTGTTTCATTTTGACAGTTCAACAACATTCATTGCGTTATTTACGTTGTTGAGCAGATTTTTTTGTCGAACCTATGAAGCAATGGATTAGTAATCTGTTTCAAAACAATTCAGATGTTGATAGTGTATTACTCAATTAGGGTCAGATTCACTCAATTGTAAACCTATTTTTCAGCACGACAATGCCAACTATCCAAAAAGAAAAGATAATAGCAAATGCTATAAATAATTTTGGTTACAAACTACTGGTCAAAATGATGAACGAAAAGAAAAATGATAACATTATAGTCTCACCAACAGGTGTTGCTGGTAAGCAATTTTTTTACACCAGATTCCGATACCAATTAAATAATTTATCTACGAGACATGAACAATGGACGTACTTACCTATGTTTAATAATAAACGTCTATATTACGTGGTAAAGTCTGAAATTACATAGTCCCTGCCTTAATGATTGTCTTTCTGTAAGAGTGGAAATGCGTCTTCGTGCGGTCACGCAAGATTCGTGATGACAAAGTTCACCACTACATAGGTAGGTACACCATTTCGCCTAACTGCAAACCCCAAAACAGCTTCTTTGTTTTCATAATGCATCATGGAGGCAATGTACCGACAATAGATCGCAACGTACGGTAATTTGGTCAGTAATCTGAGAGAATGGATAGAAATGGCAATGCGTTAGCAAAACATTGTGTTATACTTACTTCTTCTTAGCGTGTCGATGGCAAAAATAACACGAAATAAATACATAATATAATTATGTTCTAAGTTTTTTAAATTTGTTTGGCCCAAAACTCAGCAACGCGGATACCGTTCGCTGACGCTGCCATTAGGTCCTCAGGAGTGCAGGTGACAGGGCATGCGGAGCAAGATGGGAGGTGAGCCATTGTTTGTGGAGAGACGCCGCATACGCACCGAAGGTCTGAGCCGTCCATGAACCCCCACTTGTGGAGGTTGTCCTTGCTACGACCTACTTGGGCACGAAGTCTATTTAATGTTTTCCAAGTAGGCCACGGTAACTTGTGCCCGGGTGGGAGGCTCTCTGATGGATCAATGAAGGAATCAGGGGGCTTAATCAGTTCTTGCCAAAGATCACATCTTGCTGTGGAGGGGTTACCATAGCACGTACCAAGTACCAAGTAAAAAAAACATTCATAATAATTTTTGAAGTGAAAACTTCTTTAGCGGCGCGGGCGTTGTGCACTTTTTCTGGGATGGGTAAAAAATTTTAAACTCGCGTCAGTAAGTGACCATAAGTAAATATCAAAATAAATAGTCTTTGATATTACGGAAAGATTGCGAGGTAAGAAATTTTACCCATATTGATGGGTAAAAAAAAGCAGTCAAAACATACTTCATGAAAAGTGTTTAAATAAATTGTTTATTTTTGTTAGACTACTTATATTTTGAAAATAAATAAATATACTACTACTACTAATGAATATTGTATTTAACCACATAAATTATAGTACATTTATACTGATAAATAAACTAATTCGTGCGAAATTATTCCCTAACCATTCCAAAATATTCAAAAATGCACAACGTTAATGTTCAAGTTTTCACTTCTGCCGGCACTCCCGGAGTGCAACACGTTGTTTTTTTTTGTCTTTAAAATAAGAGTCAAATATTAAAAAATTGTACTGCCTCGTTGCTCTCTAGTGGTCGCCATCGCGACTTCTAAGCGTTTGTTATCGGTTCGATTCCCAGGTCGCACAAAGCCTAATTGGGTTTTTCCAGTAGGAGTTGTAGCCCGTTTATAACATGGTATTTAAAACTAAATGGCGAAATGTGAGTGTACTGTACTGTAACAATATACAGCTCTGCCAATTATCTACAAATTACAGGCGTAATGTTATGCTATTTATGTTTTATAAATTGTTTTAGGTTTACTTGCCATGACTCTACTCGGAAGTGTCGGGACAACGCATAATGAGATCGCCGAGACCCTCGGTTTTTCCCAAGGTAAACATTAGTTGCGTAAAGTTGGCTCACGTTACATTTTTGGTTCTTACCTATTATTTCTAAATGTGAAGGTGTGAATTTCATCTATTCACAGTCACACAGATGTTGCTATAATCCCATGTCTAATTTAATTTATAAACTGTTACAAAATTCTGATAAGTAAAGGCATTTCTACCATGAGTCCATGACTCGTTAAAATAAAAAAATGTTTTTTTTTTTATGTTACCTTGCAAACTTCAACAGATATTTTACAAAACCGCAAAAACCACGAACGGTTCGGCGAACTTCTGCAGGCTTTAAATACTAACGTTTCTTCGAAAACTTTGTACGCTGATGCAATGTTTGTGGATGCGCACGCGCCGTTACGTGAGTTGTATCGCAACTATCTATACGACGTCTACCGGGGGGAGGTACTCAGTGCCAACTTTAACGAAACTGAAGAAACAAAGAACACGATTAATGGGTGAGTTCAATAACAATAGATTTACGGTCTCAACTAGCACTAACGTGATATATAACACCTGACCAGACCATGTAAAATAGCTGCA